>HG995349.1:8599387-9295011 GCA_905333045.1 Lysandra bellargus
TACGTAAAAATGTAATTTAAAAGATAGTCAAACTGTGAGGTACCTACTATTTTATGTTTGTGTGCTATAATAAACACTATTAATTGGATGATTTTAAAATATTACTAGATGACGCCCGCAACTCCGTTGTGCCAAAATACCACAGGCTCACAGAAAACCGGCGTGAAACAGCGCTTGCGCTGTGTTTCGCTGAGTGAGTGAGTTTACCGGAGGCCCAATCCCCTATCCTTTTCCCTTCCCTACACTCCCCTATTTCCTTCCCTACCCTCCCCTATTCCCTTCCCTACTTTTTTTCTGATGCTGCGAGTGTCCATGGGCGACGGAAGTTGCTTTCCATCAGGTGACCCGTTTGCTCGTTTGCCCCCTTATTTCATTAAAAAAAACGCGTGGAAACCGTAAATTTTTCCGGGATCAAAAGTGTCCTGTCCTTTCCCGGGACTCAAAGTATCTCCATGCCATATTTCAGCAAAATCGGTTCAGCGGTTTGGGCGTGAAGAGGTAACAGACAGACAGATAGATACACTTTCGCATTTATAATATTAGTATGAAGTATTATATAATATAAAGTATAATATAATAGTATAATATGTGATAATGTTACTAAAGAACATTTGAGGATCTATCATTACTAAGGATTGTAGCCATTGAATGCTACAGGTATCTATTTATTTACCTGAATTACAAAATAAAGCTAAAAGCGTTCATTATACATAATATAAATGCCAAGAAACCATTAAACAGAAAATTTAACATGTACCTAAATTAAAATTTAATTAAGTCTAATATATAAAATTCTCGTGTCACAGTTTTCGTTGCCATACTCCTCCGAAGCGGCTTGACCGATTCTCATGAAATTTTGTGAGCATATTGAGTAGGTCTGAGAATCGGTCAATATCTATTTTTCATACCAAAAATTATTTATATGGCAAAACAACCTTTGCCGGGACAGCTAGTAATTTATAAATAGTGATACTTGCATCGAATTTCATCGAACTTATGTAGGGCTTAATTTGAACTACACCACTGAGTGTCTAAAATGTTTCTTAATAAGACGAAAAGATAACAGACGACTGGGGATAAATTTTAATTTTCTTAGACGTTGTAAATTCTTACAAGTCCACTTAATATCTATGACTCGCAGCGGAGACGTTATTAAAGTAAATAAAATATAAGAACAGAATTTGCTAAAGAAGTAATGAAAAAAGATTGAAAAGAATTTCTAAAAATATTTTATAAGCTTCTCTTAATCTTCGAGATATTTACTTAATCAAAAAGTTTTAAATGTGTGCTGTTGCAATGTAGCTGTTGACACAATTCATCTTTAACGTAATTTTAGATTTAAAGTTTATACTTTTTAAGCTTTTTCATAATGCTTAGGCACACACTAGACATTAACTCAATAGTTTTATTTTTTAAGCCAAAAAAAGATGTTTATCAAATTATCATATTATTATGTAAGATTCATAAAAATGTTGTATTCAAAAATTTACAGAGTTCTATAAATTCGTATTAATAAATAATTATGTATAATATTTTTTTCTGTAAGCAAGTACTTTATAAAGTTAAAAAAAAAGTATTATCATCGCCCAGAAATCAAATAATAATAATAATAAATTCTTTACTTGCACACACAAAAGAAAAGGCATAAAAGAGACAAAAAACAAAAGACATAACAACAACAAAAAATTGTGTCGTCTTTCTATGTCAATTTTTATGTAAACAGTGTCTTGTGTGCAATAAATGTTTACTTAAATAAAAATAAAAATAAATAAAAAACAAAAAAAGTATAAAAAATTACAAAATTGTGCAATAAGGCGGTCTTACTGCTTTAAACAGTTTCTTCCAGACAACCGTATTCAAATTATGGTACCTGCAGAATGCAGCACCTCATAGCCAATAATTCCGTTTTCTTTTTCAATCTTAGCATTCTAGTGTTTCATTTATACCCATCGTACTATTCATTAAATACTTGTTTAGTTGCTGGTCGCCAAGATGAGTAACTAATAAAAAAATTCTTGTTAATTGCTATAAAGAGAATAGAATATAAATCCGTTTTAATGCTTCTGAAAGAAATTTCTTAATGAATCTGTACTACCAGCGTATCGTAATTCGTATTAAGGTCAAACAATATTAATATCTACGGTCGCGGAGTCCGCCGGTTGCGCTACCTTCGCCTATATTATCGTAGCACGTACTTACTTGCAGAATACTGTAATGTCTCACATTCAAAACATGTGTGCATTATGCAAAATAACTTCAATTCACTTCCACATTACTAAGACAAAATTAACCTAACACACCTAAATTAATATATATTTGATTTCGGCGAGGCAAAGTCTTCTTGAATAGTCGTCCAAGTCGATTATCTTAACCGGCTTAACAAATATTGTTGGACAAAGGCTTTATGCATAAAATATTCGTGCGAAGAAAAAACTACCAAAGTTCACGTATAAAAGGCCAAAGTCTTAAAAATATCATTATAGAAGATTGTTGAAAGTTTGGTTCGAGTTAGAAGTTTAAGGACCGGGCGTCCCCAATATAAGTCAAAGGTAATATTATGTTTACACAATACGTGAACTTTCAAATTACTTGCGATGAGTTTATCTGAGGTCGCACAGGAGCACGGCGTTAGGCTTAACTCGGAAAATATTATATTTTTACTAACTAAAACCACTCGTTGTTATATATATTTAGATGAATAAATAATAAATAGACAGTTTGGATTATAAAATAAATCAAATTCTTCCTTGCAGATGCAATATTTATTTTCCATTTCATTAACAAAAATAAATCTCATTCCCATGGTAAAAGGCAATATCCCTAAAGAAGCTTGTAAAACGTGCGCCAAAATAGGCGTTTTTGTGTCGCTTTAAATTTGGAGTGGTAATGAAAAACGTTTCTCATTTATATACAAAACTGTTTTAGATTCATTTATAAAGGGTATCCTCGCCCAAAACTTCATGAATTGCTAATTATTATTCGAGTCATGATAACTTTTTTTATGCTCAAGAATTAATCGTTGCATTATTAAATTATTGTTTTATCCCAAAACATCCTTTGTGAATTCCCAGTTCGGTATTCGTTTATGAATAAATAGCATCATCACCATCAAACCATCAGAAATTCATAAAAATTCTACAACACTCCTCATCGCTCTAAGCTTAACACACGCTTGTTTTGTCAGGGAAGTTGAGTAAAAGGCAGACCTACGTAATTTGGATGCGACCAAATGACGTAGATCCCCCAATTAAGCATCAATTTCTTTGAAAGTACAATATATAACAATTAATGAACAGTGATATAACATTAAATACCGAAATATATAACAAGTATACGTAGAGTAATTAAGCCGTGTTAATCAAGCGGTCGCACGAGCAAATCATAGACATAGAGGTCTCCCGGTGAACTTGGAATTAATTCCCATCTACCCGGGGGTAGACCGGGGGTTGGCCGGGGCCAACCTCAATCGGTCATTACGCGACTGTCACAGCAGAACGTACAGGCTTTTAGCCCGCACTCGACCGGCAATAAGCCGGCGCCAATGAGCGCAGCTCGCAATAGAAAAGAATATTCCAGTATCGATTGTTCGATGAGTGGACCAGGATTTTAAAGTGCATAAAGCATACTGAGTCTTAAATTTGTTTATGTTTTACACTATGGTTTTACAATTGTTTTACCCAAGTAACATTAGGTATGTTACTGTTAAGGCGCTATATTGAAAAAACTGTCCTTTTTGACGTAATACTATAGGACCCTCAGAAATGTTACAAATCTGGTAATGAGATATACATATCTTCATAGCCTTATCTAGGTTTGAGAAGAACCAGAAACACGATTAATGTATTTTGTCTCGATACATTTCTCGATCGAAATGACCTCTTAAAAATGCGATATTTGAAGATTATTTTTAAACGAAAATAGATGTATTGTAGGAAATTAGTCTAATTGATAGACACCTTTACAACTGAAAATCGTAAAGAAGCATTTTGCTTAAATGCTCCTAGTTATTTTTTAAAATTACGTTTTTCGTATGAGCGAGCCGATAGCTTCTGGCCGCGCTGACTTTGTAGACATACAAAGTAAGTATAAAATTGTCCTTGCGGTAAAATTACTTTCAATATAGCGCCTTAACATCCTAAAGAGAAGTCGCATCGGTTTTTTTTTTTTTGAAAATAAACCCTGTTTAATAAAAGCTGCACATATTTATAGCTTGCAATAAATTATAAATGATGGCATGGATTTAGAAAAATGAAAGTAGCTTAGTCCTATCCAAGGCAAAGTGCGGTTTCCGCGGGTTTTTAAGTTACACGAACGCGTCGTGCAATAAATATGAGTAGCCTAAGAGCCAGTCCACACGGCGCATAGCGTCAGCGTTGCGTCGACGCAGCGCTGCCGTTGCGTTGTTTTACATACAAATAACCAATTTTATGTAAAACAACGCAACGGTGTTCACACGGCGCGCTGCGTCGTCGCAATGCACACATGACGGACAACAGCCCCCGGAGACGAATCGGGAGGAGGTGTTGACGTGACTGCGTCGTAATAACGCTGCGATGACGCAGCGCCCCTGTGGTCGGCTATGCGTCAAATGTGCTGATCTCTAATCTCTATTAAATACAAGTACGCTGGATCACTGATACCCTTTGAAATTACAGCTATTTCTTGTGCCTATTTGAAGCGGAATCAGCGCCCCTATTATTGGGGTTGAGAACTAAATCTGACGTAAAAATTAAGTTTAAAAGCCCCCATATTGGCGCTGATAGCAGTAGTGAGAGTACTTGGAACTAATACTAGTGAAGACAACTGTTGTAATTGGTTGTGGTTACGTCAAATTTAGTTCTCAGCCCCCATAATGGGGGCGCTGATTCCGCTTCAAATAGGCACAAAAAGCAGGTCGGTATCATCGATCCAGCGTACTTGTATAATAGAGATCAGTGGTCAAATGGCAGCGCTGCGTCGACGCAACGCTGACGCAACGCGCCGTGTGGTCAATTCAGACCGCAACGCGACGCGTGGATACATTTCTAATTAATTTGTATGGATTTGACAGATTTGCAGGAAATCTGTCAAATCCATACAAATTTAGAAATGTATCTACGCGTCGCGATATGGTCTGATTTGACCCTAAGGCGGAATCAGCCATGGTTGTGAGTTGGGATAATGGCACTCCGATATGATTAGATTATTATAATTAATATTTAGTTCCAGCTGTTTACGAATTAGATTTGTGTATCGACTCAATTTGATCGGCGAGCGACTAGGGAACAATTAGATAATGGCTTGTTTATTTTGTACACAATAATCATAATATATGCAAAACAAACAACATAAATACGAATTATTACGGTAAATTAATCCGCTTAAAGAGAGATATAGGTCTACCAGAATCTGATGGCAATTTTTGACAGCAGATTTTCAAAAAATATCCTTGATCATTGGATAAATTTTTATATTTTCATGTTTCACACACAAAATAAGCCGCTAAAGGAATAAAAAACGATGAAAATGTTTTATTCCTATTACCCCGGTATTGCTAGAGTCAATTTATTTTCTCACTTTTTGCCATCAGAATCTGGTAGACCTATACATAGTAGAATGTAAAATGTATTTTGTAAAGTAGCAACATTTACACAGCTACGAAGACAGTGAAATGACTAAAAGTAGATTAGTTGAGGTACTAGGGACTAACATGCGCAGTAAAGCCCTACTTTAAGTTGGTAAGTTATGAGCGTGCTGTAGATAAGCGTACGGCGAATTCAAATTGTTTGAAACTAAACCATTATTTCAATAGTTGTCACAGTCATCCTTGTGAAAATGCAGTTACATTTAGTTGGCAAACATTCGCCTTGTTAACAGAACCGACCGAAATTTCTATTGTTAGTTAGTCTCATGTAGTATTTGAGTTCAGATTGTGGAACATTCAACATTCGTGACACTTATTTTTTATAATTTTTACAAAGCAAGCCTTAAAAGCGTAAAGTACCCATAAAGTTATTTCTAGAGTCCATAGTATGTTTATTTAAATAATTAATAAACTATTTAGTAAAATTAATGTATTCCTAAAATAAAACTATGCCTTAATCCTTGTTCCAAAAAATGATTTTTCAGAAATCGAAATATGTACACTATAGTTTGTTCGTTTTATGATGATATGCGTGACACATTATAATTGACAATAGTAGGGAAGTTACCTGAAAAATTAATCGAATAATTTAAAAATATCGAATCACCTCGTAAAGGAATTGCAATCGAAATTATCGATTTCGTACGTTGTTTCAGTATGTAAATTGTAACGTATGTTTCAGAGTGACGCCGGCGATTTAAGATGGCCGCCCTTTTTTATCGATTTGATTTCGATTCAACTGTGCCAATCTCTATTGACATAAGTTCCGTTTCATGCATCTGACATTTTTCAAATATTTTCGTAACAACAATTTTATACTCCTATTTCAAAGTTAATATTTATAATTTTATATCAATAAATTAGCATTTAGCAACTTTTCATTTTTATTCATTTACAATTACAGGAAACATTTATTTTTGTAGATGGAATATAATTTATTACATTCTGGTTTTTGTTTGTTTTCTTGTAAAAAAAATCCGTAGCAAGGAATATGAGAACTGTCACCCATATCATCTTAGAACGAATAAACTATAATTATTTACTATTTAATGTTTATTACGTACTTTTTGCTTCAAAAAAATATTTAACGTCAATCAATCCTTACGATATTTCAATTGCTTTTCTTTGAAGCAAATACGAACAAAGCCTCCTGTAAGTTTTACATTAATGTTGCTTGATCCATAGGTCCATATTTCTCACCTAATAAAATTTTATTTTACTCACCTACGCTATAACGATAAAAATATTTCTACCTGGATTTACCGTATTTTGGCATTAAATATAGTCTACAATTATTATGATGTTGAAATAAATTATGTAGACATATGGTAGGTATATACCTACTTAGATAATTTTACATGACTGATTATATATTTGTGTTCAGCTTTTACCTCTATCTTTCTAAAAAAGTTTCCACAGTAACCTAATTACAAGTTACAGGACGTAGAGATCAACTACGATATCATGGCGCGCCCCTCCAAAATTCAAAACTTTTGAAGTGCGTTGTCAAAACGTTTGAAGTGCGATGTCTTGCGCGGTAGGCTAGTTATGATGATTAGTTGACCAACAAATATTGGTAATGAGTGACATTAAGTGAAATATTACGTGTACTGTGATTGGTTGAATACTTACTACATACAAACTCTTTCATAAGGATGTGACTACACACATTGAAACAGTCATATGGAGGGGCGCGCCAAGTTAATGTAGTTGATCTCTAGTATAGATACTAATTATTGTAAATATGATTGAATTGAAAAAACTTTTAATGCTTGTCGTAATATTATAGGTATCGTCAGTATAATGTTGCCCAAGATACTTAAGTAATACTATAGTTTTGATGTTTGTTGTTTGAGTTTTGATGTTTCCACTCTTACCAAACTAAATCCATTACAATATAAGCAACATTTTAATTAATAGCAATTAAGTCGAAATATGAATTCGGAAACCGAGCAAAACTCCGGGAGTAAAATTAATTAAATATACCACACACAGTGGAAACGTACGCCGCGCTCTTACCGGCCCCCCCTTACCGCCGCGCTCTTACCACCCCGCTCTTACCGCCGCGACGCGCGACGTTACAACTCTCATTACCGATCACGAGTCGCCTTAAAATTTCAATAGATTGTAAAACTTCTTAATTAAAACTAAGCGGAAGCGTTTCTGGTTCTCTCGGCAATTAGTTGCAGATCTTTTCGCAGTCCCTTTTGTTCCATTCGTTTACTATGCCTCGGTTATTCTGGAAGGAGTTCGTGCCCTACTTGTGATGTGGAGTCTACAATGGACGGTATATATTTGGGGCACCATAAAGACATTGTCTTCGAACTGCGTAATGTTTTATACATTTTACGACCGAACCGTAAATACAATAAAATGTTTAATGTCGTGTAGTCATAAAATTTCTGAATGGAGTTTGATAATGAAGTAAAAACGCTTTTGTAAACCGCGGTCTAGGAATTTATGAATACACAAGTATCTACCTCACATCAATTTACTTTTTATGGCAGATAAAAGTTTAAAAAATATTTTAAATAAAATCAGCATTTAAAAAATGCATTTCAGAAATACACTAATGCCGCAATTTACTACAAGCAAGCAAGCAATTCAGCAATTTACTAAATAATAAGTTTTAAAAATAGTCATAAAACATTGCTGTTATATTTAGCCTAATCTTTCATCAAAGTAGCATTTAAAAATTAATATCTTTGAAACTTAAGCTCGACCCGCCGACTATCTGTTACCGCAGTTTATGCAATCGTAACCGAGAACTTAAAGTTTTGGGGGTGAAGAATTTATGTGCAGTTTGCAAGTTTGGCGACATTTAACTTCAACAACTATTTTAATGCATCCTTAAAATAAAATCGTGCCCAGTTCAAGTGTGGCGTAAAAACAGCGAATTGCTGTCCTGTCCCATTTCTACTGAAGCGTCAATCTTTTTATGTCGGCGCGGTGCTGGCATTCGGGCCGAATCATCAAAATTCTGCGCCAGCAATTATCCTGGCCCACAATGAAGATTACATTGTACCTTTATGAAACCCTTATTCATGAAATAATTCATAATTTTTAAGCTCGCTCAGCCGAATAACATGTTTT
Organism: Lysandra bellargus; assembly: GCA_905333045.1. Lineage (NCBI taxonomy): Eukaryota > Metazoa > Arthropoda > Insecta > Lepidoptera > Lycaenidae > Lysandra > Lysandra bellargus. The sequence continues at coordinate 8,608,104 of HG995349.1, forward strand.
TATTCATATTTTATTTCGCATCTCAAATTGGGAGTACGCCCGAAATACCACGTGATTTCGGTTTTCCAAAGCTTCAAATTGTACTTAAGGATGTATATAACATTTATAAATTCAAAGATTTGGACCTAAATTGTATATAATGTGTAATGTAGTAGAATAAAACATACTGCATTGATTGATACCAAAAAATCAATACCTTACCGACAAGTTATGTGAAATAATTCATTTTAAAATTTCCATGTATCATACGTAAACGTGCCGGAAGTGGTACAATTTTTGAGAATTCGTCAGAATTGGGAACTTTGTAACAAAGAGAAATGCCTGAAAAACTGCTATCAGTTTCTTTGTACGATTTGCGATTTTTTTAGCCCAAAAAAAAATTGAATTCACCGGTAATTCTGGTTAAATATTTCAAACTGGAAATTGATAAAAACTATCCTTCGAAAAGTAATGGCGATACAACTGTTAGATTAGACATATTTCTTTCATTTTCAATGCGCATGTGCAGCTTTCGCGCATGTGCAGTAATTTAAATTAAATCAACTTCTGTCAGATGGCACATGACACTAACACTGACACTGGTTTTTAACTTTGCGCATGCGAAACGAACATTGCCATGACGACCATTGTGCAACATTGTGTTTGTAATTTATTAGCGGTGGTCAAATTACATCTCAATTTTTTTCAATAATAATTAAATATCGAATAATTCCTTAAGAATTTATTATAAATAATCATTATAATTAATAATAAGTGTCTGGGTGTCCAATTTTTTACATATTTAGTACTTTCATAATTTAATTGGATGTACTACGGAATTTGACCTTATATACATCCTTAAGGTAAATTCTAACGTAAAATCTAGAAAAGTTTATTGTAAGCCCTAAGTAAGTCAATTACCACGAAAAATACCATTTAATATCTGTGTAGTGTTACGTAATAATCAATACGTGAGTGGAAGAATAAGGTAAGTAACATGAAAAAACTTCCCGTTTTTTGCTTCAATGGAGGCTTTAGGGCCGGAAAATTTATTTGAAATAGAAAAACTATGGATTAAATGTGTAGCCAGATATATTAACTAGGCGATGAAGTAGATAAGTTACAAGTTTTATTAAAATAATAAGGGAAAAAATGAGTTATTGTCCGTATGTTACGAAATGTCACTTATTCGATTCTTCCACTCACGTCTTCATTATTATCGTCATTTAAACATTGAACATTTGAACACAAACTTGATCTAAGTTAATAGTAAAGTCAAAACGTGGATTCAAGCGATTCTGTGTGTAGTCCATATTATCATTGACAATATTCGGGAGTAGGTAATTGTTTTTTTGAAGTGAAAACTTCTTTAACGGCGTTGAGCACTTGTGGGATGGGTAAAAACTGTGAAACTCGCGATAGATTTTCGTGTTGATCGAAAAACCATACAAAACGCGGTTGGAGAGTAGTGTTTTGTGTCGAACTCGAACTCGAACTCGAACTCGAACTCGGAGTCGAACTCAATTTGAAACTTTATCGAAACTTGATCGAAACTTGATCGAAACTTGATCGAAACTTGATCGAAACTTGATCTAAACTTGATCGAAACTTGATCGAAACTTGATCGAAACTTGATCGAAACTTGATCGAAACTTGATCGAAACTTGATCGAAACTTGATCGAAACTTGATTGAAACTTGATCGAAACTTGATCGAAACTGAATCGAAATTTGATCGAAACTTGATCGAAACCTTGACGAAACCTTGATCGAAACTTGATCGAAACTTGATCGAAACTTGATCGAAACTTGATCGAAACTTGATCGAAACTTGATCGAAACTTGATCGAAACCTTGATCGAAACCTTGATCGAAACTTGATCGAAACTTGATCGAAACTTGTTCAAAACTTGATCGAAACTTGATCGAAACTTGATCGAAACTTGATCGAAACCTTGATCGAAACCTTGATCGAAACTTGATCCAAACAACTTGATTGACGATTTTTTAAAAATCGATTTTCATAAAAAATGGGTTAAAAAATGCACAACGTTATTAATCAAGTTTTCACTTCTGCCGGCACTCCCGGAGTGCAACCAGTCTTTTTTTTTATTATTACAGGAAGATGAGATGACCGTGTTGCCTTTAGCTGATTCAATCCAAAATTTGCCTTAATTAAAAGCGCACAATTTTTACAAAAAAAAAATCCGTATTCGACCACCTCGATTCAGGTAGTTAACTCAGTGGCTACATTCTACGTAAGCCAGTGGCTCACCGCAAATAGGTAATTCATACAGCCGTAACTTTCACACCAAATTTAGATAATAGAGGCCAGATGTCTACATTCTCCACAATCTAGAATCGCATGGCAGTCGATTGCGGTTTTAGTGGTCGACGAGCTAGGCATTTATTTTAGATTTATAAGGTTTCGTGCGAAGAGGGTTAAAGAAGGACTCTTTTACTGAGATTTCGCTATCCGTAGGTTTGTCTGTCTATTGCCCTATCTTTAGTTTATTACCAGGCTGTATACCGTGAGATCTGGCAGCTTAGAAGCTGAAACTGTTGACCAACATTTTTTTTTATTATATATTATATTATGTATTACTTTAAGAATATTAAAGTATAAATGAAATCAAATAATTTAAATGAGCAAATACTACAATTAAGTCATAATGCATCAACTGTTATTTTAATATAAACGCGCCTAAAAAGGCACGAATCTTTTTAACACGCTTTTGGACACAACTTGGACTGCATGTATGTATGTAACGCTATCTTTGAGCACGATTTTTACCTATCTCCAGTGGTCTAGTTAATTCCACTTTGATACGTGTTAAAAGCCAATGACAAAAATGATGCTTTTTAACTACATATTATTACCTAAAATATATAAATAGTTATAATTACAATTCAGAACGAAGTGTCGGGCACGGGGCAGTCGGTTCAGGCGAACATAACCGCGTTAGACCAGCTGCAGCCGGCCCCGACCATGACGGCCGAAATTAAACCCACAACGGCTCAAGATCAACTTAAATGTCGTTTTGGACGTAGGCATATAACATGGCATGGTATGGCAGAAATTTTTTCACTGGTTTTTCTTAGTAGGCTTTATTTTATTTTATTTTATTTTTCTTTATTCAATACCAACAGCGTATTACAATTTAGAACTTAACAGTAAACATGTAACAATTAGTAAGGCCAGTAACAGGTATTACATTGTTTGACAAAATATACTAGTGCTATTTAACATAATAATAAAAACACCATCATCGTAATTATCGACACATTAATGAAGTCTTGAAATGGTTACTAATTACTTTAAAATAAGCTAAGCTAAACAACTCCCAGTATTGTGGTTGTGATAAAATATTTTTGTCTCCTAATTAATATTAATAACATATTATAATGTTAAGAGTGTGTGTGTGTGTGTGTGTGTGTGTGTGTGTGTGTGTGTGGGTGTGTGTGTGTGCGCGCGCATGTAAGTGTGTATGTGTGTGTGTGCATGTGCGGCACCCTAGCCCTACGACACGAAGTCTTGGGATCAGTGAAAAATACCACTAGGGTACCGCATGTCAGGTTTGTATAACACGTTTATGTAATTTTTTTTAATCTTCCTTTTTCAATATTTTTATAACTTCACTCTTGAATTTCCTTTTAGAATTGTAAGCAAATAGGTCTACAGAATTAAATTTTTTTGTGTATGAGCGACTTATACGTGAGATAACAGAGTTCTGTCCATAACTAGTGTTTGATGCAGGTATGTGCAGTAGGGGGGTGTTTCTAGTGCGGAATTTGGGCGTTCGGAAGGTAAGTTGTGACACGAGGTCAGGGCAATCTATTTTACTGTTAGCGATATCGTACAGTAAACATAAGTCCTAAACAGTACGTCTCTGCTCCAGGGACAAGAGATCGAACTCAGCGCAGTTCTCGTCATAGGAATCAGATCTTTTACCACAGCGGTAAGTCAGGTAAGTTATAAATTTTTTCTGAATGCGTTCCAGGCGACTTTTATATATAATGTAATGAGGGGACCATATCGGACTGTTGTACTCCAATACGCTCCTCACGTATGCGGAATAAACGATTTTGAGTGCGGAGATGCTTAAGAATGACTTACATGTCCGGAGAACAAAGCCCAAATTCTTGTAAGCTTTACAAATTACGTTTTCAACATGGTCCGAAAAAGTCATTTTACTGTCTAGGTGTACACCGAGGTCCTTAACGATACGTTAGGCTTGAGTTGAATTGAAAGCAGATTTTTTGGCTAACATAGGTACTCGGAAAAATTTGTGCTATTTTGAAATGTGTATATTCAGTAGACCGTCAATTATATTTGCATTAATTGCTTATAGCGCTGTGATGCTCGAAGGTGGTGCAGCGCCAACAGAAGATTTTTATCGATTAAATTTAACCTAGTCTCGTCTAAATTTATAGTCATAACCTCGAAGCGACACTCTATAAAAAGCCCGATGTAAAATTACCCTGAAAAGAGGTCAGACACAGCATTGACCCAGACCAGAGTTCGGAACGTTCAACTTCCTCGAAAATATTTGATGCATCGTAAATTGTACAAATATTGTTTTCGAAATAAAAGTATCGCACGAAATTCGTACAACTGAGCCCGCAGCTCTCAACTTTTATGCAAACAGAATCGCTTCAGGACTTGGAAAGTTCAAGGACGATTTAAATCAAACAAGCGATGCATGAAACTAGAATACCGTGTATAAGTAAAATAGGTTTAAATCCTATTGCAGTTAGGCACGGTATTCTAGTGGAAAAACAAAAGTCCTGGGGAGGACCACCGAGGTATGTGGGACTCCCCGGGGCGGAAGTAAGACAACGTACCGCTGTCTCTGTCCACCCATTCCCTCAGTACGGGACGCATTGCGTTTTGCAGTTTGACGCTGACTAGGGACTCATTCAGCTTACGAGTCACAATTATTATTAGCCTTATTTCCGTGGTCCCTACCCCCTTTAGTTCTCTGACTTTCGGTCATTGCAACTTTGTGCTGTCTCCCGCTTTGTATGGGGAGGGAAATTGGAATTCTTCCTACTCCTCCTATTTTCTTCTGATTAATTTCGTTGCGGGTCCTAAGACAACAAGACAGTTTCAACATGACCCTCGGGCTCCCTGAGATCATATCAAAGGGTTTTCGTGGTTGGATACCGCTGTCGATCCTGGCGACACAGGACATACGGTGGTGGGAATGTGTGGTGGGCCAAGGCCCGTTAAAAAAAAAATAGGGACTCATTCAGACGACCGAGCTAAAGGTCATCTCGGTCCCGTGCTGCTAATCTCCAGCTCGGGACCAAGATTAAGCCGTATCTGGTCTGGCGATGGGATGCCGGCAACGCGCCTACAGCTCTTCATATGTTGCGAGTATCCATATGGTTGATTCAGATCGCAACGCAACGCGTAGACGCATTTCTAAATTTATATGGATTTGACAGATTCGCAAGACGTGTGAGACGTCTTGCGAATCTGTCAAATCGAATTCTGCAATTGAAATCTGTCAAATCCATACAAATTTATGCCGCGCCGCGCCTCGCCTCGCCTCATCGCGTTGCGGTCTAAATTGACTCATAGGCGACGGTCGTTGCCTTTTATCAGGTGACCCGTTTGCTCGTTTCTCCCCTTATTTTATAGTAAAAAAAAATAACAGGAATATGCCCAAATCAATGTTTGACGCAACGTGAATAATAATAATAATAATATGACTTGTCTTAATTTATTATTTTGTCAGAAATGTCGTAGCACGTTCGTAGCACGTTCGTAGCGATGACGTAGCGTTTACGTCGTGCGCAGGCGTAGCGAAGCGTGGAACGTCAGTATTGCAATTTGCGTTATTATATTTTAACCCCCCTGAGAGGATTGTTTAAGGCGTGTGTCTGTCTGTATGTCGGTGTAAGTTTGTATTTGTGTGTGTCTGTCCGTGGCATCATAGCAAACGGTTGGACCGATTTTATTCATTTTTTTTTGTTTGAAAGCCAACATGATCAAGACTGTTCTAAGCAATAATTCATTATCATCATTCATCGGCCCACTTAATGCTGTCATTTAAATTTAAGTTTGAGCTTAGCTATCACATGAAATTTTTTATGCAACTTTGAATCAGAGACTGTTTTAACCGACTTCCTAAAAGGATGAGTTTATACGTTTATACGTATATATATTTTTGTGTAAATTTTATTTTATTTTCTTGGGAAAACTCACAGCATTTTAAGACAACAGTGAGATACACGTTTCACAGCGATATGCCAATCAGAAGTTTCCACTAGTGTATAATAAGTTAAATCTAATATTCGAAGCATCAAATCACGACAAACATATGACTTAAAATAAGTTACATAAATTTAAAACTGCTAACTAAGCAAGCAACAAAGCAAAAAAAATTCAAAGCAAGCGCTTACTTGTTACACGTTTATTAATAATATACTCACGGTAAATAGAACTATTTAATATGCAGTAGATTACGATAAAAAGGAAAATAAAATTAGAGGATTACTCAATGTAAATAAAGAGTTTACTAAATATAATTAAAATAGGTATCAGTTAAAAGTTTTCTAATTTTATTTGGTGTAGGGGTGTGTATGTCTTCAAGCGGATTCAGTAAATTGTGCACTCGACCTTAACACAAACGAATTCCTACGGTAGTAGGTGTTGTAAGGTGGGACATAAAGGTAAGTAAATGAAATAATACTTAAGTGATAACCATGTATCACAATAAGTTATTTATTATGTGCATTTTATATTAATTAATTGTTATAAAATTAACAATATAATAATAAGTGAAGTAGTAAATATAATATTTTTTAATTCATCAAATGTAATTCTTTTTTTGCTACGTCGTTCCCGATATTGCTGATGTCGATATGGTAATTGTATTTTATTAACCCTTAGAGGTTTTTTTTGTGTACAAACCGAGCTTACAGTTATTGTAGGTTGGAATGAAATTCGGCAAAGTAAAAAAAAATTAACCCTTCACCTTTTCATCAAGTTATTTATTTATTCTGAAACGTTGGGTTTTTTTATTTATTGTTAAACTTAATGTTCCGTCATTAATGAAACAGTTTTCTTACACTATCACTATGCCATGTCAGAGCTTGAGGATTTTAGGTGTCGGCGTTTAGTGTTATAGTAAATGACAAGGAAGGATTATTATAATATATTCAAGAATATAAAAAAACTTATTTATACCAATAAATATTAGCTATTATTTAGACCTCAGCTCTATCATCTACATCGTAATTTTTTCGCAGGACACTGCATATTTCGAATTATTTTTTCTGCCTTCAAACTCTAAATAACCAGTCTGTATCTAACTTTAGTATCAGTACGCCAGTTTTATTATCGTACACCTTGAGCGATTCGTCGTAGTACACGCCAGCCGTTAACGTTTGGCAGTGCGTTACACTTTCTGCCAACCCAACCAACTCCTGGACGAGATCAACGGGCAACGCGTAACTCGTCGACCAGTCTAAGTCGGCTATTACCGCACCGGTTAATGTCACTTCATACTCGATCTCCACTTCGAAGGCTCGTTTGCTGGCCGTCAGCACCGCTGTGACCGCCCTTCCCGGTTCCAGCTCTATCTCCACTCCACTCGACCACCCCAAAGTTATATTTTCTGTAACCTGCCCGGCAAATAACCAAGTACTAATATTACGTGTCTCCGTTTTCTCCCCAAAAGATATGCCGAGCGGTATTCCCAGTACGCTAAGCTCTAGACTGAATCCGCCATCTTGGCCCATCGTCGTCTCCGATTCTGTCGTATTCGCCCACGAACTCGAGACGCTGTTCTCCACGGTCTGAGCCAGGGCAACGTTCACCTTAATTTTATGTGTTGATGAATTTTCGAAGTTCTTCGTCAGGAGATGAATAATTTTGTGTTGATCGCTTTTTATTTTCGTAGATTTAACTCTCACCAATGTGGAAACTTCATCCCTTCTCGTATTGACCGGACCGTGATGTCGGATTTTTAAAATACACTTTTTCCGGATATTGGTCAAAAAGTCCTTCCACGGCACTTCTCACTGTTTCATCGCTGAGCCCGAAAGCGTCTATATATTTTTGAGTTATTATTTCTTTGTCGTAGCCTACGTAATTTATATTTATTTTTCGATTTTCATCAAGATTTACATCAATTTGGATAGCACCTTCGACCACTTTAAGTCCCACAAGAAATATTAGTAACTTCATGATTTAATCTCAATTATTTAAGTTTATAATACGTCTATTATTAGTGGCGTCACTTAGAGATGTGACTGTTATCTGTCGAGCAAAACATGACCTTTTTATCTGCTATACTTTAAATATAACTTGTGCTAATTACCGCCCGCAGCTCCGTTACTGAATATTATTAATTTCATCATTTTATTTTTTGTTTAACCAACTTCAAAAAAAGGAGTTTATTAATTTTGACCCGTATGTATGTAATACTTACAGAACTGCCTAGTTTTCTTAAATGTTAGTCTACATCAGCGTCTGAACAAATGTACTAAATTTCAAAAGTATATGTATGTATGTATATTTTTAGGGTTCCATAGTCAACAAGGAATCCTTATAGTTTCAGTCTGTCCGTCTGTCCGTCCGCGGTTTTGCTTAGAGACTATATTATGTGCCTACAAAGCCGTAATTCGGCATGAATGCACATTGCACATTTATTAATAATGCCGCCAAAATGGTTTACAAAATCTATAAAAAATATTTTTGTACCTCCACTACACATTAAGCGGTGATTACTTTTTTTCGCGTCCACCCCTCTGGTGGGGCGTCGTTGGATAGGTTTTTTAAAAATATTACAAGAATTCAAAGATCATTTTCTGATTTAGGGATCCATTTATGAAATATGAAATTTTAAAGTGGCAAAAATCGTTAGAGTCCTGCAGTGTCCACCCCTTCTACCAGCTAAGCGGTTGCTTTTGGAAGTGTAAAAAATTCATGGGAGTAGTAAATATGCTGAATTTAAAAGGAAAACTATTACGGCTAAGAAGACTTCATAAGTTACTAGCGACCCGCCCCGGCGTCGCACGGGTATGAATATATAGCCACTGAAAAAAATATTAAAATCGATAGTCTATGATCCTTCACGCGGTCTACTTCTTATCTGTGCCAAATAACATAAAAATTGCCCCAGTAGTTTGCGAGATAAGCCCTTTCAAATAATTTCCCGCGTTTTTTCCACACTCTCCTACTAGTCTTAGCGTGATAAAATATAGCTTATAGCCTTCCTCAGTAAATGGGCTATCTAACACTGAAATAATGTTTCAAATCGGACCAGTAGCTCCTGAGATTAGCGCGTTCAAGTTAGCCCTTTCAAATAATTTTCCCCGTTTTTTCCATATTTTCCTCTATTCCTTCGCTCCTATTAGTCTTAGCGTGATAAAATATAGCCTATAACCTTCCTCGATAAATGGGCTTTCTAACACTGAAAGAATCATCAAAATCCGTTGCGTAGTTTTTAAGATTAAAGGGAACAAAGGGACATGAGGGAAAAAGCGACTTTGTTTTATAATAAGTATTAGATGACGCCCGCAACTTCGTTGCGCCAAAATTCGTTTATCGCACGGGAACCGTACTTTTTTTCGGGATAAAAAGTATCCTATGTCCTTTCCCGGGACTCAAAGTATCTCCATGCCAAATTTCAGCGAAATCGGTTCAGCAGTTTGAGCGTGAAGAGGTAACAGACAGACAGACAGACAGACAGACAGACAGACACACTTTCGCATTTATAATATTAGTATGGATAGATTAAGTAATAGTCGATTAACTAAAAAAAATGTATAGAATAAGAAACTTTTCGTTTAAATTCCTTTGAACGTAAATGAGATGACGTTATTAGTGGTGTAAAACACGTTATGAATTTATATACATTCACCATACAAAAATTATCCAAAAATAGCGGTACTGGTATATAGCGGTATATTGCGCGTGGCCCGATACGCACTTGGCAGGTTTTTTTTTTAATGTAGGTATTGTTCAATTTAGGGGATTCTGCAAGTTTCATCAAAATCGGTTCAGTAGTTTTTGAGATCACGTGCAATTTTGAAGTCGGTTTTATCTTTTTAAAATATTATTATTTAATTAATTTTATGTACCGGCGCAGATAAAATATATTCTAAGTTTATAATATTATATAACATAGAAACAACCTAATAATAGAGACAGACTATATATTACTAATAATACGAGTATAATTACACGTATACGACAGTATGTTGTTTTTATTTCACTGCCATAGGATACTCTGTAGGGCCTAATCATACACCACAGGAGTGGCATTTAATTATAATTGAAACATTAAAAGGGAAATTTGGCGCGGATCAGTGAGGCGCCCTCGTAAACATTCTAAACGTAAAAATTTATGGCGGTCTGTATGGAATTCCCTTACGGTTTATTAGTGTCATAAAATTTCTAGATATATGTAGAGTCTCAGTTTTTTATATTCGCTTTATTACCGTTTTTAATAAAGGCACAAATAGGTTAAGCGTTTCGACAACACCTACCCGAGAGTTACGACTCAACTTTATGATTTGTTGTTGCGAGGACGAACAATTCCTGGCGCTGGCCGTACGTTCAACTTCAATCTGTTTTAAGATGTATTAGACATACAAGAGATATTATTTTATAATAATATGCTTAACTATATCAATTTTCAACACTCTACCTGAGATCGAATTTCGGACAAAATAATTAATTAAATTAGGTAGGTACATAATACAAAATACAAAATTAACAATAACAATATATACATTATACAGGCAAAGTAATAAAAAAATCTTAATCAAAAAGACCGCCCCGCAGCGTACCATGCTCAAATGTCCCCATCTTGCTGGCCGCATTGCCGCGCTGAGTGGCCAGGCCCTCCAGGGAGACATGTTGGGCCAGGTACGCCCCGGAGCGTAGATCGTTACCGTTACCTCATCGTAATAATTTAAATATTTTTTACTTTGAACCTTATACGGGTTATTTTGCCCCTATATTATGATATACATAATAATTATGTTCAAAAACATCTAACTATATTATTCTAATGAGTTGTTAACTATATCTAAAATTTATTTTTATTAATAATATAATTATTATTTTCAAAAAGTATTGGCATATGTAAGTCCTTCCACTCACCATATCTTTGCCGAATTCCACATTTTTCCACACAATTCACGTAAATCGCTTCCTCAATTTTTATTTAACGTGTATCACAAGTAATTGCTTGCGATCTCGTGGTGTAGAGGCCGAGCCGCTCTTTCGCGCGGACGCATAAAAATCGTGCCTTAATATTGATATCATGTAAAAAATAACCAGCCATCACAAAGTCGAGTCATATGTTTTTACAAACACATAGCAACATAATATGGAAGGCAATTTCGCTAATTAGCTACCTTACGACGCAACGAGTGCTCGCGGTATTTCACCAACACAACAGTATAAATATTCAAACTTTTGCCAGACCCGCTCGAGTGCTAGACAAATCATCAAGTAACATTAAGTCAAAATTACCCTAAATTGTGTATGCGACGAACTTTGTGCGGGTTACATACTGCTTATACTACAAATTTTACGTTCATTTCGGTTTAAATATGAAACTTTTATTAACTTTTTAATTTTGTTATTAGTGTTAACATACAACTGCGATTTCTCTAGTATGTAAATTAATAAGTCATGATATGTAAACGTACTTAATAAAATTTTAAACGCAGTACAGTTAAACACTCCAATTCCAAAAATATTCAATAAAAGTGATGTTAAATAAAATATAATGTACTAGCTGTCCCGGCAAATGTTGCTTTGCCATAATATATTTGCCATATTATTTTATTGAAGTGACTAAATAAGTATGTCACCATGGCAACGTCGATCGCTATCCCGTCGCACAAACAATGGTCGCCGTCAGTCTCAGGTTGTAATAATTTACTATTATTTATTCAACAAATGCACTTATCAATATTTAAAGTACCGAGTAGCCGATTCTCAGACCTACTGAATATGCATATAAAATTTGGTAAAAATCAGTAAAGCCGTTTCGGAGGAGTTCGTGGACTAACATTGTGACACGAGAATTTTATATATAAGATTTAATAATCTGTCTGCTTATATTTTATTAATAACAATTTAGAGTACTGAATAATATTATAAACGTTAACATCACAGTTGATGCTATATTAGCATTAATATTATGCAGTACTCTAAATTGTTTACTGTTTCCTGAAATTCTCAGAACAAAATTCAGTACCTATGCATTACTTGATATTATGTTACTGTACGCAAATTACTCCACAAAACCACTTCGATCGAGCCGGCAATACAGTAGCAACCCTGATACAATAATTATTATAAATCCATAATAAATTAAAATTTTTAATACGAAAATGTGTATGTCTGTCCATTGTCTCTTCATGCTTAAGAATGAAAAAACTTGAAACTAACAACTTTCGAATATCTAACGGCGATTTGTAGTATTAATCGATTTGTATAGAATGAAACAATAAAACCATTGTAGAATTATATATCCGAGTACAGAAACAATGTCGGTAATTTTCGCAGGAATGCAATATAATTACGATATTTCGGGGTGAAATGAGCCGCATTTGAGATAAAATGATCCTATAGCCATCACATTATTGGACGGACAGCGGGCCCGTACTAATGAGGGGAGCAGACGGAGTGACACCGAGCCGGTTCATTAATAACATCCAGCCTCATCAAAAGGCCACAATCACTGGCCGAATCTGCAAAAGACCGATCAGCCGAAAAGGTTCTCACAATAGAACTGGATCGTTTTCATTTATTCGCTAAGAAAACGAGCGCGGTGCGGTTGGCAAATTGAAACGTTGTATTTGTACTTATTTTTACTTGACTGAGCCTGAAGGATTGTTGAACTTCGTGAAATACGTGTAATTCATGGATACTATGATCGCTTCGCCGTTTGAAGTACATAGACTTATAACTTCAAAGGATTATAACCATATTTATTGCCTATCAGAAAACAAAACTTAATTGCAGCTGTATGTATTCTTTTTTTAAATTTATTACTGAACATAAATACAATCGTGTGCAAAGCGCCTAATTTACTGTTTTCACGGACAATCACATGGCCTATTATAAATTATTATTGGTGCGAGTAACCGAGTAGCTGTTCGACTCGATGATCGACAAATTATAATATAAAAGCTACAAATATTTTTATTCGAGTTTCATCACTAGGTTCAGAACTTTTTTCCGTTGACCGAAAACGTAAAGAACATAACATAAATTGCGGTTTTCAGTCTCGTAATAGCGTTAAAAGATACAAAAAGTATTTGAATTAACTGTGCAATATTAAAAGCGGAGGCTTTACAAAGCAGCCGTAAACTAGGAGTTTGTGGCACTTAGCCGTTTATTTATTAACATGGGAGTCGGTATTTCCGCTGGCCGAGTTACATTTCAACAAATTCATACTTTAAGCTGTCCATTATTTAAATTTATTGTATAAATTATAAGTTACTTTTTACTGCTTTGATTTTATCTTTCGTTGTATCGTTGTTTCGGATAAACAATTTCACTGCATAACCTGTAATGACTTACGATATTTCTGCTGTTATAATGTATTACACTCTCGTTTAAAATAGTCATATTGCTACTGATCACTCGCTTCTTCGGGAGAATTTCTGTATTCTTGCTTGAGGTACTACCTTTTACTTTTTGCTCTTTCCATTATACGTTTCCAGACCCGTATCGTTGAAAACAGCTGTTTTAAGGCTATTATAATAATTTTAATAACTTATTTTATCATCATGGTGCATTTCCCAAATGGCTTTTTATTTTTGTCTTCGCTGAAATTACTTAAAAAAAAAGGAAATATTATAGTAAATTATTTGTTTTAGTATTCAATGGGTAGCTATAGGATTGTGGCAAAAAGATAATATGCCTAGCACTGTTACAAAGGTAGAAATAAATAACTTAAAAATCTATATTTATCAAATCGGTGCTATCCCTCTACTTTTTTACAAACAAAAACGCTTATATACTAACAAATATGAATAAGTTAAGAGTGTAACTTATATTATTTCATAGAATATTAGTTTATCTATTATTAAAGACCATATTTAATTATATAATTAACGATTATAGTTACTTAGAGGCACAAATGTACTTGTCCTGAGAATTTTTCTCATATCGGTGGATAAAAGTAATTTAAGCATTACTTTTCATCGACGAGTCAGTCAGTCTCCCCACCCCAATTTTAATTTACTCCTTAGTGTGTGCTTCCACGAAGTCAAGAGGACTTGTGTCAAAGCACTGCATATTCCCGCCAACAACATAAGTATGCCAGTTAAATGCTCTCGGACAATAATTTTATAATATCGGTGATTGAATTTTTTTTATGTAATGAATAGTTTTAAATTTGTTGTTTGGTTCTAATAAATGTAGTAAGTGATTAAGTTTTACTATCTGTAACCAAATTTATCTTAGATATAATGCATTTTTTATAATTTCCTCAAAAGTGTGTTTTTTCTCACGTCGCTGCTCTCATATCGGTATGATAATTTACACCGAAATTATAAGAAAAAACCGATCGGTGTCTTAAATCTAATATCGGTGTTTGGAATCAATATGACCAACGTACAGTTTTGTCACATCGGTGGATTGATTTATCATATCGGTTGATAATTTTACCATATCGGTGAATTGTTTTATCATATCGGTTGATATTCTAGTGGCAATTGGCAATTCGTTAAAACAAAGAAATTACAAATTCGCAAGATAGTAAAAATGTATGGATGTCATCCTTACATCCATACATTATTACATCCATATATTGGGCAATTTTATGTTTTTACCTATAAGAGATTTTTTTAACCGACTTCAAAAAAGGAGGTTATAAATTCGACGCGTATGTATGTTTTTATGTTTGCGTTCGGATATCTCTGGAAGTGCCATTCCGATTTCAGTAATTCTTTTTTTGTTGTACTAGGTATTGTTCAACTTAGGGAATAGTGCAAGTTTCATCAAAATTGGTTCAGTAGTTTTGGAGATAGGGAGTTTTAATTCTCAATAACGTACAATTTTGAAGTCGGTTTTATCTTCTTAAAATACAGTTATTTCACATACTTATAATTCACTTTAATAAAGACAACGATGATACATTTTATTTTATTTTTTATTCTAAGTCCCTATATCAATGTCCAGTGCACATTTTTAAATATTTTAATTTAATTTTAAGAACTCTAGTAGTGTGTTTTCGCGGGTTCTGGATCACGATTCTGGGTCCACCCCACCCCCCGCTCGCAGCTCGCAAACTTTCTCGATCACTTTTTGTCGGTTCGAGCGGCGACATCGCCTAAAAAAAAAAAGAGTTTGGTGTCAAAATAGGGGTTTTGAACCATGCCCGTTCGATTTATGCGATCCGTTTCTGCGTATTTGCACTAGTTTCAAAGTCAGCTTTTGTGTTTAACCCTCATTATTTACTATCACCACGCTCCATTGTTCCTTCATAATTACAATCGCTACTTATTGCATTGTTATGCTCGCCTCGGTGTCCTATTGTTCGTAATGACTACCTGGGCTTATCGCTTACGTCACCTCAATTTCTTACAAGATTTTAAATAAGTAAATAAAAATTGATACATTTTTCATTACAGTTCTTTTATTTAATTAAAACATGTAATAATAATAACTCTCATAGTAGTATGTTTTCATGCATTGTGAATCACTATCCATATAATATAGTTCCCCTCGGTATCTAGTGAATGTTGACAATGCATTCCTGCTAATAACATTTTGCTGTGTTGCAATCCTCGTAAACAACATTCCAAAGTTTTTTTTTTTTATTTTATTAAAACATATATTAAACATACTGTACGATATAATATCATTACACAAAGTGTTGCTACTAAATAACTTTTGAAACTCTACTAAACTTTCCACATTGAACTTATAATACAAGGACATATATTAACTATACTCGTCACAAACTGATGTGAAATCATTTTGTAATCTCCACAATATGTAAAGTCCAATCTCCTACAGTTTCACCCCATAATAGCCTTGTAATATTGCATAGGAGTGCGCCTGCAGGAATCAAAGTATTGACAAATGTCATTTTCATTGATGTGCATGGCCATCCAGTGGGGTCCAGGTATAACAATATATTATCAGGATCCAAGTTGCTAATAAATGTATGTAGGGGGTTGAACATATTATATTATATAGGCAGACGATTCGCAGCGTATAAAATATTATCTTCTAAAGTCTAAACCTTCACAAATTCTTCTCAAGTAATTACGGATCTCTATTGTGTTCATACTGTATTATCACAGAACCAATCTGGTATATGAATCTTGTATAATAATATGTCACATATCCGTATAATGTATGCTTTATGTATTTACTAAGAGTGGTATTACATATGAAATAATGAATGAATAAATAAAAGAAACAACTTTGGTACAATATTTTATTTCATAGTATCTACACATTATTAGATAAACACTCACACATACACACGTTACACATTATAACTCAAATATATTATCATACATATTGTGACTTTTCTTAGCTTCTATAGTCTACAGTTACATTACGGTTTTTATCTAGTTTTCTATAACATTATCAAACTCTGCAAATACAATACAGTTAATCGTTTGAGAGAGACTAGAATCAATTGATATCCCATTTCCTTCATTAAGGAAATGTATACCAGTGCCGGAAAATAATGTATGAGAGACTGAAGTGAACATATTAGATACCATTGAAGGATGGTTGTAGTTTTTGAAGGCACGTGTTGTCCATTTATGTATAAACAATATGAATTCATACCATAATTTTCAAAATTGAAAGGATTCTTACTAATGATTAAATGCTGCGTTATTTACAAATCCTATGATAAATCTTTTGAGTACTTACTTACACCGGAATATTATCAAGCGTTTTTTTTTCATCATTGGAAAGTCGTAATATCATAAACGTTATTCACAATTATTGAGTCATCCTAAGCATCCGTTTAATGATAAAGCATACAATAGATACACTTTCACATTCTTTACTAATAATTATTCCTGTAAGTCGCTAAAAGAACAGGATAACTTAATGGTTGGGACATATTTAGATAAGATTGCAAAACCTCATATCATTTTGAAATTAAAAAAAGTAAAATAATATTTATTAAGTTTTCCTATAACAAAAAAACATACGATAATTCTATTAACTATTTATATTCTTAATCCTACAGCATATTCCGTATACAACCATAAGTATTGTACTTTGTTATGAGATAATATTTGTATACTAATATGTTTTCTTTTGTTAACTAGTTTGTAATACTTTATTTCGTATAGCTATACTTTATATTATACTTTTATAATATGTATAATATTGTACTGAATGTTTAACTTTTAAAGTTTCATTGTATTACAACATTGTCTATAGTCTATACATAATATTATAAAACAAAGTCGCTTTTTTCCCCTCATGTTCCTTTGTTCCCTTTAATCTTTAAAACTACACAACGGATTTTGATGCGGTTTTCTTTAATAGATAGAGTGATTCAAGAGGAATGTTATAAAGTGTAATAAGTAATAACATTAATTAAATAGTGGAGAAATACTGTTATTGTTGAGGTTTCTAATGTGATGTCGTAAATAAGTACATTTTTTGTCCGCTTACATTGCAAACGCAGGCTGAACCCTACGAGACTTATCAAAATAATGTACCAAGTATTGTACATAACTAAAAGATCTACAGAAAACTCCGCGACGGTTTATTCTATCTCTTATGGATATCCCACAATAACAATTTTTTGTCATTTACTTTCTACGACAAATAATGGCTAATTTTCGAAGCAATTCTAATAAATATAACATTAATCCTTATCCAATTAAATATCTTAAATATATTGTTGATTTAATTTAGATCTATATGGCCCTCTACAGCATATGATTTAAATGGATAGTTTCGAAGATATTACAGATTTAAAAATTGCGGAACGTAGCTTTTACGGCGGTACCGACCAATGCGGGCCACGGGTAGTAATAATGAATATAAAATATAAATCAAAACAGCTGAATCGATTTTTATCATATTTTTTCAGTGGCTATATATTTTATACCTGTGTGCGAAGCCGGGGCGGGTCGCTAGTAAAATATAATACAAAAGTTTTTTTCAAGTACATTATTTTGATAAGTCTCGTAGGGTTCAGCCCGCGTTTGCAATGTAAGCGGACAAAAAATGTACTTATTTACGACATCACATTAGAAACCTCAACAATAACAGTATTTCTCCACTATTTAATGAATGTTATTACTTATTACACTTTATAACATTCCTCTTGAATCACTCTATCTATTAAAGAAAACCGCATCAAAATCCGTTGTGTAGTTTTAAAGATTAAAGGGAACAAAGGAACATGAGGGGAAAAAAGCGACTTTGTTTTATAATATTATGTATAGACTATAGACAATGTTGTAATACAATGAAACTTTAAAAATTAAACATTCAGTACAATATTATACATATTATAAAAGTATAATATAAAGTATAGCTATTCGAAACAAAGTATTACAAACTAGTTAACAAAAGAAAAAATATTAGTATACAAATATTATCTCATAACAAAGTACAATACTTATGGATGTATACGGAATATGCTGTAGGATTAAGAATATAATTAGTTAATAGAATTATCGTATGTTTTTTTTTTTCTCCATTTATTTAAGGTCGCTTAGAACAACTAGGTTATCAGCGACCACAAAAATAATTACATTAATTCAAATCAAAGTATAAATATTACAACATTTTAGGAATCGTAGAACATTATAACACATATCGAGATCACTTAATATAAGATATCTGTCACTGCTAAGGTTATACATTTGTCTTTCAGAAATATAACTAGAACATTCAAATAAAATATGATTGACAGAGAAGGGTGAGCTACATCTAAGGCAAGTCTTAGGAGTGCTTTTCGTGATATAATGTACATGAGATGCGTTGGTATGGCCTATTCTCAGACGCGTTAATACACATTGATCTTTTCTGTTGAATTTTGAGCCATATTTAGTTTCACCTTTTAAAACATCTCGTCTAAAATAATGCAATTTAGAGGTTTCGGAATTCCAATTTTGGTTCCACGTAAGATTTATTGAATTGTATAGTTCTCGTTTGGCGTCGAGAAGAATGATAGGTATTTCATTGCTAGTATAGGGCATCAAACTAGCTTCCCTAGCCACTTTGTCGGCTTTTTCATTACCGTCTATTCCCTGGTGAGAGGGTAACCATATAATTGTTACATCAACTGATAGTTCTTTCAATTGAAAAACGACAGAGTGTATCAATTGTATAAGAGGGTTTTCAGTAAAAGGGTTCTGAATGGCTAAAAGAGAAGACTTAGAGTCAGTAAAAATAGCGTATTTTGAGTTTACAGGGTTTGATAAAATCTTTTTTACAGCACAGTAAATTGCATAGGCTTCACAGAGAAAAATGGAAAATTGTTTAGGTAAACTAATTGCGGTGGAATCTGATTCGTGAATAATGGAGCAGCCTGTTCCGTTATCAGTTACAGATCCGTCTGTGTACATTACTTTATAGTCACGGTAATTTTCAAGTAGATCTAAATATAGTTTGCGGTAAACTAAAGCATCGGTAGATTCCTTAATAAAATTGCAGAGGGATAAATCCACATTAACATTGTTTTTCATCCATGGGGGAATAGGATGAATATTTCGAGCAAATAATCTAGGAAAGGAAATATTTAAAGTTTCTAAGTATTTTTTAACACGTAATCTTAGTGGAATCGGCAATCTTATTTCTGCCTGGAATATGTTATGTAGATGTTCGACCGATATAATGTCATTAACAGGATTTAATGGAGTAGAAGTAACATTATACGTATAAGAAAGACAGAGTTTAATTCTTCTAAGCCACAAAGGAAGTTCACCCGATTCTACAACTAAGCTAAGAGAGGGACTAGTTCTGAATGCCCCTAAACATAACCTTAAGGCGGTATTTTGAATCGAATTTAGACTGTTTAATAAATTTTTATTGGATGCGTCATAAATTATTGATCCATAATCCAGCTTAGATCTTATTGTAGCACGATAAACGTTTAATAAACAATCTTTATTAGAACCCCACGTAATAGACGATAAAACTTTAATAACATTTAAAATTTTCAAACAGTCGGCTTTTAACTTCTTAATGTGGGCTTTCCACGTATGTCTACTATCAAATAACATACCGAGTATTTTAATAGAATAAGTTCTAGTAAGTGGATGCCCATCAAGATGTAGTGTCACATTATCAAAAGTATTGTTCTGTCTAGAAAAAATAATAAACTCAGTTTTAGATTTAGAAAATTTAAAACCATTTTTCTGAGACCATTTCTGTATTGAACTAAGAGCATTTTGAACCATTTGTATTGATGTACCAATATTTTTACCAACGCAATACAAAGTCAAATCATCAGCGAAAAGCAAACCCTGGACTGGAGACATTATGACAGTAAGGACATCATTAATGGTTAAAATAAATAGAATTACACTGATTACAGACCCTTGTGGAAGTCCATTATCTAGTTCAACAGGAATAGAAATTTTATTAT
Source organism: Lysandra bellargus (assembly GCA_905333045.1). NCBI lineage: Eukaryota > Metazoa > Arthropoda > Insecta > Lepidoptera > Lycaenidae > Lysandra > Lysandra bellargus. The sequence continues at coordinate 8,628,658 of HG995349.1, forward strand.
CAATTTTAACTTTAATTTTCCTATTGGACAGAAAATTATTTATGAACATAATAACATTTTTATTAAAATTAAGACGTTTTAAGGCATGAAGCACAACCTTCTTGGAAACCATTTCGTAAGCCTTCTCAATATCCATTGAAACTGCTATTAAGTGACCTTTTAGAGCTAAAGCATCACAAATAGCTGAATCTAGCAATACTAAATGGTCATTAGTTGAACGAAATTTACGGAAGCCACTTTGAAAAGGTGATATAAGTTTTTCATGTTCTAATTTCCACCGAATGCGATTAGCAATCATTTTTTCTAAGATTTTGCATAGATTACAAGTCAAAGCAATAGGTCTGTAACTTTTAGGAAGGGTATGATCCTTGCCTGGTTTTGGAATAGGAACTATAATCGATGTACGCCATATCTCAGGAAATAAATTATTTTGCCAAATTTTATTGTATAACATCAAAAGATATGAAATACCACTTTTTGGGAGACTCTTAATAAGACAATTAGGAATTCCATCAGGGCCAGGAGAAGAATTTTTACAGTTCCTTAACACAAAATGAAGCTCCTCAATTGTAAGTAAACTGTTTATTGTGTTTTCTTCTTCTAAAATCGTACTATTAGCTATATTACTTGAAAAATCTACGTGAATATTTGAGGAATGTGAGATAAATTCATTACTATAATTGGAGTTAGATGAATTTTTTGCAAAATTTTTGGCTAAAACGTTACATTTATCAACTGTGTTTGTAATTTTATTCAAATCATCATCAAGTAAGAAAGGGGAAAGTGTGTTAATGTTACGATTTCTTAACCTGTTTATTTTATTCCAGATTTCGGAAGACGACGTTTGAGGAGTAATCGAAGAAGTGTAATCACGCCAGGATTTTAGCTCAGTTTCTTTTAAGAGTCTTCTAGCAAATGATCTTGTTTTTTTATAATAAATTAAATATTCGATCGACTTAAATTTTAAATATTGTCTATGAGCCCTTTTGTAATCTTTTATCGCATTTATACAATCATTTGTAAGCCAAGGCAATTTTTTACGTTTATTTTTATTACTACGTGTCATAGGAATGGCTTGATTTGCAGATTCAATTATCAAATTATTAAACTTCGATAAACATAAATCAATTGTAGTTTCATTAATTAAATTAATATCATACAATTCTCCAATCCCCTTGTCTATAAGCAATTCATATAAATCCCAATTCGCTTTTTGAAAAACCCATTTGGGAACATTAGAACTATTTTCTTCCGAAGAAGATAAGTGACTTAATATAATTGGATAGTGGTCACTATCATGGGGGTTATCTAACACATTCCACTGAAACAATGGAGCAATCGTACACGATGATAACGCTAAATCAATCGCGCTAGTTGTAGCACTAGCGACATTTAAATGAGTGGGGCGATTTTCATTCAATAAAATTATGTCATTATGTGTATCTAAAATGTTTAGGACAATTTTACCACGAGAGTCCGTTTTATAACTTCCCCATGATAAACTATGGCTATTAAAATCACCAATCAAAAGAAAAGGCTTCGGTAGTTGATTAATTAAATCAATCAAATCTTGCTCAATTAAAGCAACACTATTTGGTAAATAAATATTACATAAAGTAATTTTGGTAGGAAAATTTATAATACAAGCAACGGCTTCTAAATTTGTATTTAGATTTACTTCTGATATAAAAATATTAGACCTGATGTAAGTCACTACACCACCACTTGCATGGGAAGTATTATTTCTATTTTTATGTATAGCATTATATCCTACAATTTGGTGACAATAATTATTTTTAAAGTTAGATTCTTGTAAACAAATACAACTAGGGTTCCATTCAGATAATAAAATTTTTAGTCTTTGTTTACGTCGATAAAAGCCGTTGACATTCCATTGAAGTACATTAAACCTAGACATTTTTATTTTTATATAGTAATTTAAGTTTTCGTTGTAAACGAGTTATACGACTCTTAATACTCCTATTAGTGAAGTGAGGATACAGATCCGTTAACATTTTAACTATAGTGGAAGAGTCTTTAGAATACTGATCACAAATAACACTTATGTCTTGAACTCCGTGGGTATTTTCTAGAAAACTCTTGAATTGCAATTGATCCATCGGGTAGTTCTGAGGCGACGAAGTGATAATAGAATTTATCTTTTCCCAATCAGCTACCACCAGGCCACTAGATGTAAATGAGGATGTTTTCTTCTTTTTGCGCAAATTCTTAGATAGATCTTTTGATGATAACGAGTCACTTAAGTAGGTATTGTCCTCAGACATATTTTCTGACTCTGTATCGCTCATTGAAACTTGTTCCGAATCTAAGGTTTCAGTAAATTGGGTTATCGGGTGATCAGTAGTGTGGGACGACTCAGTTGTGGGTGGGTGAGGTCTTTTGAAGGAGTCCAAAGTTTGAAAATCCAAACTAACTATGTTTGCTGTGCCACTTACTTCAGTAGGTAAAATTGTATTTCCGGAATTTATATTTTCCGGACATTTACTGGCTACATGTCCCTCTTTTTTACAAATAAAGCAGGTCATGGAGTCCGAAGAGGTGTATATCCAGTATGTGCTGCCATCGAACTCTATTTGCATACGATCAGGTAATTTTTTCAGGTCCTCTGGAGGTATGTACGTTTGACGTCGAAAACTTAAAATATGACTAAAGCCGGGTTCACTTATGCCAGCTTTAATAAAAGTTACTGGAGATACTAATTTAATACCCAGTTCTGCCAATTTGTTCTCCAGTACGGTGTGTGGAATAATCGGACAAACGTTGGAAAAGATTATACGTTTGTTCCGAGTAATTAGGGGCCGAATAGGTAACTTCTTATTATTTATTGTAATGCACTGATGTTTGTCTACTAACTCATCGGCAATGTCTTTGGAAGACACATAAGCGCAGATTCTGTTATTCGACATTCGACTCAGGAATCTTATTTGGGTGGAATCAATTATTTTTGCAAACGCATACGCGTATTCTTTAATCGGGGTGTCGTCAACTGCATCTATGATAACGGCTTGTTCTTTGGTGGGGAAAGCGACAGTTTGGGTAACAGACGAGTAGCTCGGTTGAGATTCCATCGTCCCTGTAGTCAGAGACGACAGAAGGTTCTATTGTCAACAACACTCACACTGCCTCGCGCGAGCGCGGGCGCTGTTCGCTCGATAGGTACTCACTAAGTAAACACGTAGACGATTAGTACGCGCACGTGCAATCCCAGTGGCGCACCGATAACGACTCCAATTATCGTATGTTTTTTTGTTATAGGAAAACTTAATAAATATTATTTTACTTTTTTTAATTTCAAAATGATATGAGGTTTTGCAATCTTATCTAAATATGTCCCAACCATTAAGTTATCCTGTTCTTTTAGCGACTCACAGGAATAATTATTAGTAAACAATGTGAAAGTGTATCTATTGTATGCTTTATCATTAAACGGATGCTTAGGATGACTCAATAATTGTGAATAACGTTTATGATATTACGACTTTCCAATGATGAAAAAAAAAACGCTTGATAATATTCCGGTGCAAGTAAGTACTCAAAAGATTTATCATAGGATTTGTAAATAACGCAGCATTTAATCATTAGTAAGAATCCTTTCAATTTTGAAAATTATGGTATGAATTCATATTGTTTATACATAAATGGACAACACGTGCCTTCAAAAACTCTACAACCATCCTTCAATGGTATCTAATATGTTCACTTCAGTCTCTCATACATTATTTTCCGGCACTGGTATACATTTCCTTAATGAAGGAAATGGGATATCAATTGATTCTAGTCTCTCTCAAACGATTAACTGTATTGTATTTGCAGAATTTGATAATGTTATAGAAAACTAGATAAAAACCGTAATGTAACTGTAGACTATAGAAGCTAAGAAAAGTCACAACATGTATGATAATATATTTGAGTTATAATGTGTAACGTGTGTATGTGTGGGCGTTTATCTAATAGTGTGTAGATACTATGAAATAAAACATTGTACCAAAGTTGTTTCTTTTATTTATTCATTCATTATTTCATATGTAATACCACTCTTAGTAAATACATAAAGCATACATTATACGGATATGTGACATATTATTATACAAGATTCATATACCAGATTGGTTCTGTGATAATACAGTATGAACACAATAGAGATCCGTAATTACTTGAGAAGAATTTGTGAAGGTTTAGACTTTAGAAGATAATATTTTATACGCTGCGAATCGTCCGCCTATATAATATAATATGTTTAACCCCCTACATACATTTACTAGCAACTTGGATCCTGATAATATATTGTTACACCTGGACCCCACTGGATGGCCATGCACATCAATGAAAATGACATTTGTCAATACTTTGATTCCTGCAGGCACACTCCTATGCAATATCACAAGGCTTTTATGGGTTGAAACTGTAGGAGATTGGACTTTAACATATTGTGGAGATTACAAAATGATTTCACATCAGTTTGTGACGAGTATAGTTTAATGTATATCCTTGTATTATAAGTTCAATGTGGAAAGTTTAGTACAGTTTTAAAAGTTATTTAGTAGCAACACTTTGTGTAATGATATAATATCGTACAGTATGTTCAATACATGTTTTAATAAAAAAAAAACTTTGGAATGTTGTTTACGAGGATTGCAACACAGCAAAATGTTATTAGCAGGAATGCATTGTCAATATTCACTAGATACCGAGGGGAACTATATTATATTCACAATGCACGTAAACATACTACTATGAGAGTTATTATTATTACATGTTTTAATTAAATAAAAGAACTGTAATGAAAAATGTATCAATTTTTATTTACTTATTTAAAATCTTGTAAGAAATTGAGGTGACGTAAGCGATAAGCCCAGGTAGTCATTACGAACAATAGGACACCGAGCCGAGCATAACAATGCAATAAGTAGCGATTGTAATTATGAAGGAACAATGGAGCGTGGTGATAGTAGATAATGAGGGTTAAACACAAAAGCTAACTTTGAAACTAGTGCAAATACGCAGAAACGGATCGCATAAATCGAACGGGCATGGTTCAAAACCCCTATTTTGACACCAAACTCTTTTTTTTTTTTAGGCGATGTCGCCGCTCGAACCGACAAAAAGTGATCGAGAAAGTTTGCGAGCTGCGAGCGGGGGGTGGGGTGGACCCAGAATCGTGATCCAGAACCCGCGAAAACACACTACTAACTCTGTTCTTCATGAAAATAAATACATAAATATAATATTATGTAGATAATATTATCATATTGCTGTATTAGTATGTCATTTCGGTAGTTAAACTTATCACATCGGTGCACAGACATAAAAATCGGTGCCTGTTTATCATGTCGGTGGAAACCAAAATTCAAACTGAATTTTCTCCTTAGTCTTAAATGATACGTTAATGATATTAAATTTGGGAACATATTTTTGTGTCCTAAAGAATACATAAAACCTGAAAAGTGTATAAAATATGTATAAATAAAAAAGTTCACCGATATGATATAAAAAAGGCATTTGTTGAAATTCGCCCATCAACAAACAACAAAGGTCGTAGACAACAGACATCGGTGGTTATTAACAAAACATACTTTCCAAAAAGATTCAACAACTGAACTATTCAGTTGCACGAAATTAAAGCTTTTAAATATAAACAAAGCATAAAAGGGCATCAATAGAATCACTTAGGGCCTTCAGAAAATGTCGTTTCATAAATATTTGCACGAAGCGATTGGCGACCGAGAGCCGCGCGCCAACTGTGGCCGGATTCATTTTTTCTGTTTATTTGTACGAATATTTTGGCGGCCCCGTTCAAAAGTCACCCGGTTTTATCTAGAAAAAGCTTTTGAGCTTTCGAAATCTATTTTGTGGTTCAATAAAGATTTTAATAGGCGGCTGAGGCCTTATTGTTTCTTGTTTGATATTCAACACAAAACTTCCACACAATCGATCGTCCACAAAGCAAGTAAAACTTTAGATGGTTTTAAATTCTAATTAATTAATTACAATACTTGAAGTAATGAAAGGGAAGCCGCAAAATCAGTTCCTGTAAATTAATCACGTCTTTTGATTAGAATGTACCGTGTTATATGGTTTTTCCCGGCTGTGATGAAGCTAAAAGGAAGTGTTATTATTTAAGAGGGCGACTAATGCAAAAAATTAAACATCGTCCTACTCTCTTCACACTCATATGCCAGGTGAAAAAGGACGACGCGGATTCATAGCCAAAATAAGTTTTTTTCTCAATAACTCGATAAAAATACAACATTTTTAAAATCCGCTAGGTTAGTTTCTCAATGATAAAATTTTATACATTTTGTTAAAATATTAACTTAGTTTAATGCACGCGTTATAGTAATATATGAAACATTTGTGAAAATTAGATGCATCTTTGTGATTTTTTTCTATCGAGAAAATTATAAGATATCGTGTTTTCGCTAGGTCGGATCCTCGGAAATGTAATGTAGTATCTATGTTTAGAAAATGAAACAATTCAGGGCTTATTTTCAAGTATAAAAATGAATTATAAAATCGACAATTTAGGGTTAGTCGCCTCCTTAAGCAGTCTATGAACGTTTGTTCTACCATAGTGCCTTAATTACTGATTTTAACTTAAATTAAGACGTCTAAACCTCTAAAACACAAATTAAGTATGACTAGTCGGTTTTTTTTTACATTCGATTACTACTCGTACATGGTGAAATAACTTCTAAACAAAAACTTAAACACTTATCAGGGATCTAGGATTTTAGAGATTTCGGTCACAGTCACGTCAGAATAATCCAGACGCACACAAAGAAGACTTGGACACAATTATTTTTAATCATTGACGGGAAAACTTCGTAGAATAAAATTTTGACAAAGTTATTTTTGAAATGAATGATTCATAAGCTTATGGAGTACAGCTCTTGACTAACAACATGAATTAGGAGCTTGTCTATAATCCATTATTCATATGTTTACCGATGCACCTGTTGCAGACTCTCGCTAAATAACAACAAACTAATGAGCTACCCGATTACTAAATACCTCATTTCCACGTACACAATATTCCAGCAATAATACAAATCAATAATACAAACACCTCCGATAATATTGTTTCTTGTTGTAAGGTGGTCATCGTACCCATCACCTTTCAACAAGCTGAGCTTACTATTAAAGCTGAGTGAAACAAAACGTTTTTGCAATTTATTTATTCACTCTATAGTTAATGTATTCAATTTACTCGCTACTCGTTTAACATTGAGTATTTGCATTAAGATAAATGGTTATTACTTATTACATAATAATTATCATTATAATATTACATCAAATATGAAATAGTAGATAGTTTTAATTTCTGTTTGTAGCATTTCAAACACTCAATTCTACCTTCCAATAACCGATTAGGATACACATAACAGTAAAATATAAACTTAAAAAATAACATTGTTATAGTAGTAGCAATGAGTGCCAACTTAAAACGAAGAGAAACATTGCAAACATGAAACTCAGTGCAGTTAGTGCAGTGTCTCGCGGGCGGGCGTGTCGTACACATTTGACAACAAAAGGTGGAAATGAGAGCATAATTTCTGAGCAATTACTAGTCTGTATCATAGAGCGCGGTCGTTGGAAACTATTACTATTACGGCAGAGCTCAGGAAGCGACGCGCCCTAATATAGCCTACTACATTTTCCAGCGCTATTTGTTCTAATTGGAAAGTTCAAGCATGAAGTTCTGTTTTCTCTCTATCTCTGCCTACATTAGTTTTTAAAGCACCGACGTGGAAGGTGGACGATGAACTGCCTGTGAAATAGATTCAGAATTTAAATTAATATTGAATACTAACTTTCTTCGGATGTTATGACTGAGATAGATTAATGGGACGATTTTTTCTTATCTTTTTTGTTACACATATAAACATAATATCATATATTGTAGGTACAAGAATTTAAAATAAATTAATTTTGAATAAACAAATTATTTTTATGAGCTTTATGTTCTTGATTACGCACAGATGTAGATTGTAGAGCATGTAACGCTCGGACGCAACTTTTTCCGAGCAATATCGAAATGAATGATGGAATTATTGATCTTCAGAGCAATTCGCACTGCGACACGTCAAAGAGGCAAAGAGTCCTTTTTGATTCGAAATACAATAGGGCCTAAAAGAAAAATTCCTTATTAAATGTATAAGGAAAAATCGTCACATTATTTACACTTCTGTTTACAAAAAATCCTTTGTTTTATACGATGTTAGATAACGTTTTTGGGTGTAATCAGTCGGCGAAGAATGATTCTGCCGTGCCTTGAAAAATAATTTTGATAAAAGCTAAATTGCAACAACGCCTTTTACCATTATGAAAACGGAAAATTTATCGTATCCTTAGAACTATATATTATATATTCCAATTTCCAAGCATACTTTTTAGCTCCATCTTTTGAACTTTTGGTTTGTGTTGCCAATGCTTCGTCGGAAGTGTAAGTAATTTTTAATGAGTTTGAAATTTTAGTAAACGACGAGACGAATTTCATTTCATTTGCGTAATGCAATTTTATATTTGTAAGTGGTAATAGAATAATCCTTTTATCCCATTACGTACGTGTACTGTGTAAAAATTTTATAGCATCAAAATGACATCAAAAGAATTTTTTATTCCATTTTTCTTTGTATTTCTATATTAACCGCGAAATTAAAAATTTACTTTGTAACCTCACCTCGAATTCTAATTTTACTCTCGTCTGAAACTTACAGTTCCATAATTTTAAAATTCGAGTGCTGTTTTAATTAGAAAATTAGAATTCTAGTAGCTTAGAAAATACAAAGATAAGTATTTAGCGAATCTCGTGTAAAGGTTAGGTGGCACATATAATATTATTTTTGTTTTGTTAATATTTATTAATCTATGTAGTCATATTTTCTATAAAGCTTTCGCTATCAGATACATAATAAATTTTCCATTCCCGTTAAAAATACCTGCGATTCTATACTACCTACAATTTAGACCCTCTGGCTAGCGCAAAACAAGTTTGTCAATTAAAATTATAATATACTAAATTTTATGCTATGGATTTCCTTAAAGTAACGCCTGATTCTACTAACTATTGTCAATTATAATTAGAATAAATATTATCAAAAGCTATTAGGCGAGTCGGCGAGTCAGCGGTGGATGAGCGATGATGGGCGGGCGCGGGCGGTGGGCACCAGACCTCCGCTCCGAGCGAGCGGTAAGCGGCGCAAAACACACACTTTGTTAATTAAAATAAACAGTACTTAATGAGTTTCACCCATCCGAGTTCATTTAAGAAGTTATGTGGTTTTCGGCTACTCAAATAAATAACAGAAATTGTACGTGACTCGAATTTATATCTCCAGCTCAAAATATATTAAATAAACAATTTGAATATTTCGTTATCAGCCGCGTTTTAATTTAAAAGTTATTTTGTTTACCGCTAGCTTTATTTACGTTTTTTCTTTGTTTTAATTTATTTTATTATTTGTCATTTGATATCAAAACTAGTATAATGACGTTGTTGCAGTCGATGTATTACACCGACATTTCGAAATGATTATACCTACGATAGAAATCAATTAAGATGTTTTCCTAATGTTGTCGTTTAAAGAAGTGCAAAATCTAACTATCCCATCGCGGATAAATCCGAAGTTTCTAAGAGAATACATCGACCATTAGCGTCGATTGGAGAGCGCTAAAAGCTATCCAATACCGTGATAAAACTGGCTCCCGTATTAATAAAACGAAACGGCTGCTCTTGACTTCCAGCAGTGGACCAGATGTGAGCGCTATTCTGTATATCTCTTTTTTTACTAGAGGAAATGCTTTATGCGTTTCCGGTGGATTGGGGTTAATCGGCCGTCGCATGTCGGACTGCGTAGGGTCTATCCACTAAAACCGCATGGTGCTCCACTCCTCGCTTAAGGCAGAGTTGCGGGAACGATAGTCATACCTACCGTGTACCGTAACTCTACCAGCGATCGTCCACATCGTGCAGACCCGTCGCATAGGCCTCCTACTGTGGTAGAAAATAAACCACTGTGCCACCAGCCTTACTTTCCCCGTCTATTTTTACTCGATCTAGACCACTAGACGGGGTCGGACTGGCTGCAACATCAGAATTTCATAAAATCCGGTCGCTATTTACGTATTGGGTCCATAAAAGTAAATTATTAGTTGCAACATTTTTCATAACATCCGTCGTTCCGGTGTAAATATATTTTACAATGCTGAAATAAAAGTTAAGCCTTCTTACCTAGGGTCGTTGCAGGAAATGAGTCGTTCAGTCTTTTTGTGGTTGTGCTTCACAACTTTAAGTGTACTTCTAGACGTTTATTGTACACTTCGTAACCTTCATTTAAATCAAATTTGCATTACGAACCGCTACTTAATATTATTTGTGCGAATTGATCGTATTCCTCTACTTTCGTTTGAAAAGGTCCAGGGTTTTAGGCTCACATTATAACAGAGCAAAATGAGATAGCGTCCCTTCGCATTTGGGTCAACAAACACAAAAACACTGAATTTTCTCCACTTCGTGGTTTTTAGAAACGTGATATGAATCGGAGTGAGGTTCAAGAAAAGATCTTAGGAAAATTCGTGCAATTTTTTCACAAAATTGAACCTACCGCGCGACGAGATTTATGTATATCGCCGACGAGCTTAAGGTTTTGTTGCAAATGAGGACTTTTTCGGTTTCCGTGCCCAAAGGGTAAAAACGGAACCCTATTACTAAGACTTCGATGTCTGTATGTCCGTCTGTCTGTCTGTCCGTATGTCTGTCAGAAGGCTGTAACTCAAGAACGGTAATAGCTAGAGAGATGAAATTTTCACAGATTAAGTATTTCTGTTGCCACTATAACAACAAATACTAAAAACAAAATAAATTAAATATTTGAGGGGGGCTCCCATACAACAAACGTGATTTTTTGCCATTTTTTGTTCGATATAAATGATGGCAATAGATGGCACCTGAAATATTCACAAAATACTCAATTGTGTTTATACTTTAATAATAATTATTAATAAAATTTAAATAAATAAATAATTATGGGGGGCTCCCATACAAAAACACAACTTTTTTCTATGTTTGTTCTATAATGGTACGGAATCCTTCGTGCGCGAGTCTAACTCGCACTTGGCCGATTATTTATTTAAATAGACGCGCTTAGATTCAACGAAACCACTACTCGGCCCGCGCCCTCTTTTTTTATAGTCATAAATAGAAGTAAAATATTTTATCTCAGCGAGTGCTCGTTTCATTGTTGTGATTTTTCCATTGCGATCGTCTAATCCGCAGCTGACCGTACTGACTGCCGACTCGCTCGCTGCACTCTGTACATTCCATAATCAATAGAATTTTTGTAACTATGAAATAGCTTTATTAAAACTTATTGTTTTTCTTTTTCATGATTACTAGTTTATAATATTTATTCTTTTTCATAAATACTAGTTTATCTTATATATTTAAATGAGCAATTCTTGTATATATATAAATTTATAATTGGAATTTCGGAATCGGCTCCAACGATTTTCATGAAATTTAGTATATAGGGGGTTTCAGGGGCGATAAATCGATCTAGCTAGGAATCATTTTCATAAAATGTCATTTTAAATGTGTTTTCTGAATTTTTAGAACACCGAACGAAGCTCGGTCATATAGATAGTAATATTTACGTAGCTAAGATTGGCGATGGTTAGTATGCCGTACATATATAATCTTTATAGATACAAGATTTTTAACCCTTCAATAGAAGAAATACGAAAAAAATATGATTGTATTTTGTGTTATTAGCTATATTATAACCACATCTGCGAATAAGTCTGTATCGCAGCATTGCACAAACTTCATTGGTTTTAAATGCTGTTTAAATTATATGTTTTATTAGGTGAGTAAATTAATGAACGAATGAATGAATGAAAGATAGAGTCCACGTAAACCGTTAAGCAACTTTCTCCATTCATCCTTTCAGTATGAAATCAAGAAAACATTATTAATAGGCGGGTAATTAATTGGCCAGGTGGACCTAAATTAGCCATTATGGGAGCCGAAAAGGTTAATGAAATCGGCTCACGTGACCGACGTAATGGCCGAATCGGAATATTTTCCGGACGAAGGTACGACAGCGAAACAAACGGCGTGCTTAATTAGCACCCCCAGCCGTCTTGTAATTGAGGGATCCCTTTTGAAGTCGCTTTTATAAAAACAAATTCAATTTCACGTAGAGATCAACTACGATAACATGGCGCGCCCCTCCAAAATTCAAAACGTTTGAAGTGCGTTGTCAAAACGTTTGAAGTGTGTTGTCTTGCGCGGTAGGCTAGCTATGATTAGTTGACCAACAAATCATGGTAATAAGTGACATTAACAGAAATATTACGTGTACTGTGATTGGTTGAATGCTTACTACATACAAACTCTTTCATAAGGATGTGACTACACACATTGAAACAGTCATTTGGAGGGGCGCGCCATGTTATCGTAGTTGATCTCTACACGAATACACGAATACTACACGAATCTGTGTCCTTCCAAATCAAAAATCCGATATCGTTGAAGGTACATGTGTTGTCTGCAACTTTGTTCGCGTAGGAAAAATTATGGTAGTTTATCATGTTTCTTTATTAATAGAAGTCTATGTAATATTGAAATTGTTTTTCCAATCCAAGTAGTAGTTTTTGATACATCATATTATAATTTTCAATCAATCAAACAATCTCATCCATTCATTGTGACATAACATTATTATGTTTCACATTACAATCATCCAGAAAAGTAATCGCTCCGATTTAATTGAAACGAACGTTAGCGTTCGGAAAAAATAACATCTTATTCAAAGTGTTATTTTTATAGTTCAACAGTGCTGAATAGTATTTTACTGTCGTTGTTTTGGACGGAGAACAATTCCATTTCCGACCTATTTCTTTTTATCGTTATCGAAATCGAGTAGCGGCCGAAACGATCGTTAATAGCCTATGTTAATACTTCAACCAGTTTTAGTACACCCGAGCTAATGATTATAATAGATGATTTGTCGTATAGCGTATTCAATCGAGCGGAAATGCAAATAACCATCGAAATAATTACTCTATTGGACGAAATCCGCGCAAACACATACTGATAGATAATAAACTCCGCACAATACAGAAAAGGCCAAAGTTTCGAAGAAGTTTCGCGAAAAACATTCGGGACAAAGAATTAGGTCCGGAAGGAAAAACATAATTTAACAGCTTATAAAGAAGTTATGACTTTATTTATAACGACGTGTCCTACTTTTATTAACATTTGTAAAAAGTTGTCTCTATAGAAATTCATTTTAATTTACTGGCATCTAGATGACACTTACGGCCCCTTTTCTTTCCTCTCCGGAATCCGGATGGCTTTTGACACTCGCAACGAGCATATACATAAAACGGGCTTCGTACATCTTAATGCAGAGGAATCTTGAGGCAGTTAATTTAAATAATAATATTTTACCTCTCGTAACGTTCGCCCTTTCCTCCTTTGAAGGAAGCAAAGGATGTAAGGTCGATGCTAAGTACTAACATAAACCTATTCCTACGCACAAGGCTACTGAAGAAGATATTTACTCGCATCATCGACAGTATTTTAAGGATTGTGTATTGAAAAATAATTTCCGAAAAAAGTTACGATTCCAGTTATTTTGTGATATTAGTATTTATTATTTTTTTAAAGGCTTTGACATTTCACGTTGGAATCTCCGAAGAATAACGCTGTACATGCGTTGGCAGAAAATATTTACAAAGCATGACAGACAGTTTTTCGTTTGAACGTAGAATTTCTCGAAAGATTCCCGCAAATACCGTCAAATACTTTACATTTTGTCAATAAGCAAAGTAAAAGATTACAATACTATTATGAAACATTAATAACAAGAACATTAATTTATAAACTATAAGACTTGAGTGCTTATTTTATGGCAATAGGTCAATCCAAAGTTAATGTTTGGATTAACGTCGGATCACCATTCGAGGAATCTTGCGTACGATCCGATTAGTAAGAGGAAAAATTATCCTGTCCTTATCCCATAAGAATATTATATTTTAAGATCCATACTTACCTAATATTCAAAGAGCTGATTGAAATCTAAACTAGGTAGGTACTAAATAAGATAACCCACGTGGGTACATCTTGTAACCACATAATATCCGAAGATAAGAAATTACAATGCATTACATATTTGCTAAGTCCTTTTGAAAACCTTGAATTATTATCTGAAAGGCCTTACTTAAACCTTAAATATATCACACATGATCTAAGGAAATCTCATTACACAGACATGAAAATGATAAGCGGCAGTTCCCTCGGCGGCCGGAGACTGTGGAGATAACGCATCCGACCCTTATCACTAAACGATTCTTACCGTTTGTCATAAATTTTATCACAGCGATGAACGGACGCGAGTCCTTTTTCGGTTCTTTCCTCGGGCGGCTTAATGGGCCGTAAAGAGGAGAACGATTCCTCGGCGGTCTTTTACAGTCACCGGAACACAAATTTATAATTTAGCACTAGAACATTCTCCTCGGCACCACAAGATTTATTTACAAAATATTTTGTAAAGTTTTGTACGTACTCCAAAAAGTTTTATCGCAAAAAATTTTGTAACACAAGTTTAGCCGCAATTTTACTCGAATAAAGGAGTTAAAATATTGCAATTCCAAGAAAGCTCGACGTGCAATTCCTAATCTGCTCGAGTTTCACGTCGTGTTGTCGCGCGGCCGAATGTCAAACGTCGATCGCGGCGAGCTCGCGTGGAGCCGGGGTGGGTCTGGTCGGCCGCGCGCCTCGCGGCCAGCGGAGAACTGCGCGAGTGAGCCGGCGAGCGGCGAGGCGGTGGGCCGCCCGCCCGGCGCACGCGCCCGCCCTAGATCGATACACCCCACCCGCCCCTCGAGCGCGCCCGCCGCCCACCCCCACGCACGCAGCGGTCGCGACGACTCTCGCACTCAAGACGCGCTCGATTCTTTAATGTAACCGGCTAAGATACGTGCGGCTAATGACGACGAAACAGAAACTGAAATGACACCGCGCCCCGACGATCCGCCTCGATTAAAACGTAGCGATCCCGCTCCGATAGCGCGGTGCGCCTCGATCGGAACCGGCATTGAGTAAACGGAGCGCTAAATAAACCTAAAATAACATCCAATTTATGAAACGGTTACAGATATAACGGTTTCGACGCTCGGAAAATATTTTGTAAACTAAACAAACAGAAATCGGGTTCTTTGAAATACTCTAATGGACTATCAAATATTTATCAACGAAACTTTTTCAATAAGCATAAACAGGGCAATAAAATATTCTTCTATTTCCGACCCTCCGGTCGTACGAGATTCTCGCCGACTCCTCGGGCGGTCGGAACGTTCTAGGAATGTCGAATATTGATTGCGATTATTAAAACTGCCAAACTGAATCATGAATGGCATTCCCGTTGCAGGCTACGTTCCGCTGCCACCGCGCTCGCAGCCGGCGCGGGCGATCCTCGCAGTATAATGTGATTGTGAAATAATTTCACTGTTAATTGTCACTTTGTGAACCTCTCGGGCAGCTTTTATCTTAAAATGATTTGCAGAACGTTTTCTCGTGGGGAATCGGTGGAATAAATTTAATGACACAAAATCAACATAAAATTATGATTGCTGGTCGCTTCGCTGCGCGCAATTACAGAAACGGAGTTAAGTGATTTTGATTAGTTTGAAAGTGTTTTTTCATTATCATTTTAACTCGGACGGCCCCATTTGATTTTCGTCGAAAGTGATTAGGGACGTTAAACTCGGTTTAAACTTCGTTACCTGTACCTGCCTGTACTGACTATGTGAACGATTGTAGGTGTTAACGATGATTGTGACACATAAATGTATTTTACATCGCAAAGAGAAGTTTACGTGTTTCGATTAAAAAGTTCTCTAAACGTTTTTATTTCATAAAAACTTCGCAGACGCGGTATGTAATATATAACAAGTTTAGTACAAGTACATAACAATCCATTGTTCATTTCAAAATTGCAATACATTTTAACTATCCGTAAATATTTAACGGCATATTCATGTAGATGCCAACCACATTAGACACCACGAATATCTTCCGCCGCAGTAAACGTCGCCAGTCAACGACGTAAGTCAGAGGAATATCTTCTGCCCTGAACGTTCTAATGGGGTGCAATACTTTGAATTTTATTTTCAAAGTGCAAGTAAAATGTCTGCAGCTCGATCTCGGTAGACGTTCCGTTCCACTTGACATAATAGGAGCACAATGCGGCCACAAGATTGTTATAAAAATATCATCTACTATTATATTATCTAGATACCGGTGACGAATTATGACGTATTACGTACGGCGGCTACATCCATCATGTACATTCCATATGCTCTTATTTTGCAGATGATAAGCACTCGAAGGGTGCTATTATGGAAAATAATGTTTTCCGGATGTCAATTACCAAGGAAAGATAACGCCTCCGTAGTCTAGTGGTTTAGAGCGTGGCGCTCGACTCGGAGGTCGTGGGTTCGATTCCCGCGTTAGAAACATAATAATATGGTATTTCCAAGTTTGGTTAGGACGATGCAGGCTAATCACCTGATTGTCTGACAATTGAGATGATTCATACGTCGGATGGGCATGTAAAAAAGTCGGTCCTGCGCCTGATTTCTCGCCAGTCGTGTCGGTCTTTGGTCTCGGTTATGAGAGTGAAAGAATAGAGAATGCTCTTGTGTACTGCGCACACACTTGGGCACTATATAGTTACTCCTGCGTAACACGCCTGGTTTCAATGAAACTGGCCACCGTCATCGAAAGCGGTGTGGGGAGTATATTACCAAGGAAAGATCACAATGAAATTAATGGTAGGAACTTTAGTTTTGGTTTTTATTTTATACACTTTTAAAGCGAATGAATATTTTATACCTGCGTCATCACTAACACGAAAACAACAGCAGTAAAGTTGCACCCACCTGGATTGTTACAAAACTAATAGCTTAAATCGTTTTAAAAATCAAATTCTTATTTTTTCATAAATATGATGAAAAGCAAGATAGCCTGACATTAAACCAAGGATTACAATTAGCCCAGACCAGCACAAGCGAGCCCTAGCTGATAGCGCATTCAAAACACGCTATAAAAAGCTGATAATTTTGGACCATATTGCCTCAATATTTTGGGCACGCTTTGAAATCGATAATAAAATACACCGATGAACATCGACCAAAGCATCGACATGATTTTATGTTACTTTATTTAAATTTAATTTCATTCGATTTGAAATGTTTAGTTTTAAACCATTTCATTGTTTGTAGAATTAACAAGTTCGCAAAGCGGTCAAGCAAAGTAATAAATAATCATTTATTATATAAAAAACCCTGTATATGAGACTAAGGGTCTAAACACACTAGGCTGAATTACGCCGACGTAAATTCCGCCGCGTTTACGCCGCGTTTCAAATCCATACAAAATATGGGCGGAACGCGACAGACGACACACTATGCCGAAATTCCGTCGTGAGCCGAATTTCCGTCGAGCCAAGTCGAGCGTTAAGTTCGGCAGCGATTCGGCGATAATGCAATAGCAACACACTATACGCGACGGAATTATCAAAACCGAACATAGGAAATCCAACCTTAACTCCAAAGCGTTAACGCACACATTACATCTGAGAATTTTAAATACTTACGCGCGCGTCCCGCAACGGAAATTACGCCGCGAAATTTCGGCTCTTCGCGTAATTTATAGTGTGTCGCATCAGACGTAAGCGGCTGAACGAAATGTCGGCCACTTAAATTACGCCGGCGTAATTCAGCCTAGTGTGTTTAGATACTAAGACGTAAAGAATAGAATAAATAAATTCTCAACTTCAGAATAACGTAACTTCAGTAAGCAGTTAAAGAATTTCGTTGTACCATTGGGAATGAGCTCTTTAAATTTTGAACTCTTGTTAATGTTTAATTATACAAGTTACTACATAAACGTCTTAAGTAAAGTCTAGTTTGAAGATACGACGGCTAAGCTATGAAATTTATATGAACATAATTCTGTAACGCGCAAACTTTTCGGGTTTATTGACCGTTAAAGTGGTATTAAAATGCTCGAAAATAATATTTGCGAAATTTCATAATACACTCTGATTCTACATTTTCATAACTCAGCAGCTATTATGAATATTAGGGTCTGCAATTAGGGTCGAAATAATGAATAAGAGAGTAGTAGTACGATATATTTTAATTTATATATTGTATAAAGTTTTGCTTAATTTCGTTAAGGGCGTTCCCTCCGGGGATTCCGTAATTGACCGTATTTAAAACCCTATAAACTCCTAATCTGAAAGCTACAAAGTTATAATAAAAATACAGCAATAATCTTCAGTATATCAACATTCCTTTCCCTGTTTTAAATTTTCTATTTTTGTTTATTATACTCAAGATATCAGCTTCCAAATTAATACCAATTTATTAAAATTCAAGCATACATTCAGCATCTCCTTAGCATTTACAAATTACTTTTATTTGAAACTCACGCCAATAGATCGACAATATCACAAACTACATATTCCCCGTTTAAAAATTTTTTTAGGACAATTTTGAACTAAGATAAGTAAAAATAATAGGGTTTAGCCGCGGTCTCGGCAAAGCGGCAAATGTATGGCCAAGGTCGTTTGCTCGGGGGACGGCCTTAAGGCTAAGGTATATTTAAAATATTTATTATTACCTGACTAGACCGACCAACCGATGTTCGATATTCGCTTACTGAGCAAGTTTCATATATACAATACCCAATGCAACTATTCCTTTATATCAATCTCTTACTGATCTTCATGATTTACAAACATAAACACGACGAAGAATAATGTTTGTTTGTCCATCCCTCGCTCGGCTACCGATAACTCGAGGACGAGCTAGAGCTTTTTTAGCTGTAAAGAGTTTCTGTTCTTGTTCAGTAATGGGTACAGTATGAGGACTTTGCTTGCGGCTTCTCGTTGCTTTTATACAACATGGCAAGACACTATTCTAGAACCAACCTCTTTAATCACTGTACTTGTAAACTACATTGACAAAACTGTATTAAAATTTTAAGCTTATGGCACTAGGCACATGCCATCAAGCATTTTTATATTATCAAAACTTTAAATTGCATAAGTCTCACTAAATCTCGATAACGGCTAAACCGCTTTGCTAATATGAGTCTTGAAATATTCGCGGAAGTTCAGGAAAGGTTCATAATATGAGGAAAGTGATACGAAGTTCACGGTCGGTCATTAATTAGTGATATCATAAACAGTAAAGTTAAAAAAATAAGGTAGTAAACCTTTTTAGGGTTCAACATTTATAAACCTAAAATTTTTAAACGAATCAATGTAGCAACCTAAAGTAATCGTAGACAGTATTTCTCTAAGTCATGTAGTCGATATAAATCTCCCTTCGCATTCCTCTTATAAAGAAAATTCGCAGCGTACACAATAACAATTCTAGCAGCGTCGGTGTCTAGAATGAGTTGCTCCATGTAGAAAGGAAATCGGAATTTATTGGCCGCTCAATCAGCCGCTGATGCCGACACGTCCCGCCCACTAACTAAACACTTCCAATACCGTTTATACGTGGTAGAGCCATGCTTCGGCACGAATGGGCCGGCTCGACCGGAGAAATACCACGTTCTCACAGAAAACCGGCGTGAAACAGCGCTTGCGCTGTGTTTCGCCGAGTGAGTGAGTTTACCGGAGGCCCAATCCCCTACCCTATTTCCTTCCCTACCATCCCCTATTCCATTCCCTTCCCATCCCTACCCTGCCCTATTACCCTATTCCTTCAAAGGTTGGCAACGCACCTGCAGGCTGCAGCTCTTCTGATGCTGCGAGTGTCCATGGGCGACGGAAGTTGCTTTCCATCAGGTGACCCGTTTGCTCGTTTCTTTCATTAAAAAAAAAATACCGACACCTCAACTTATATTAAGGTACCGGTTGGCAGCGGACGACATGAAGCAACTGCAGCCGAGCGATGTCTCGTCGTGACACTACTGGTTTTTATGTATTTCTATGAAATACCCTTTGCAGCTAGCGACACATTCATAGAAATACATAGAAATGACGTGTCGCGACGCCACGTCGCGTCGTCTGCTGTAACTTCATGTAGCCGGCTTCCAACTTGTACCTTTACACTAGATCACACCTGCAACACCGTTGCGTAAATATCCTTATATTGCTCGGGAACCGTTTATTTTTCCGGGATTAAAAGTATCGTATGTCTTTTTCCGGGACTAAAAGTATCTCCGTACTAAATTTCAGCAAAATCGGTTCAGTGGTTTGGGCGTGAAGAGGTAAAAGACAGACGGACACACTTTCACATTTTAATATTAGTATGGATTTTATTCAGTTAGCACTTATTAGTAAACTCTGTAGTTGATGCCAGCAACTCATTTACTATCAATGCCACACCATCTAAAGGCAAAGGGTGGAGCATCATACCCGAAAAAATCGGAAAGTGCCTGCCATGCTGGGGCTACAGACGCCCCTTTAGGGCACCAAATATTATTATAGGGGTAAAAAAATGAAAAATGACCTGAGTCATGATTGACTTAAATTAGATCCCACCAAAAACATACCTGTTAAAAATGGGGCCAAGTTCCTATTGGTTAATTATTCGCCTTAAAAAAGAGTTGAAATCCAATCCAATGCCAAGTTTAGATGCACTTCAAAATCGATCATAATCATCATCATCAACAGCCTGATCCTTAATACTTCTAAGTTTGAACTTGGCAGGTTGATTTGATTACATAAATACCAATATTAAATTTATTTATGCAATTAATCAAATGCTACGTATATCATAAAAACCTGCCAAGTTTCAATTTAGAAGTATTAAGGATCAGGCTGTTAATGATGATGATTATGATCGATTTTGAAGTGCATCTAAACTTGGCATTGGATTGGATTTCAACTCTTTTTTTAAGGCGAATAATTAACCAATAGGAACTTGGCCCCATTTTTAACAGGTATGTTTTTGGTGGGATTTCAATACTTTTTTTCGAGAAATCGTACGGTCTATTTTTATAGTGCCACACCCGCATGTATTGTTAATCTAAGTTATTCTGCGTTTCAAAGTAACTTTGCTAGCGCCATCTATTGAAAGTATTTTATAAACAATATTTTCGATAGATGGCGCTAGTGGTATTTGTTAACCTATCAATAGAAGCGAAATTTTTAAGGTAGCAGTGAAGAAGAAGAAGATTTATTTATAAGCTATACAGTGTGCATTATGACAATATTTTTACATGACAATATTTTTAAACCCTTCCCTCCTCCTCCCACACGTATTCACTGTTACATAAGAATTTTTTCCTAAAATTCGTAGATGAGCCGACTCACGCTTGACCGATTTCTTAAATTTCTCAATTTTTTGTTAATCTACATATAAAACCCAACCTGTGTGCCAAATTTCATAGCGCTAGGACAATTGGAAGTGGCCTAGAGGTTTTGATTACCGGTCAGTGAGTGAGTGAGTGAGTGCCAAAATTAGCTATTTTTACAAGGACATATTTCAGGATGTAACAACGCTATATCTATGATATTTGGTATATTGCGTAAGTACTAGTACATGATTACGTACGTATAATTTTATCTTTGTACTTGCAATAGTTACTGAGCTACAGGGGGGTCAAAAGTGCGTCGAAACCGTTTGTGTAAATAGTGCACGGCATGCGCGCGGCCTGCTGGAACTTGGCGGCGCACGGGCGTGCGCTTTGATTATGATGTAAACTATAAACCTTGTACGCGAACTTGAGGCCGCCGGCCGGTCAAAGAATTAAAAGTATAAGGAGTCAACTCTCAACTTCCGAATATGGCATAAATAAATAAAATCGGCCAAGTGCGAGTCAGACTCGCACACGAAGGGTTCCGTACCGTTATAGAACGAAAGTTGGCAAAAACATGGGCGTAGCCACACTGGGGCAAGCTGGGGCACTTGCCCCACCCTGGCTGTGACCTATTTTTTTTTTATTACATAAGGGGGCAAACGAGCAAACGGGTCACCTGATGGTAAGCAACTACCGTCGCCCATGGACACTCGCAACATCAGAAGAGCTGCAGGTGCGTTGCCGGTCTTATAAGGTGCCAAACTAAATAAAAACTGTTATTTAGTTAGACACCTTATAGGTCAGAACCAGGGTGTTTCCAAATTTCTTTTCTTCGCGTAATTCATAACAATATATTTTACTGTTCATAAATAGAACTGGGGGGAGGGGGGGGGGGGGAGGTTGAATCTGACCCACCCTGAGCGCAAGGCTGGCTACGCCCATGGGTAAAAAAATTGGGTCTTTTGTATGGGAGGCCCCCTTAAATATTTATTTTATTTGTTACATCCGGTCAAAAACGGAAACGGAACTTAAGTGCGCCATCTTTATGAAACTAGTAGCGCGCTTTGACAGAGTCGCGGCGTGTCGGAGTGGGAGAGATGGAGAGGGAAACGTCCCCTCCTGTCAGGGCTTCATAACGTTATCGAATAACAGAAAAAATATCGTTACGTACCGTTATTTTCATAATGGTAGCCAGATAAGTTATGTATAAACGAACAAATATCGTTATAATAATAACAGTAAATATAACGTTATTTTCTGGTATCAGGTATGCGATCGTGCACGGTGTATTAAATCTCACTCGCAGCCTCGCAGCCCACTTTTTTTGCGAGATTTGTGTGAAAATACAAAGAAAAAATACACATATTAAGCGTGATTACGTTTAGAAAATTTTCCCGCCTGTCATGACTTTCTTGACGGTCTTTAACGTTATCAAAGAACATATATTTACTGTTATAAATCCTATATAACGTTATAACATTAACCGTTATTAATATCAATTTTTAACGTATTTTTTAATATCGGGTAAATTTTCATAACGTTATCTATGCCCTTGAAGCAGTAACGTTATGAAAAAATAACGTTATTTGAAGCCCTGCCTCCTGTACAGTCGCCATAAGGTGAGATCAGTCTCGTTTAGGCTTCCAACTAGTCAACACGTTCCGGAACTGTCCCTAGTTTCGTTTAAGTGCTATTTATGCTGAGTGAAGTGATTAAAGTGTGCTGCAAAGTATTTAGTTAAAGTATAAAGTATTCCTGTGATGTGAAGTTTCATTGTGAAAGTGTTTTATGAATGGTGGACTATAATAGAGAGATTATTATACTCTCCTCGCCCGTCTTCCCACGCCACTATCATATACCAGCATTTTACGATGAAGACCTATCCTAATAGTAGCGTAGTACCTTTATATTTTAATTTTATTATTAACTTTTAAAGTACAAATATAATTAAGAATTTTGTGAGTGTTTCAAGTGTCTAACTGTTGCAATTATTGAAATAAAAGTGCAAAAAAATATTGTTTGTTGTATGGGAGCCGCTTACACATTTATTTTATTTTGCTTTTAGTATTTGTTGTTATAGCGGCAATAGAAATACACAATCTATAAAAGAGAAGTTTATAGCTATAGCAGTTTTTGAGATACAAACTGGAAACAGACAGACAGACAGACGGACAGACATCGAAGTCTCAGTAATACGGTTCCGTTTTTACCCTTTGGGTACGGAACCCTAAAAACATGAGCCAAAAAGTTTATGCATAGAAGCGACTTTACATTTTAAAGTAGTTTATACCAGGTATAGCTAGGTCTTTGCAACGCGAGCCACACAATACGATTGCTATCGGCTTCGCTTTCAAACATGACAAATACCTTCATAACTTATAGTAAACTTCTAAGCCGATATTATGTTCAATAGCTTACTCGCCTGAATACTGAATATACTGTGTAAAATAGCGACATGCTTTGTCACCCAACGGCTTTGGTTCAGTTACTTATATATCTATACTTCCATAACCAGACTATCCTAATTTAAAAACTGGTTTTCTACCTCTTCACACTTACATTAATTCTAAACCTATTAATAATGGGCATAGATTTATTGTATGTCCTGAAAAAGGACACAAAATCGTTTATTCATGGTAAAAATATAGGTTTCAATGTTTTTTAGCGTGAAATAATACAACATGACTGGTGGAACATGCTTAATACTCGACGACATGATATTTGGTTATTATATTAGATGAAAAAAAAAATCAATAATAATTGATTATTGAGTAAATGTAGCTTAAAGTTATAGTACATTACGCACCTAGGAAAATAAGAAATGTCTCAGATCACATGTAATTGTTGGCCGAGGCGAAGCCGAAGTCTGTTTCTTATTTTCCTGCCCTAGGTGCGTAATATACTATTTCTGGAAGTCCGTCAACAATATCACCTTAAATGGATTCCGCCACTAAAAACGTTTGGGAACCGCTAATATTCAGTAACGTTACGTACACGTACATTAGCTTTGTCCAAATTGAAACCGTAAATTACTTTAATTAATGTTAAAGCTCAACATACTCTTTAATTACCATTATGTGATAATTAAAGCTTTAACGGAAATTGATTCCTAGGACCTTGATGGACCATGTGGTCGACTTATCAATTCAATGATAGCTGTAATCGGTTGAATGGGTCTAACTTAACGTGACCAAATTACTTAGGTCCGCCACCTGCCTAGGAATCAACTTCCCTGATAGTACATTTTGTGTAAAAAAATGTAATTCTAACTCTGTTGAATATTTTTACTTTCTAAAAATAACGACTGAATCCCAAAAAATATGATACTGCAGCTTTTCGTAAACTCTGGATAGCAAACAGTTTAATATAACCTTTCATCATTACTTATAATAAACATATTTTGTGCTCACACAAAGTACTTCTAATTAACCTTAGACTCTATTTTGGTAAACATTAATTATGTTATTGTAGTAACTTCTTAATTTTGCATACAAAATTCAAAAGTAATTGCTTTTATGAGTTTTATAATATGAAAGTCATGCCATAATAATCCTTCGATTGTGTATTCTTGGAAATCTATTGTTATTCTATTGTGTCTCGCTCACCGGTGAGCTTACGAGGCTTGATGGGATAATAATTTTGATCTCATTATTGAACAAATAATTTTTGTATGTTATTAAAAATATAATTTTTATCCTCAAAGGTAAACCTTAGCTATAACTCGAATAGTAAGGTAAATATTATTAATTTTATTTATTTAACTTAATTACAACGGGTCACCCCAATTATAATATTTAACTGTAACTAAGCACTATAGCCACCATGTTAACTTAAAAATTAAAATGAATACAGGTTTAAAATAATATAAATGACAGGTTTTATTTATGTAAAGCAGATGTAACTTAGATTAAATAATATAATTAATGAGTAATAAAAAAGCACAATATCACTTTAATATCTAACCTAATTCTCAAAATAATTATTAGTAATGACTGACAGCATTAGGAGAGATACTGTTCAGATACACAAAAACCCCATCCAAGTAATGTTCCGATCCAGGCAATCTCGAGTTAAGGCGACGCCTTGATAATTTGGCTGTAGCGATGCCGATTTTTCTCAGCAATGACTAAAGCTAAGAAACTAAAGTTCATTGTCAGTATTCATCATGTCTTTGTCTTTGAATTGCACATAGCATAACACGATTGGACAACTTTTATAACACAGAATTATCAATCGAAAAGACCTCTGTAAAAAAAGGGATTCCTATTTTTCCAACAGAGGAGAGTGATTTAAGGTTCCAAAATTTGTACATAAATTGGTTGAAGCATACACTTTAATATGTGCATAGCTTATATGAAATGTATTTATGGTTTTTAAATTACGCGACAAAAACCATTTTGTCGCTTACGCCCTTTCCATTTTTTGCTGTTCCATTGCTTGTTTTTAGAAAACAAGCAATCTAAAACATATCCAACACGGTTTCTTACTTTAACGCGGCGTCGCCTTAATCAGAATAGCCGTAAAAAGGATTGAAAACTGTAGGTATCTAGTTTCTTGCCATCATGTCATTACTGGGGTCCAGCAAAGATCGCCCGGCTCATTACATGCCTCGTAGACAAAGAGTCATTCAAATTAATTGTAATGAATTTTCTCTTTATATTTAACTAGTTAATGCCCGCAACTCCGTTGCACCGTATTTTGTTTATCGCACGGGAACCGTACATTTTGTTTAAATACGTTTAAATGTCCTTTTCTATGTCTTAAAGTCCATACTTTCATCAAAATCGGTTCAGCGGATTAAGCGTGAACAGGGAACAGGCACACACTGCACAGGCAGACACATTTTAACATTTATAATATTAGTATGGACTTCAGCAAATTACAGCAAACATTAGTCGTGAAATATTTCATCATCAATCAGTATTTTCTATCTTATTAGTAATTCTAAGTGTACTTTATAAACCTACTAGATGACGCCCGCAACTCCGTTGCGCCAAAACTCGTTTATCGTGCGTGAACCGTACATTTTTCCGGGACAAAAATTATCCTATGTCCTTTCCCGGGACTCAAAGTATCTCCATGCCGAATTTCAGCGAAATCAGTTCAGGCGTTTGGAGGTGAAGAGGTAACAGACAGACAGACAGACAGAGACACTTTCGCATTTATAATATTAGTATGGATGGATTTAGACATAACCAATTCAAGTGTAAGCTGCTTGACAAAGAGAATATTCAAAATAATATTAATTATAATTAGGATTGTCTCAGATTCCATGATTAACAAAAACCAAATACGAATGTTATTCACTCCAAAATGTATGTACTTAAAAATGTAATAGTTTATGTTATTCGGATTTAAAAAAATATTTTTATACAGTCAAAAGCATTACGTTAACTATCAATATGAAGTATTTGTAACAAGCGTTAAATAAAACACGTGCGAGTGTGCAAGGAGAGAACCTTTAATAAAATATTCACGTAGCATCGCGCGAGGCTCGGACAAGGCGCGATATCAGTAACTGGGGAGGTAGATGTATTGGCCGCCATTGTTCTTTATTTCGTTCGCACAAAAAGGTTACGATCAAACTAATGCTACACGTTGAATAAAATGTATTGCCTAACAAATAACGTTTATTGAAATACAGAAGAAAGGTTTTGAATAAGCAATACTATGAGGAACAAACAAATAGTAGCCGTGCTCATTGCTGAGAATAATCGGACAAGTGCGAGTCAAACTCGCGCACGAAGAGTTCCGTACCGAGCGAAAATATCCAAAAAAAAATTTTATTTTTTTCTATGGGACAATGAAGATATGACCCCCTTAAATATTTATTTATTTTAATTTTATTAATAATTATTATTAATGAACTAGCTGTTGTCATTGATTACGAGCAAAAAAGGCCAAAAAATCACGTTGTATGGGAGCCCCCCTTAAATATTACCTTTTTTGTATTTTTTGTTACAGCGGCAACAGATATACGCAATCTGTGAAAATTTCAGAAGTCTAGCTATAGCCGTTCTGAGATACAGCCTGGGGACAGACAGACAGACGGACAGTCAGCGAAGTCTTAGTAATAGGGTCCTGTTTTTACCCTTTGGGTACGGAACGGATTTTTTCTGCCTATTGTTAAAGTTTAGAAATAGTATTGCAATAAAGTTATATATTATACAGCAACAAACGGTTAAACAACTGTATTGTATGCGGATTTTTTTGTGGACTGTATAAAAAATTTTGATGCTATAACTATGAATTTACCGCACGAGATAGTACCTGCTATTGCAATAATACATTCAAATAGCATTTTTTTTTTGAGGACTTATCTTTGGATGGGTTTCCGGATGATTTTCAGCTTCACAAGTAAGTATAGTTCACAAGTATATAATTATAGCGGAGCGGTTTGCGGTTTTTACAAAAATTCGTGGCGCGGAATACCAAAAAGTGAACAACTTCACACTGGTGTGGCGTTCGAGGATTTTCTATGACGTGTGCGAACTTCACAAACGACGAATGCAGCGCCAAAACTTGCGTAGCGGGAAATTGTGAAAAATATAGGATACACAGGATAGGATCGATAAGACCTCGGTCCCATGCCATAAGAATGCACAATCACAAAAACAGATGTCGTTTATAAATTATACAGTAAACAATTCATAGCTTTAATAAACGGCGCTTTCAACAACACTGGAAAATATTTTTTATTTTTTTTATTACCGGTTGAGTGATTACACGTTGCGGCTGAATTTGGTCACTGGGTCAAATCTGAGACAGACAGACAGACAGATGGACGGACGGACAGACGGACAGACAGACAGACAGACAGACAACGAAGTCTTAGTAGTAGGATCCCGTTTTTACCCTTTGGGTACGGAACCCTAAAAAGTATTCGCCTATCAAATTTCATCATGGCTCATTCAATCGGTATCATAAACGCGTTAGTTCGGATTGAATTAGTTTGATAGAAATCGGACTGGATCGAACAAGAGATGAAACTGCAATTCCATTGATTCTATTGATATAGATTGCACATTCAACAAAATATAAATTCAAAAATAAAAACTCCTACCAATATGAAACTTTGGAAAGATAATTCGTAATAATTATAAAATTTGCATTTATAAACTGAAGGCGAAAAATTGTAACTTAAATCAGGTTTCAGTATCGTGAAGCACCGTACTACATTTTTAATGCAACATTTATTATACCTACATTCATCTTTGCTAACTTTGTAGTTCGACAGAAAACTGACTGGACCGAACAAGAATTGAAGCTGTATTAATTCTACATTGAAGTAGTATTGGGGTAGAGATTTCAAGTTTCAATAACACGCATTCGGCCATCGCAGCAGGGCCACGGAATATTATGTCAGGTTAATTATACCGCAGCCAGCAGGTGTCTCGTTCCGCGACCAATAAACTATATATTTCTTTCATCACCTCACCCTTTTATTACTGCTTATAAAGTAATATTTTTCGTTGGCAGAATATTTTTATAGAATGCAATATTTACGATTGAGATTTGAGATAAGATTTTTCAACGATGCCGTGAAAGAAGATATGAAATCATAAAATTTTATTTGAGTGCTGTAATTCGTATTTGAATTTCTTTGTTAACAGTATTTGATTTGTGTCTGGTATTTCAGGTGGTGCTATTACAGAATGTTTTATTGCTAAAAATTCGATGAATTAGCGATATAAAGAAAAATAACCATAAAATATGAAAAACTGTATTACATGATATATTTTAGTAATTTAAGTTATTATTTTGTAATTAAAAGTTTGAGGTCTTTAGATACGCTAATTTCTTCAATGTCATAAAACTTATAGTTACCAACTTGACCGGTATAACATAGAAATTGCCTTTTACGCGCTGAATTTCATTTTGACTTTATAATCAGATTAAATCTCAGAGTCTTTACAAGTGTACAACTATGAAGTATTCATCCCAATTTTTTTTACACCTGGAACACTTCAGTAAAGGCAACGACCCGACTAGCATTAAGAGAATGGAACATATGCCTCTCGAGTTAGCAATTGAAACTCTCTTAAAATCGAGGTTGAACAATGGCAGTAGGGTTGAAAGAGGGCGATGTCTCAGCTAAACCTCTATCTAGATAAATGTAATACGACCGAAGGTACTATTCTGCCGTCGTAAGCATAAACAACGCAATCGACATTTTTTTCGAAATTGAGTTATTAGTATATATGGAATCGTTGAAACGAGATCTACCAGGATACTCGTTTTTAAATATCTTCTATAGTTTTCATTTTATTGTTAGTCATAAACAGCGTAATATGTGATATTTTCCAAAGTTATTACTAGTAATATACATCATAAGGAAACATGCGTTTTTTATGACCATCTTACTTACAATTTCGACGTATGAAATACTAAGCATAATCAACGCATGTGTGACAGTTGCGTTGTTTATGTCTAGGAAATTGCACAATTGTGATGCTTATGTATAGCAAAGATAAGGGAATTACTTACATTTAAGTTGCACGTACAGTTCGACAAGGCTTTATATGAACGTGGCGAGAAAAGGAACTAACGCTGCTATCATACAAAACATCATTTTTGACAGTTCTTCTTTACCAGCAGCGCCCATTGACATCATTGACATATTAATTTAAAGCCTTGTCGAACTGTACGTTCAATATGACTAGCAAAGAATAATAAGATCAGCTCACATGCATTTTTTTTTTTTGTAACCGAACAAAAAAGAAAATTTAACAACTTTAAATATATTAACTTTAAATAGAATTTTATTACGTTAAGAATTGCCATGAAAATAATTGTGATAAACTAAGTACAACTAATAAATAAACTCTTAATCAGGCATAGTATGATTTATCGACCACCTAAGTAATTGGAGTTTTATAGTGAGCTTTGTCTTTTTTGAAATTCATAAAACCTATTTTTGATTACCAATAATTATTTGTATCTTTCGTATGAAGCTAAAAATTTTTTACTAAACAATTCATTTTGGGAAAAATAAAAAAAAAGTGGTAATTATATGCCCGTCTGGCATGGGTATGATATGGACACTGTTTCCATTAAACAAGAGATGATTTTGAAATAAAAATATAATTGTAAATTATTAGGTTTCTTTTTATAAAAAAAAAACATTCTTCTAATCGATACTACGTGTGGTAATTACACGCTTACAAAACCGTAATCTTAGGTAAGTATTCAAAATTCTTCAATTCTTGTGAATAGTTTATCACCTCATATTATGACAGAGAAAAAGATCAAAGTTCAAAGTATGCAGTTTCCAAGAAAAAATAGGGATAATGTAAACAAATTATAAAACGCTAGAGAGCTCCTTAACAGGCATAGGGCATAAAACGACCATTTTTTAAGAAACAGTTCTTAGGTATACATTGTACAGATAAAAATTAAGACCACACCATATTTAAAAATATTTTTTAATGCCAGTGCATATGGGGCCTGATTAAGGGTGAAAAAATAATAATGTACCGGTTCATGGATTGCTATGCTTCTATTTAAAGTTGATTTCATTTTTGTTCGGTTACAAAAAAAATAAATGCATGTGAGTTGATCTTATCATTCTTTGCTAGTCATATTGAACGTATATGCAACTTAAATGCAAGTAATAATCCCTTGTCTTTGCTAAGCATAAGCATCACAATTGTGCATTTACTAGACATTAACAACGCAACTGTCACACATGCGTTGGTTATGCTTAGTAAATTAACATTATTGCAATCCATGTTTCCTAGTCATAAACAATTTTCCGTCTTTAAAAATATTAAAAATAACTAAATATCTATATATAGCATCGCATATGCAAAGTTAACATTTAAAGGCACCGAACAAAATAAAAATATTTGGATATTCCTTTAGTTTCAAAGGGACAATAAAAATAAAGAATAAAACTTTAGGCGCGAATCACTCGAAAGTTGCCGCCATGCAGATGCGTTGTTTATGATAAGGACGGCAGTATTATACTTGTGACAATGTATCTTCCTGTCTTTTTTAAATTTAACCAGGCTTAAACTATATAGGGCTATAGATTTACGCTTCAACGGGTGCTCCTTCACGGGAGAGTCAAAAATTTTAGCAAATCAGTGCTTTTGTTGTTTACATTCAAAGTATTATACTCTAGAGTCGACAGAAAATCAGGACGTGTGGGCCTCTGCACTTCTGATCATGCGTTTGCACCAGGATGTACTACGGGCTCCAAACTAGATGAATTCTAAAATCTAAAGGAACAATTATTGTCCAGCAGTAGTAAAACCGATCAGTATGGGTAAATACTTTCATATATTCCTTAGATTCCTAATACTGATTTGAGAGAGAGCAGTGGAAAGGAAAAAGGGTCATTGAAGAAATATGCTGGAGCGGACGGCCGACGGAAGTAGGCCTGTCCGTAATAACTAAAATAAAAGCTGTAATATTTTTGTGAGCTCAGCATGTTTTGGATGAACGATAAAACGGATGATCAACTAGGGTCGAATAAATGGCTCCCTAATTTGGGAAACCTCGCTGGAGAGTGCTAATTAAAATAGTAATTAGCATAAAAAAGTTTTTGTCGACAATAATTCTAAAAAGTTTCCGAAAAATATATAATTCAAGCTAATGAAAAAATTACTAAAACAGTATTAATTAATGTTTTCGGTAGTCGTAATTTGCGCAATATAATATTAGGAAACGTCCACTCTCTTACCTCATACTTCACATGCAGAAGAGATAGTAAAACTTATTTCTGAACTGAACAAGTACAATATGAAATATTCTGAAATCTCTTCTCAAATTATGACGCTAACATTAATTAAAATGTGGCAGGTTACAATACTGTTATCATACACATGCGTTACAATTTATCGCTGGACAATTCGCGCCGGCGATCGTCATTATAGTTCATTTAATGTTATTTTTCCTCAGGATTACAGCTATTATGGGCATTACGACAAAGACATAAAGGTCCTATCAGAGGTAAAATAATTGTAAATGTTCTGTACACGTGTCGTACAGCAAAAGCCACATTAGCTGGGAATCGATACGCAGCATCAGATAATGCTGGAGTTAGCTGCGGAATGCGAGCTAATTTAGTGCAGCGCCATTACAGCCGGCTGCCAATTTCAATTGCGAAGATTGTAAGCAAATCATGAATCACTAGTGCCCGGTTTCGAAGGTTTTTTGAAAAGGTAACCTTTTGTGAAAAAGCCTCTGAAACTGCGCATTGCTCTTTTAATGTTTAAAAATAAGAAACAACCCAGATTGCCGTTTCATCGCGGTTTTGGCAAATGTGCAAAAATGTTAATATCAAGGTACCTACAGCATCTATGAAATAGTTTATTCCCGCGGAATGATGATTAAACAACTTCGATGTTCAAAATGCCCAGACACTTTTCTTTACTTTCCTTCTGAAACTTGTAAACTTCATTAACATATAATTTTATCATTAACATATAATTTTAAGTTATGATTAAATATTCTAGTAATTTTGTTGTGTCGAGACTCGAAAGCGAGTGGTAATGCCTTTAATTATAAACGCATAGCAATGCAAGACCGCCCGCGCCACCCGCCTCCACCCTACCTCGCCGTAATGTCACTACGTTTTCATTTCAATTATATAAAAACTTCACCCTTTCACATTTTATACCCCACCTTGTTGGCGCTACATATCTGATCAGAACTTTTATTTTAAAAGAGCTTTCATAGTATCCTTTATGAGCTCTCAGAATATCTTAGATGGACTATATTCTATTACTTAGCGAAATGGTTTTAAATGTAGATGTTTGATGAACTACTGATAAATCTAAACTTGGAATGCATTCAGTTAACATAACTTACTTCGGTACGAGTTATTTGTTGAGGGAAAATCTAAATCACAGTCTTTCAATAGTTAAAACATCATAATATTATTTATCGTGCGAGTAATATGAGAAAACTGTTTGCCGTTGCTCGTCGAAACACTCGTAGTCTCGGACCGCGCGCGCCTTGGGCCGCTCCGCGCTCGCCTGATGTTTGCGCGCGTGCTCCAGTGCAGCGGTATTTGCGCTGCAAACATTTACCGCTCACTACCCCACGCCCGAGCCCACCTTATCCACCTAAATCCCACCCGTTCATTTGCCTATCACCTGCTGGCACTGACTTCCTTCGCTCGATCCCACGCGACAACAACTGTATTATTATTACCTCTTTGAATG
The DNA here is from genome assembly GCA_905333045.1 of Lysandra bellargus. Lineage (NCBI taxonomy): Eukaryota > Metazoa > Arthropoda > Insecta > Lepidoptera > Lycaenidae > Lysandra > Lysandra bellargus. The sequence continues at coordinate 8,662,183 of HG995349.1, forward strand.
TTACGAGAAATAATTTCGAGCTTACATTAACTGAATAAATACACTCGATATTTTATTTACGTTCCAGGTATTTTTACGTTGTAAAGTTTGCTCTACGAATCACAGCAATTGCATTAAACGTCGCATTTCATACGCTACGCTTTTACTTAAATATGTCTTCGACGCAATTTCCTTTGCGAAATCCAACCGGCACCCGGTGTTTGTTATTCCGAGCGAGGATCATACCACTTGCACTATACTGACTGATACTTATTAGGAGCAATATTTGAAATAAAACATAAGTAACTGTTTATACGACTAAGCGTAAACAGTAAACGGAGAAACGGGTGGAAGTCACTGTTATTTGTCAGAGTGTACCTGTCGTGCTATCTGCAACTCGCAAATAAAGTGTATTTTACACCTGCGCTACGAGTGTGTAGCGTGTTACAAAATAATCTTTTTAAAACCTCTCAAAAATTCTACAGCGAACTCGTTTTCAAAAACACACGACTTCGCTTCAACTAGAACATTAATGAAAGGAAATCCGAAAACAGGTACGCTCTGTTTTCCTGATATAAAACTGATGTTGTTTAAAAATAATATCAGTTTTATATCATTTTCAGTATTTTGAGCAAAGGACGAAAATTTTTCAACGTAATAATCATGGACGGAAGCGAATAACTGAAAATACACAATGCGGGTCGTGTCCGCGACATGTGACGTTCGAAAAAGAATTTTAAAACAATAAACGAAGAAATATATCTACGTCCCGCTTATGTTTGTAAGCAATATGTGGAAATATGCAAACGAGCGCCACACAAAGGGGCCCCGACATACCAAGTGATGTTATTCATATCTCGATGTAACAGTCGCATCTGAGAAATATTTCACGAGTGAAACAATCCTATCCCGCTTTGTGGTATGAAACGTATTAACAATAAGCTACGTTTACATTTTCCAAAGTAGAAATTTCTCCGAAGCGTTTTGATTAGCGATGTTGACGATGTCGAATCATCCTTCGGTATTACGGTATCCTTCCCGTCTGTCTGTTATATTATTATGAGTATATGTTACCCCTTCACACTAACCTCGTTAAACCAATTCAAGACTGAAAGAATAAGGTAAGTAACATGAAAAAACTCCGTTTTTTTGCTTAAATAGAGGCTTTAGGGACGGAAAAATTATTTGAAATAGAAAAACTATGGATTATATGTGTAGCTCGATATAATATCTAGGTTGTGAAGTAGATAAGTAACAAGTTCTATTGAAATAATTAGGGAAAAAATGAGTTATTGTCCGTATGTTACGAAATGTTACTTGTTCGATTCTTCTACTCACGTCTTCATAATTATGATGAAATTTAATAATAACATCATTTTTCTCCCAGTACATGGTTTCCTCGCAAGAAATCAATTTAACACGCACCAAATTAGCTACTCGCTAATTCCATATACATAATTCAGAAACTTCTATTGAAAAACTCTCCTACCCGCAGGCGATCGAGGCACACATTTTCACTTCAGTTAGCTGAAGGTGGAAAAGCAATCTCACGTCTCAACTTATGAGAAGTAGCAATTAACTGTGAGATAACGTCAGTCGCTCACTCGCGGGATGTGAAACTTCAATAAGTTCCACCTGACTTCTGCGAGCTTAAGATACATTTAAGTCCGGGCGAAATAAAATCACCGAGAAAATTAACCGATGACGCTGGAATTGAAAAGTTAAGACACGGTTGTTTTTATACGTTACAAGAAGACATGTGACTAGCGAAATTATTTTTAGTTTGCTGTTTTGATAGATCGGTACAAGACGATAACGCCAAAAACATTTCTTGTAAAATGTTGCCGAGACGACCACATAAGGTTTACCCTATGAAAAAGATATGAGATCTCATGTAGAGCCAAGCTTCTGAATCTACACGGCCTAACTCTACTAACCCTAACTTAAACAAATTCTATATACCAGTGTTCCTGCGTCTCATCGGGCCGCGCGACGCTGGCGGTCAAACCGGTAGCCCCCGCGCGCCTGCCTTCAGCGTGTACCTCCCCGCGCGCCTCCCTGCGACACCCGCGGCCAGCGAGGAGCGCATCGGAGCCGCGCCCTTTCACTCCATCGGACTTATCGGATAGGGGGCGAAAGTTCATGAATTTTTTTGTTGGTTCTATACTAAACTTAGATTACATACCAACTTTCAGCTTTCTAGCACTTCAGAAAGTAGCCAAACATTTTGATGATCATCAGTGTGTCAGTGAGTCAGTATGTTAGTGACGAAATCGGTGTATTTTAGATATCAATAAAATCTAAAGTATTAGAGCTATGCAATTGAGACTTTGTATGTTTAATAAGTCTATTTTATTGACATCATATATGTCGACGAAACGCACACGAAAAGGTAGGGTAGTGCCCTTGCGCTTCGCTTGGCTCTTCTTGGCGGGTGCACTACGGTGCACCTAGATGCCACTTTATGTTTCAACTATTATATTATTTAATGTGTCAAGATGTGTACGTACTATTATCTCGAATAATAAAAACTTATTTTTATTGTTCGTAGAATATCCATTCTTACTAATATTATAAATTCGAAAGTGTGTCTGTCTGTATGTTACCTCTTGACGCCCAAAACACTGAACCAATTTTGCTATTTGGTGTGGAGTTACTTTGAGTCCCGGGAAAGGACATAGGATAATTTTTATCTCGGAAAAATATACGGTTCCCGCGCGATAAACGAATTTTGGCACAACGGAGTTGCGGGCGTCATCTTCTATATAATTATATAAAAGGCTTTGTCCTGAATGACATGAAAATGGAATCACGCCACGGCCTAAACCAGTGATTGTAAATACTTGAAATTTGGAGGGAGTGTTCTTCGTATAACGTAGGCGTGCGATAAGAAGGGATTTTTAGAAATTCCTCTCCTAAGGGTGTGAAAAGTGGGGATGAAGTTAGTATGTGACAACTCGATTCCTTAATCCAATCTGCTCGAAAATTCGCATCATTATTATTTTATGTATTTTATGGAAGGTGTAATTCATAGTTTGTTGAAATTTATCCTTAAAAGTCGTTAAAAAGCATGAACAGTTTACAGCGCTTTACAGCGTTTAGCAGCGGCTTGCAGCGACGCAGGGAGTTAGAGACACCAATCACTGCTTTTTGCCACAATAGACATAATCTGTGTACTCTATTTTTGCCATGCAAGTTATGGCTGGTTTACACGTATTAAGTAGATAAGTAGTCAACTAAATTTTAACTTATTGACTTTATAATTACTTCACTAAATTTGTGTTTACATGCAATTGATAACTTAAAATTAAATGAAAATTTAGTTAACTACTTATCCACTTAATACGTGTAAGCCAGCCATTAGAGTTCATTTGAGTAAATACTCTTTTGCTTATGAAATAAAGCCACCATTCACGATAAAGCGATCTCATTCTATTTGTAAATTATCTAGATTTACAATCGAAATTGCAACTTATGAAGCCCATTATATATATTATCGTAACAATTAGTTGTTAAATCTAAATAATCTAATATATAAAATTCTCGTGTCACGGGGTGCGTAATCGAACTCCTCCGAAACGGCTTGACCTATTCTCATGAAATTTTGTGAGCATATTGAGTAGGTCTGAGAATCGGCCGACATCTACTTTTCATACCAGAAATTATTTATATGGCAAAACAACTTTGCCGGGACAGCTAGTAATTATATATTTGTAACAATTTATTGTTGTTATGATATTATTGTTTTCTTATACTTTTGTAGAATTTAGAAACATTGTCTTGAAGGGCTTTACATTATGTTTTGTCATCAAATTGTTAAAAAAAAATTGGCGTTCGCAATTTGAAATTAATTACTCCTGTACGAATTGGTGTTTTTTTTTTTCATTGAGATTTAATTTTATGCACAAAAGATTGTGTAAAGTGCCAAAAATTTAAAAATATTTTTTTCATAAGAAATGAAGTTACACTTTTACTAATCTATTTAATTTATTATAATATTTACATATAATATCATATAATCAATAACAGGCTTTGTCTTGAATGATATAATAATCATAATACTTACTTACTTAATAATTTTCAGTAAGTATTAATAATTAATATACGTCATGGTGAGGTATTAGTTTACAGTGTTGCCAGAATTAGTTTACCCTGTGTTTTAGGCGAAATCTAGGGTTAAAGCAATTATTAGATATGAAAATGGAGTTACGATAAAACCTAAACCACTGATCGTAGAGACTGAAAATTTTGGAGAAGCGGTGCGATGTAAGAAGGGATGTTTATGTTTCCAAAAAAATGTTATTAAGTTTTATAATAATACTTGCTGTCCCGGCAAACGTTATTTTGCCATATAAAGTATTTTAGTGAGGTAATTAATAAGTATGGCACCATGGCAACGTTCGTCGCTAGCCCGTCGCAATGGTCGTCGACACTCTCGAGTTGTAGTAATTTACTATTATTTATTCAACAAAATATACACTCATCAATATAAAAAGTAGCCAGTAGCCCAGAGACCATACATACCATTTTCTTAGTCTATGCAGTAGCCGATTCTCAGATCTACTGAATATGTATAATACTTATGATATAAAAATCAGTGAAGCCGTTTCGGAGGAGTACGGTTTATAACTAACATACAGTGTGTTACAAAACTAAGTGATAATACTTTAGGGTGTGTACGTGTTCCTTGTAGAGAGACGTATTTTTTTTTTCACTTTTGTATGGGCAAGTGCCCGAGCGTCACCAGTTTCCTCATACATAAGTGAAAAAAAAAATTTAGTCTTTCAGCGCTGCTACTTTCACAGTGAGCTCTCTACAGCCTACGAGCAACACGTACACATCCTAAAGTATTATCACTTAATTTTGTTACACCCTGTATAAGATTATTATTTTATGAGTAAATTATGTCTTGACTCTTGACTGACTTGACTAGCTGAAAAAAAGTAAGTAGCATTCTAAATTCGAAATTCAAATTTTATGCACAGTCAAACTCATTTTGAAATGTTCATATTTGCGATAACTTTCATATTTTAGTTTGTGTTATTTAATTATTCTGAGTGTAGATATTATTTTAATTCCTTTATCAATTTAAAAAATATATTTTTTGTGTAATAATTAGGTATTAGTTAAACTGTTACAGGTTTTGAGTTTTTGTAATCAATTTGTCAATTTTAGTACTTATCTGGTTCTGATATAGATTTTCAGTTTTGTAGTTTAACGGAGTATTAAACGTCTATAATATTATAAGGTAAGAAAGTTGTTATTTTGGCTAAGATTCACAAACCTACCTCAGCAAGTTACCGAAATGACTGCCGGCGCCGTATCTAGCGCATCATTTTTATTCTATTCATTTTTATTTCATTTTATTAAGGTCTACTTAGAAAGGCCTATCTAAGAAAGGGGGGCTCAGGAGGCGCAGCCCCCCGCCAAAACAAAAACAAACACAATCAAGAAATTCCAAAAGTAGGTTAGGTTAGGTTAGAATTTAGACCACAACACAGAGGGAGCCGAGCAAGTGCAGCAAGCGTGCTGCGGCAGCAGCTAGCGACCGTTATAAAAAAAGGGAGGGCTTGTGGGGCGCATCCCCCCGCCAAAACAAAAGCAAACACAATCCAGAAAGTCCAAAAGTTGGTTGGGTTAGAACTGTGACTGTGCTGCAGCAGCAGCCGGCGACCGTCATAAAACACGCTATGCAAATTGCCGAGAATAAAATATGATGTAGCTTCAGAATCCCGAAAATTTCAAAAGTGAGTAGCTCCAATACTGGGGGGTTTGTCAGTGTGGATTTGGTACGGGGGGTGTTTCCCCTTCTCTCCCCTCCCCCCTCACCCCCGCTCTCCATCAATTTTGGGGTAGGTTTCCGAACCTTTACCGTTTTTTTTTGTTATTATTTGTTTTAGTGCATATATTATCTATCTATAGGTATCTATCTATCTATATCTATACATACATGATATAGCATATTATAATAAAATTGTAGAGGTAAAATTTTTGTACATCTATACCTAATATACATCTTCTATCTATACATATTATAAAACAAAGTCGCTTTTTTCCCTCATGTCCCTTTGTTCCCTTTAATCTTTAAAACTACGCAACGGATTTTGATGATTCTTTCAGTGTTAGATAGCCCATTTATTGAGGAAGGCTATAGGCTTTATCACGCTAAGACTAATAGGAAACTGTGGAAAAAACGGGAGAAATTATTTGAAAGGGCTTATCTCGCGAACTACTGGAGCAATTTTTATGTTATTTGGCACAGAATTTATAAGAAATAGACCACGTAAAGGATCATAGGCTGTCGATTTTAATCATTTATTCAGTGGCTATATATTTTATATCCGTGCGACGCCGAGGCGGGTCGCTAGTCTAGTAATAAATTGACTCATATAATTTATGAGTCATAAGTCATAGGCAATTGGCAGATCTACATTTTTTGTTCGGACTATGTCAAGCCTATATCAGGCATGACCTGCCTGACCAGTGACCACCAACTAAATACCGTAGGTTTCATTTTTCTGATAGTACGCCTTTTAATATGTCATATAATATTATAATTTATAACTTTACTAAACTGTCTCTAACCACGCCCACGCGGCTATAACCCGATAAAACAAGCAAGATGTTTTCGTACTAATTCTACTATATATCAAGTTTAATAATTATACTTCAAAATCGAAGGCCGGGAGAAATACGAAGCGCGTATTCTGACCAACATCAATTACTCGTGTGTACGAAAGTTTGTGGATGATGTGATCACGGACAACGTTGCTGAACGAAAGTTCCGGATGTTACACGGTACATTCTCTGCAACATGTTGCGCCTCGAGTTGTGCAGTGTGAACATTTCGCATAACTGCAAGATCGCGTGACATACTCTAGTGAATGACAATCTGAAGTATTGTAAAGTGTCTAATCCTTTACTTAATTGGATGGCTAGCACGTTTCTAACGTGAAATATTGTCTTGTTTAAAATATATTAGGCCAAGTGCTTCTTAATGAAAAACAAGTGTACAAAATAAAACATGTGTTTTATTTTTAATTTGTTGGTAAAATACATTTTTGGATATTTTTGTTACTAAGGATAATCAGTAGTTACTTAAAAATGTACGTCATTTAGGCAGAATAAATATATTATAGGTACAGTATACTAGCTTTGCCCCGCGATATGTTACTCGCGCTTTATTAGGAAAAATAAATTGTGTAATTTTCTCGCAGTATAAAGTAGCCTATGTGCAGGGTATCAACTAACTCCATACGTATTAAGAGCCCGTCCTCTCTTTTCTACTGCTCTCTTCACACTCACGCCCGTCTTTCATATGCCAGGTGAAAAAGGACGATCGCCAAGTTAGCGGGCAGATAGAGGTTTTCTGTTTTTAAAGGGTTTTTTATATTGAAGTGGTAAAAAGTAATTCCAACATTGTATAGACGACTTTCTCAACAGTACATTGTATTTTTTTCATACCGTTAAGACGTCAATACAATCTCCATAAAAAGGTGATATTCTAAACCTTTTACAGCAAAAATCACAAAACTGTCGCGGGTTTGAGTTGAATTATTTAAAGATACTAAAAAAAAAAAAATCTAGCTCCAACACTATATTATAATTGAAATGATCTTACATGTTGTACATTAAAACTTATAGAAATACTGTATTTTAACTGTTAAATCACGTCTGTTAAATGAGCGAAATCGGCAAAATTTCGTATACGGACTCTTAAAATTCCTCCAGCCGTTTAGACGTGAAGAAGTAACAAACATACAAACTTTCGCCTTATATTAGTATGATTTTAGAATAAGTACGTGGAAACGCTGTTAAAATCGAATAAACGTTTGCAGGGCGTTCACATTTCGTCGAACTTCCCCGATTATCGGGTACCAGATATTTTATGATTATTTAATAACCCTGTTTAGCCCGATAAAGTATTATTTCCTTTGGCTTCTGACGAATCACAAGATCCAAGTCGAAGCTGGTATCAATCGAAAGTCTATCAAGATTGTATGTTATCAAACCGATATCCATACTAATATTATAAATGCGAAAGTGTGTCTGTCTGTCTGTCCGTCTGTCTATCAGTCTGTCTGTCTGTCTGTTGCCTCTTCACGCCCAAACTGTTGAACCAGTTTTGCTGAAATTTGGCATGGAGATACTTTGAGTCCCGGGAAAGGACAAAGGCTACTTTTTATCCCCGAAAAATGTGCGGTTACCGCGCGATAGACTAATTTTGGCGCAACAGAGTTGCGGGCATCATGTAGTAATCAATAATCATCTAAAATCTGCAAATCATGTAATACCAAGTTTCCCGATATCAGCGTTTATTTTTCTCGTTCTCCTTTCATTTACCTAAAAGACGATGATAGGAATAATTTGTCCATGAATATTAATGAAATGGGATTCGCACTCATCCCCCGCTCGCGCTTTTATTGCGTATTAATATACTTAATGGCTTCCAGATACTCGGCCATTAATCTCTGAATGTTTTAGATCAAAATATGTAAATAAAATACATTATTCACCAAAACTGACACACAACTATAAGGGGGCGGCCAGATTGGTGTGACGTGACTGAGGCAGGACAGCCGGACTCGAGATTATTATCTCTGAAAATCGCGTTTTAGATCTAAGTCACAGGTTACACGATCAAATTTTCATCAATCTGATCCATCAATCTGATTGACGGAATATTGATGGTTATAAAAAGTTCATAAAATGCGATCAATCCGTGGGTTAGAGTTTAGACGATCAAATTTTCGTCAATCTTTACCGGATTGATGAAACAGATTGATGAAAATTTGACCGCGTAGCCGGTGACTAAGTACAACATACCTCTACACTCTACAGTCAACAGTTTTCACATCTAATCAGTTCAGAACTCAAACTCCAGATTGATTGCGTACACCGGTACAATTAGATTTAAGCTCCTTTTGCTCACTAAACTAGCATATAATATGCCCGTTTTCGAATCAAAAAGATTTTTAAAACTACATGTGCTAAAGTTTTTTAATAAACCATTATGTGCGCGAAATCTAAATTGTGATAATATGAGAATCAGGGCGACTTTAAACGTTTATTGTATTATGGCGATTGGAGTAGTTACGTTGCTTTTTGGACAAGTGATTCGTCATAATATTATGACAAAACTCAATATTTTCATGACATAATATATTATATGCCATGAAAATATTGAGTTTAGGACCAATTACAAATTTATTATGGTGTATGAGTTCGGACATTTTCACCGAATTTAATTTTATCTTTCGGGTAAAATTTAAAAGCAATCTTCCACTTAATTCAAAAGCCACTAAAACCACCTCCCGCCAGCGCGGCGTTGCCGAGTCGCCACTGTCGCCTGCCAGCGATTGCAATTAATGGCTACAAAATTATTAAAATATCGCTTAATTAACGAAGGTCTAAAGTCTTTATTTCAACTTTTTAATGTACACATCAAACGAGTACAAACTAATCATATTATATTAGAAATACAGTAGTGTAACACAAATATATCAGCAACAGACAAAGTATATTTTTATTATCAGAGATATAAAAGTCAATTCCATATACCCAGTGTGAGATAGTAGTACATTTGACAGCTGCAGAGTGCAGACGCTCGCTAACAATCTAAGCACTAATAACGCTAATAAACTTCACGATGTCATAAGCAGTACGTTTCCGGGTTAAATCCAGCTTATAGAAATGTTATAACATGTACTTGGAAGTTGTTTGTAAGGTATTTTTGTTGTTCGACAATAATACGCGCATAGAATACATTGCCACTGCAGTATCGCCGTATCCTTGATTAGAAAATGTGCAGGCTGTAGGTGTATTACTCATTTTTTGGTCAAATAATAGAATTTTTTTGTAACTCAATTCCTTTCAGGGCCTTTTTAATTTTTTTTATAATATAAAAATTTAAAACATAATACAATAATTAATGATGATTGATGACACACAGAATGTAGAACTTAATATAATCAAAATAATTACATTTGTGACGATCTTTGCTCAATAGAATTTCGATAGACCTAAGCCACGCCGGGTGTCGTGTATTTTACAATACGTATTAAAGTATCCAACTAAAAGCTTTTAAAGGATTACGCGAAGCGAGTTCAACCCTGCAAATCTAAGTACAGTCAGAGATAAATATCGTAAGAATTCTTCTTCTTGTGAAATTATAGTGCCGTAGTGTCCGACCTAAAGTTTCAGTTTCTAAAGCCAAAGATTTCAAAAGTGGTTCCTAGAAAACTAATTTTAATTGCATATTATTCAAAAGTCAATATACTTAACATTCAATATTAATTCTTTGAAATATTAAAAAAAAATTATAAACCCTCGGCTACAGCCATAAACTTATAATATACTGTCGTATAGACCACCTGACAACCCGATAATGCGTGACCATTTTCGATCTTTCATGTGTGTGTGTGCTAGTGATGTATATTTTACTATCGATAGTATAGTATTTTGCTATCGATAGTATAGTCCGTTCGAGTTATTTTACCTGAGCTTCTATAAGAAATAAATAATATGCAACTTTGACAGGTTTTGTATTTCAAATTAGGCATTATAAATTTTAATTGGCAAAAAAAAGGTGACGATTGAAAAGTAGATACACATTTTCGTTTGGAATGATTTTTCAATCGTCGGATATGTTATGACATGAGGTTCTTATAGGGGTAAATAATATACACTTAACACGTTATAAAGTTACTTATTTATTTCTCAGGTAAAATCTATCTGGTAAATCAGCCCTTACATTGAAAGTTTACGTTGAAAGTAAACAACACACATAGTATATTATATTTTATTCTTAAATTAAATACATATCAGAAAATATCATAATAATTTTTATTACAATTATTTTAACCGACTTCCAAAAAGAAGGAGTTTAGACGTTCTGCTGTGGATATATTTTTTATGTATGTTCAACGATTACTCCGCCGTTTTGTGAACCGATTTTCAAAATTTTTCTTTTGTTGTACATTGTATTGTTCCGAGTAGGTACCATGTTCACAAAAGTGGTGGTCTGGTGATGGAAACCATGAGAAATCGAGGTGACTCCTTGATATTCAAATGGGAACATATGGTTATTTTGAATTTATATGATGTATTTTGATTATATGCTACCAAAAAGTAAGGTTTTTCCCCATGCATGGTATACCACGGTTCTGAAGGTGCTGAACAGAACTCCGGAATCCTTATACATACATGTTTAGAAGTTTCAGCGTTGTTTAAAGAACCAAAAGCATAGGCTACTATGCTAATTACATTAATCATCATCATCATCGCTACACCATGCATCATAACATTATGATCCTATTATTGGTACTTTTCATAGTCTTGCCGGTGATCAGACTTAGTAAAGTCAGTAAATCTTTTAAAGGTCAATGTATACGCCTTTACAATAGAATCCCAGAAAACGTTCAAAATCTTTCGTTTATAAATTTAAAAAAGTAGTCAAAAAACGTTTTGTGCCAAAGCCTATTATAAGGTCAATGATTTCCTAAACGATGGCACATCTTGGGAGTAGAATGCTGAATGACTGCTTGCAAGGCTACTTTTAACATCTACGTGACTTACAATAATTATTATGTACCTATCTATGTTTACATAATTTTTAGTTACAGCATTGTAAATTTTATTTTAAAAGATTAATTTTTTCTCACTTTTTTTGGTAAAAAGTGGGCCCCGTGCGAGTTTCTTACGCCGGTTCTTCTCGTCGGGTTAGTTCCCGAACCGGTGGTAGGCACAATGTATTCTGAAAATATATTTTATTTTAGATTTATTCAGAAATAAAGCAATTTTGATTTTGATTTTTAAAACGCCAACTGTAAGCTTAGAAAACCTTAAGGACAGCTAAAAAGAGCAAAATTATTATTTTTAAACAAAAAATTAAAACTGACTTCCAAGGTAAAGACAATAGTAATATTTTACTTAAATGAACTAAAAAGTATTAAATAATCCTTATTCTGTACTCAGTATTTCTGTTCTCAATCTTCATAATTTTGAAGTCGGTACCAGTCCTATTAATAAGTTTAAAAGTTGCAGTTATACCTATTCTGTCAGAGAACTGTCTATTATATTATTGAAAGCTGCATTCAATGGGTGTTTGCACACTGCACGATAACGACACGACACGATACCACAGAATAGATGGCCACCGCACATATTATACAATTTCAAGTTGGCCGACTATCGTACAAACTGACTATCGTACTAATTCTAATATTCTGTCACTTAATATTGAATGCACCCAAAATATTCTCCTTTCTTTTCGCCTTCGTTTTATTAGTGCCACAATAAAAGCGTGCTTTTTACGCATTTTAACACGCACGTCGCTAGGCTAGCAACACCGTTACCTAATAAATCTAAAAGTCTGCGGCTGGCAGCGTACACGATGAAGTTGTCCAATTAAATTGTGACACTACGCAATTTAGTTTGTACGATAGTCGGCCAACTTGAAATTGTATTATATGTGCGGTGGCCCTTATCTATTCTGTGGTATCGTGTCGTGTCGTTACCGTCGCAGTGTGAAAACACCCAATGAGTATCAGATACAAGTGACTGATCTGTGAAACCTTGATTTTATACTAGGTATGTCAAAAGATAATAATATGTCAAAAGATAAGAAAAAAGATTATTTAAAAATAATCGTTAAAATAAGATAATATGTCCTTTTTAAGGTGATAAATATATAAAGGTAAATGATTTTTATTTTAGTTTTATGTTATTGTAAAATATCGATAAGCATATCGATAAATTTGATTCAAGCACTAGCGTATATGTAAAAAAAATTGATGAAAAATGTTTCTTCAAAATTTGTGTAATATAAGAACAATAATACCTTTAGTTACGCAAAATATGAAAGTAAAAGGGAGGATTCACAATATTTTATTTGAAATAGAGAACTAAAGACAGAATATAGCAAAAATAAACACATCGAAGCAATTAGGACATGAAGATTAATTACCTGTAAAATGTATATTTTTCAGGATTATTCTTATGATTTACACTGCAATCACTCACAGAACAAGTTACTATTTTTATATGTAATAGTATTTGATGAAAATAATAAAGGATTTAAACAATAAATTGCAAATACCAAAAGGGCATAAAAACGATTGACGATTTTTGACGACCTGTCAAATAAAAGTGGTTACAATTTACATTAGACTGCCGCTCTCTTTTCATCTTGTTATAATTCCATAAAGGATTTTCTTCTCTCTCGCACTCTTTGTTGGTCTTTAGCATTATAAGTTTATGGCTACAGCCAAAAAGACGGGTTGCACTCCGAGAGTGCCGGCAGAAGTGAAAACTTGATTATTAACGTTGTGCATTTTTTTAACCCATTTTTTATGAAAATCGATTAAATTTTTAACCCATTTTTTATGAAAATCGATTTTAAAAAAATCGTCAATCAAGTTGTTTCGATCAAGTTTCGATCAAATTTCGATCAAGTTTCGATCAAGTTTTGATCAAGTTTTGATCAAGTTTCGATTAAGTTTCGATCAAGTTTCGATCAAGTTTCGATCAAGTATCGATCCAGTTTCGATCAAGCTTCGATCATGTTTCGATCAAGTTTCGATCAAATTTCAAATCGAGTTCGAGTTCGACACAAAACACTACTCTCCAACCGTATTACGGTTTTTCCAAGGTTTTTCGATCAGCACGAGAATCTGACGCGAGTTTCACAGTTTTTACCCATCCCACAAAAGTGCTCAACGCCGCTAAAGAAGTTTTCACTTCAAAAATCGACCTTTGGTCATACTTTTTAAAATAAAATTAAAATCATTAGAGAAAGTATATTTATTAATTACTTAATGATCATTATTTAATGAATACCAGATTACCATTGGCAATTGGATAGCTCATCTCATGGGGCTTACAAACTTTATTTTAGCTTTTTTAATTATTGTCTTCGGTACTAACTTAGCGAAAAGCAAACTTTATAATATTTTCTGCTGACACACAAATATAACACCATGATATAACTTACCGCATACATCCGAGACTGTACCCACTGTCTACTATCTCGATACGTTATACTTTATATTATGTGGTATAAAAATGTAGACAGTGAAATATGTTTTTCGTGAGGCCTCAGGCCTCGCTATCGCTGAGGGGCCCATTTCTCGTAGCGCAAAATCCGATTCGATTTTCAGGCTGTACTCGCGATTCGATATGCGGGAGTTGGGATTCTAGTCAAGGTAGAGTTTTGTTCTAAAACTCTGGTCTTAGTTACACACGGTGACCACGCAGACCGTATTATCCTGGATACTAATATTATACATGCGAATGTTTGTCCGTCTGTGGTTACCTCTTCACGCCCAAACCGCTAAACCGAAAATAAAATTTGATAATATTTGATATGGAGATACTTTGAATCCTGAGAAAGGACATAGAATACTTTTATCCCGGAAAATGTACTATACGAAGTTGCGGTCGTCATCTAGTATTATAATATACGCCTCGTCCGCGCTCCGTTAATAAACACCGAATTACTGCGGCGCGGCGCGGCCGCTACAGTTCACATTCCACGCTTACACCTACCCACTTGCTCAATTACGTTTGATTTATACTACAGGAACACTTTTATTTTAAAACAGCTCTGCACTGTATCATTAAATTGGAACCTTCCAGTACTCAGTCACTTGTTAAGACCCGTCCTCGCGAGCTCCTAGGAATTGAGTTAAGCTGAAGACGATGGGTCTTCGATAAAAAAATACCCTGAACCACCCTTCGAGGTATTGTAAGTTCTTCAGAGTTTGCTAGCGGACTACATGTTTTCTGATAAAAACAAACGTAGTCCGCTCGCAAACAATCATCAACATCGATAAAATGCTTACTCGACTAGCGTCTAAATAAACTAGGCCTTTGCATCCGTTGTGGATGATTTATACAGCATTTTCAGAGCGAAGTAACCACTCCTCAAATACTGCAGTGCCTGGGATAAGATTTTTAAATGACCGTATGGTTGCCCAAGCACATACGGCATTCTCGCAACATAGTCGGCCTAGTCCAGAGGAAAGAACTAGTCAATACGTCTGGGACCAACCATGTGCGGGTTTCCTCACGATGTTTTCCTTCACCGTATGAGCGTCCGTATTATGTACTTGAGATCAGAAAATGTCAGCCTCTAAATAAATAACGGCATTTTCTGCAGGTTTGGTTTGATTCCACAATTCAAAGTTTTTCATTGACTCCTAGTCGAGCATTATTTTTTCAGCTAGTATAGTAGAAAATAAGCATTCGTTTCATTTGATAGATCATAAATCAATTATGTTTCGTAAAAATCAAAGAAAATTTGCACACCAATGCACTAATATGATAGAGGTTTAGTAACGTTTGATCATCCGTAGGAATTGACGCCTACGAGCCTCAAAGCCTAGCAGAATTCCTCTGAGGACGCCGCACTGTAACCGTGTAGGTATAATAGTACACGTGCTTATGTCGAACTTTGAACGAGTCCAACTTTGAAACTATAGCATAGTATCAAAGAAACAAACACTTTTAAAATATTATGTTCTTTTTAACCATAAAAGTCGCAGATTTAAAAAGAAACTCACTACATGGAAAAATAGCTATTATTCTAAAGTAGCAGAAAGCTTTTTACATAAGTATTATAATATTATACTAGCGTTCCGCACGGCTTCGCCCGCATAAATTAGGAATTTTACGGAAACCGTACATTTTCCCGCAAAAAATATCCTATGTCTTCTCACGTGGTCTACTCTACATCTGTGCCAATTATCTTAAAAATTCACTCAGTAGTTTGCGAGATAAGCGTCTTCAAATAAATTTCCCGGCTTTTTCCACATTTTCCTCTATTTCTTCGCTTCTATTGGTTTTAGAGTGATAATTTATAGCCTATAGGCTTTCTCGATAATTAATAAGCTATCTAACAACGAAATAATTTTGCAAATCGGACTAGTAGCTCCTGAGATTAGCGCGTTGAAACAAACAAACAAACAAAATAATATGATACTGGCCTACTATTGTTTTAGTTATTATGCTGTTTAATCAAAAATACCTAGGAATACAATTCCTGCTACAAAGTACTACAAACAACTTTAAATACCTCACTGAATGCATAAGACCAAATAAGACCTTCGAGAATCTTTTTGTTCCCCGTCTGTTACATTTCCGCTACTCCTTGAAATTGGAATAAACAAAGCCCAACAATATACCAATAAGTAAATATGCCGCTTTGGGACAACCGCAGCGTAATAAAAAATAGACGCGGTTCGCTAGGTACTTAAAATAAATTTCATCTTTGAGGTACCGGTGAAATCAATTGGGACTGTTTTTTTTTTTTACATTTACTGTTTGTTTTTACATTTACTGTCTTAACTTTGGAGTAATTTCTGATGACGCTCGCTTATTTAGAAAACGCGTTGAGCGTTTTGATGTGTAGGTTTTCCGAGGGACATGCATAGACAGCGTCGTGAGCCTAGAAATCATTATGACTTATGAGTCTTACAAGCCTCATGAGTCATGAGACTTTTAAATGGATCTCGGTACTTATTAAGTCCGCATATCATTTCTAAGCACAGCAGCAATTTTAGCAAAACTATGCATAAAATGTTGATATACAACAATCCTACTATGAGTGATGTGATGAAACCAAGTGTAACTTTAATGTTTACTTGAAAAAAAAATTCGTACCTTTCGACCGTACCTTTAGTTACAACGGCACGAGATAGCACAAATAAAAGGGAATTCTCGTGGTGTTGTGAAAATGTTCATTATCCACGTCCTCACCGCCCTCCGCCCTTTAATAATTCCGCTCTGATTTGTGGCTGCGCGGCCAAACTTTAGCTTTACAATTTTCCTTAAACGTAGGCTGCCATGGACTACTGGGCCGATTTTTTTCTTATATGGCACAGAGT
Source organism: Lysandra bellargus (assembly GCA_905333045.1). Lineage (NCBI taxonomy): Eukaryota > Metazoa > Arthropoda > Insecta > Lepidoptera > Lycaenidae > Lysandra > Lysandra bellargus. Next base: position 8,679,048 of record HG995349.1, read on the forward strand.
ACATTACGGGGAAGGACATGATTTTTAGCGGGAAAGTGTACGATTCTCGCAAATGTCCTTATTTATGCGGGCGAAAGCGCGCGGAACATCTATACCAGAGGTTCCCAAACTTTTTTTTCTCATAGACCACTTTAAACATTTTGCTGGATCCGGTGGACCCCCACACCTACCCCCCCCCCCCCCCCCAAGTCCAAGGCCAGTCTAAAAAGCGACGTATTCATCCAACAGTTAGACGTTTCTTTTTTTGAATTGTAAGTTTGACTCACAAGTCACAATAAACGCAAATATTTTCTTGTTTTGTAGCTATTGAACACAAAAATTACCACACTTTTACTTATTTGTAAATCTCCTCGCTCCGTAATATTTAATCTGCTAATATATTGTCTGCCTATTTTCATAGGAGAAGTCAAGGGTCACCTAGTTTTTATAGACCCCCGTTAATAACTCGTGGACCCCCATTTATCTTCCACGCAAGCGTAGACCCCCTGTCGGGATCCCGTGGACCCCTGGGGGTCCACCTGGACCACTTTGGGAATCAATGATCTATACTAATATTATAAAGAGGTAAACTTTGTATAATTGTAATGAATAGGCTCAAAAACTACTGGACCGATTTTAAAAATTCTTTCACCATTCGAAAGCTACATTATCCACAAATACCCTAGGCTATATTTTATTTTGGAAAAAATAGGTTTCTGTAAGATATTTGGGTTTTTCGGACACAAGGTGCAAAAAATCAACCAGAAAAGTTGCTTATTTTGCGTACGCTGCCTAAACTATAAAATATAATGTTCCAATTAATTGTAGATCTTATAAATATCTACAAAAAAGTCCTCGACACACTATACCTATCTATGTCGAATGAGGCACAACAGCCATTTTTTTATTAAAAAAATCTTGATTTTTTTGGACTACATTTAAACGCGTTTATTTTAGTCATGCTATTAATCCTTATCAAAATAAATTATTTCATCACTAAGTACAGTTTATGTAGATAATATTTGGTCTTGAATGACTAAAATTGGACGTTTGGTTTTGAAGTTATGGCGAAATTAAAATATTACGATTTCAATTGCACGGCCCGTTGCGATTGCGAAATGGGCGTCATCAAGCGGGGATGCGCGTGCGAGAGTTTTTCTCAGGGCTAACAAACAGTTCTTTTCAGGGCTAAACAACAGTTCTTTTCAGGGCTAGAATATTACACGCTATTAAAATTTTCTTAAATAATTGAAAATGCCTAAGAGAGCCAGGTCGGACGACCATGGCACCATACTTATATTTTAGTCACTTCAATAAAATAATATGGGCAAAACAACGTTTGCCGGGACAGCTAGTATTATAATATAGTTCTATATAGCGAAAAGGGATGACGCTTTTTCTTTGACCCTTTTAACTTTATCTTTTTGTAATAATAATATATTTATAAAGTGCGGAAGTATCAATCGGCGGGCGTCACGTCGCCAACAACAACAAACAACCGTCCATGCCCCGCAGCTGTTGACACCCAACACCGGATATAGACTACTCTCGGCTCGGCTTTACTCAATATACTGATATCAGATAAAGTACTGAATATTTCTTAACGGTTAGGTACTAAACTCACATTTAAAATAAAAATAAAAATCTTTACCTATATAATATCTTCAATAGATTTCACCTAAATCGTTTCAGCGTTTTAATCGTGGAGAAGAATGTAATAAATATACTTTGGCATTGACATTGTCATTTCTATTGATTAAAAGTAAATTAAAATATAATATGAAGTAATATTTAGGGTTGGACCTCATCTGGCAGCACGGAATCGCATTTGTTCCGCCTTTTTTTTATTAAATAAGGGGGCAGGCCCACGCCATTCTTTATTTTATAATTATTATAGTGGCTTGGCAATGAGCACTAGAGAAATAATCAGCTACTAATTGGATTTATTGGGTACCATCAGCCACATGCGTCGTTACATATTAAAACACTTTACGCTTGCCGTCTGTGTAAGTATGAACTCCTCCCAATATGCAGTTTTATATTTCTTTCTATTGTATTAATTATGTTATTATTAGAATACCTCAGTGACAAAATGTAGTAACTTTGACTATCCGTAACTATTAAACTATTTATCGAAATTTCATGTAATTTGGAGGTTAAGCTAGTTTTAATACTTGCTCCTAGTGACCAAAATTTGAAATCCCTAGCTTTGTTAACATCGAAGATAAAGGGGGTGTGAAATAGCCGCGAACCGCTTCGAGAAAAGTATGGTACGGCCGTGCCTTTGCTAAAAAGCTTGGCTGGGGCACTGCCGTGCCCCCAGATATTATTATTGCAATAAATAATATTGATCTGCTTCCCTTAACTCAAATTAACACACCAAAGAGGTTGTAAGTTCCGTCAACTGGAGTGGAAAAAAATATTCTCTGCCCCCGCTCTCCGCGCCCCGCCGGGTCACGAACGAAGCAGTCCCCTGGGGTAACGGACGTCCGTAGGCGGCGGATATCATTTACCATCAGATGAATTTACCCGCTATATTTTGTATAAAAGTAGAGTGCTCTTCTCCATTCATTTCAGCCGGAAACTGATTGAAGTATAAAGGTTACAATAGACTGATGTAAAACTACTTTGGGACTTAGGGCTGGTTTACACGTATTAAGTAGATAAGTAATTAACTAAATTTTAACTTAATTTTAAGTTGTTAATTGCGTGTAAACACAAAATTTAGTAGCAAGTAGCAAGTTAAAATTTAGTAAGTCCTAAGCTAGATGACAATTAGAATTTAGTTACTACTTATCTACTTAATATGTTAAGTAGATAAGTAGTAACTAAATTTTAACTTAATTTGAAGTGCCTGCCCGAAATGTGTCAAGTGACAAGCCCCGCCTGCCAACTTTACAAAAAATAGTCAAAATTCTAAAATTCTAATTTCCATGTTAGTACTTAACTAAATTTTAACTTGCTACTTGCTACTAAATTTTGAGTTTACATGCAATAAATAACTTAAAATTTAGTTAAAATTTAGTTAACTACTTATCTACTTAATACGTGTAAACCAGCCCTTATAGTGGGTTGTGTGAATAAATATATTTCACATAGACTTATAAGTTATTTCATTTTAGAATCCAACTTTTTTTAATATTATAAGAATTCGTGTGTTTGTCTAGTAGTAGGGCCATAGAGTTGTACTCTACTATACTACTTGTACACTCCACTGCTTCTTATTATTAATACGTACTGCAGATAGGCGAATTTAATCATATACCTATATGATTAAATTCGCCTATCTGCAGTACGTATAAAGAGTTCTTCGTCTACATAAGTAGAAATCTTAGTCCTGTCCAATTTTCTGTTTACTAACTTTAGCGCGCTTTCTTGGTACAACTATTTATCAATTCACTATAGTCCTCAGAATTGTTTGCCTGTCGTGCGAGAAAGTTTTTTGAACTTAATTCATGTTTTAAAGTTAAATCGAAAAGTATCGGTTCTTTAACTTCATAGCTCCTTCCTGATTCCAATTAAATGTTAAAGGAAAGTATTCGTGTACATACGTAAACAAATTAACGTACGAACATACATTTACATACTCTAACTTACTTTTGTTAAAACGCCCATCAATTAAGCTCAAAACTCATTCCTATTATGCGTTGGAAATTAAAACGATAATTCAACCATTCATAATTCGATTTGCAATTAAGATCCCATTTAGTCGTAACGAGTACTCGCAAGAGGCGGTGACTTTGAAGAATGTAAGTGCGTAATGAAATGAAATGACCCGGAAAGTGCGCGCCGCCCGCCCGCGCCGTCGGCCGCTAGTTGTACAACTTTACCCGCAAATATCTCCGAATATGAGCCGTTATGACTGGAATTGCGGCTTATGATAAATTAGGCGTTATACGCTTATCGTTTAACATTATGTTTTCGCATATATTTGTGGTTATGAATATTCGAGAAAAAACATTTTTACTACTTTAAACTGTACTTACATTTTGAGTAAGCGAAATTTTTAAATTGAATCGCTGGAAATGTATTATTTGGGTATAATATTTTTTAAGTTTTATATTCATCTTTTACCTGGAACTCCAGGCGTAAAATTTTCCACTTTTGTTCAGCTAAAAATGTTATTCTCCTACAATTAGTTAACTCATTTTACAGAAAATAAAATTAAGCACTTATTATTTGACCGGTTACTACAATAACAAACTAGTAGTCCATTGAAATGCTACAATTTTAGGACCGAAGATTGCATTTATTAGAGGACGCAATTTTATTTTCGGAATATGTTTGGGGGCTCAATAAAAGCTTAACCTCAAGTTTGTGGGGTCGCCGCCTTTGTCCCCCGGCCGCCATCTTGAAAAAAGGGGTGACAACACTATTTTCGTGATATTTCGGAAACCATAAGTCTTACAGAAAATTTTTAGGAACATAATTTGTTGCAAATTATTTTGCCTACAAATATGTTTATATAACTTTTTACCCTAAATTAAAAATTTAAAAAGTTATAAGCAAAAAAGTGAATTTTTTTAGAAGGTTTTTTATCACTTTTTATTTAACACATTTTACAAAAAAATACCTTAGACCAACCTTGTAGATGATCTTTTGAGAAAAAGATTCCCCGGTCCCATGAAATTAATTTTCTGCAGAAACAAAGGAAACTGTGGAACCATGTGTGACTGCAGAAAAGCAGGCCTGAAATGCTTTATAGTATAGTAGGCATGTGCAGACTAGTATAGTAGGCATACTATGATATAGTTTGCAATTTGCATATGTGGCGGTACCCACATTCGCCTAACATTCCTGCATCGCGCTATCGAAGTTTTCTAAGCGCGTCGGTATATATACGACAGCTGAAATGTATCACGTGGGCTTCGGCCTGACCGGGCATAACGCCTCGCTCGGTCGGAAGATCTTTCTTTGGCCTCCACTTCCTTTGGTCCCAGTGAGTCGGAACTGTAAGCTGCTGCACGGGATCCAGTGAGTCGGATAAGCTGCCGTGCGGGGCCGATGCTACGTGTTGACCAGGAGAGATGTGCTCTGCTTGCTGACCGGTCGGTGTAGTGAGAAAGCCCGATGATGCCGATGCGGAGTCCGCCCAGGCCGCGGTACATTGCGGCTAGTGGACGAGGTACTCGATGAGGCGATGCTGGCTGGCGCGGTGCGGAGGGGCGCGGAAGCGATGATGATGAAGGAGGCGTGTTCTGTCGAGGGTCACCAATGTGGGAATAATGCGTGGAGGCCAAAGGAAGATCTTCCGACCGAGCGAGGCGTTATGCCCGGTCAGGCCGAAGCCCACGTGATACATTTCAGCTGTCGTATATATACCGACGCGCTTAGAAAACTTCGATAGCGCGATGCAGGAATGTTAGGTGAATGTGGGTACCGCCACATATGCAAATTGCAAACTATATCATAGTATGCCTACTATACTAGTCTGCACATGCCTACTATACTATAAAGCATTTCAGGCCTGCTTTTCTGCAGTCACACATGGTTCCACAGTTTCCTTTGTTTCTGCAGAAAATTAATTTCATGGGACCGGGGGATCTTTTTCTCAAAAGATCATCTACAAGGTTGGTCTAAGGTATTTTTTTGTAAAATGTGTTAAATAAAAAGTGATAAAAAACCTTCTTAAAAAAATTCACTTTTTTGCTTATAACTTTTTAAATTTTTAATTTAGGGTAAAAAGTTATATAAACATATTTGTAGGCAAAATAATTTGCAACAAATTATGTTCTTACAAATTTTTTGTAAGACGTATAGATTCTGAGATATCACGAAAATAGTGTTGTCACCCCTTTTTTCAAGATGGCGGCCGGGGGACAAAAGTGGCAACCCCACAAACTTGAGGTTAAGCTTCTATTGAGCCTCCCAACATATTCCAAAAATAAAATTGCGTCCTCTAATAAATGCAAAGCAAATGTAACATTTCAATGGACTATAGTGGAATATTAAAATGTGAAGAAATATACGCGCAGCTTAAAGTTCACTGCGCGCAGCTTAATCTAAACGTCAGGGTACGCGTTGTAATGTAAGCGTTCACAAACATCCTCTGCAAACTATATTAACATTATTATGCTGCCCTTCTGTTGAACGAAATGAGGTGTACTCACCGTTTACATAATAAAAGGTAAATCTTTACATATTTCATACTGAAATCATAATGTGTTCTGTAGATATAGCATATACAGAGTGTAACAAAAAGTCTACTTAAATGATAATACTTTAGGGTGTGTATGTGTTCCTTGTAGAGAGTTAATTGTGAAAATAGCAGCTCTAAAAGACCAATTTTTGTCACTTTTGTAAGGGCAAGCGCCCCAGTGCAACGTCACGAGGTTCCCCATACAAAAGTGAAAAAAAAAGTTTGGTCTTTAAGAGCTGCTACTTTCACAATGAACTCTCTACAAGGAACACAAACACACCCTAAAGTATTATCACTTAGTTTTGTTACACCGTGTATATGACCCCTAACCAGCCTTATTCAACAAAAGGGATAGATTTATTTTAAAATGAATGTCATCTAAGAGCATAAGCAAGCCCATAATGAGACCGTGGCGCAGGATTATCTATTTTATTAATAACTTTATACGGGTGAAACCACTTTATATAGTACGACTTGTATTAAGGCTGCAATATGAAGGGATATATTAAGGGTTATTCACACGTTCATATATTACGTACCTCACAAAAGAGCTGTGAACCCTGGCAACACTTCAACACGGTCGCGGCGTGCATCGTAAACTACGGGCACGTGCACCAAATGAAGCACTGAATGGGGCAACAAGTTGCTACACTTAATTAAATTAAAAATAATAATAATAATAGGCATAATATTATTAACTTCATAATCTGCGTGGACTCATCTTCTGGAATTAACTGTTAAAATAAAATTGTCGTGACTCCATTAAATTAATATATTATTCATAGTAAAACTGCTAGGTACCAGTGCCGTAAATAGGGCGGTGCCACCGGTGCCCAGGCACAGGGCGCAGACTCTGGGGGGCCGCAAGAATGACCAGACCAGGGAGGCCTGTAGACCTGGAAGCATTTCGCAAGGGTGCAGTTATAGAAGCTCGCACAGGGCACAAAAAAGGCTATTTACGGCACCGCTAGGTACTAAAGTATTACTGTACTAAGCTTCTTAAAAAACAAAACTTAAACTTAAAATTTATTGAGTAAACCAACATAATCAAGTGTGAGTGCTCAAAAACTGTCTGTCCTTGATTTTTAACCGACTTCCAAAAAACGAGGAGGTTATACGTTCGGCTGTGGATTTTTTTTTTTTTTATTTTTTTTTTTTTTTTTTTTTTTTTGTATGTTCAACGATTACTCCGCCGTTTGTGAACCGATTTTCGAAATTTTTGTTTTGTTGTATTAGGTTTCACTCCAATTTGGTACCATGTTCACAAAAGTGGTGACCTGATGATGGGATCCATGAGTAATCGAGGGAACTCCTCGAAATTTATATGGAAACATATGGTGATTTTGGTTTTATGTGAAGTGTACTAAGAATATGCTACCAAAAAGTCAAATATTGGGTCAAAGTATACCATGGTTTCGAAGATGCTGAGAGAACTCCTGACTCCTTATAGATACACGTTCGGGAGTTTCGGCGTTGTTTTAAGAACAGAAAGCATATGCTACTATGCAATTCATATTCATCATCATAATCATCATCATCATCATCATCGTCATCATCATCATTAAGGTCACCAATGTCTCATGGCACAGAATTAATAATAGTACAAGGCATAGGTATGGATATACTAATAATAATAATTATGTACTGTATAACAACACCTGTTTGTTTAATACATGGCGGTCGGCGCCGCAGAGGCGACGGCGTCGCCGCGCCGCCGCGCCGCGTGGCGCGTGGCGGCAGACAACAGATCGAATACTTTACTAATTACTTTATAAAATTTAAATAGACAAATAGAATTAAAATAAAGTTATTTTAAAAAGAGCATTTACACAAAACAAAGTCATTAAGTGTCTTTTTAATCAGTTATACTTATTAATCGATAGATGGCGCACTAAGTATCGATTTGAATTCTTGATTAAGCGCTTATTCCACTTATCCTAGCTAGGAAGTCCTAGCTAGGGTCCTAAAAAATTTAGTCAAGTGGAATAACATTTAGAAAGCTAGGATCCTAGCTAGGACTTCCTAGCTAGGATAAGTGGAATAAGCGCTTTACAAGAACAGAGCTGTGAATAATTATGATAATATTAAATATTATGAGTAGCTACGCTACATCCTATGCAAGTTTATACAATTTTTTATCTGATAGATCCTTCGATCGTGGAAAAACGAGACACAATAGCCTTTCTATTGTTATCTCAATCGCCGGTGACCGCTTGGGGCTTGAAGCATTAAAATTGTTAAATTACTTAGCACAATATGTTCACTTCACTGATAATATATGATTTTGTGAGTGTGAGTTGTGACTCTTGACAAATTGTAATAAGATACGTAAAATATACGCGAAGGTTTACCTACTAGTGTAACTAAAAAGAGTGAAATTATTATTATTTTTAACAAAAAATTAAAACCGACTTCCAAGGTAAAAACAATAATAACATTAATATGAACTAAAAAGTATTAAATAATTTTTACTATCTAATGGTGCCTTTTTCCGAATTCGGCTAAAACTCAACTATTTCTGTATTCAATCTTCATAATTTTGAAGTCGGTGCCAGTTCCAAAAGTTTCAAATATTCTGTCAGAGGACTGAAGATTCAGCTATCTGGTACCGACTTCAAAATAATGAAGATTGAATACAGAAATAGTTGAGTTTTAGCCGAATTCGGAAAAAGGCACCATTAGATAGTAAAAATTATTTAATACTTTTTAGTTCATATTAATGTTATTATTGTTTTTACCTTGGAAGTCGGTTTTAATTGAAGTTATTTTTGAGTACTTAAAAATAATTATTATCTAATGTAAAATATCAAAATTACATATGAGAGGTAGAACAACAAAATTCACATATCGTTGAACTTCTACAATTCGTTGTAATAAAATGAAACGGTTTAATACAAGCTACCGAGGAGAGCGAGCAAATAAATTCAGTTATAACGTAAGAAATAACAGTATATTTAAGTACTAAATACGGCGGGCGTGTGCTCGCGATCTCCATGAGCGTTCGTAATGAGTTGTTCACTCTTGTAAGGATCTTTTATTTTATCGCAAGTTAGTATACGGGTACTTGAACAACAAACTCGAGTAAGGTTGCATAAAATGATCAGACCCAAGGTTATTTCGGCCGAGTTTACCGTTACATACGCCGTTTCTTCGAAGTATACGAGCGAGCTGTTTCAGTGTAATTTCAAGGAATAACTTACGGAGTTAAAAAAAAAGTTTAGCTTCCCTTTTAAAAGTAGAATTCCATTTCAAATGATTTAAAATTGGAATTTTAAAAGGTGTATTTTATATTTACAAGCTATTAATATCAATAACGGTCATTTTTAACTATATAACGTATATTTAAGTCTAAGTAAATACTGATAATGATAAATTGATTACCGACAAATTAAGTGCTTGTTGTAGAAGTTTATTCGCCGCCACTGGTTCCCAACCAGTGGTCTGCGGGAACCAAAATATGGTAGGCTAATAATTAGCTTCAAGCTACGAATAATAAAAAGTAAGGAAGAGTAACTCCGTCAAAAAACATGCTCCAAAATACTTGTCAAAAAAGTGTACCTTAGGTTCACTTTTCATACATTTGCAATATTTAGGTGACCTTGAGCGGTATAAAGGCTGACGTTACATGACAGTTCGAATGGAACCAAATTTAAAACTGTATTAGTATGGGAGTTAGTTTCCTTAGGTTTTATTATTCTTAGGCTTCAAGAGTAATAATACTAATAGTATCCTAGGATAGCTGACGTGAGAGAGTGGTTACGCTCTTATTTAATTTACACTAAAACTGTAAAATATCAAAGTGTTCCTTTTATGTAATTTTCTATTGAGTTTTTAATTGATGCCTATGAAAGCATATTAAGTAATTTTTTTTATATGCATAGTGTTAACAATAAAAAAACATAAGAGTGATCTCTGACCAAGACAAGGTTTTGAACCCCTGGCCTAGGCACTGACCTTGGTGACGGAACGTTGGTAACTTTTTGTGCTGCAACATTAATACAAGGTGATTTAAACTTTCAAACTCAATTGTCTGGCTCAGGACTTCTAATGGATTCTATTATTGGTATATACTTTATTTTATTGGTTTATTTTTGTTATTACATATAACGTCTTACATTCAGACTAGAAGATATATAATTTTTTTTATTGGATATACAAGGAGTATAGGATATACCATAGAGAAATATATTAATACACGGGGCAGGATATAATACTCTTTGTATATCTAATAAAAAATATATCTTACTGTCATGAAGATTAAAGCCCACGAACATGCTTGACCGTAAATTATTTACAACGCATTCCATATCCATACTTCTATACTAATATTATAAATGCGAAAGTGTGTTCGTCTGTCTGTCTGTTACCTCTACACGCGCTCTGTACCGATTTAGCTAAAATTTAGTATGGAGATACTTTGAGTGCCGGAAAAGGACATGATATACTTTTTATCCCAGAAAAATGTACGGTTCCCGCGCGATAAATGAGTTTTGGCACAAAGGAGATGCGAGCTTCATCTAGCATTTTATAAATGGTGAACTGTTCCTGACCGTCTGCTAGGTACTTCTTCATGCTTAAGCCCTTGTATGTATATTGTATACCGCAGATTTTAACAAAATATAATATGGACTATTTTAGATTGAGTTCAGTTTTCGATCCTATATTCCTCCTTTGGATCTCGGAAAAATTATGTTTCCCACGTGATTAACTAATTTTATCAACACTCAAGACGCAGTTGCTGGCTCTACCTAGTACTATTAATTAATAATAACATAGAATTGGACTTCGTCGTTTATCTTAACGGCCTGATAAGATAAACGGTATCGGTAGTGATAGATGTTAGGCATTGATCTGCTCGTGGCATACAATCAAGGTAGGATTAGTGAAGATATTACATCTGTTCTGTGTGATAAAAACAATAGATTATGATTAAGGCTAATAGATTCTGTTTATCATACATATAGATAAAAATGGATTTTAAATTGTGTTAGTCGCGCTAAAACTCGAAAAAGGCTGAACGGATTGGGCTTTTTTTGTCTTAAAATATTGATAGAAGTCCAGGGAAGGTTTGGATAAGGAGGAAAGTGATACGAAGTTAACAGGGTCATCTAGTAATTTTATAAATAAATTAAAAATATATTAAAAGTGTGTCTGTTTGCGTGTTACCTCTTCACGCCCAAACCATTGAACTGATTTTGCTGAAATTTGGTATGGAGACTTTGAGTCTCGGGAAAGGACGTAGGATATTTTTTTTCCGGAAAATGTACAGTTACCGCGGGTTAAACGAATTTTGTCGCAACGGATTTGCGGGCGTCATTTAGTTGCCAACAGATCTTGAGATCATCAGAGCCAGCCACCAATGAGAGTAAAATGTCGATATGTAATGAAATACAAACTTAACTCTTGAGTAATTTCATCTTAATGCTGCTTTACAATGTAATGATTACATTAAATTATATTACGCTTGCTTTAATTCTTCAGTTAACTTCTTTTATACCTGGACGAAATCGGGTTAAAATTCTGGTTATACACTCGCAGTATGCAAATTGTTACGGAAAAAGTTGTAGATAGTCGCTCTAGATTCTTTTCGTCTAAATTGGCCTTTAGTGGCTTCGTTTAAAGTTATCAGCACTATAATTAAAGGCATTAACACTAGTTTCCACCGACTACAGATTGCGATTTGCTGTACAAACTTTAATCATTTTGTACCAAGTTAAACAAACTTTGCAGACGGTCTATTAATCTTTAAGCGGGATAGATCTTTGTTTTCATTACTCAAACGATAGCCATTACAGGTTGCTACGTTCATTTATAATCCTGGAAAGTCAAATAATTAAAGCATTATTGGATGCTATAGTATTGTATAACAAAGATGATAATATAAGGTGTAACATATTACATAGATTAACACAGACGCACGACGCTCCGGGCAATGTCTATTAGCTATGTCCACACTATGCACTTTCGTCTCAATTTTCGTCATCTTCTTTTATTCTACTTTTGTTTTGGCGCATTCCATAATTGAATGCGACAACGAACGCAACGCCAACTGTCATTTTTAATAATAAAGCGAAAGTTTTGGACGGTCAGAGGGCATGCGTCGCGGGCATGCCTCACGTTCGCTGTTGACTGAGCTATAACGCATGCCCTTGACGAACAGAAAAAGGCACAGTGTGGACAAAGCTAATAACTATGTCCACACTATGCGCTTTCGTCTTCAATTTTCGTCATCCTCTTTCATTCTACTTTCGTTTTGGCGCATTCATTAATTGAATGCGTCAACGAACGCAACGCCAACTGTCAATTTAATAACAAAGCTAAAGTTTTGGATACGGTCAGAGGGCATGCGTCGCGGGCATGCTTCACGTTCGCTGTTGACTGCGTTACAACGCATGCCCTTGACAAACAGAAAAAGGCACAGTGTCGACAAAGCTAATATATTGTCCGTAGCATCGTGCGTGCTATCTTTACTTACTCTACCGAATTTCATCAAAATCGGTCGAGTAGTTTCCGAAGCTGCAGCCTATTCAGTATTCAATGCAAACAAACATTGAGATATTTCATTTTTAACCCCCGACCAAAAAGAGGGGTGTTATAAGTTTGACGTGTCTGTCTATCTGTCTGTGTGTCTGTATGTGTATACAGACACACATACAGCTGCGGCATCGTAGCATCCAAACGGGTGGACCGATTTTGATCTAGTTTTTTTTTGGAAAGCTGATATGATGCAGAATGTTCTTAGCTATAGTTCATCATCATCAGCCTGCTCATTGCTGAAATATCACGGTTTATCTGGTTCGTGATAGGCCGCGATTAGCAACTTGCGGTCGTTTGATGGGTTTTATATTTTGCATTCTGGTTCGTGACACTTGTAAATATATACACATTATTGGAAAGTTGACCTGGTGCTGCAGCATCACCTGGTAATCAATAGGATACCCAACTCCTCACCAACTTAAAGCAGAAGTTTCGTGTTTGGGTTAATTTTAATTGCGACAACCAGTAAGACGTAGATAAACAGTAAATATTTGCATGCTGCAGCTGCTGCAGCATCACCTGGATTCTATAGGAGCCGAACTCCGTATGAACCCAAAGTGTAGGTTTCATGCTTGGGCTCACATTGTCCTCATCCAAGAGGACATATTTTATAGATGGTATTCATTGGGATATGATCCTGTTGATAGGAATTATTCTGCACAAGTTTAAAAAGCATAAAATAAAATTAAATTAAAAAATTTAAAAAAACCCCCGCCGAAAAACTTTAAAAAGTAATGAAATAATATTAACTGACTTTAACTTTAAATAACTCCTAAGAGTAAAGTAATAATTTAGTCCATAAATGTTGTCAAGGTGTGTCGGGGGACCGCTAATGTAAATGTTTGATTTCACATAACATTATAGTTTAAGGGTCAGTCCACAGCGACCCGAATCGAGAGAATCAGCGACGATTATGGCGATACAAAATGCAAAAGTTGCTGTTGTCGTAGTTTACTTGGCGGTCCCCCGACACACCGTGACAACATTTATGGACTAAAATATTACTTTACTCTTAGGAATTATTTAAACTTAAAGCCAGTAATATTATTTCATTACTTTTTAAAGTTTTTTGGCGGGGATTTTTTTAAAATTTCTTAATTTTTATTACATTAGCGAACATTCATGTATGCGGTAGTTATATCACAGAGTAAATAACTGAACTACAGTTGTGAAATTTTTAAAAGTAAGTATCTGTAAATGTCACACACACCTTACTCCTAACAAAAATTAATAAGCGACGCAATGTTTTTAAAACTGAAATATGTAACTGCACACTCGCTCCATGGTAAAAATAACGACAAAAGTTTTCCCGGGATATTTTCTTTGCAAAGGCTAACTTTAATGATCTTTTCATTTCATTAGAGACAGCTGCTTCCAAATGTTTGGCTTCCAAAGCGTCCATTTTGGAATAAATTTATTCACCCCAGAAATTCATTTATTATTATTGAAATAGATATCTATACTAATGTGAAACCTATGCTAATCTAACAATAGCTTTTTGTGAAAGGTACCCTCAAGAGAATTTACGTGTTTAAATCTTAATACATAATAAAAGTTAATAATCAGGCTTATAATAAAAAATGAGTTTTATCTATATAGGTATTTTAACTACATTTTATTTATACACATGCATTATGCATAATACATTTCATTGAATTAAATATTTACGACGCGTATGACGAGTGATGCGGGTACAAAAATATTGTTCGAAAAGAAAATGTTAAGCCGAACACGTGTTCATAGCAATTATCCCCCAGGCACCCCGGGCGTGAAGTGAACAATTTCTCAGCTTGACTTACGTACGATAAATAATACTCTTTGAAGCCAATACGAGCGAAACAAAAAGTTAATTAACAACTTTATGGTATAAAATAAGCGCTGTGGCCTAGGAGCCATCGATAACCAAACTTTAGTCATTTTATAAGAGCTGAAAGCTACCCACTGCCAGGCTACCTCAAAGTCTAATTCGCTTTAACGAAGTTTAGAGGTGTCTAGCAGTGGGAATGTAACTGCCAAAAATGTCCGGCATTGAAAGACGTTTATACGTGGGAGAGCCATGCTTCGGCACGAATGGGCAGGCTTGACTGAAGAAATACCACGTTCTCACAGAAAACCGGAGTGTAACAGCGCCTTGCGCTGTGTTTCGCTGAGTGAGTGAGTTTACCGGAGGCCCAATCCCCTACCCTATTCTCTTTTCTACCCTCCCCTATTCCCTTCCCTTCCCATCCCTAACCTCCCCTATTACCGTATTCCCTCTTAAAAGGCCGGCAACGCACCTGCAGCTCTTCTGATGCTGCGAGTGTCCATGGGCGACGGAAGTTGCTTTCCATCAGGTGATTTGCTCGTTTGCCCCCTTATTTCATAAAGAAAGACGAATTTGTTACAGTTACCCGAAAAAAAATCAGTTTTACTGTTCATCGAAGGTCAACCTGACCCTCAGAACAGGATACCTCCTAAAGTAACCACGACCGAAACTCTATAGTTGCTGGTCGTTCCTACCTCTATAGGAGTCATAAAAAGGTAAACATTCAGCTTTTATAAAATGTTGAAAGTCTAGTTGTCGCTGGCTCTTACTCTACAGGGTTGTGCCATTGATATTTTCATTTGTTCTAGAAGTTCCCGTACGTGAGGGGAATGTTACGACGGCGATAAACCGGCCTCGCCCTCCGCCTCGTCGTTTGCCTATTAGTGCTCATTAACTATATTTTATTATCAATTTTTATGCCACTAAAGACGAGAATGACATAATATTTTGATCGTTTTTATTACCATCATTAGCCTGCGAATTTGGCGAACGACTTCAATTTGAAGTGACCGACGAGTGAGTGGTTAGTTCTTGTTCTTTCTCAGTGGTATTTTTAAATGTTCCTAAAAAGTGTGATGATTAAAAGCAACATATTTACAAATATAATATTAATACTCGTATGTAAAATAGGCGACTTACATTTAATTGCAAGAGACACGTCAGCTTGAAGTTGCGAGTTGTGTGTATACTTAATTAATAGCATTAACTTACGCCTCAGAGCTTATTTTAATTACCGATCTTTGAATACACATAATATTGAAGCTTCCCACATTTGGCATATGGCACTTCCACGTGGCAGCTTTAGGCGGCTCAATGGTACGTTCATTGCAATATTATTATACTAGCGACCCGCCCCGGCGTCGCACGGGTATAAAATATATAGCCACTGAAAAAATGATTAAAATCGATAGCGATCCTTCACGTGGTCTACTTCTTATCTGTGCCAAATAACATAAAAATTGCTCCAGTAGTTTGCGAGATAAGCCCTTTCAAATAATTTTCCCCGCTTTTTTCACATTCTCCTATTAGTCTTAGCGTGATAAAATATAGACTATAGCCTTCCTCAATAAATGGGCTATCTAACACTGAAAGAATTTTTCAAATCGGACCAGTAGTTCCTGAGATTAGCGCGTTCAAGTTAGCCCTTTAAAATAATTTACCCCGTTTTTTCCACATTTTCCTCTATTTCTTCGCTCCTATTAGTCTTAGCGTGATAAAATATAGCCATCCTCGATAAATGGGCTATCTAACACTCAAAGAATCATCAAAATCTGTTGCGTAGTTTTAAAGATTAAAGGGAACAAAGGGACATGAGGGAAAAAAGCGACTTTGTTTTATAATAAGTATAGAAGAATTACCGAGAAGTTAGGTACGATTAAGGAGTAATGTTTATTTTAGATGATGGGAACATAAATTAAATGCAAGGATCGTCGATTTAAATGAGCGTATGATATTACATAAAACTTTCTTTGTATAGACATTCGTAAAAGTATCGTTCCGGGACTCGACATGTCAAATCAATGTGTGTGTTTTCATCAAAATCGGTTTACCATGTTAAAAAGGGAAGACAAATGAAAAGAAACGTTAGTGTTTATAATTTAGTGTTAACATTGATTCGAAGGTGTTTTATATTATATAGTTAAACTAGCTGTCCCGGCAAACGTTTCTTTGCCATATTATATTAAGTATATCGCCCGTATTATTTTATTGAATTAGTGACTAAAATATAAGTATATCACCATGGCAACGTCCATCGCTATCCCGTGACCCGCGTCGCGTAAACAATGGTCGCTCTTTATAGGCAAATAATTTGCAATAAAATAAAATTGCGACTATAATTTGAGATTTAAACTATCCTATCTCTCAAGTTGGATCGAACTGCACATGGTGTGCGAATTTTATTATAATCGGTTTAGTGGTTTAGGAGTCCATTGAGGACAAACATTGTGACACGAGATTTATATATATTAAGATAATATGATACAACAGTTTCAAGTTTGCTATTAGAAACAAGGACAATATTTTTCCATTACGTTTATACTCCAGCAAATGATTTTAAAATGAAAGTTTTCTCAAAGTTTGTACGAGTACGTAGAGATGTGAATTGCGTTCCAAAGCTTTGAACACAATATTATTATCGCACAAGCTAGCACAATTTTTTGTCCACACTATATTTTCAATACACACAATATGTACTTTCAGTAAAATTAATCCATGGTAAGTGGTAGACCAACCTAATTTGGTCGGTTTATGTTAATCCTAATTGACAGATCACGTCCGAATGGCCAAAGCATGTATGAAATAAAGGATTTGGTATATTTCATAAGTAAAAGAAATAAAAACCTTTCGATATAATTTTACTGTGACACTGTAATGTACTTTATACTAACGTAGGACTTATAAACTAAACATTCTCGAGCATAATTACTTTTTTATACGTGGGAGAGCCATGCTTCGGCACGAATGGGCCGGCTCGACCGGAAAAATACCACGTTCTCACAGAAAACCGGCGTGAAACAGCGCTTGCGCTGTGTTTCGCCGAGTGAGTGAGTTTACTGGAGGCCCTATTCTCTTCCCTTCCCTTCCCATCCCTACCCTACCCTATTACCCTATTCCCTCTTAAAAGGCCGGCAACGCACCTGCAGCTCTTCTGATGCTGCGAGTGTCCATGGGTGACGGAAGTTGCTTCCCATCATGCGACCCGTTTGCTCGTTTGCCCCCTTATTTCATAAAAAAAAAAGATCAGAAAATATGCTTATTGGTAGTAATAAGGCTTGCTAACGTTGAAACAACACCGTAATACGACGTAAAATCGTAATTATCTCCAGTGTTCTGCGACAGCACATTCTCTAGTCGTTTTCGCGATTACACAGTGTCATAAATAACCTAAATAATTGAAAGCATGAAAATTAGTTCCTGTTATGTATAATTTATATGTGGGAACATCAGACGAGTCGCGCCGCCCCAGAACTCCATTTGTCATTGACTTATCGTGATTATACCGACTCGTTATGTATCACCACTCATAAAAATGAATAATTCCGGAACCTTACAAAATGCTCCTCGTCGTAGTAGATACATTCAAATAAATGTAGGAGATTTTGAAGATTCGTGCGAGAATAACCTACTCAAATTTTAAATAATTAAAGCCAAAACTACTTGGCTTTGTAAAAAGCTCGTAAAACATCTACACGAACGTTGATGATGATAAGCTCAGCTTTAAACAAAGCTCTGCAGTTTTATATAAAAGATACGTTTATCTACAAAAAGACTACTAAAATGTTTCTATCTAACTAGCACGTAGCTGCAGAACCATTTGTTTGAATAAAAAAGTATGGAGCGGACTAAATTAATTTTCTCTTTTTCATTTAGCAGGCGACATTTTATAAAAGCTATCAGGGTGAGAGATCAAGGCGGGCGGCGGCCGGTGGTCGGCGGTCGGCGGTCGGCTTGTGCTTCCTCTAACGAAGTTAGCCGCCCGCCCAACGCTCGCCGCCCGCCTAGCCGCCGCCCCTGCGGCCCGCACGCTCGCTCGTTGTCGCAGATTTATGTTAACTCGTTTAATTACTAACGTACTTACGTATCACGATTCGCGGCATTCTTTTCGAGACACTTTTTAATTGTAAATAATATTCCACGTAGGGTTAGGTTCGGTTTATTTTCCAAGCATTAATTTAGAATATGAAAATTTTAGCATGAAGTGAAAAAAATGCGTAATTTGATACATAAATATTAAATGTCATTCTATCAACGAGTCCGAATGTTGAAAATATGTAATACTTACTATAACAGAAAATTTGATGTAAACGTGGATACAATTTTAGCCGCAGAACATTATTTTTGCGAATGTTACATTTTAATTAATTCAAAAAATAAAGAGAACAAAAAGGTGTACTAAAAACTTTTATGTGGATAATAAAATGTCGACGAAGTAATTGTAAAACGGGTCCGTAAGAAAAGGTAAAAACTTACTCGTCGAGCAGGTCTTTAGTATAATTGTTATTATTCTCCAAAATAAATGAAAATGCGGTGGGATAAATGTATTTAACACATAATAAACCGAGACCGAGCGCCGATAAAGTTTTATGGAGGCCGTAAAAGAAGACACGCAGGCCTCGCCCAACGACACTGTGCTGTGTTAGAAACAGGCTAGGGTTAATAGATACTATATACTATACTGTAATTAACAGTTAGTAGATAGAATTGACCATTGCAGCTTCTCATAAAAGTTCAGGATTTTAAAGGAGTGTTTTATATTATGTATATATAAAAGTTGTAATGAAAGCATACATAAGTATTTATAGAGCCTGTAACTTCAGCAGTAGATAAAAATCTGATGTAGTCACAAAAATAGATTTACTTTCCGAGTCATACTGAAATATGTCGTAGGTGAAACGTTATATAAAACTCAGTGATATATCAGCGGGAATATCTTTCCACCACATAAAAAGTATCGGCCGGGTTTTAAATCTTTCTATGACCATTCGCACGCACCGCATTGCTGCGGTAAATTTATATCTGCTGTAAATCCCGTCATTTAAACGGAAAAGTATTTCTATGTCGGGAGTAATCGATGTCACCGCTTCAGAATTGGAATCTGCGTCAGGTAGTGCTGTTTGTTTTTTGGTGCAACTTGCCGTTAACAAAATATGTTAACACTTTTAAAATTCATACGAAATGTATGAATTCGTCGCTTTGATAAGTAAAATGTTTGTCGTCAATAAAGTGTCATGTAAAGAAACGGGAAAAACACGAGAGTTAGACCAACACTGACTTTCTTTTAGCCTTTCCATTTCTAGCTACATCCAAATTTTATCAATTAAGAAAATATATGTTTACAAACATGGCTTAGCAATCGTCATATAAATGTAACTTATCTATAGAAAAATGAAGTTTCTCAAACACTTTAAGCGTCTCCCAGACAGACCATTTAACTGACCGCCACCGTCACCGCCACCGCAGGCCGTGTCTGTCTGTGAGACGCTTTAAACAGGATATTATTAAGTTGCTTGGCTTATTTTTAATGCGCCCTAGGTGATCTGCGCTATGTTACATAATAGACCAACCATTCAAAATGATATAGTAACAAATTAATTACTAAAATCGCAGATGCGTAAATAACATTTTATTAATAATGGTAAAAATTTATTGTAGCGGCGCGCGCCGGCTGCCGTGTTAATGTGACCGCACTCGCACAACTAACGGACGACACCGATAATTACCGCTATTTCATTATTTTATTTGTTTTGTGTGGAAAATACAATATTTGTTTATTATTTTTAAACTGCTACAAACGTGGGAGATCCATGCTTCGGCACGAATGGGCCGGCTCGACTGGAGAAATACCACGCTCTCACAGAAAACCGGCGTGAAACAGCGCTTGCGCTGTGTTTCGCCGAGTGAGTGAGTTTACCGGAGGTCCAATCCCCTACCCTATTCCCTTCCCTACCCTCCCCTATTCCCTTCCCTTCCCATGCCTACCCTCCCCTATTACCCTATTCCCTCTTAAAAGGCCGGCAACGTACCTGCAGCTCTTCCGATGCTGCGAGTGTCCATGGGCGACGGAAGTTGCTTTCCATCAGGTGACCCGTTTGCTCGTTTGCCACCTTATTTTATATTAAAAAAACTACATTATGGTATAAAATTTAGTTTAATTGTAAGTATTGTGAAGAAGTGTTCAATCTCACACGATAACTAAAGGTACCATTATTTTTGTTGATGTTTTCTGGAAACAACGTTTAATATTATCACCGAACTATGCAAAATATATTAAATAAATTGAGCACTTTACCTTAAAGTTCCACAAAGTATGCTCGAACAAAATATAACAAAATCGCGTTTAGCCAAATCCGTGTCATAAAAAGCGTCTGCTGTATACACTTTAACTCCAGTTCGAGGTTTGGTTGAGCAGTGATGAACGAGTTAGTAAATAACACGCTTGCACAAAGAGCTATAAAATTTTCGCATCTCCTTAAAAATATTTTTAAAATATTAATTCATACGTCATTCGAATATAAGGCTGGCTGTGACTTATTAGTATGTTATTATTAGTTCCTCAGGTATTGGCAAAATTTTGCGAGTTGTTTGCGAGTTTCCATAGAAGCAGCACGACTTAGCATACGGCGTAACACAGCGTAGCATACGGCGTAGCACAGCCTAGCATACGGCGTAGCACGACGTAGCATACGGCGTAGCACAGCGTAGCATACGGCGTAGCACAGCGTAACATACGGCGTAGCACAGCGTAACATACGGCGTAGCACGACGTAGCATACGGCGTAACACAGCGTAACATATGGCGTAGCACGGCGTAGCATACGGCGTAGCTCAGCGTAGCATACGACGTAGCACGACGTAGCATACGGCGTAGCGCAGCGTAGCATATGGCGCGTAGCAGGGTAGGGCACTGTGTAGCACGGCATTGCACTATAATTTATCTTCGCGTAAGTGCGACCGCACATTGGAGACACGACTGTAGTTAGACAGTCTTGTTTCACAGAGACAAGTCAGTCTTACGACACAATTAAAACAGTTGTGTCTATCATGTGGCGCACACCAAATCAAAACTGTCTTGACTACGATGACGCAACGCATACAATTGTATAATATTAAACAGTAGAGAACGCCCGGACAGAGTACACAGAATTATAGAGTATGCCGACTTAGAAGTTAGAAATTCTTAAATTTGACGTAGGTATATGACGAAAATCGCTAGGATTGTTAACTTGTCACGAACTTAAGACCTAGTTTCATCAAGCAATGTTAAATAAATAATGCCTTGTTAAATCAGTTAATGGCCTGTTAGAGCTTTCGAGCGTTCCACCATGCCCTAATGTCACGTTAAATCACCTAACATGGTGTTAAATTTAATTCCTACTGTGGAGGTCCTTTAAATATATAACAGGCTGTTATATAAGTCAATACAACAACTTTCAAAGACAATAATATGCAATATAATATATAAAAGAATCTCTTTTGACTTTTGAGAGTTTCCGCTATGTTTCCGGCGCTACGTCCTTATTATTAATTATTTTTTATAGTTATGAATAATTACTTATTTTCACTTTGTCAAAAATTCAGCCCTCGGATTTTCCTTGACATTGCAAATATACTAACTTGTATCAAAATTACTAAACCGAAATATGTAAATAAATGTTTGTAATATGATTCATGTTTTCAGCTTTGACAGATAATAATTATTATCCTGGTAAATTAAGTAGAACTATTATAGCGTAACAAATGTATGCGATCAGTGTTATTTTTATTTGGTCGCATTATCCACTATTAAACGAATAAGGAAGAAAGTGACACATTGCAGCAAACATGTCGTATTAAACTTGTACATTGCAATTTCGTCGCCTTATAACAAGAATGAACGAATTGATAGTTGTTCACTCGTTGTTCACTTAACATTGCATTTACTAATCTTCTGTTAAATTTTTACTGTGGGACATAAGTATTTTAACAGGCTGTTTAATTTTCTAAGGTCTGTTAAGTAATGCCTTGTTAGGATTTAACAAACAGAGGTTAGTGAAATTAGCTCTAAACATGTTAAACACGTTAAAAACGGGATGTGAAACACGTCAATTTGAAATAATTTATATTTACAACTTAGGTATTTCAAATAACAAGTTGTATATTAATAAAATTAAAACCGAGTGCATTTTGCGTCTATTGCGAGCAGTTCTGAAAGATTTAGATAGAAAGTTCTCATTCGGATAAACATAACTTCAAAAGTAAACGAGAAAGACTCGACGGGAAAGATAGTACTTGGATCGCTGGACGTGTTTCTCTTTTTGGTCGTATTATTGTTTATGTTTTGGCACATATTATTGTGATTAAAATTGTCAGAATCTAATTTTGAAATCTATAAGTATGTAAAAATAAATTATATCGGCCAGCGCGAGGCACATTCCATTCATAATCTTAGTGAAACCCGACGAATTTGACATAATATATTGAAACCTGTCCGTCTCTTTGTAGTCAAAGTCCGGAGCTCGGAACCGGTACTTTTTAACCAGGTTAAAACGCTCTATAACCAGGTTTTTGGATAAGTGTTTTTTCGTAGCGAAATAGAGATGCGAGCTGTATTGCTTCTGAAATTAACCTGGTAACTGATTAATTTCTCGCGGAAAGTAACTCTCGGAACCGGTATTATTTTAACCGGGTTAAAACGCTCTATAACCAGGTTTTTGGATAAGTGTTCGTTCGGAGCGAAATAGAGATGCGAGCGGTATTGCTTCTGAAATTACCTGGTTAATTTCTCGCGGAAAGTAACTAGTGGAGTGATATCTTCTATCCCTTTCTAGTGCACCAGCTAATAGCCAATATGCCAAACACTCTTGAAAACGCTCTTTTGGAAATACATGGCATTTCTAACAAACAGGATCGCGAAGATAAACCAGGTTTCCGAGCCTTGAGTCGAACTACTGGTAGTTATGTCTATTGTGGTTAGACAGTTTTGTCGTAGATGTGCGCGCTCGCATACACTTCAAAGGGAAGCCGACTGTCGTTAGTCAGACTTGTCGCGGGGCGCATTAGACAACTTTGTCTAATAGATGTTTTGTCTCAAATGTGCGCATCTAGTGCATTTTATTATGCGATAGTCTGTCTTAAGATAGTCGTGTCTCAGGTGTGCGGTAGCTCTAATTCTACAAAAACTTTACGAGGATCTTTGGTCATCAAATATTTTATTTTCAATCAGAAGCTAATTTACCAGAACTCGTACAAAAAGCAAATGCTCAATTTCATTAATTTGACACACCGCGACAAGACCACCGGGTAATGGACGGCTACATCGTAAAACCCCGACCACCCATGTCTGATTTAATAACGCTTAGCCCCAATTTAAAGGAAGTACCACGATATTATTTATGAATGCAGAATACTTTTACTACAACTTTGGACATTGAAAAGTTAATAACAAAGATTCATATCCATACTTAATATTATAAATGTGAAAGTGCAGTATCTGTCTGTCTGTCTGCTACCTCTTCACGTTCAAACCGCTGAACCGGTTTTGCTGGATATTGAGATACTTTGAGTCCCGGGAAATGGCATTGGATACTTTTTTACCACAAAAATCTACGGTTCCCGCACGATAAACGAATTTTGGCGCAACGGAATTGCGGGCGTCGTCTAGTATACTATATTTTAGGAAATACGCTATATCCACGATACATCTTTGGGAACATAATATAAAAATTTAAAATAATTTTTATCTAACCAAAATCACAAAACCGCAAAAAAAATCCTCACCATCCATCCACACGAAATCTCGAGGAGCAGATAGCACATAAAATTTGTTTTATGAAAATATTTACTGCAAACTTGAAGTCGAGGAATCTCCTGAATACTGATAAGCAATAAACAACCTTACCCTTTAAGATACTTCGGATCCGACAGTCCTTACCTTCGCGTACCCCTCAGCTCGTAATAGCTCGTTATGTACAGAGAATACAATGGCATATTGTACGTACTTGTGTCAGCGTTCCTCCTAAAATAATTCGAAGGCCCTTCAAGGTCCTCGTAGTACATTTGTATTTAGCATAAAGATATATGATGTAAATAAAATATACAAATGTTTTTTTTTTATTTACAGAATTTGCACCTAAGTACTTAAGCAACTTGTATTCGACGCAGAATTATAACCTTATCTAATTAGTATTCAACAATTTCGACAGTGCAACATAACAAAATGCGTCGCTAAGTGACTGCGAAACTATATATCAAATTTTATATTATAATATATAATTATATATATATTTATATATAATTATATATTATTATATAAAATATAATTCGAGATCGAATGCAGTTTGAATAAGGACAAATTACAAAAATTAGAGCATGTTATTCAATGTATGTAGATCCGTTGTCTGCCATAATAATCATAAGTCATAATAATTTAACATGGAATAATCATAAGTCATAACAATTTAACATGGGATTAGATTTGCGTCATGTACTATCAGAGAAGTTGATTCCTATGCAGATCGCGGACCTACGTAGTTTGGTTGCGTTACGTCAAACCCAGCCGACAGATCACAATTAACATTGAATTGACATATATTCGACCAAATAATGTTGGTCTATCAACTGCATAGGAATCAATTTCCTCGATGGTACATTACATGCTTACTCTGTCTGTGCTATATTATCAAGCGTGTTATCAATTTGAATATTCTTCTCCAAAGTAGGTCTTCCGTGCAAACGAATTCCACCTAGACTCTCGTATAAGCTCACTGCAAAATAAACTGCAGCGTAAGGAGGTTTCTATTCTGTACCTTTGTGTAATGACAATGCAGCCGTCCAGAATAATTTAGTCGCACGTAAAAGAACAGGCGCGGCTTGTTGCTTTCATTACCGATGGAAATGCTATTCGGCACCCGTGAGACTCGCGCGCCGTAATCCTATAAGCATCTAGAGCGCACATTTAAATTTTATCCGAAGCTTACAACACATCTGCATTAAAACCGTTACTATATTAAAATGTGTTAATTTGTTTGTACGTCCTCCACAATCGCGTCGGCGATAGCTCCGCAAATATAGCCGGAGAAACGTGATATTTCTGTGAAGCCAAATTATTCACCGAAAGCGAAACCTGTACCTCGCAAATGTTCTGGGTTTTTTTTTTGTTTATGTAGATGATTATTTTTTCCTAACTGAGTAAGGAGGAACGGTATTTTTAATGTGTATATATATATTGCGAAATAAGAATGTACGTTTATGTAGTCTCATTTGTTTTTGGAGATCCAAACGTAAATCAAGCGAATAACTTATACAGACCACTAACTGAATTTCGGTTCCGATCGAGGATTTCAACCGGTGGTCCACTACCGGATGAAATCCGATGTGACTTGCTTTCTCACTACTTTGCCTCATCGATCGAGCTTTAGATACGAGTAGAGAGATAAATCAAGCCGGCTATAAACACATAAGCAACTTGCTTTGCAATTAATGCTAACACTTGTAAAACTATTGATATATTTTTGCTACTAATTAGTTGCAAGAGAAAATGTGTCCATTAAAAATTCATTGACACTTATTTTAAACTGAAGCCCTAAATACATTCAAAGAAGATTAATAGGTGTAACATTATTTTAAATCTAAACATTATAGAAAAATGACTGACAACATCAAGCAAAGCTCGGAGAGGCAATTCTTCACGGCGAATCTCCGGGGCCTGCATGTAAATCAACATTACATATTTATTGCTTTTTCGGTACATCACAGATACACAAGGTATCTTCTATACAATATTCTGATATCATTTTCGGAGCAAAACTTAGAGCGCGCTTTGCAATTCTGAGCGGTGGATGTAAATTGCGTGTTAGAAGGTGACGCCATTTGTCAATCACACTCGGATGTTGCTCACTTTTCATATAAATGGCATGTAAGCAATTTGTTTTGTTATTCTTTTGTTTCGGATTTTTTCTGCTATAAAAATTCCGTGTCCTACAACTCTTTGTTGTTCAAGCAGCTTCACAAAAAGAAAAAAAAAGTGAATCTCTAAATACTTTATTTCTAATACTGTAAAATATTTAATAAAAAATATTTTTAAAAAGTATCTAAGGAATCTGAAAGGCATTATTATATTATGTTGTATTTAAAAAGTAATTGCATTAAATGGTAGCGAGGCTTAATGGTTCGTTACGGTAACAATTAATTTTTATATAATATATGTATTTATTAAGTATTTGCGCAACAATTAATCGAGCTATAATTTTTTATTTACATTTAGATCAAAATGAATTTAAGCGACGTATAAATCAGGGAGCTATTAATGTCCTTTATCCAAATCCGTTTCCTCCCGTCCGCATTATAACGGTGATTAACGGTCATTAGTATTATCATAAGTCAGTAGAGTCCAACCATTACTCGCCAGTGGATTCACAGTGTGAAATAACTTAACTGACATTATGTGGCGCTAATGCTACTTAAATTATTGCATCAATGCGTTAACAACGTGCTAATGAAGAAAGGCCATTATAATAATATTCTTGTATGATGTTTTGAACGACTTGAAAATATAAACAATTGACTCTATCGACACGCGAAATTATTTATTACGGATAATAAAAATCATTATTGAAGTGTAAATATTATTATTTATAGTAAGTATAGCTATAGTGAGTATGCTTCTTCATCATCTACTCAGTATACAAATTTTTGGTGAGAATACACGATATCGTTTTTAATAAAAATAATTTCAAATTATCTTAAGTTAGAAATAATAGAGAAGACTTATTCAAAATAAATAGCTCTAAACGAAGCAATTAAAAATTAATATTTATCTCATATACTCGGGAGAATAGAGCAACATGGCTGTGAGCCAAACGTCGGTTTCATCAGTACGCGAGCCGCTCTCAAGTCGATGCAACAAAAATAGATACAACCACACTTAAAGTTTATGTGCACATAAATTTCGAAAATACTTTTTGTTTCCCCTTTGTTTACTCCATTGTTAAATAAAAAGCTATCATAGCTTAACGGTGACTACAGTAACAGCTATCGTAATGCCAAAACTCCGTGATATATGGTACACGGTACACGCTACGATTGGGATTGTATTACACATCGAATGGATTTCTAAAAATTTTTGTATTTTTAAAGTGGTATTTTTTGGTTGTAAATTTTTGTAAACTTTTATTTGAATGCTATAATACAGCAGTCACCAACTCTCACCAACCGCTTATTATCAATATTTTTGTAAACCTGTGTAATTTGGTAAAATATACCTATTGGTGCTGTTTTACTATATAATGGTGTGCTATTTTTTCTAGTGTTTAGCAAAAATAATGTTAATTGTTACTCCTTTTAATTTGAATATAACAATAACCACCTCTTACGTTTGATACCCTGGCTTAACATTACACGTGCTTAGTTTATTTAATCAAGCTAATTAGGTAATGAAATATGGATGTTTACTAAAATTACGAGAGCGACGCGCCCGGGGGACTAGCTTAATGTAATATTGAGACCATTCAATTTCCCCATTAAAGACACGTCTCACGCCGGCGAAAATCCCGCCCCATATCACGTGTCTTGCGAGAGCAATGCAATAGCAATTTCTGTGCGATAATTGCTCCAAAATCGCAATTTCGTATCACATATCAGCCAAAACAATACGATTGCAATCGATCGCTATACATGACATCATTGTTTATATACCCAGCAATCGCTGGCGTGATTATTGCTAGTGGATTGTTGATGGCTATTTTTACGTGATAGCCCTGCCGGAAACGGCGCCCTACTGCACGCTTCACTTAAAAGCATAAAAACAAATTCCCAGCGCGCTAAATGTACATTTTTGTCTGAAATCACGGCATAATGGAATACGTTATAGCCGAACAAAGATAGTCTCTATTACGAGCGACACACAAAAATAAAACTTTGCTCGGAAAAAATCTTTTATTTAGACGTTCCAGGTATTTCAATCACGGTTCTTGCACAAACTGACAGAGAGACTGGAAAAGAATAGCCTTGACACGTTTTCGTGAAGCACAAATGTCAACATCACATCGTATTTATGACTGTGCAAGCAAACAAGCAAACAAATAGCGAAGGTAAGGCCTTTTTACTATTTTCCACAAAGCTGATATCGACATAAAATGTTTAAAAGAGAGATTATCGGCAAAGTAGAAATAAGTATCACTTCACACGTGTTAGGGTTGATTCAGACCGCAACGCGACGCGTAGATGCATTTTGACGACCTCCGTGGCGCAGTGGTGAGCGCGTTGGTAGCTCAAGCCAGAGGTCGCGGGTTCGAGTCCCGCCGACGGAACAAAAAGTTTATAAAGTTTCTGGGCCATGGACACGGATTTTAAAAAATACGGATGTAACCTTGTCTAATCCCGAGTGAAGCATAGTAATGGCCGTCCGTGTAGGATGTGTGCGTGGCGCCGTCACTCTATGTACAATAACAGCGGGTTGTAGTACCTAGTTGCGTATGTGAGTGTCGGTCACGTGTACAATAAACGAAATTGTGACGAAATTGTCGTACCTTGCATGCTTCACCTCTTTATAGTGTAATGCTCTATCCGTATTTTTTTTAATCCGTGGTCATGGATGTGTATTAAATATGTGTATCATACAATAAAAATCTTAAATATATGTATAGTATAAAAGTATTAAATATATTTCCGTTGTCTGGTACCTGTAACACAAGTCCTTCAGGTACTTAGTACGGGGCCAGACTGATGTGGTGTGAAGCGTCCATAGATATTATTATTATTATTTATTATTATTATTTCTAAATTTATATTGATTTGACAGATTCGCAAGACGTCTCACGCCATTGAAATCTGTCAAATCCATACAAATTGAAAAATGCATCTAAGCGTCGTGTTGTAATCTGAATCAACCCTTAGTATAGCCTTAGTATAACAATTCGTACTCATCGATTACAGTCACTTCTACAAAAAAACCGGCCAAGTGCGTGTCGGGCCACGCGCAATATAGGGTTCCGTAATACCGCTATTATTATTTTTTAATTTTTGTATGATCAATGAATGTACATTTATGGCGTGTTTTACACTACTAACAACATCATCTCAGTTACTTTCAAAGGAATTTGAACGAAAAGTTCCTTTGTACTTCGCCGAATACATTTTTTGTAGTTGATCGACTATTACTCAATAACTTATGAAGTCTTAATCTTAGCCGTGATAGTTTTCCTTTTAAATTCAGCATATTTCCTACTCCCGTTAATTTTTTCACATTTCCAGAAGCAACCGTTTAGCTGGTAGAAGGACTCTAAGGATTTTTTCCACTTTAAAACTTAATATTTCACAAACGGATCCCTAAATTGGAAAATGATCTATGAATACTCATAATAGTTTTAAAAAACCTATCCAACGACACCCCACACGATGGGGTGGACGCGAAAAAAAATTTCATCTCCGCTTGATGTGTATGGAAGGTACCATAAAAATATATTTTATTAAGATTTCATGTACCATTTTGTTGCCATGCCATCATTAATATGTGCATTCATGCCAAATTACAGCTTTGTAGGTCCTATAGTCTCTGAGCAAAACCGTGGACAGACAGACAGACGGACAGACAGACGGACGGACAGACCGAAACTATAAGGGTTCCTTGTTGACTACGGAACCCTAAAAAATATAATATCACAAATAATGTAATAATAATAAAAACTTTACTATCTAACAAAATATGTAAGTATAACAGCAATATTAATTATTACCAAGTGCAAATACTTAAATATTCAAAAACAGAAATAGATTATGTCAATATTATTTAAACAAAATTTTGAATCATTGCTGATAACGTATCTGTTACTGATGCTGAAGCGTGAAGCTGTTAGATAGAAACACAAATGTCAGATAGATAATATATTTTGATTTTTAATTACATAATAACATACTTATTATAATTTAGATTTCTGTATCTATTTTATTATCTATTACTAGATGATCCGCGCGGTTTCGCCCGCGTAATTTAGGAATTTTACGGAAACCGTACATTTTTCCGCAAAAAATGGCCTACTTCCCTTCGCGTGGTCTATTCTTCATGTGTGGCAAATAACATAAAAATTGCTTCAGTAGTTTTCTTAAGGTAATAAGCAATTTTATATAATTTTCTCCGTTTTTTCTACATTTTTCTCTGTTTCTTCGTTCCAGTTGATCTTTAAGCTTAATATCACATAGCCTATAGCCATCCTCGGAGCTGTAAATGGGCTATCTAACACTGAAATAATTTTTTAAATCGGACCAGTAGTTCCTGAGATTAGCGCGTTCAAACAAACAAACAAATTATAATATTCGTATAGATATAGATTAGATATGATAGCTTTGATAGCTTTGCTAGCAATTAATGAACCCGTTTATCAATATCAATTAATTTGGTTCCACCCATTCCACCTTACATAGCTATAGTCAAAATTTTGTTGAACAAGCTAGTCTTACCTCTTCTATATTCATCCTGTCGGCATTCGGTGATGAGCTGGTTGCAAGGAGCGGGTGCGGGGTGCGGGGGGCGGGGGTGAGACTTGTTGCGGCGGCGCGTGACGTGTAAGTGCCAATTAACTTCACGTGCTAAATGAAAACAACGCTCAGATATAAAAGAGAAATTAAAGAAATGTATTTTTGCCTTTTTATACGTCGTTCCGATCCAGTGAAATATGAAACACGTAGGGAAACTGGCGGCGCGCCAGCGCTCGCCTCGCGCTATAACAAAGGGTTTGATATCAGGAAATTGCTCGCAGAACAATAGAAGAAAATATTTATAAGCCTCCTCTTACATCTAGTACTACACACGCTGAGATCGAAAGTTCGAAACGAGTCTCGGGGTATCTCCCGCTCCCGCGCCGACGAGCCGACCATCTTTGTTCGAACAACTGAGACCGGACGATGGGACTCACAAAAGAAACTTATATGAGTACTCTCTTTTTGATTTCTTTATTATCTTTTGCATTTTATTAAACATATAAGGCAAATTATTCACGAGAAAACATTTTGTGACTTATACGGTCTCTTAGCATCTCATCAAATTTAAAATTAATCTTCTACTTTGTTTATTAATTAGTCGTAGCTAGCGTAGAAAGCATTTAAATATTCATTCACACATTTGGCAGCGCCACAGCAGGGACCAGATTTACATATTAAAGCTGACCATTTATTATAATTTATTTACTATGTGCATTTCTGCATGCCAAAACAGTATTCCGAATTCCGAACAGTATGAAGAATACTTTTCTTAATTAATTTGAGTGCCAGAAAAAGTTAAAATAAACCCTCTAGGTATTTGACGAAAAAATATTTCATAACATAATTTAAAAAAGCTACAAATTATAATTATTATTAATAAGTCATGGCTGAAAAGTCTCGACTTAATACATAAAATAGGTCAACCGAGTCGCTAATTATTACCCTCCAGGCCTCCACTGACTTCCTTACGGCAGATTCTTCTCTTATCAAATCGCTGCCTACTTAGCATTCATGGCGACTCCAATCCCTCCGTTTAACGAGTGTCATTAATATTTTTAGTGAAACGTATAAAACATTGGGCGGTAAATACGGCGGAACGGCAGATAAGGCGTAATCACAATAATTTACTCTAAAAGATGTTCGCTCTAAGGGGAATTTACTGTCTAACCCTCGCCACGTCTTCTTAATCGCTTCGAACGACATCCACAGTGGGAGATTGGCTTACCGTAAGCCGGATTCGAGTTGCCATTTTTTTACTATGGAATAAAACTGCAGTAGGAGAGAGTTGATAATATTATTTTAGGGTCCCTATGAAAACTATTCCTTTTTTACTAAAACTCAAATGGTAATTGGTTATACCTCGTTCGCTTTATCTACATACTGAAGTTTGAATATACTTATAATATATAATATTATATTCACGACTTCTCGGCGCTCGGTCAGAAGTTGTTTGCATCTATTTTATTTGCTGTTTAAATAAAAATGCATTAGAAATGCATACTTCTAATGCAGGGGTAAATACTCCTACCATTTTTATATTTGAAAGCCTCCTATTTTCATCATCAAGCAGAGAAAAATGGGTTTTTTCCAGCGCTAAAGCTGTGACAGATTAAAATGGGTGTGAGGTGTTACGGTGTATGGTATAATGACACGTCGGTGTAAGGAAGCGCCGAGCGATAGGCTCGGGGGTGGAAATGCGATAAGACACGCAAACCGAACGTATACATTATATATTATACCCACATTATCTTACCCTTTTACTTACCAACTGACTCGTAATGGAAGCTTAGAAACTAGCCCCGTATACGAGGTCTGCCCTCTTTGTCCGTCATGTGACTTTTCCAATGTATTAAATAAAAAAAACATGTTAAATTACTCGCTCAAAATATTTTTATTACTAAGGGAACCTATAGAATATAATAAAATAAATAAATATGTATAGATATGTTGTTATGTGGATATAAGTTATGCTCACAACTCAAATATAATATGAATTTGCTGCACTGATAAGAAGAAAAATAAAAAGAATTATTATTTTTGTAAAACAGACAAAAAAATTGAGTACCGAGAGCATTCCACTTGGAATTGCTGCTCAAATAACGTGTTAAATCTACAGAACAGTCAGAATAATTTGATGATAAGTTCCAACATCGCATAATATTTAAACACCGTCTCAAATGGTGAGGCCAGTTCGTTGAGAATCAGGATCGTGAACTCACTAGATAAATAAAAGTATGAATTATATAAATTCTCATACCAGATTGTTTTTGCTTTTTTTATTGTTTTTTTAAAGATATGGTTAAAATTTTCATAAAATGTAGTAGGTGTTTTGGGTGAAGCCGAGTCTAGTAAATTATGCATTTTTATCTTTTTTTTTCACTTGAACTCCAAGGAAAGCTCAGTCGTCTAGTTCCTTATAATTGTAATCAAAAACAAATAACATTTAATTGTTTTTGATAAAAGACAAATGTTGTAGGTAATAGATAATAAACACGTTTACTTTATACCTGTGCTAAAATAAATTAATTAAGTCGATTTCAAACACTGCACCTAACTCGGGTCGTGTGGGTTAACTTATTATTGAGTTTGGGCGAACAATGTCTAACAACTGGCTGCATAATTATGTTTGAGGTACAAACTGACATTTGCTACGGTGAAAACAGCACTAAGTCGTATTCAAACACTAAAATAACCCTCTTGTATCTTGGAGAGTAAAATTAACTTGTATATTTTACAATATTATAAAGTAACTTTGGTGTTTTCGAATGATGACAATAAAAATATTATACACTCTGGTGTATATTAATTGAATTTGATGACCTCTGTGGCTCAATGGTTAAGAGCATGTGGCGGCTCAAGCCGGGGGTCGCAAGTTTGAATCCCGCCGACGGAACAAAAAGTTTTCAAAGTTCCTTGGTCATGGATGTGTATTAAATTTGTGTATAATATAATAAAAATCTTAAAATATATATGTAATATGTATAGTACTTATAAAAGTATTAAATATACCGTTGTCTGGTACCTACCCGTAACACAAGTCCTTCAGGTACTTAGCACGGAGCCAGACTGACTGTGTGAACCGTCCATAGATATTATTATTATTAATTAAGTCATCATTCGAAAGGACGAAAGTTACTTCATATTCATCTGGGTATATTGTTACAAGCTTATTGCAACCACTAATCGTAAGGGCCGCGCCAGACCGGAACGGAAGCGGCGAGTCGAGCACTTTCAGTGTTATATGATTTTAAACTTTATCTTGATTATTGTAATACATAGTATCGCTTGAGAAATCGCGGCCACTGGCGGCCGCCAGCGGCCACGAGCGGCCACAGGCGGCCGTAGACTTCTCAAGCGCTACTATGTATTACAATAATCAAGATAAAGTTTAAAATCATATGACACTGAAAGTGCTCACCTCGCCGCTGCCATTCAGGTTTGGTGCGGTCTTTATAGTTATTACTTATCATCATATTAAAGCCCTTTGAAAATAACGAACAGATTTGACAAGAACAAGTGTAGTCTATGTTGAGAATTTATAGAGCCATCGTCGCAACAATAGGACATACGAGCGAAAATACAGAGGAAATACAAAAACTAAGACAAATGTGTAAAGTTCGGTTTCAAATAAAATATTTGATTGTATAGATTCGGAAAGTATAACATGATTTACGTCTTCTTAAGAAAGCGAACAAGATCGATGAAAACTTATCCAACTTGTGTAGTGGGTTGCTTTATGTTTCTCCATCATACTGCAGGTACCAAGACAAAAAAGTATATAGAGTTGTATTTTAATATTTATAAATTATTATTAGGTAATCTTGTCGTCACTTTTAATTTTCAAAGAAAGTTTCTTTTGAAGCATTGTAGTAGCAGCGTAGCAACACGCCTATGCTGAGCTACGCCGTAGCAGCAACGTCGTAGCACCATAGACAGAACGAACGTCGTTCATTTATATTATGGTTCATCTACAAGCGTTCGATATATTAAATCCAGTTTTTTTTATTTATTTATTTATTTCAGAGGCGCACGTCTACAACATAAACACAATCAGTACAATGAGTTACATTTAACATTAATCAGGCTAAGGGCTGTGCGCTTATGTCCTGCTTTCCTGCAATGATTACCCAAAAATGTTTCTTTCTACATCAATTATATAAGCCCTAGTCGGTTAAAGTCTTCCGGTAGGTAGCACTACTAGAGCTTCACAGCAATAAAATGAAAATTCATTTCTTGCAATTACAATTTTTTAAGACACAGTTTAATTGCTCATTCTTCTGTAGGTACGGCGATGTTTCACAGTCGTAAAACAGTTCATAAAGGCTTTTTACTCGGTGTCGCGCCAGTTTGAAATTAACCGGTGAAGCTCAAACGTGGGTAACATGACAGTAATTTGCGGAAATATTCTCAATGAAAGGTTCCCGGCCATCCCGGTTCACTGAATGCGAGGTGTGTAATGGCCGGGATTTCTCGGTATAATGTCAAAAATTAAGTATTCGTTGTTTTCATGTGCAATCAAATGAATTCGATCGCGCGTAGAACTAATATAAAAGGGTATGAAAGTAATTTTAATAGTTTTTAAAAAAGGTAATCGTTATTATAATATTCGTAGTAGTAATAATTGCTGTATAAATTGGTAATTTACCTTAAATTATAAATCTATATATAACATATACCTAAACGTCTGTGGCAGTAACAAGTACTTTAAGATTAAATCCAAATACACCTGGTACATTTTATCTAATAAATCGGACATAAAAGTGGAGCGCCGCCAAATTTATTTACACCTACAAAGCCTTTTTATTTCTAGAACAGTATTGAGGATAAGTTCTAAATATAAGCTGAGCACGGTGCAAAGTGATATTTATTTCAAGCAGTCGACTGTACCATCCGAACGATATAAGTCTGGCGCAACTTAAACTTAAGTTTGGCCTTTAAATAACACGCTCGGTTCGACAGCAATACTTACTTTGACGTACGAGTAATTTTGCTTGCTATTTATACCTCAAGAAAGCTTTTCAGATTCCTTTTAAAATTTTTATAATAAATATTAAACGAGATATAAATCCTGAGGTAGATGAGAATTTTTGGTTTGTTCCGGCTTTAAATATTTATATAGTCTTTACTTTTTACCTTATTACTCGCTTACTATATGAATTATAAATACACTGCGCGTAACTGCCACTTTTCACTTTTGAATTTTTTTTTTTATTACTATCAAGCAAATTTTTTGTGAGTAGCTTTATTTTGATAACACAAACAACATTTTTATCTTCTTAAAGTTTAAAAATCTTAAAGTAGTAGCTAACAGAGATAGAAAGGATTTTGATTTTATACTTTGATTTGATGGTCCTAAAATATGGATTGTTCTATTTGTAGGACAATGTAACTCTTATATTTTAAAACTATTAACCTTTATACAAAAAATCTGCTGGTTAGGGTTCCGTTTTAGGGTACCGTAGTCAACCAAGTTTTATTGATTACAGAACCCTAAAACGGAACCATAACCAGCTGATTATTTGTATATTAGTAAGTTAATAGTTATTTAATTTAAGAGTAACATTGTCCTACAAATAGAACAATCTATATTTTAGGACCATCAAATCAAAGTATGAAATCCTTTCTATCTCTGTTAGCTACTACTTTCAAGATTTATCGCAAATAAAAATGTTTTTTGTCTTATCAAAATGAAGCTACTCACAAAAAAATAGCTTGATAGTAATAAAAAAAAATGTTCTAGGGCTCCCTGACTAATTGTCACCAAATAATGAGGTCTAATTAATTACATCAAACATGCTTGTCAAACAAATTTGATCGTTAACAGGGTACTTTAACTCTAAAACATAAAATAGAGCAGAAGCCTTAAACAACATAGAAATGCGTCTAACAAATTGATTTGGAGGCCTCTTGTTTCAACCTCAATTTGATCAGAAAGGATCGCGGGATTTTTTTCGGGCCTTAAGATTATATTCGCCTCCAATTCAATCCTGTGCCCGACCCATCGCAGAGTGAGCTATCACCGAGATTGGTCGACACACAGCCTACAACCCTACTGTATCTAAATTCTAAACCCTTTGAATGTGTATCACTGTGCATACAATACATTTTATTGGGGGAGAGTAAGGGAGAACCGGAGAACGTACGGTTTCTTCATAATTTTGCGTCGATGGTGGTTAGCGTCTTTTTATTATTATTTATCAAACATATTTATATTGTACGAGCTTTCGCTCACGGCTTCGCTCGCGTTAAAAAGTATTATTAATATTATAATATACAAACTTTGATCCCGTATTTTAACCCCTTGGAGGTAGAATTGATCAAAATCCTTTCTTAGCGAATGCCTACGTCACAACATCTACCTGCATGCCAAATTTCAGCCCGATCCGTCTAATGGTATGGGCTTTGTGTGTGATCACCATGTAACCTCTGAGTTATTTCATGGCCATTGAATCAGTTTCTTATACCGCTCGACGATCCGATATTGTGGGCGTATATTAGTTATCTACACTGAACGCGATTAACCAGATATTGTCAGATTTGGAGCCGATGGGTTTCCAACATTCATAATAATTCTAGATATTTGGCAGGTGATGGTTGTCACCTCTAAAAGTCCATCGTCAGTTAGACAGCGTCACTCAAAACGACGTACTGGCCGCTCCAACAGATAACATACATTATAAAACTTATCTCAAAATAAGTTGCCAATAGACAAGTTAATCGCGCACGCCGATATATATATACAATGTGTCCCGACACCGGTGTCCGATCCTTTAATGTCATGATCTATGGCATATTTTATCGACAAATTGGCTCTAAAATTTTTTCTCTCTCTCACGGTTGTAAAATGACAGCCATTTTAATTTTTCTTGGGCTTTCACACTAATCTGACCAGTACTTCTCATGTAAATATCCTATGTAGATAAAATAGGTCTCATTTGATAGCTGAATTTGTGGACTACGCTTACATAGGCAATATGTTGTAAATTTCATGGAATTAAACATAGAAAACCCCAAGTTTAAGAAAAAAAAAATGTGATATTTTTTTATAAAGGCCTTTTGGGGAAAATCTAGCAGATTAAACTGGTTCTTTTTTATTTTAAAAAGATAGAGGAAGATTTCGTCTTCTAGAATTCTTTTACTTCAATGCTCTAAGTCAGATAGTTTAGAAGTTATAACGATTTTCTTATGATGAGGTGGTCAGATTAGTATTCTTTCTTTCTTTATTGCATTATATATTACAAAGTATAACTTATTACTAGTGGACTCCACACTAGGTCTGGCCTGTCTCGTGGAGTCCATGAGTGGTCTTACCAATAATAACAATTTTATTTAATTACTTATTATTTTTGTTACTAAATATTCTTTGCAATTATTATTCATCAGCAGATTATGTGAATATTATATAAAACTTTACAAATATTTATCAATAATTTTGTGAATGTTAGACGTGTGCTTGTGTGTGTGTGTGTGTGTGTGTATGTGTGTGTTCGTGCATGGGTGCGTATGTACGTGTGTGTACGTATGGTTATTATGATATTACTCTTATGAAGGATTCGATTTCGTCGTAGGATTTATTTTGTAACCATTTATATACTTCCTTTTTAGCTTTTTTTACAGTGCACTGTTGGAGACTGCAAGCTTTTAGGACTTTGTTGTATATAAAGGTAAGCATAAATTCCTGCATGTGTTGGGCAAAAGCGGATTTTACTTTGACACTTTGAACCCTAAAAACTCGACGACTCGGTGTAATATTAGAAAAGTCACCTCGTTGAAGACAAATACGGTGTTGTTTTAAAACCAGCTTTAGAATATAAAGTTGTCTTTAAGTAGAGATAGTTCATTATACACTAATTTTGTAGGATACATAAGAGGTCTCCTCAACATTACTTTTAAGACCGATCTCTGAGCTCTTTCCAGATGTATCATGGTGGACTTTCCAGCACCACCCCATATAGTAAGGCAGTAGCAAATGACGGATTCACACAGGGACATATATACCAAGAACGTTCCAAGAAGAAGAACGTTCCTGCTTGCCGAGTTCCGCAGAAGCCTCATCAAAAAGATGATTTTTCTTGTGCGTTTAGCTACTAGCTCAATGTGGGGCTTGAAGGTCAGTCGTTCATCTATTAAGACACCGAGATGCCTGATGTGATCAACTTTTTCCATTTCCACACAAGAGCATGCCATTAGACTACATGTGGGCAGGTGGATCTTGAGTTTTAGTGAATGTTTTGGAGCAGTTGCCTGAGTTTTAAAGAAGCATACGTATTTCGTTTTTTTACGTTTAGAGATAGCAGGTATCATGCCCTCCCCCCGCGGCCTCCGTACGGTTAACATCGTCTGACGTGCGCTCCGGGATTAAAAAATATTTTCGGTGGTTTTAAATCGGTAAATTCGTGCTGAGTGTGTGTAATTAGCTAGGTAACGGTGTAATCTACGTGTACTGTAAGTTTTTTAACACATTTGCTCGTACTTTATTGGATTTAACTCGGTAAGTATATTTCTTTGTTCACTTTTATCAGTAGGGAATTGTAGGTAGGTAAAATATTGTGTGTGTCGGTACCGCTCGCGCGGCGCCGGCCGGCCTTGCGATCAGCTGACTGATTATTAAGCTAAACTTTTGTTTCATTCTAATTTAAATTAAATAAGTGTAATTGGTACATACAAATTTTATATTAACTCACAATGTCGAGCCAAAATAATATGCCGCCAGATAAAGATACAAACCCGTTTAATAGAAGCGATAAAACTCCTCGTTCTCCGACATTCTCGTCCAGTAAACGTTTGTTGTCGGAATTATCTCCTTCCTCCTTGTCACCTGTGGAGAAGCGTCACCAACCCACTAGGGACGAGCCTCTGCTGTCCCCCGTTACGTCATTATTAGACACAAGCCGCGCATCCGACGATGCTTGCAATTATTACGAGCTCGTCCGCGAAGCTAGCTCGTACTTAGCCAAAATAAACGAGTTCGCAAACGACACCGTGTCTCGCCGTAATAATTTTGCCAACAAGTCCGAGATTATGAGTATGACTCAAAAAATAACTACGATCGTCTCACTTCTCGCCATAAAGAACTCCTCCTTGGAAACCAAGGTCGCTAATATGGAACGCGAATTGTTAGCTGCCAAAACTAATCCCGTCGTACAAACAGTTGCCGCCGCGCCTTCTACCTCCTACTCGGACGCGCTTAAACTAAGACTTGCGAAGTCAGTGCCGCCAGTCGAGACCCGAAAACCGCTTCCCTGCGTTATTGCCTATCCGACACAAGAAAAATCGGGGGAATTAAAATCCTCGTCGGAGACAAAACAAGCTCTGATGAAAGTCATCAACCCGGCCGACGGTTTTCAATTTCACGGCGTCAAAAAAACTGCTAATTCGGGTGTGATCTTGCGTCTAACTAGCGAGTCGCAAGTTAATAAACTTAAATCCGTGGAAGCGCTTAAATCGGCCGGTCTGCGACTCGAGTCGCCTAAAGGACGTAACCCACGTATTCTCATAAAAGATGTACCGCAACATATGACGGATGATAATTTCCTTCTCGCACTTTTTAATCAAAATATTAATGGCGAAATGAATATGTCTCAAGAACAATTTTTGCGTTCAACAAAAATAGTAAGACGTCGTAATTTAAATAAAGATTACAACAACAGGAAATGGATAGGTATCGAATTAGACCCCGCTGTGCGTAAACACCTGATCAATTCAAAAGAAAAACTGTTTATCGATTGGGCGATGTGTCGATTCGTGGACGACGTTGAGCTGGTCCGCTGCGGCAACTGCCAACAGTTCGGGCACGTCGCTAAATTCTGTCGCGATCCTAATCCTTGCTGCTATCACTGTGCCGAAAAACACAGCTCGTTGTCGTGCCCCAACAAAGATAAAGAAAATTTTAAGCCAGTTTGTGGTAGTTGCCAACGTTACAAAAAACCCTCCGACCACCCCACGGGCTCCCCAGACTGTCCAACATATAAAAGCAAAATGGAGCAACTTATTTTAACTACTAGGTATGGATAGTTTAAGCATAGGACAGTTAAACCTCCATAATAACAAGCACGCGACTTTAGAATTAGAAAAGTTAGTTTCTGACCACAAATTAGACTTAGTACTTGTTCAAGAACAATATCAACTCGCGTCGTTTCGGTCGAAAATGATACAAATTAATAACTTAGCTCGCGCGGGTATATACACACCTCAGTCTAGATTTTCAGTCACGGCCTTAACTAACCTTTCGACGTCGCACTGTGCGGTAGCCGAGGTATCGTGTCCTCAGTTTAGTCTATACGTGGTAAGCTGCTACTTTCAGTACGCGGATACCGTAGGCCCACATTTACATCAACTCCGCCGCGTATTACAATCTCTCGCGGGTAATAAAATTATTATTGGCGCCGACGTCAATGCATCCTCGCCCTTATGGCACGGCCAGCTTAGGTACACTGACCGCGACCGTCGTACCGCTGTAGAAGACTTTATTGCGGAGTTTAACCTCCAAATTCACAACACCCCAGATGCACCACCTACCTATAGTAGCCCAACGGGCGAATCGTCGATTGACGTCACGCTATCCAGCGCGTACGTCCAGATTAGGCATTGGCGTGTCCTTCCAGATGCGTCATGTAGTGATCATCGCTTATTGGTGTACGAGTTTTCTCGTGCGGTCCCGAGTGATACCGTAGTCAATTCTAATGACTATAAATACAACGTAAAGAACGGCGATTGGAATTTATTCCGCTCCCTCATTACCGCTCATGCCGGAGACTTCACCCGGCCGGACTTAAACGTCGATGAGTGCGCGGAAATTATGACAAACACATTTGTTTACTGTGCCGATGTAGCCTTGGGTCGTAGACCTCTTAAAAAAGATCACAACTGTAAATGGTGGAACAATAACCTTCTTAATCTTCGTCGGGAATTTAGAAGGGCCAGGCGAAAAATCAATAATCTTCGTAAATCTGGCCACGATCGTTCGGATGATAATTACATAGTTAGTTTAAGTAACCTACGCAATTCAAGGTCACGCTATCGCGCCGCCGTTACGTTAGCGAAAAATAATATGTTGAAGAATGCCGCGAATAGACTGGATAAAGAGGGCCCTTGGTCCTCTTTATACCACGAGCTTAAACCCGGTAGTAGTTATGAGCCAAGCTTTTTCTCAAATATTAAAATTAACAACTCTTACACTTGTAGCTTAGACGAAACGGCGAAGGCATATCTAAACGTCCTCATCCCAGACGACGAGCCCTCCTTGGATGATGAACACCACCGCGACATTAGGAGTAGAATGCTAGACCCCATTCATACACCGGCCTCAGATTTACCAACTTCGGAAGAATTTAGTAAAATAGTAAACCTTTTGCCTATAAAAAAATCTGCGGGCGAGGATAAAATATCGAATATTATGATAAAACAAGCGTGCTTAACGGCCAGTTCATCGATTCTACATGTTTACAACAGATGTATCGCAGCAGGTATATTTCCAAAAATTTGGCGCACCGGTTGCTTAAAATTAATACCTAAAGCGGGAAACAAGCCTCCTGACGACCCAAAATCTTACCGTCCGATAACGTTACTGCCTTGCTTAGGTAAATTACTAGAACGTCTCATCGTACCTCGCCTGCTACCCGGTGGCCCTAAATTTCATAGTCATCAGTTCGGTTTCACCGCCGGGAAATCGACTGTTGACGCGGCTATGGAAGTTAGAAAAATAGTAAATCTTTCGGAATCTAAATACGTGGTCGCCATTTCATTAGATATCTCAGGCGCGTTCGATCATGCTTGGTGGCCGATGTTATTATTAAAACTAAAAAATCGAGGTTGCTACTCTAACATTTATGCCATAATACGTTCTTACTTTTTTAACGGTCAAACTAAGCTTCGACTTGGCCATTGTACACACGCCAAAGATTTAACATGCGGCTGCCCTCAGGGCTCTGTTATCTCGCCAAAACTATGGAATTTCGGATTTGATGATTTATTAAGTCTTCCCCTCCCACCGCTGTGCATACTAGTTGGCTACGCCGATGACGGGTTTCTCATCGTTCAAGCAAATTCACGTTCCGAAATTGAATCTAAAGCCAATGATAGTCTTAATTTAATATCGAGCTGGGGTAAACGTAATCGCCTGAAATTCGCCGCGCATAAAACTTACCAAATTCTTTTAAAAGGGTCCCTTATATCTTCCCCTAGCATTAAACTTGACAATATTAACGTGAAACGCAAACAGTCACTCTGTTATCTTGGTTTTTACTTGGAAAATAAATTTACATTTTTGGAACATATAATTCAAACCGGTGAGAAAGCGAAGCGCAATTTTTACTCCTTTACCAAAATATCTACGTCGACATGGGGCCTCTCCTTCAAAACCCTAAAATTAATTTACACTGCTACTTACCTAGGCAGCATTTGCTACGGGGCCCCCGTGTGGGCCGACAGAGCAACAATCGGCGCGGCTCGTCGCAAGTTGCTACAAAGCCAACGTCTTGCTCTTATATTCTTATGCAAAGCTTACAGGACCACAAGCACCGAAGCCTTACCTGTGTTAGCCGGAGTTTTACCCGTTGACCTTGAGATTCAGCGTCGTGCGACAATGTACTATCATAACAAAAACATGGACAACCCGTTCTTTTTAAGCGCTCGCGATAAAATTAAAATAGCAAGATTGTTTGAACCTTTAGAAAACTCTGTGCAAAGCTTAATCTCCGAATGGCAGTCACGATGGGACTGTTCCACCAAAGGGCGACACCTTTATAATTTTTTCCCTAATATTCGTGAACGGCTATCCAAACATTGGATGGATATTGATCACTGCGTTTCTCAATTCCTGACCGGTCATGGAAATTTTAAGGCCAAACTTTACGGATTTAAACTAGTAGCATCACCCATGTGCGAGTGCTCGACGGAAGGCAACATGTTTGAACAAACCGCGCATCATGTTCTCTGGGAGTGCAGTCTCTGGCAGGACGAAAGAACTACTATGCTAAACAACCTATTCTGTACATCTGGAGTCGCATACTACGGTGATCTCGTGGACAGCGCTAGAAACTTCCGTGCCTTCAAGCGTTTTTGTCACAATTATTATTGGCAACAGTCAAACACAATAAACTCCAATATTAACTTAGCTTTAGCTTAGGAGTCACAACTATTAACCTTATTTCCGTGGTGCTCCCCCTTAAGTTCTTTGACTTTCGGTCATTGCAACTTTGTGCTGTCTCCCGCTTTTATGGGGAGGGAAATTGGAATCTTCCTACTCCTCCTATTTTCTTCTGATTAATTTCGTTGCGGGTCCCAAGACAGTTTTAGCATGTCCCTCGGGCTCCCTGAGATCATATCAAAGGGTTTTCGTGGTTGGATACCGCTGTCG
This sequence comes from Lysandra bellargus, assembly GCA_905333045.1. NCBI lineage: Eukaryota > Metazoa > Arthropoda > Insecta > Lepidoptera > Lycaenidae > Lysandra > Lysandra bellargus. The sequence goes on from HG995349.1 coordinate 8,723,319, forward strand.
ATCCTGGCGACACAGGAGATACAGTGGTGGGAATGTGTGGTGGGCCAAAGCCCGTTTAAAAAAAAAAAAAGGTATCATGCCACTTTTTCATTGCATCTATGCCAATTTGGACCTCCTTATTGACTTTTTGCCAGGATATGTTATGGAATATAAGAACTGTATCATCCGCGTAGGAAATTACCTCAGCCTTGCCTTTTAGGACCTCTTGAATGTCCTTTATATAAATCGTAAAAAGTATTGGGCCGAGTACGCTTCCCTGTGGGACTCCAAATTCAATATTTTTGCAATCACTGAGGTAATCGCCTATTTTGACACATTGTATTCTGTCGCAAAGATAAGTTAAAAACCATTGGAGTGGGAGGCCTCTGATACCTATATTCTCCAATTTTTTTAGTAATATTGGCGTCGCCACCGTATCAAATGCTTTTGCTAAGTCTAGAAAAACACCAGTACATTTATTTTACTATCCAGACAAGAGGTCACTATTTTGGTCAACAGAGACACAGTATCTTCTGTGGACTTACCTTGTCTGAATCCAAATTGTTGATGGGATGGATATTATTGGACTCAAGATATGAAGTCGCTTGTTAACAACTTTTTCAAGAATTTTTGAGAAAGTTCCTAGAATGGAAATCGGCCTGCAGTTGGTTGGGTTATGCTTGGGTCCGCTTTTATGAATCGGGATTACCTTAGCGATTTTCCATTTCGTTGTAAAAGTTCCAGTGCTAAGACTGAGGTTAATAATATGTGTTAGAGGTAGCAAAATTTCAGATTTTATACTTTTTATAGTCATTGAGGCAAATCCATCAATACCCGGGGAACTGTCACTTTTTAAGGTTGCAATTATTCTGTCAACCTCAAAGGGGTCAGTTGGTTGTAAAAAGAAATCACTACCCGAGGACTCCTTAAGCTGTTGCTTAGTAAGTATACTTTCTAAGGTTTCATTAGTGTCAGAGAGAATTTTACTAGCTAGATTTATGCCAACCGAAGAAAAGTATGTATTACATTTATTTACAGAATCGATTTCAGTGTCTTTAAATTTGAGCAATTCAGGAGAGCTAATTTTTCTATTTGTGTGTTCCGTGATGTCCCGGATAGTTGTCCACAATTTTTTAATATTATGTTTGCTTTCTTTCAGTCTTTTGTTTTCATATTCATGTTTAAGCCTGTGCACAATGTTAGTAAAATAATTTCTGTATCTCGTGTAAATTAGTTTTTTTGTTAGGTCACCAGGATGTTTCTTTAGATCTTCATGTAGTTTGTCTCTGTGATTCATACATTTTATTAGTCCGGGCGTGATCCAGGATTTGCATATATACTTTGAACAGCTAATTTTTTTCTCAATGGTATATTTACTGATTAGGCTTGATAGTATATCTTGAAATTTATCCACTGCACTGTTAATATTTAGTTCTTTCAATACTTCTGACCATTCAGTATCTTTAAGTTCGTTTTGTAGCGCTGTTAAATCTGTTTTAAACAAAATACATTGTTTTAAATTTTTGGTCTTTGGTGGCTTAAAATTGTGACCTAACATAACCATTCGATGGTCAGTGATGTCAATATCACATAGCACACCTGTGGCAGTAGCATATTTTGATTTTAGAAATATGTGATCTAAACATGAGTCTGCACGAGTGGGTTTGAAGATAATTTATGTAGTATGAAGTCAGAGAAAAATTCTTTTTTCAAAAGTTGCAGAAAAAAATGGAACTCATGATGTATGGCTTGTATTAGTGACAAATAGGCTTTCGAATCATTTTTTTCTCCAACTGTGGGAATAATGGCGTGGAGGCCAAAGGAAGATCTTCCGACCGAGCGAGAGCTCAGTCAGGCCGGAGCCCACGTGATACATTTCAGCTGTCGTATATATACCGCCGCGCTTAGAAAACTTCGATAGCGCGATGCAGGAATGTTAGGCGAATTGTGGGTACCGCCACATCACTCCCCCCCGAAGACCGGAGGTCGAATCTTGAAGTCTTGTCGCTTGAGTCGCCAGTGCCAGTGAGTTCCAGTGAGTCGGAACTGTTGCAGTGAGTCCCAGTGAGTCGGAACTGTGAAGCTGCTGCACGGGATCCAGTGAGTCGGATAGCTGCCGTGCGGGGCCGATGCTACGTGCTGACCAGGAGAGATGTGCTCTGCTTGCTGACCGGTCGGCGTAGTGAGAAAGCCCGATGATGCCGATGCGGAGTCGCCCAGGCCGCGGTACATTGCGGCTAGTGGACGAGGTACCCGATGAGGCGATGCTGGCTGGCGCGGTGCGGAGGGGCGGGGAGTGATGATGATGAAGGAGGCGTGTTCTGTCGAGGGTCACCAATGTGGATATAATGCGTGGAGGTCAAAGGAAGATCTTCCGACCGAGCGAGGAGGTATGCCCGGTCAGGCCGAAGCCCACGTGATACATTTCAGCTGTCGTATATATACCGCCGCGCTTAGAAAACTTCGATAGCGCGATGCAGGAATGTTAGGCGAATTGTGGGTACCGCCACACAACTTTTGAAAAAAAAAATATCTCTGGCTTCATACTAATCTGTCTACCTCATCTTAAGATTATAACTTCTAAACTATCTGGCTTAGAGCATTGAAGTAAAATAATTTTAGAAGATGAAAACTTCTTTTATCTTTTAAGAATAAAAAAGAACCAGTTTAATATGCTTCATTTTTCACAAAAAGCCATTAATAAAAAGTAGACATTTTTTTTCTTAAACTTGGGTTTTTCTGTGTTTAATTCCACCAAATTTATAACATATTGCCTGTGTAAGTGTGGTCCACAAATTTAACTATCAAATGAGACCTTTTTTATGTTCATAGGATATTTACAAGCAGTTCTGGTCAGATTAGTGTGAAAGCCCGAGAAAAACTAAAATGGCTGCCATTTTACAACCTTGAGGAAAAAAAAATTTGAAGGTCAATTTGTCGATAAAATATGCCATAGATCATTAAAGGATCGGACACACATATATATATATATCGAAAATCAGAGAGGGCGTTACAAAAATAATAATAATAATAATAAATTCACTTATTATGAGAACTGAATGTTTAACTTAAGGTGACGCCACGTTAAAGTAAGAAACCGTGTTGGATATGTTTTAGATTGCTTGTTTTCTATGAGAGGCCGGCCCGGCCTCTCATAGAAAACAAGCAATGGAACAGCAAAAAATGGATAGGGCGTAAGTAACAAAATGGTTTTTGTCGCGTAATTTAAAAACCATAAATACATTTCATATAAGCTATGCACATATTAAAGTGTATGCTTCAACCAATTTATGTACAAATTTTGGAACCTTAAATAACTCTCATCTGTTGGAAAAATAGGAATCCCTTTTTTTACAGAGGTCTTTTCGATTGATAATTCTGTGTTATAAAAGTTGTCCAATCGTGTTATGCTATGGGCAATTCAAAGACAAAGACATGATGAATAATGACAATGAACTTAAGTTTCTTAGCTTTAGTCATTGCTGAGAAAAATCGGCATCGCTACAGCCAAATTATCAAGGCGTCGCCTTAATCAAATCTATTGATTTCTCACTAAAAGCAATGAATTTCATTTATTAATAACAAAACAATTTCAAATAATTAAAAATATTAAAATTTAAAAGAGCAAAAGAAATTAAAACTTAAAATCAAAAAGAAAACAAAGTAATAAAATTATTTTTATTTATTCAAACTGACATAGATTGTACTTACAATGTTTATTCACCGCAAATTCACAGTAGAATGAGCTCCACGCTTAGAACACGTCTTTTTATAAACATCATCCCTACTTGTTTTCCCTACCACAAGTAATAATTACGTCACTCTTGAAAATCATGTTAACAAAACATTAAGCAATTGTAAAATTATTAAATAACGTTAAAATTAATTAGTTTATTTATTTTGTGATTTACGAAAATTCACATTGAATTAATATGAAGTAAGTAAAACCGGAAGTAATTAATTCACAACCAAAATACGTCGCAATTTTAGTGAGAATGTTTAAATAAATTATTGAAAAGTTTGATTAACATGGAAAAACTAGTTTTAATTACGTTAGAATAATTCTATACTGGCAAGTATGAAATCATCATTAAATAATTTTAATAAATACCCCGGAAGTTAAAATATCTTCCGGGTTTACAATAAATCATAAAACGCATATTAATCATTGTAAATAACAACGTATTACACATTTTAACAATAATTCATAATTATAATCACATTATAATAATTTTTCTAATCATTAAATAAAGAGTCCCAATCAGACAGGAACCTCCGCGGCGACACGGCCATACTGACATGCGATGCGTGCTCTGCATCGCTTCTGCCTTCTGTAATAGAGAAATATAAAATGTGAGGACCAGGTACTTCCACAGTACACACTAGCCTTTATGATTTTTAAATTATTATTTGTTACATCAACTGTTCACTCCACGTGACTACAGAAGATTCATTTTTAATATTTGTTCATTTTATTTTCACGTCTTTTTTTTTTTTTTTAGTAGGGAAAGGATAGGTGGGTGAATGATCGATGCTGTTTAAAACAGGGGCTCTAAAGGATATAGAGATAGGTCGATGCTGTGCTCTGGGCGGTCTCGTACGCCGTGGTACACAGGGGACATTTACTTCTTTTAGGATGGAATATCATCAATGGCTTATTGGTCGGCTCCACACGCCAATAGCATCTTTTGTCTTAGCATATTATGTTAGAAGTTACAAGATAATTTGAATGGTAAGTATCAATATAGAAGTTGCTCACCGTTAATATTCAGATTTCATCGTTGTACCTCGGGGTCTGGGTTTGCTTGATGATCGTCTAGGGGAAACACAGGACCCGCTTGCTGATACTCTGGAGGTGAACCGGAAGAACCAGTTTGCTGATCGTCTGGAGGTGAACCAGAAGGCCCCGCTTGCTGATCATCAGAGGGCGACACGGTTGCCTGATTGGTGCCTCCGGGTAGTGGAGCACGTCGAAGCTGATCGTAGGCGACCTTGCGAGGGCGCCCATGATGTCCTACTACCTTTTTCATAAGATAGCGGTCATTTTCAAGTACCCTGTGAACTTCGTATGGAACACAGAGCAGTTTGATTACGTGGGTTGTTTTTTATTAAAACAAAGTCACCCCTTTGAAACCTTTGAATTTTAGCTCGTCCTTTATCGAACCGCGCTTTATCTTTAGCAGACACTTGTATCATCTTCTGTTGCACATGTTGTTCCAGGGCTTCAATATTAATGATTGCATCATCTAGGTTTACCAAGGTCAGTAATTCTGGTGGGACACAGTTTTGGCGTCTAGTTAGAAGTGTAAGTGGGGCTATACCTGTAGTTCTATGAACAGTGCAGTTGAGGGCTAGTTGAAGGCTTTCCAAGGCTGTGTGCCAATTTGATGTTTCATAATTTTTAATCATAATGAGGCCATTTTTAAGGGTTGCCATTACCCGTTCTACTTGCCCATTAGCTCTGCTAACTCCCGGTGCTATAAAGTGTATTTCTATATTGAAAATATCGCAGTAACTTTTAAATTCTCCTAGAAATTCACGACCACCGTCTACAATTATTTGTCTTGGAGCTCCAAAAAGGTGGATAACTTGTTTCAAGGCTGCCAGAGTGCTATGATGACTTATTATTGGTGTGACGTAGCAGTACATATTTAGTAAAGGCATCAATTGTGACTACAACATATTCATGCTCATTTGAACCTCCTAATTTACCTGTTATGTCCATGTGTATTATTTCAAATGAAACCACTGGCTTGGCAATGGGATGCAATTGTACTTGAGTTGCTCCAGATGTCTGTTTTGAAGTTCTACATATGATGCAGTTGTCAACAAAATCACAGACAATTGTGCTCGTTTTATCAAAATAGTACGTACCTTTTATTTTATGGAGCGTTTTCTCCCAGCCAGGATGCTTTAGAGCTGCATGAAAAGTATTGATGAGACTCCACTGGAAAGATTTTGGTACAACAATGAGCTTTTGTAAGCCCAAAATTGTGTCCTGCTTCTCAAATTTGAGAACATTATCTTCGAGGTGATACCCAGGGACTTCTTCACCATTATGCAACTTGTCTATGATGGGTCGCAATTGGTGGTCGCGTCTCTGTTCAATATTTATCCAATCTAAGTTTTTCGTTAGGACGTTTACAGTAAGTGGATCTGGATTTCTGCTTAGGTAATCTGCATGCTGCATCCGCTCGCCCTTCCTGTATTCTATATCAAACTCAAAATTTTGAAGATATGACCACCATCTATGTATGCGAGGTAACAAGTCTTTCTTGTGCTTGGAAGCTTTAAGCGCATTGCAGTCGGTAATCACCTTAAATTGGCGTCCATATAGGAAGTGTCGAAAATACTTGATTGCTCGGACTACGGCCAGCGTTTCGAGTTCGTAGGAGTGGTACCTACTCTCTATGTCTGTCGTACGCATACTAAAATAGGCTATCACATGCTGCCTACCGCTTATAATCTGTACGAGAATTGCTCCAAAGCCAAGACTGCTGGCATCTGTAAATAGCTCAATAGGTTTCCCTTCTTGAAATATTGTTAAGACGGGTGCAGAAGTTAAATGATGGATTATCTTTTGACGTGCTTCTTCATGAACATGATTCCATTGCCACTCAACGCCTTGTTTAGTTAATTGATACAGAGGTACCATAGTCCGTGCAAAATCTGGTATGAACCTGCGAAAATACCCTGCTAAGCCGTTAAATTGACGAATCTGTTTGACATTAGTCGGAACTGGAGCCTTTAGTAGGGCCTCAACTTTTTTGGGACTAGGACGAACCTGACCGTTTTCTATCACATTACCAAGATATTCAATTGACCGTTTGAAAAATAAGCACTTATCAATGTTAATGGAGAAACCCGATTCGCGTAATGCTATAAATATTTTTTCTAAATAGACAAGACCGGATGAAAAATCTCTACATTTACTAATGACATCATCTATGTAAGCTTGGGCTATGCTGTCATTATGAACTTTATCCGCACTACCTGGATTCAAAAGAGAACCTAAAGCGCGATTTATGCATCTTTGGTATACAGCAGGGGCGTTACACAAACCAAATGGCATAGTCTTATACTCGAACAAACCGTCCGGTGTCACGAAAGCGGTTTTCTCAATAGACTCATCAGCGATAGGAATCTGGTGAAAGCCAGAGGCCATATCTAAGGATGTGTAGTACTGACCTCCAGCCAACTGGTCAATTTGATCGGCTATTAAAGGAAGAGGATAATGATCCCGGACAGTGTTCGAGTTAAGTTCTCTGTAATCCACGCACATACGATCGTCCCCGTTCTTTTTCTTGACTAAAATGATTGGACTAGAATATGGGGACTTACTTTCTTGGACAATATCATTATCTATTAATTCCTTAACAATCTCCTTAACCTTTTCACGTTCGACTGGGCTCAATCTGTACGGTCTTCTTTCAACAAACTTGTTTGGATTTTTCAATCGAATCTCTAATTTACCTGTATTGACCCGAGATTGAGGAAAGCCGCGCGTAAAAATGGAAGAGTACTTATTTAGCAGGGTAAGGAGTTGAGTAATCTCAAGTTCATTAACTAAGTCATGATTTATGTTATCAAATAGTCCAGTTGACGATTGTATGTGCATGACACGAGGCTGAAAGCATAAAGACGCACTATTTTCAGTCACGATTACAGATAATCCGGTGCTGTTTAAAAGATTTGCACCTATTAATACATCTGAAGTCATTTCATAGTCAGATAAAATGTAAAAGTCTATCTCTACATTAATATCATTAATAACGCATATAGTTGTTAGCTTATTAGTCGAAACTACAGGAAAAGGACCTATCCCTCGTAAATAATTAACTACTTGAACTCTCTTTCCAGGTAGCCTGTTTGCAATAGATTCGCACATAACAGAGCAGTCCGCACCGCTATCGAACACCGCGTCAATAACTATATCACCTACTTGCATACGCATCGTGTTTAATTTTGGTTTATTTCTTACAACTGAATTTACATTAGAAGTAATTTGTTTTTTCCGACGGTAGCAAGTATCAAAAGTATGACCGGCCTTTGAACAAAAAGAACAGATCTTAGAAGTATTCGGTTTTTGGAGTGACATTCCAGAAGAACTAGGGTTATTTGGCACAGGCTGTTTGTCAAGTATTATAGAGTTATTTTTACTACGACAATCGTGAGAAAAATGCCCGGGCTTCTTACAGAAGTTACAAATAGAAATATTCCGATTATCTAAAGAGTATTTAAAACGCTTAGCAAGTGGCTGGTTCGCGTTAGCATGATTGGGTCTCTTAGATATACGAATAGAAGAGGCAACAGATATTAATTCAGGCACTGAAGTGGCTCTGGCATTCATAAGCTCAATCCGAAGACGTTCATCGCTAATGGTTCCAATAACTGCTTCCACTGCATCATTATCGTCAAGTTTATCCTTTGTCACTCGTCTCCACAAAATCCAAGATCGTGATAAAAACTCTGCAATGTCTTTAGTGTGGTCATATTCATGCTCCCTAAATCGCAAGACGTCTTTTGAATAACGACTTTCGGGTTCAAATGTAGTAATAATATTTTGTCGCAACTCATCCCATGTAGAAGTTGTAACGAGCCAATTGTCAGCCCACGTTTTAGCTCGTCCCTTTAATAAACTGGTCACCTTCATACGAATATCATAATCACTAAGCTCGTAATTATTTTTAGCCGAAGTGATATGGTCACACCATTCTCGCACCCCAACGTTACCGTCTGGATCATATGAAGGCAAGAACACATCGGTAATTTTTACTTTCTCGCGTTGTTTCATCAAGCGTTCGCTCATATTTTGCATCATTGTCATCATATGTAAATAAAACTCAGGAGGTACGTTACCGCACTGCAGTTGCTGTGAAGCTGTCATATTAACACAGGCATTTGGTCCATGATCAGCATCTACATCTGCGGTATCTGGTCCAGGTCTGGTACATGGCAGCTCACTTGGTTCCGTTTCAGTTCGATTTTCTGCTTCCATCGTAATACCAAAATTATTTGATGTGAATAGGATGTATGGTGTACCTGAAACATAAAATGAAAAGCACAGAAAGGACACGGAAAGTATCCCACTTCTGATATCGAAAATCAGAGAGGGCGTTACAAAAATAATAATAATAATAAATTCACTTATTATGAGAACTGAATGTTTAACTTAATCAAATCTATTGATTTCTCACTAAAAGCAATGAATTTCATTTATTAATAACAAAACAATTTCAAATAATTAAAAATATTAAAATTTAAAAGAGCAAAAGAAATTAAAACTTAAAATCAAAAAGAAAACAAAGTAATAAAATTATTTTTATTTATTCAAACTGACATAGATTGTACTTACAATGTTTATTCACCGCAAATTCACAGTAGAATGTGTTACGTCAGGTGGACGAAATTCCCGAACAAAAAAAAAATGGGTTCCAAATTTAAACGTAGCAACTGTACCCAATCAGATAATCTGTGCAAGGTCGACTGTGATTGGCTGATAAAAAAGACCATAGAGAATATAAACTACATGAGAAAAAAGACGAAGAAGGAGTTTAAAATTCAAAGTTCGATTTTCATTTTGTGAAAATTATTTTGTAGCAACTAGCAACTCATACAAAAATTGTAAATTAAGTGGATTAATTAATGAAAAACGAAAGGTAAGCCATTGTAAAATGTAAATGTAACCGTAAATTGATTAATTGAAGCAAAACATAACTATGTCATACCATGTTCTAATACAAAGTATGTCGCAGTATTATTTGCATATTTGTACAATAATTTACAACATACACTATATTAATATGAAAAAGATAGATTATTATTTCATAGAAAATATTATAATGTATGTATGCAGTTAATTTGGAAAATGTTAAAATGTGTATATTGTTTTATTGTAATAATACATAAGGTTGATAAGTATACTTAATAATTTATGTAAACTGTATGGAAATGTAGTAAATGAAAAATGTTTCATTAATTTCAGATTTTTAGGTCCCTATACTAGTTTGCAACATTTTAGTCTGCAAGCAATAGCTGGAGAAGGAAGGTATGGGATTATGAGTGGTACGGCCACCAAGGAAAAATCCTCTGATCAAGACGTGAGGTGGTATGCAGCTGGCCTGAGCCCACGCAATAGATTTCAGCTGTCGTATACAGGGTGTAACAAAAAAAAGTAATGATACTTAAGTGTATTACATGTATAAAGGTGCGCGTCTACTGGATCGGGATCGGAGCATACTGCGTAGGTATGCAGCGGACGGATTTGTTGCTTTGTATGTATGGTACTGACTACTGTGAACTGCACTAGAAGTACTGGAACGTCATTCTGCGCCTAACAAAATATATATGACGACACGACGCGCAGTCCGCACCGTACGCCCCGATTCTGACCTGACCAGCTTTAATCCCCTCCCTATATAGAGTTTACTGTGTAAGCCAATCAAGTAGTTAGTAGAGTAGCATAGACAGCTATTCTATTATATTTATAAATAAAATACATAAAACTGTACTGTAATATTATAATATTGAGTAATAGAAATCAACAAAAGCTTGTGGATTAAATCTGTTTTATTGTTTAATTTACCTTATTAGCCTATTTATTTAGCTGTGTACAATAATTTTTATTGAAATAAAACATTTATTTGAGCTTATTTATTTTTTTATTTTATTTTTTTTAATTTTTGGTATGTTTAGAGTGAAAGGTTTTGCACTTAAAAATTTTAACTTCAGTTTCAAATTAAAAAAATAACGGATGTTTATTTTTTTTTCTTCTAAGTCCGACCTCTTGTTACGTAGTATACAGTTTACATCCTCTTTGGTAGAATGAGCTCCACGCTCAGAACACGTCTTTTTATAAACATCATCCCTACTTGTTTTCCCTACCACAAGTAATAATTACGTCACTCTTGAAAATCATGTTAACAAAACATTAAGCAATTGTAAAATTATTAAATAACGTTAAAATTAATTAGTTTATTTATTTTGTGATTTACGAAAATTCACATTGAATTAATACGAAGTAAGTAAAACCGGAAGTAATTAATTCACAACCAAAATACGTCGCAATTTTAGTGAGAATGTTTAAATAAATTATTTAAAAGTTTGATTAACATGGAAAAACTAGTTTTAATTACATTAGAATAATTCTATACTGGCAAGTATGAAATCATCATTAAATAATTTTAATAAATACCCCGGAAGTTAAAATATCTTCCGGGTTTACAATAAATCATAAAACGCATATTAATCATTGTAAATAACAACGTATTACACATTTTAACAATAATTCATAATTATAATCACATTATAATAATTTTTCTAATCATTAAATAAAGAGTCCCAATCAGACAGGAACCTCCGCGGCGACATATATTATATATATATATATATATATATATATATATATATATATATATATATATATATATATATATATATATATATATATATATATATATATATATATATATAATGTATATATATTGTGTGCTAATATGATGAAATAATATATAGCACAGACAAGTGCAGTATGTAGAGGTTCTTTAGCTTCTCACACCTGGCTTATCTAATCTTTCTGCTTGTGACTCAAACGTCAATATTCGGAGGAAATATTTTAGGACACATTTTTCTTAGAAAAGTTGAGATTGGAATAAGGTGTCAGTCGGGGCGCGAGGGATTTCCGGGTGAGTACCGACATCCGGTGCCGGCTGCATTGTCGGCTACCGGCCGTCGGCTATCGGCCAGGTGCGCCGATATGCTGATAACATCCACGGAGTCAAAAACCGGAACATACGCCTAATTTCGTGACTCTATTTGAGAAAATCTTCTGTTTGCTACCTCCTGCTAGGGAATATTTTGCAGAGATGCAACTGGACGTGTGAAAGTAAAGAGGTATTATCAGATAATACTTACTTATCCAGAACAAATTATTTTTACAAGCGCGGTTCTCACAGGAGACTGCCTCACTCGGAACATTAATAAATCTAGGTGATGACTGTATTCACTATCAGTGCCGTCTTTACCGAGTTTGTATTTCTTATGAGAGTATGCCACTTTATTTCTACCGCCCCATGTACGTAATCTGTAGGGCCTCTTTGGACGCTGCCCCCTAGGCCGCGGTCTATAACGGCCTATTAAGGGCCCTCTCCCTAAATTAGCAGGTCGATTGGCTGTCAGTGCGAATATCGCCGTAAATGACATTAAAATAACATTCATAACAGCGCTCCTTTTACGGTGGCAGTTACGACGCTCGCCGCGTCCATGATAGGGCGAAATAGGAGAAAAAACCTTTTTAAGGCTTAATATAATACATATTTCAAAAAAGTAAAAAAAACCAAATTATTAAATTATTTTTTATATATTCTTTTGATAAATAATGAAGGAGTAAAGTGGTTTCATTCAACGATTTGGAGGTGATTTGGTTTTTTATTTCTTTATTATGTGATACCGATAAAAAAATATGGCAAAACCAAATTAGAATCATGTAGATTACTAATTATTTTTTTCAGATATAATTTCTCTGTTAATGCCGATGAAAAGTTGTTTCATCTGCACGCTTTTTTCGAAAGAGCAGCCTTAATGAATCAGAGGCTGACTATAATATTTGTGCTTTAACACAAAGGAGTCTTTTTTATAGAGCATATATACGACTGTATGGATCAGTTAACTAAAGCTGGCACGTTCACAGTGCTCACACTTATGCAATTTCACTATACAGTATGTTTAAAAATATATGTTTGCATCATGATAAAAATTATCGTATAATCTGCGTACGATAATAATATCATGCTATCGTACATCGGTACGTACGCACAAAATTATCGTATGTGTACGATAATTATCGTACGGTTCCCAACGCTGGCCGCGCGCCGATCACACGTTACCGACTTGTTAACATCACGCTGTATTTATAAACAGTAGCATAAGAAAAACAATAACTGTCCCCTTCACGCTCATAAGATAGGCCGCGCGCGAGAGAGACGGGCAGACTTTTTATGATGCGTATGCAGTACGACGTCACGCCACGCGCTTTGTATTTATAAACAGTAGCATAAGAAAAACAATAACTGTCCCCTTCACGCTCATAAGATAGGCCGCGCTCGAGAGAGACGGGCAGACTTTTTATGATGCGTATGCAGTACGACGTCACGCCACGCGCTTATTCACAGATACTACACAAGCGCAATGTTTAAATGTGTTGATCGTGCCAGCTCTTGTTAACTGACCTGTAGGTTCCTAATACCTATCACTCATTATAGCAATTAGCAGCTATCAGCAAATTTCGAAAATGGAAAAGCCTATTTTCATCAAAATCTGCAATTATCGCTTTAGCGCGATTATCACGTAATTCACGTGTACTCGGAGAACACAAACGAAGTCGCCGAAACATAATGTGTAGCGATGAGATCGGCATGTTACTTTTAACGTCGCTCTTTACGCGGCAAATGGAAAGCTTTTAGTCGGTAAACGAATTGCTGACTAGTGCCAGTGCCTGCATTCCTCTTTGTAGTCGCGCACACCTAAGATTTTAAGAACCTGTAATGGCATAATAAGTATTCGCACTATTGAGAATTTTTGCCGTACATAAATCATGTAATGATATGATATTATTTATTTTTGGGTAACTGGCTACTGCGCCCCGAAAGGCGACGAGACGAGGGTTAACTTGGCGATGCATGCAACATAAGCACAAATTTTATTTGTGTTACGCCGCTTGACATTTCAATTTTGTATCAAGCTGCATCGCCGCGACGTGGCCGCGACGCACCTCATTTTGCCTCTTCTCACAATATTATCGTATAATGCGATGCGATGGATGCGATGGCCAAGTGCGAGTTGGACTCGCGCACGAAGGCTTTCGTACCGTTAAAGAGAAAAAATTGCCCAATTTTTTTTTTTGTATGGGAGCCCCCCTTAATTTTTACTTATATTATAATACATTAAAGTTCTTTATAATAATATGTGTATTACATTATATTAAAGTACACATATAAATAAGTACTTTCTGAAAATTTCAAGTGCCTGCACGTTGCCAATATCTTAAATATTAAGTTTATTTTGTTTTTAGATATTTTTAGTATTTGTTTTTATAGCGGCAATATACACATTACACAATCTGTGAAAATTTCAGAAGTCTAGCTAAAGCGGTTATTGAGATACAGCCTGGAAACAGACGGACAACGAAGTAATAGGGTCCCGATTTTACCCTTTGGGTACGGAACCCTAAAAACTGTCTCAATAAGCAAAAAAAACTTGGAAATTCTCCTGGTTAACGAAAAAAAACATAAAAATAGTAAATTTATATTTTATTTAAAATATTTACATGTTTTGTTTACAGGCTAAAATGTGCAAATTCAACAATGTGAGAACATGGTAACCGCCGGTACAACATTCATTAACTCACTAAACAATATATCCTATACAAATTCATAACGTATCACAGGTTAGGCAGTTACTATAAAATATTATTGCTTACAATGCATAACCAGTTTGTCACAAAAGTAAAAAAAGAGGTATTAGGTACAGCTTGGGAAAAAGAGTGCGTTTTAAATGAGGGCGCTTTTCTTTTATTGTGGGCTAAGCGCTAACCATAAAGGTAATATAGTATATTAACTTTATGGCGCTAACCTAACCCTACACTAAGCTTGTACGCATTTTTTTTATAAAAACTTTTAGTTCCAGCTGTCACCGCGCAACTCTTTTTGCCAAACTATACAGTATGCCTACAAATGCCTACAATCATAATATTGGAAATATATTTTCCAAATTCGGTTATAATATAATAACGTATTAATTTCTTTTATACACAAAAATACCACTTAAAACCTAAGCATAGTAGAAATGTAATGTAAGGTCCGGTCGCCGGATAGTTAAAAATTTTGAAAAATGCCTAAGCCGTTTAAAGGTGAACGCAGATTTGGCCGCACCGCACGCACCGCACGCACCGCAGTCGCCGCATTCGGAATTCTTTATATGAAGTTACAGGCAAGCTCGCATACCTACCTACCCACGCCGCAGTCTTCACAACTTCATAATAATATGAAGAAATGCGAATGCGGCGACTGCGGTGCGTGCGGTGCGGCCAAATCTGCGTTCACCTTAAACCCGCACACGAAAATTTTAAAGATTATAATATAATATATATAATATTTTTGTGCACAAATGAGAGACAAAGAGAGAAATAGTGTTAAGCCTTTGTCAAGAAATCTCTCTGTCCGGCGACCCAACGTAAAAAAACTGTAGTTAAGAATAATAATTATTATTCTTAACTACAGTTTTTTTACGTTGGGTATAGTACAAATTATAATAAGTATACTTTGCATCGCTTAACCCACATTGGGTTAAGCGATACAAAGTATACTTATTATAATTTGATTAATTTGGATCGAAGAGCCTAAACAGATTCTTACATAGTACATACTGTTTCATTCCACCATTAATCGAAAGTGTTACTTATTTCCCAGTAGTTGCAAACTTAATTATAACAAAGAAGGTCCATAAGTAAAATGCTACAAGTAATAAATGTAAAATACATAAGTACCATTTTGAAGAAATGTGGTAGAAACTTACCAACAAAGAAAAATTGCGTGGCGGTGGCAGACTTGAAAGCAAATTCGTCGTCATTATGTGAAGTCAATGTTGGTAGTGACTCGTGAGTCGTGACTGTGTGACTGTATAACCCGGCCAAATCACGTGTGTCCGTTATCTGCCTATGAATCAATTTCTCAAGCAATATAAGAAAATAATTATAATAATTTATCTATATATATTTATTTTATAATTATAAAACATCAGGTTTAATTAATTCAAGTTAACTATCGATTTCGGTGAATGTGCCTTTAATATTTTTCTAGAATTCATAAAAATAAAATTACATATACATGACGATAATAATAATCAACAAATTTACAACTTCCACAATATAATTTAACCCATCAAGCCCCATAAGCTCACCGGTGAGCGGGGCACAATAGAATAACAATAGATTTCCAAGAATCCACGATCGAAGGATTAAAAGTGACCTAAGATTATTATGCAAATAAAACTTTGTAGTTCTTGCAATCTACGAGCGCACGGAGTCTTTATTTGTAGTTGTAATTGTAAATAGACATTTTCGTTAGTGTGCGTACCTGACGGAGCAGTCAGTAGCGAGCGAGCCATGTACGCGTGTTTAGATAATCTAAATATATAAAACTCAAAGGTAGGACTGACTGACATGGTGATCTATCAACGCACAGCCCAAACCAGTAGACGGATCGGTCTGAAATTTGGCATGCAGGTAGATGATATGACGTAGGCATCCGCTAAGAAAGGATTTTGATAAATTCCAACCCCAAGGGGTTAAAATAGGGGGTGAAATTTTGTATATAATAATACTTCTTAACGCGAGCGAAGCCGCGGGCAAAAGCTCGTATTATATAATTTAGATAACACAACTATGGGCGCCGCGCGCTCGTAGATTGTGTGGCCACCATAGAAGTAGTTTCTTTTTGCGGAAGAATAGACAAAGTGACAGTTAGACAAAGGAAAAACCGCCATTTTGTCACAAAAATCTGTCAGTACGTCGATTCTTTCCCATTTCTACTGTTGTTATGCTAAGCCTGCTAAAGCAAACTGTGCATTTTCAGGAGAACTGTGCGTCACCGCGAGGCGGAACGTCATCTTGAGGCGGGGGTCAGCATGATGTGGAAGCGAAAGGAAGGAAGGCCACCTCGAGGCCAAGGTGTTACTGCAGGACCAAAAAGTCGCCGCTAGACAGGGGGGTCACCAAAAGGAAGCGTTTACCGCGGAACAGGGGTCACCGCAGGACCACACCACCTCATGTCACCGCGGGACACGGAGGTAACGCATATTACGGTCAACGCTAGCCGCTTACTAGGGAGATCACCGCTGATCTCGGGACCGCACCACCTGGCGCCACCGCGTGACATCACCGAGAAGCAGGGGTCATTGCGACACAGGCGTGTCACCGCGGGGCGACGCGACGCGCGTACTCCGGCGCCACCTGCGCCAGCCACGCGGACTGTACGGCGGACACGGCGCGCAGGTGCGCCCGGCGCGTGTGCACCAGCTCGCCGTACAGCACGGCGGGGGGCGGGGGGCGCACGCCGTACAGCGCGCTGGCGGGGTGCAGCGCCGCCGCTGCCCCGCTTGCCGTCACGTACCGCGCCGCCCCCGACCCCGTCCCCCTGGACCACGCCACGTTCGTGAATAGACCCGACATCAGGCACTTCAAGATCTAACGAACAAAAAATTAATGATTAAATAAAATACGTATTACTTATATTATACTGGACCTATAATTTAAAAAAAAGATCTGATATTGAGTATACTTCTGGCAAGGACATAGGCAACCGTGACGAGACACACAACATACGTTACGTTACGTATTTTTCAACGCACGGAGACCCAACTCACACTGTTGCGAAGGAACTGTGGAGTATTTTGTGACAGTCGAAGCTTGCGCAAAGTATTTATCTACACTAATTTATTAAAGAGGTAAAGTTTGTATTTTTGTTTGTAGGAGGTAATCTCCGAAACTACTGGTCCAATCGCAATAGCACCGATAGAAAGCTGGTGTGTTCCTGAGTGACATCTAAGGCTTTATTTTATTAACCGACTTCCAAAAAACGAGGAGGTTATATGTTCGGCTGTGGATATATATATTTTTTTTTATTTGTGTATGTTCAACGATTACTCCGCCGTTTGAGAACCGATTTTCAAAAATTTTCTTTTGTTGTATAGGGTTCAACTCCAATTTGGTACCATGTTCACAAACGTGGAGACCTGATGATGGGATCCATGAGTAATCGAGGGAACTCCTCAAAATTTATATGGAAACATATAAGTAGTGATTTTGGTTTTATGTGAAGGATCCGAGGCATATGCTACCAAAAAGTAAGATTTTACACCAAGGCATGCTATGGTTCCGAAGGTGCTAAGAGAACTCCGAATTCCTTACAGATACAAATTTGGGACATTCGGCGATTGTTTTACGAACTGTAAGCATATGCTACTATGCAAATTACATTCATCATCATCATCATCATAATCATCACTACCATCACACGATGCAACGTTATGAGTTATGACCCTATTGGTACTTTTCATAGTCTTTTCGATCAAGACTCGATTTTGTCGAGTGATTTTGAAAATTGTTACGAATGTTTTTACAAAGTAAATGATTTAAAGTTGGTGTTGCAGTTACCAAGTTGGCAATTTGATCATGGGATCTATGAGGTATGTAGGAAACTCCTTGATTGAGACAAAATCTTTATATATAAAAATGGATTTTCAAATGTGTTAGTCGCGCTAAAACTCGAAAACGGCTGAACAGATTGGGCTGATTTTAGTCTTAAAATAATCGTAGAAGTCCAGGGAAGGTTTTAAAGTGACACGAAGTTCACTGGGACAGCTAGTCTTATATATAAAAATGAATTTTCATATGTGTTAGTCGTGCTAAAACTCGAAAACGGCTGAACGGATTGTGCTGATTTTAGTCTTAAAATATTCGTAGAAGTCCAGGGAACGTTTTAAAGTGACACGAAGTTCACCGGGACAGCTAGTCTTCTTCTTATATATAAAAATGGATTTTGAAATGCGTTAGTCGCGCTAAAACTCGAAAACGGCTGAACGGGTTGGGCTGATGTTAGTCTTAAAATATTCATAGAAGTCCAGGGAAGGTTTTAAAGTGACACGAAGTTCACCGGGACAACTAGTATATTATAAGTTCTATTATTCCGGTACCGACTTCAAAATAATGAAGAATATAGTATGTACAGAAATAGTTGAGATTTAGACGAATTCTGAAAAAGGCACTATTATAGCATAAGAATTATTTTATACTTTTTAGTTCATATTATTACTTATTGTTTTTACCTTGGAAGTCGGTTTTAATTTTTTGTTAAAAATAATGTATAAAAAGTTATGTTTTTTTTTCTACAATTATGTCGTTCCCAGAATTCCACGCGGGCGTAGCCGTGGGCAAGAGCTATACTGTACCCTGCGAAACATGGCGGTAGTGGTCATTGACTCCCTGTCAAAAACTTGTCATTTTCTATACAAAGCCGCAATTGACAACATCTGACACTTCACTGTCAATCGCGGTTTATATAGAAAATGTCAAGTTTTTGACAGGGAGTCAATGACCACTACCGCCTCGTTTCGCCGAGTACAGTAGTAGTATTAGGGCCAACCCACACGTACCACAACCACACGTGACACGACAACTACAATTATACCACAACCACACCACGTGGTCGGGCGTACACGTACCACATTTTGCAGTCGTTGTCGACAGCTTGTGTGATACCAAACAGATCGCAACCACAAGCGAACTAGTGGTCGACCACATCGCAACCACAAGTGAACTAGTGGCCGACCACATCGCAACCACAACGTTGTGTCGATGCAACGACAGTGCGCGCACACACACACACACACACATAACGCTGCAGCGACACCATTCACACGTAATCACTGCTTGACGGCATTTCGTCGTTGCGACGTGGTGTAGTTGTGGTACGTGTGGGTTGGCCCCACAGACATAGATCAAGATAGATACCGCATGTGTATGTACCATCGGATCAAGATAGATACCGCATGTGTATGTACCATCGAGGAAATTGATTGAATCAACTTCTCTGATAGTACTTCGCGTGCCATATCGCGTTCCCAAACGACGAGCAATGCTCGTCTTTCGAAAGTCTGTTCTTTAGTCTGCTATCGGAATCGGACGTCAATCGGAATTTTAAAAATGCCTAAATGCCTAAAAGTGCCGTATTGAGCTAAAGAAATTCAAATGGAAACGTTGGCCTTGATAATGGACACCTTCCTTATCATCGGTACGTCACAGTGGTAGGAAAAAAGTGACACGCTCGTTTTCATACAAATGGAGCGACATGCGGCATCTATCTTGATTTATGTCTGTGGTTGGCCTTTATAAGCGAGTTACCTGGTCGGTGTCGGAGCCGCAGCTGGCGAGCGGCATGTTGAGGCGACGACACACCTCCAGCAGCTGGCGGCGGATGTCGCACGCGTTCGCGATGTTCTTGTGGTGCACGTAGTTCTCCTTGCACCATTGCTGCGTCCAGTTATTTTGTGTTAAGGTGGTTCGTTTCCCATACAAAAAAACAATCGACAGACGACGATCGACGACAACGGCTAAACCATAAAGTTAATATACCTAGCGGAATAGAGCAACAATCTCCAGCTTCTGTGTGTAAAAATATGTGTACTTACGTATACACTTACACAAGCATCTTTCTATGAGATTAAATTGTCAACGTTCCGATAAGTGTAAGCAATTCTGTGTTTTTACTTACTGAGAGAAATTGAATGTATTATTATATATGCTTACTTTTTGCATTGGCGCCTTTTGAAATCCTTTGAAGACATTTAGAAGTGTGATGTGATCACCAAGAGGGGAGACGAACTTCTGTTTGACAATAGCAGCCTCTTCCCGCTTGTCCATCGGCGTGTAGAACAGGTCTTCGCTGGACATCACCGACACCAAACTTAAGGCCTAAAATAATAAAATAAATAAAGTGGGTTTTACATAGGCCTAAAATGTATAACTAGCGACCCGCCCTGGGGTCGCACGGGTATAAAATACAATATAGCCATATAGCCACTGAAAAAATTATCCTTCACGTGGTCTACTTCTTATCTGTGCCAAATAACATAAAATTTGCTCCAGTAGTTCGCGAGATAAGCCCTTTCAAATAATTTCCCCCGTTTTTCCCATATTCTCCTATTAGTCTTAGCGTGATAAAATATAGCTTATAGCCTTCCTCAACAAATGGGCTATCTAACACTGAAAGAATTTCTCAAATCGGACCAGTAGTTCCTGAGATTAGCGCGTTCAAGTTATCCCTTTCAAATAATTTCCTCCCGTTTTATCCACATTTTCCACTATTTCTTCGCTCCTATTGGTCGTAGCGTAATAAAATATACTATCTAACATTGAAAGAATTTTTCAAATCGGACCAGTAGTTCCTGAGATTAGCGCGTTCAAGTTAGCCCTTGCAAATAATTTTCCCCGTTTTTTCTACATTTTCCTCTATTTCTTCGCTCCTATTAGTCTTAACGTGATAAAATATAGCCTATAGCCTTCCTCGATAAATGGGCTATCTAACACTGAAAGAATCATCAAAATCCGTTGCGTAGTTTTAAAGATTAAAGGGAACAAAGGGACATGAGGGAAAAAAGCGACTTTGTTTTATAATATGTAGAGATATAGATGTTGTGCTTCATAGTAGAATCTCATAAGTCATAGTCATAACTCATAACTTTGGGTGTATGTTGTGCAGAACTTTCAGATCGCTTTGCAAAAGGAGAAAAAAGAGTTCTATTTCTAAGTCTCTTTGGTGGGGCGAGCGAGAGATCAGACAGGTCATTCTAGACGACTGGTAGATCGTGATCAGACTGTATATTGGAACGAAGTTCCTTATCACGCGTTACGAAAGGGGGTTCTGACGCAGAGTTGTAACGACACATTTTTATTAGTTCCTGCGCTGTATGGGCAGTAGGCGTTGATAGTATTCCTGGGCGTCAACTAGATGGCGTTTTTGAGAATAAACAAGGACATCTACCGGACGATTAAATAAATTTTATTATAATTCCACAAAAGTGTAACAGCGACAAGTAGCGTAGCGACAGTAGTAACAACGAGTTAGTATTCCTGGGCGTCAACTAGATGGCGTTCTTTTTTTTATATAAGTAACTTCGTTCTATCCGGGTGTCCCTTGACATCTCTCAAGTTTTTATGTTACTAGTAGCTATTGTTTCGCTAAGCGATAGAGTTGTACGAGGCCTATATTAATAATTATTTTAAACAAAATATACTGACCTCCTCTAAACAATTGAATTCTGGCGCACACAGAAGAATTTTCGCATATTTTGGATCAACCGGAAAAGCAGTCATATTTTTTCCAATCACTGTCAATTTCGGTTCGGAAACATTGTCTATAGCCCCTGAAAAAAAAAGATACTGGTTATTAATCTTAAACTTTCATACTTAAATTAAACTTTCATACTTTAATAAATATATCTATACATATTATAAAACAAAGTCGCTTTTTTTCCCTCATGTCCCTTTGTTCCCTTTAATCCTTAAAACTACGCAACGGATTTTGATGATTATTTCAGTTTTAGATAGCCCATTTATCGAGGAACGCTATAGGCTATATTTTATCACGTTAAGACTAATAGGAGCGAAGAAATAGAGGAAAATGTAGAAAAAACGGGGAAAATTATTTGCAAGGGCTAATTATTTGTCACGCTAAGACTAATAGGAGAATGTGGAAAAAACGGGGGACCACGTGAAGGACCATAGGCTATCGATTTTAATCATTTTTTTCAGTGGCTACATATTTTATACCCGTGCGACGCCGGGCGGGTCGCTAGTACATATTATAAGACAAAGTCGCTTTTATTCCCTCA
Source organism: Lysandra bellargus (assembly GCA_905333045.1). Classification (NCBI taxonomy): domain Eukaryota; kingdom Metazoa; phylum Arthropoda; class Insecta; order Lepidoptera; family Lycaenidae; genus Lysandra; species Lysandra bellargus. Next base: position 8,745,741 of record HG995349.1, read on the forward strand.
TGTCCCTTTGTTCCCTTTAATCTTTAAAACTACGCAACGGATTTTGATGATTCTTTCAATGTTAGATAGTCCATTTATCGAGGAAGGCTATAGGCTATATTTTATCACGCTAAGACTATCGGAGCGAAGAAATAGAGGAAAATGTGGAAAACACGGGGAAAATTATTTGAAAGGGCTTACTTGAACTCGCTAATCTCGGGAACTACTGGTCTGATTTGAAAAATTCTTTCAGTGTTAGATAGCCCATTTATTGAGGAAGGCTATATTTTATCGCGCTAAGACTAATAGGAGAATGTGGAAAAAACGGGGGAAATTATTTGAAAGGGCTTATCTCGCGAACTACTTGAGCAAATTTTAATGTTATTTGGCACAGATAAGAAGTAGACCACGTGAAGGATATCGATTTTAATCATTTTTTCAGTGGCTATATATTTTATGCCCGTGCGAGGCCGGGGCGGGTCGCTAGTTAATTAATATTTAGTTCATGCGTCATGTTATGTAAATATGCGTGATTCCACCAAAAACATTTCATGAAAAATGTCCTCGACGACCACAAAAGGTTTGCCCTGTGAAAAAGACATCAGATCTAATGTAGAGCCAAGCTTCTGAATCGACGCGGCCTAACTCTATCGACCCTAACTCCGACACTTTCTACATATCAGTAAGTATAATGTATGGCTTCGCTGTTTCGAATATTTAGTTTCTGAATTTTAATCTGAAATATGTAAAGAAACAGCCAAGCCATACATACATAGTTACAGATATTATGTAGAATTTGTTGGAGTTATGGGTCGATAGAGTTAGGCCGCGTCGATTCAGAAGCTTGGCTCTACATTAGATCTGATGTCTTTTTCACAGGGCAAACCTTTTGTGGTCGTCGAGGACATTTTACCTGTGGGATATCAGTCCTTTTTGTAAGTTGCTACTTGCTAGGCAGTCTTTTTAGTCTTTTAAGTGTTTTTATTTTTGTTTTTTACTAGCTCTTGCCCGCGACTTCGTCCGCGTGGACTTCAGTTTATAGCGCGCGGTGTCAACAAAATTGGTGTCAAATTTAAAAGCTTCTTAAAACCCTGGTACCCCTTAAATCAAAATACCCAATAACAGCTGTGCAGTGTACACATAATATTTCATTTTTTAAATTAAGTAAACTTTATATTAATAAATTAATAATAATAAAATATTATATTAAATTTTATATTAATAATACTATTAATAATTTAATACGTTATTAAAATATAACAATCGAAAGAATCGTAAAAACTTTACTCAATATGGTGCCACCATATAGAAAGACTTATGAGCAAGCGATAGCGAGATGTAGGCGACTCTTAGCGCCATCTGTTATGAATATTTGGAACTAACTTAATTTGAACAAATTTACACATTTTTACCCCCTTACAACCCCTTTTTCCAGTTAAAAAGTAGCCTATGTCCTTTCTCAGGCTTTAGACTATCTGTGTACAAAATTTCATTACAATCGGTTCAGTAGTTTTGGCGTGAAAGCGAGACAGATAGACAGACAGACAGAGATACTTTCCCATTTATAATATTAGTAGGTATAGATTAGTATAGATTAAGACGTTTTTAAGTTAATGTCCATCCGGTGGAGACTTTCATGTCTTTATTCATAAAATTGGTGAAAGTCTCATTTAAACTTCCATTACCCCCCTACTAAACTTATTTTACGGCGTAGTTATAACCAAATTTCGGCGTATTAATAAAATATAAAATATTAGACCTATTCAATTGAGACTTTGTATGATTAATAAGTCTTTGTATGATTAATATGTCTATCCTAAGAATATAAAATATCTGGCACATCGGAATCCAACTTTATAAGGGTAAACTTCCACCCCCCAATTTTAGGGGATGGGGGATGAAAATTATAAGTTTATGAATTTTTTTGTTGGTTGTATACTAAACTTAGATTACATACCAAATTTCAGCTTTCTAGCACTTCAGGAAGTAACCAAACATTTTGTTGAAACAGTGTGTCAGTGACGAAATCGGCGTATTTTAGATATCAATAAAATCTAAAGTATAAGAGCTATTCAATTGAGACTTTGTATGCTTAATAACTATTGATGACATCATATTCTGAAAATATGAACTATCTGCTACAGCGGAAACCAATTCTATGAAGGTTCAAAAAAACGGCGAAACACTTCCAGAAAAGGTAGGTAGTGCCCTTGCGCTTCGCTTGGCTCGTCTCGGCGGGTGCACTACCGTGCACCCAGATACATAGAACATTATTTGTTTCAAAGAATTTTTTTTTGTTTATGTGTGTACTTGTATAATATATGAAAATTACGTTTTATTTTTTCCCTACTTGTAAGACGTAGCATGAAATGAGACAACCTTAATATGTTCTTAGTTCGCATGAGGTGTTATGCTAGTTTTATAGAAAACACAAAAAAATTTCATACCTAACTCTTTCAGTAGCATTAGGGATGATTGAACGGCGTCTTGAGGGGGAGGGTCTATTAATGGGAAAGTGTTCGGATCCATCCGCATCGCGATCAGAGACAACAGGGAAGAAGCAAGGGGGCAGCTGAAATCAACAGATTAATAATTCAGCATAACCTAGAAAAAAGAAACATTATTTAAATTTGTCTATAGTTGAAAACTAGTGATAATATAAAAGAGTTTGGCCTCCACAGACCACGACACAGAAATTTCTAATGTGGAGAAGTAGTGTTAAACTTAATGTTGCGGCCGTGCATCGTGATCTATCGGATTTTTAAAAGATAAATATTATCTTATATATAAAATTCTCGTGTCACAATGTTCGTTCCCGTACTCCTCCGAAACGGCTTGACCGATATCGTCTCATGAAATTTTGTGAGCATATTGAGTAGGTCTGAGAATCGGCCAACATCTATTTTTCATACCAAAAATTAGTTATATGGCAAAACAACTATGCCGGGTCAGCTAGTAATTTATAATACATAGGTCAGCTAGTAACAATAATATTATTTTACGACCGTAATTATTTATATAATTAATATAAAATAACCGACCGTATTACGAGTCGCGGGTTCGAATCCCGCCGACGGAACAAAAAGTTTTCAATGTTCCTGGGTCATGGATATGTATTAAAGTGTATGATATATAATACAAATCTTAAATATATTATGTATACTATAAAAGTATTAAATATATTTCCGTTGTCTGGTACCTGTAACACAAGTCCTTCAGGTACTTAGCACGGGGCCAGACTGACATAGTGTGAAGCCTCCATAAATATTATTATTATGAATTATTATTATTTGTTTTATTTATTGCTCGTACTAACCGTAGTATCTCTGGCGTGGTGTGCGCGGGGCGGTCGTTGAATTGTCGCGCGGTGTAGAGGCGGTACGCGGCGCCGGGGGCTGTGCGGCCCGCGCGCCCCGCCCTCTGCCACGCCGCAGCGCGCGAGCACGCCGCCACGCGTAGTCGCTCCGCCCCCGTACGCCCACACCACGTGCTGTACACATAGATAATCTGAGCAAGGCAACTATGAGCAATACAACATATTCAAGCAAATGAATTTGTCATGTAAGAGTATAACATTATGTAAGCACATAATAATATTATCTATCTGTAAGTTTTCCTTAAATAAAATAAGGCAGGCAAACAACCATGATTGCATGATCAACGTCTAGATTGTGACAGATACAATCGTCTACATCTCACATAGTAATCATAGAACTAAGTTCTCTATGTTGGTCATCACCGAATTATACTCATTTAAAAAATATTACCGTTCTTTGACAACGCCAGTGTCTATGACATATCTTATGTCCGGTATGGTGACGGATGCCTCTGCTATGTTTGTTGCCAGGACGATTTTTCTCGCCCCTGGTGGTGTCTTTTTCCATATGTTTAGTTGTGCTGCTGCCGGCAGTCCCGCGTATAGAGGACACACTCGTATTACAGGACCCTGAGTCTCCTATAAGCAAAATAATTCATTCAAATTCTTTATTCAGAATGAAACTTAACAACTTTTAAAATAATTTTACCTCACCTGTGCTATCTGTCTTATGTTATGCATCATTGTTTCTATTTCTTCTTGGCCCGTTAAAAACACCAGAATGTCTTCACTTAAATAAGAATTCAACATATTAATATTATAAATGTGAAAGGTTGTCTGTTCGATCTTTGATATTTTTTAAAAACTTTTGACACTGGATATTATACTTTGAGACTCAAGAAAGGAGATAGGGCTGTTTTTAGCTCAGTTGTGGTAAAATTCAGTCACAACATCCAAGTAAAATACACATTCATATAGAAACAAACTGCTTTTTAACATGGAATATTTTTTTCACATACTTAGCTGGAGCTGTTGCGTGTAATTGAAAAACCGAACACAGAGCAGCATACTCATAATCATCTTGTTTCGTTTTCGTGTGGTAAATTGTGACAGGAAAAGTTCGGCCCTCTAAGTATATCACAGGGCAATCATTATAAAATTTTTTGAAGGAATCTACATCCATAGTAGCAGACATGACTATAACCTAAAACACATTTATTATAAATATTCATAGCAAATAAACTTCAAGCATTATAAGATATAAATATTAATCATGACGATGATACCTTTAAATTAGATAAATTTTGCTGATTTCTTTCCCTTTGTGCTAGTTTAATTATTCCAAATAAAACATCTGTGTTCACTGTACGCTCGTGGGCCTCGTCTAATATAATTATTGAATACTTCTTAAGTAAAGGATCAGACAGTGCTTCACGAAGAAGTATACCATCTGTTACATATTTTATTTTTGTGTTCACAGATGACACATCTTCAAATCTGACTGTATATCTGAAATAATAAATAATTATCAATTAGATATAAATAACATTAGTGAAACTATCAGATTGATTTGAAATAACAATAAAATAGTACTAGCAAAATATAAACATTCTAGATGTTGCCTGCAGCTCTCAAACAGGGCCAGATCTACCATATGGCTATTTGGGCTTAAGCCCAGGGCCCTATTAGTTCAAGGGCCTCCGTCGCCCAATTAAGTCAAAAATAGACGATAGTACAAAAGAATTCATATTTTTTGTTGGTATCCCTGAGAATCCTATGATCAAGGTTCATTATACAATTTAGGTGTTGGTACGGACTGACAGTTAAAATGTTATAGCCCTTAGTAGTTTCAGCCCAGGGCCTCAGGCCCTCAAGCTCACAGTCCGGCCCTGCTCTCAAAAGTTACAACTTACATCAGGAGGTAACAGACAGACACACTCTCACATTTTAATACTAGTATGGATAACTCATATTTTCACAAGGCCTGAGCAAGTACTCTAATTATGTTAATTTGAACAAAGCTAAGCTTTTTTTAAGGTTATTTGATTGTTTTAATGAAAAATCACACATCACTTATTTATTCTCAAAGACTCATTATAGAACATACCCAACTGTAGCACCAATTTCCGACCTCATTTCAGCTGCCACTCTTAAAGCCAGAGTAATGGTTGCAACTTTCCTAGGTTGAGTCACAGCTATGGCTCCCTTGCCTTCTAATCCCTGCTCATGAATTATTTGAGGAATTTGTGTAGTCTTACCGCTTCCAGTCTCACCTATTATTATCATTGTATCATGCTTCTTTATTTCCTCTAAAAGCCTGAAAATAAAATTCTACTGCACAAAACAAATAAAATCAGTCACAGAGATGAAGTTCTGTTCAATAACAGAATTTAAATGTAATAAAACAAAAGATATTGTTTTATCACTTATTCTAAATAATACAAATTTTACTAAATTCTAAATCTAAACACCTTGCTCTGACTGCATATACAGGTAATGCTTTTCTTGTTTCAAAAATATCTTCTCTTTTTGGTGCCTTGTTATGTTGTTTTCCCTTGTTAGGCACAGAATATGGTGCACTACTTCTTCCAGCAGATTTCAAGTTTATGTCAATAGAATTATTTTCTCGACACCCCTTTAATCTTTTTGCTTTGAGAATAAACCCATTTTTATGTTCCTTTCCTTTACCAAAAATGTGGTACTTTGAATCCATTTTAATATATTTAAATTTATCACAAAACTTGATTGCTCCTAATTATTTATCATTTTCACTTAACACAACATTCCATAACATACGCAACGCATGTGTGTATCTAGTAGTACTGGATTAAAATTTAAATTAATTATGCCTTAGATTAATTCTAATAAAATCGTAAAAACATAACATAACCTCAAACTTCACAAAAATTGTTCTTATAACGTAGTGATTACAACCACAGAACACATATTACAACATTATTCTCTTGGGTTCTTATAAGTAGCCTGTGCAAAAATCAACTCCGATTCTGTCTTATCAGTTAAGGGGGTGACAGACACGCGAGTAAGTACGCAGACCATTGAGATGCTATACACAGGGCTTCATAACGTTATCGAATAACAGAAAAAATATCGTTACGTACCGTTATTTTCATAATGGTAGCCAGATAACGTTATTTTTAACGATATTTAGTAAAATAACGTTATATTTACCGTTATTATTATAACGATATTTTTTTCGTTAAGTATAAACGAAAAAATATCGTTATAATAATAACGGTAAATATAACTTTATTTTCTGGTATCAGGTATGCGATCGTGCATGGTGTACTAAATCTCACTCGCAGCCCACTTTTTTTGCGAGATTTGTGTGAAAATACAAAGAAAAAATATACCTTTTAAGCGTGATTACGTTTAGTAAATTTTCCCGCCTGTCATGACTTTCTTGACGGACTATAACGTTATCAAAGAACATATATTTACCGTTATACATCCTTTATAACGTTATAACATTAACCGTTATTAATATCAATTTTTAACGTTATTTTTAATATCGGGTAAATTTTCATAACGTTATCTATGCCCTCAGCCCTTGAAGCAATAACGTTATGAAAAAATAACGTTAATTGAAGCCCTTAATACACGTTGACGATCTTCAGCAAAGAGCCGCGAGCCGCGAGCCGCGAGCCCATTGAGATACTATTTAATATATACTTTATTACTTTATCTATGCGCGAGCCTGAAGGTTAAGGCCGCGTTTCCACTAAAGCGGAGCGGAGCGGAGAGGAGCCCGAATCGACCAATTGTGCTATTCTAGCGGAATGACAGTGAAGCAGAGCGAAGATTTCGAGCATGGTGATTGGTCGATTCGGCACCGCTAAGCTCCTCTCCGCTCCGCTCCGCTTCAGTGGAAACGCGGCCTAAAGGGGTGACACACGTACGAACTTAAAGTACGCGGGTTTTAAGTCCTCAATATTAATTCCATTATTATTTACATAGTATAAAACAGGGCTTCATAACGTTATCGAATAACAGAAAAAATATCGTTACGTACCGTTATTTTCATAATGGTAGCCAGATAACGTTATTTTTATAACGATATTTAGTAAAATAACGGTATACTTACCGTCATTATTATAACGATATTTTTTCGATATGTATAAACGAAATAATATCGTTATAATAATAACGGTAAATATAACGTTATTTTCTGGTATCCGGTATGCGATCGTGCACGGTGCATTAAATCTCACTCGCAGCCCACTTTTTTTGCGAGATTTGTGTGAAAATACAAAGAAAAAATACACCTTATAAGCGTGATTACGTTTAGAAAATTTTCCCGCCTGTCATGACTTTCTTGACGGACTATAACGTTATCAAAGAACATATATTTACCGTTATAAATCCTACATAATGTTATAACATTAACCGTTATTATTATCAATTTTTAACGTTATTTTTAATATCGGGTAAATTTTCATAACGTTATCTATGCCCTTGAAGCAGTAAAGTTATGAAAAAATTACGTTATTTGAAGCCCTGGTATAAAAACCAGAAACTTTTGTTTTTACGATCAAAGTGTAAAGTGTCCCTCTATGACTCGTATTTTACCATTGATTAAAGAAACACGAAACGTATTTTACCATTCTTTCTTTTGTCATTGTATTTTATAATTTATACCTGTGATTTTACCCTATTTATTTTTATTTTATTTTGACATTGGCAACTCACTGAGGCCGCCATAAATCATAATATACGTAGTATCCCTTAGTAGTCTGTGGCCATAATAAGAAGAAGAAGAATTAAAGAAGACGTAGATTATTTTTTGGTTATTTTTAGCCAAAAATAGAAATCTGTTCTGTGATCCTGTTTTTTCAATAAATTTCTCATTATCTTAAAGTTAAAACTCATCATAGGTTTATGTCATAGGAACACCAATGTAAAAAATTATATATAAGTCAATTTTGTATCATCATGCATAGACGTATTTTAAAAAACCTCCACCAGACTTATAAAAATAATTTTTTATTCTATTCCACGTCCCAAAACCAAAACCCACTTAAAAAGACTTTGGATGCCTTCAGATATGATCTATCAAGCACAAACGATACACCAGTATATAAATATCCAGAACATGCTGATATTGTTATTATCGGCGGAGGTTTCATCGGTTCGTCTACCGCATACTGGCTAAAACAGAGAGCCGGTGAAGGACTGTCCGTGGTAATATTAGATAAAGACCTCACAGTAAGTTACGCTGAATAATCAATGTTAAATAAATAGTCTTATGTATTAAGCAGAAGATTTACAGTTTACTTACTGATTTTCATTATATTTACAGTTCAAAAATGCTCAAAACTTGCATTCATTTAATACATTGACTCGACATTTCTCACTGCCAGAGAATATATTATTGGCCAAATATGGGGCAGAGTTTCTTCGAAATGTTAAACAAGAGCTAGGCAATGATGTAGATATTCAATTTACACCACATGAATACTTATTGCTGGCTAGTGATGCCTACGCTGACAAACTAGAAAAAAATGTGCAACTTCAAAAGGAGCAAGGTCTAATGAATAAGTTATTGTCTGTTGAAAGCATTCAAGCAAAATATCCATGGATTGATACAACAGACATCAAATTAGGTAAGTAAGTAATTTTTGTATCTTTTTAGTAGACATTTTTTTGAAATAACTCAATGTGTATTCCCTTGCTTCCAGGTTGCATAAGCTTAGAAAAGGAAGGTTCTTTTAATTCGTCGGTCCTTCTAAAGGGTCTCCAAAGAAAATGTAAGGGCATGGGTACTACCTTTGTTGAGGCAGAAGTTGTTGGCTTTGAAGTAGTAAAACAACAAGATACATTAGTAGAAGGTGTTTCTCCTGGTGAATTAAAAAGAATAAATAGGATCAAATATACAACTAAAAATGATGGGGAATATAATTTGAAATTTGCTGTTTGTGTCTTAGCTGCTGGAGTAGAAACAAATAACATAGCTCAACTAGCTTCTATAGGAACTGGTGAAGGGCTTCTTGAAGTTTCCCTTCCATTGGAAAAAAGGTAAAAATAATATTTTCTTAAGAAAATATCTATATATATAAAAATAAGTGGCAATTTTCGTTGTCACTTTATAACTCAAGAAAGGGCTCACCTATCCAAACAAAATTTTCAGGGTTTGTTCGGACTACTTAGTAGATGGTTTATGTGAAGTTTGCACAAAATCGGTCAAGTGGTTCTTCATTTATCACATTTTTTTGACAAATGAATTCAATAAATGGTTAGATTTTTTAGATGAGGAAATATTTTTTACTTTGTTGTATAGGGTATGATCGTGGATTGGTACCATGTTCATAAAAGTGGTGATCTGATGATGGGATCCAGGAGTAATCGAGGGAACTCCTCAAAATTTAAATGGACACATATGCCGATTTTGCATTTGTATGAAGTATTCCAGGCATATGTTACTAAAAGTAAGATTTTGCACCATGGTTCGAAGGTACTGAAAAGAACTCCGAACCCCTTATAGATACAAGCTTGGGGGTTGGGGCGCTGCTTTAAGAATTGTAAGCATATTATGCTACTGTGCAAATTACATTCATCATCATCATCATCATCATCACCATCATCATCACTACCACATGTCACCAATATCACGTGACTGTGTGTGTTACGTTCTAGAGTTAATGTTGAATTGAATATTATGTTCAATATTAGTGAGTCGCTTCGATGCGCTTCGTCCGAGTAGTATAAATTGACGCTTAGTGTTGCGGTTACTAAGTGGTCGTAGTAAAGTCAGCTGAAATTATGAGTTTTCGTATTATGAAGGTGTATCCTGGATCCAAAGTCACTAAGCAGTTCACATAAGTCTTAACAGAAAGCCTTATATAACATCTTGAAAGAGTGAAATTATTATTTTTTTCAACTAGATTGTCCCATGTTTAATAAACAATCTTAATCATAAAGTATTCAATAGTTTTAAAAATTCTTATCCAACAACAAAAAATTGCATACATGTCACAGATTCGGGGCCAGATTTATTATCATCAATTGGTTCGTTATTGCCGTAACCCGATGCTGATCATCAATTTTTGCAAATTTATTTTATTGATGATCAAAATCGTGAATTGGATCAACATTGTGCAATTATTTCTAATACAAGACGAGAAATTATACATGAGCTACAATGGTTTTTCAATCAGCTTAAGTGCCCTGTGCCATGCCACATGATGCGGTGCGGCGGCGGCGCGGCGTCTGACCAGTGCCGCTCCGGTTTCCTACATATAAAAATGTATGGTATGGCATACGGCGCCGTCCGGTGCGCTCCGAGGTCTGACGCCTTGACACCAGAATCGAGACGTGGCGGGGAGGGGTGTATGTATTGGTGGAGCTCGAGTCCTTCGCTGCTACAGTACTGCAAAACGTTGTGGCGCCGCACTCACCATGTGGCCGGTAGTCCGGCGAGCTGATGGCCTCCGGTGCGGCGCCACACCGCGTCGTGTGGCATGGCTGTCACGCATTTGTTCAATTGTTTCAAATTGCTCTCGATCGTATGCCATCAGCTGATAATCACAATTAATGTTTGTGGTCTGAAGATAGAAGAATCATGTTTTTCACATGGCCAACTTTATGTTGCCTGTTCCAGAGTGGGTACCCCCAGCCGCTTGGGGGTACCTACTCTGGAACGTAAGTAGAACGCATCTGGAAGTGGAAAGTAATTCGCACTCAAAATAGAAAAACAAAAAATATTGTTTATCCAAATGTTTCGGATTAAGTTTTTAAATAGCTAGCAAGATTTTTTTCAAGAAATGGATCGATGTTCTAACTGATTTTTGTATTATTTCCTTCGATCACTATTATACATTATTTCACTTTATACGTAGCGAAGCACGTACCGGGCCGCTAGTAATATTATATTAATGTTATGATGGACTTCTATGTTTTATTAAAAGTCTTAATATTTTGCTTCAGGCAATACAAAGTTTATGCCATTAATGCAAAAGATAAATTAAAATTGAACACCCCTTATATCATGGACACCAGTGGGTTATGGCTAAGAAGAAATGGTTTAGACAATACTTTTATATGTAGCCAAATTCCAGCAATAAAAAAAGAAGGATTTACTGAACAGGAGTTGTATAACAATGTATTCAAGCCATGTCTGTTGAACAGACTTCATGGGTATACTGATGCAGATGTAAGTGTATAGTATAAGTATTGTTACATGCTAGGGTTCGAGGATTCGGAGAGAAAGACCTGCTGACTCTCTTGAAGACTTTATTCACAAACACTAGCTCACACAAATCACTAAGTCCAAACACTAAGACTAGATCCAAATCACGGAGCACTATCACTGTCCTAGGTCGTAGCCGAGTCGTAGGTTCACTGGTTCATTCAATATTGATCACTTGTTTTTACTTCGAAGTCGCCGTGAAGATCGCTCGTATCGAACTGAACTGTCGGCCCTTCTTTCTGCGACTATTTATATAGTTGAGGCGAGCCCTAGACTGTACGAGAACATTCCACGATTCGCGTAAACAAGGGTTGGACTTTTCTAGAAACATACACAGGTACACGCGCAGGTAAACATACACCTAACGCCATCTAGTTCCGAGTAGGGGATTTATGTTGTCTGTGTAGTGTGTCCACTCGATAAGTTTTGCTGGTTCGACGCTAAATGGCTCTGTGTGTCCGTAACACTACTCCCCTCTTAGAGATGCTCGTCTCGAACATCGTTGTTACTGCCATGGTAACGCGCCAGACGGTCTATGTGTACCACTTTGAATGTCCCTCTTGGTTGCTTTTGAATCCTGTAAGTCACATCATTCAATCGGGTAACCACTTTGTATGGGCCGTCCCATTTGTTCTGCAACTTTGGAGATATCCCTTTTCGGCGAGTTGGGTTATGCAGCCACACCAGTGTCCCTTCTTCGAAGCCGCTCGTGTTCGATTTCCGGTCGTATCTGGTCTTCTTGTTCTCACTCGGCTGTAACCCATTTTCCCGAACAATGGCGTGTATATCTCATGCTCGGCGGTGCGGTACGACAGAAGGAAGAGCGGTATATACTTGTCCCAATCCTTTTCTTTGTCATCTACCAATTTCGCCAAATGCCTTTCAAGGGTCTGGTTAAATCTCTCAACCATTCTATCAGACTGTGGATGATACGCGGTGGTCCTCGTTTTATGCATTCCCAAAATTCTGCACACTTCCTGGAAGACCTGCGATTCGAAATTCCTGCCCTGGGATTTCTAGAGGCACACCAAAGCGAGATATCGCTTCTTCGACTAGCTTAGAAGCAACTGTTGTAGCTTCCTGGTTTGGTATGGCGAACACTTCGGGCCATTTGGTGAAGTAATCCATTACAACCATAAAGTACTTGTTTCCCGATTCCGTTACAGGAAATGGCCCAGCTACGTCAGCTGCAATTCGTTCCCACGGTGCGCCAACGTTATACAAGCGCACTGCGCAGGTTCCCACGGCTCCTTGTCTGTGGTCCCTTCACTGCAGCGCAAGTAGTACATTTGCGGCACCACTCCTGCACTCATCTCGGCAATGCAACCAGTAGAATCGTTCTCGCACTTTTGTTAACGTCCTCTTGACACCTACATGACCTCCTGATACGCCATCGTGCATTTCACGGAGAACATCCGGTACTCTCGTTCTTGGGACAACTATCTGAAGATGGAAATCTCTGTCGTTAGTCTTCTCCCACTTCCGGTAGAGTATTCCGTTTTGAAGAATCAGACTGTCCCATTGCGCCCAGTACGCCTTAGTGACAGCGCCAGTGGGTGCAACCTCACTCCATATTGGTTTTACGTCACCCCGTTTCTTCCATGTGATGATGTGCCGAAGGTCGTCATCTCTTTCTTGAGCCTCCCTCATTGCATCATTCTACCATGGACCCAAAGGACTTGTTTTCGTTAACTTTAATGTCACTTCATTAGATTCCTGCTTAACACAATGTTTGCAGTCCTCTGAACACGGCCTTCGTGAAAGGGCGTCGGGATTCCCATGCGCCTTTCCGCTGCGGTGTTCTGTCTTGAAGTCATACTCCTGGAGCTGTTCAATCCATCGAGCTACTTGACCTTCTGGGTTCTTGAATTGCAGTAGCCACTTCAAGGCTGCGTGATCAGTTCGCAGTAAAAACTGTCTGCCGATGAGATACTTGCTGAAATGTTGTAGCGTCTTTACAACAGCCAAGAGTTCTCTTCTTGTCACACAGTAGTTTCTCTCTGGCTTAGATAAAGATTTGCTGAAATATGCAATTACAACTTCTCTTTCACCCTGTTTTTGAGATAACACCCCTCCAATGGCCGTGTTGCTTGCGTCAGTGTCGACTATAAACTGACCTTCAGGTTGTGGATGGGGTATCCATTTGGGGATTAGTGTTTCACACAGATGTTTCTTCAGTTTCTGAAAAGAATCTTCAGAAGTCTCGTCCCACATAAACTGTCGTTTATCTTCCGTCAGCCGATGTAATGGCTTGGCTATCTCTGAGAATCCCTTAACAAAACGCCTGTAGTAGGGTAGGAGCATAGGCCGAGAAATGCCCGCACTTCGGTTTTGTTTTTAGGGGTTGGCTAATTTTGAACTGCTTCCAGTTTCTCCGGGTCCGTCTGGATTCCATCACTGGAGATAACATGGCCGAGATAATTGACCTTACTCCTGAATAAACGACACTTTTTTGGATTCAACTTTAACTTGGCCCCCTCTATTTTGGCGCAAAACTCGTTCTAAGTTCCGCAAATGGTCCTCGAAGTCGAGACCAACAATGATGACGTCGTCCAAGTAGACTAAGCAAGCCTCACCAACTAAGCCTGCCAGTACACACTCCATGAGTCGCTCAAATGTGGCAGGTGCGTTGCACAATTCAAAGGGCATGACGTTAAACTGCCATAAACCTTTACCGGTGAAGAAAGCTGTCTTCTCCTTGTCTTTTGGATGAATTTCCACCTGCCAGTATCCAGATTTCAGGGTCCAGGGTCGAGAACCATTTCATGCTACTCAAAGTATCCAGAGTGTCGTCGATTCGAGGTAATGGATAGCTGTCCTTCTTAGTGACATCATTGAGATGCCTGTAGTCCACACAAAATCTTGTGTTGCCATCTTTCTTCTTCACTAACACAACAGGTGAGCACCACGGACTTGCAGACGGTTCAATAATCTTATGCCTTCTCATTTCCCCTAAAAGGCCTTCAATTTGTTTTTCCTTTGTATCCGTCTTGCTCGTTGACGAATTGGGTTCTCGCTTCCGGTATCTATCCTGTGCTGAACCATCGACGTTCTTCCAAGGTCGCCTTCCTGACTAGAGAAGATATTCCCGTGGCGTTGTAAAAGCTTCTTAGCTTTCATGCTCTGCCAATAACTCAGATTACTCTTGCAGTCATCGAGTAGCTCAGTCACTATTCCATAGTTGCTGCTGTTTGCTGAGTCTGAGCCTGTGATCAAACTACACTTTCTCATCCAGACAACTTCCTCGCACTTTCCAATGACGTCACCTTTGTTCAAGCAGATTTGGCGATCACTAATTGACAGACCAATGTCATTTGGTCGAATCATGTCCATTCAATGCTAATAATTGTGATCTTCTGTCGGCTGGGTTTGACGTAACGCGACCAATCTACGCAGGTCCCCCGTTTGCCTAGGAATTAACTTCTCTGATAGTACCTATTACTAAAAATAAGCTACATAAGATTAATCCTGATTAAACATGTAATAATGTTTAAATATTCTTTCAGATTAATGTTTTATCAGAAGAGATGTATGATAGCAACACATATGATGATTCTGGAATATTAGGACCTCATGCATACTATAATAACTTATACATTGCTGCTGGTTTTGGTCGATATGGTAATTATTATTTACTTAATTTACTGGAAAAGGAAAATTTGAAAGGAACCATACATTTAAAAAAGTAAATTCTAAATTCTGTTTATGTTGCCAGATTCCAAATATCATGAAAGTCAACTTCATAACAATAGAGTATATCAAATATTTCATATTTTTTATAATTATTAATCATTAAGTTATCATTTTTAATTGTGCATTATTTAACCCATCAAGCCTCAAGCGGCCCCCGCGACCATATAACAATCTAATATCTTTTGTGTCTGTGATTCCCACGATTGAAGCATTAATGCCTACCTTTTTTTCAAGGTGTTCAACATGCTCCCGGTATAGGAAGAGGTATAGCAGAGTCTATTATAGATAGTCATTATGTGTCTATTGATTTAACTAGGTTTGGATTTGATAGGCTTTTATTAAGTGAATCTTTAGTTGAATTTAATATTTATTAAAATTAGTACTTACATCAAAATAGATGGAATATAATTTAAAAAATAATTAATAAACATATATCATAATAATATATTAAATTACTCATTTATTTTATACATTTAACTCTTGGCTATTTAAAAAAAAACCTACAAAACAGTTATTTGTTTTGTTATTACTCTTCATTTAAATTGTGGTTGAGGAGCAGCAAACAGGGCCCCGCCTTGTTTAGATGCAGCACGCGAGGGTGCAAATCCAAGAAGCTTCTGAATATTTTGCCTGTAAAAATAAATGACTTTATTTTTGCATTTCCCTAAAAAATGCGCAAGGTCAAGACTTAAATATTTTATTGTAAACAACATGAGAACATAACTCAATTGTACATATGTTACGCTCAAAGACCGAAATCGCTCAGTGAGCGAAAAAATAGCTCACAACGCGTTGTGGTCACAGTGAAACAGCCACGACGCGAATTTCGCGTCGTGGCTCTAATGAAAACGGCCACGACGCGTTCTGGCAATCCCAAAAAGGCCATAACGCGAAATTCGTGTCGTTTCTAATATGCTATTCATTTTTCTTGATGTTTTTGATTGATTAATCATCCATAGGTATGGAAGATTATATTTGAATTACGGATAATATAAAACTAATATGGATACTTTATAAATAATAATGATAAACACGTTATGCAGTGATTTAGTAAAAGAAAAAATATTTTGTAGTACGCGTGGTAATTCAAATATAATATTCCATACCTATGGAAGATTAATCAATCAAGAACAAATCAAAAAAAAATCTTAATATTAAGTAATCAACTAAATTTAACTTAAAATTAAGTTGTTAACTGTGTGTAATCACAAAATTTAGTAGCAAGTAGCAAGTTAAAATTTAGTAAGTCTTAAGCTAGACGACAATTAGAATTTAGTTACTACTTATCCACTTAATACGTGTAAACCAGTCATTACAAATCGCATCCACGAGCGGCTACGGACGGCCGTAGACTTCTCAAGCGATACTATGTATTACATTAATAAAGACAAAGTTTAAAATCATATAACACTGAAAGCGGCCCTAGCACGTGTTCACTTCGATTTTTTTAAATGTATTGTTTAAAATTATCTGCAGCTGATATTATATTTTGTAAGTGTGACTGTAACTAATACGCCGAAACGGTTCGTGTAAATAGTGCACGGCATGCGCGCGGCCTGCTGGAACTAGGCCTGCGCACTTCCGTGCGCTTTGATAAGATACGTAGAATAATATACAGGTGTATTATTCTACGTATAGTACGCGATGGTTTACTAGGTAACTAAAAAGAGTGAAATTATTATTTTTAACAAAAAATTAAAACCAACTTCCAAGGTAAAAACAATAATAACATCCTTATAATATGAACTAAAAAATATTAAATAATTTTTCCAATCTAATAGTGCCTTTTTCCGAATTCGGCTAAAACTCAACTATTTCTGTACTCAATCTTCATAATTTTGAAGTCGGTGCTAGTTACAAAAGTTTCAAATATTCTGGCAGACTCTTCAGTACAGTGAATCTTCATTCAGATATATCTGGTACCAACTTTAAAATGATGAAGATTGAATACAGAAATAGTTGAGTTTGTGGGAAATATGTGGCGACGCTAAAGGAAGATCTTCCGACCGAGCGAGGTGTTATGCTCGGTCAGGCCGAAGCCCACGTGATACATTTCAGCTGTCGTATATATACCAACGCGCTCAGAAAACTTCGATAGCGCGATGCAGGAATGTTAGGCGTATTGTGGAACTATAAGCTGTTGCACGGGATCCAGTGAGTCGGATAGCTGTCGTGCGGGGCCGATGCTACGTGCTGACCAGGAGAGATGTGCTCTGCTTGCTGACCGGTCGTGTAGTGAGAAAGCCCGTCGTGCCGATGCGGAGTCGCCCAGGCCGTGGTACATTGCGGCTAGTGGAAGTACCCGATGAGGCGATGCTGGCTGGCGCGGTGCGGAGGGGCGGGGAGTGATGACGATGAAGGAGGCGTGTTCTGTCGAGGGCCACCAATGTGGGAAATATGTGGCGACGCTAAAGGAAGATCTTCCGACCGAGTGAGGTGTTATGCTCGGTCAGGCCGAAGCCCACGTGATACATTTCAGCTGTCGTATACCAACGCGTTCAGAAAACTTCGATAGCGCGATGCAGGAATGTTAGGCGAATTGTGGGTACCGCCACAAGTTTTAGCCGAATTCGGAAAAAGGCACTATAAGATAGGAAAAATTATGTAATACTTTTTAGTTCATATTATAAGGATGTTATTATTGTTTTTACCTTGGAAGTCGGTTTTAATTTTTTGTTAATTCAATTGAATGGCCAATTTCAAGATGTGCCCTAAGTCCACTTAGGGACTTTATGCACTATTAGCACATGGGATCCGCCAGCGACCCCCAAAAATTATTGTGCAGCAAGCCAATACACTTTTGTAACTTTTTTGTTAGGAGGCCATGGGGTCCGCCGTTACCCCCCAATATTTTTCTTTCAGCGCGCCACACACGATTTGTATAGTTTTAATTAGCACGCCAGCCTGTTATTATATAGTTAAGCCGCCGGCCGCCCCCACGGCCTGTCGCGGTCGACCGCGAAACTCGTCTCGCGAATCTTGTTGAAAATCCTATTGCTGACCACCGTAATTGTACATTTTTACCAACAGCTGCGCTTGGAAGGCAAAACAAGTGTTAAAGCCAAAAAACTCACCAAAAGACAAGCACTGTATGCCTTTTATGCCCTACTTATCCTAGTGTTTGCGCAGAGTGTTTCGCGACAATACATATCAAAGTATGTTTATAAACATTAATATGTGGTTTGTATTTCAATAATTTACATAAATAAACATATAAATACTTTACTTATGATATTTTTATTTATAATATTCTCAGTCTCATAAAAACTATACTATTCATCCTACAGACTTCATTTTCTTTTTAATTTGTAGCTAAGTTCATGCTGACGCCATTACACATTGGATTTTCCGTATCAGCACGCCAGTAGGATATAGGTATAAAATCAGTTTGAATTTGGGAGGTCAAGGCGGTTCCCACGGCGTACCGAAACTTTTTTTTGTTGGTCCCGCCGGCAAACCCCACGGCCTCCTGGAACAATTTAGTCTTATAATTCTCGGCCTGCTAAATTGCAAAACTTGGGGTACGCCGGCGACCCCCATGTCCTCCTGAACTGAAAAGTCATTATATATTGCAGGCAGGGGGAGTGTTAACACAGCTAAAGCAGCTAGTCATTGTCTATGGTTCTGTATTATTAAAATATTTCTAATCCGTTCCTAAGCATGTTTTTTGCTAAGCATTTAAAAACCTAAGTCTATTTACTAGAGTTCAAAAAGTTCCTAAGTCCAAAAAGGCCCTAAGTCCACGTCTTTTATTTCATAAATCTACATTTTGACAGCAAACCCCAATAGTCAGGGTTCCCTAGAACAATTTTTTTTATTACTATAAAGCTAATTTTTTTAAGTGGCATCTAACAGGATTTCATACTTTGATTTGATGGTCCTAAAATAATATGGATTGTTCTATTTGTAGGACAATGTTACCCTTAAATTATATAACTAATAACCTATCAATATACAAAAAATCAGCTGGTTAGGATTCCATAGTCAACCAAGTTTTGTTGATTGACTACGTAACTTTTGATCGAGGTGTTACAAAGATAGTACAGCAAAATAAATTACCTTATACTCATTGTACAGAGGATGTACAAAAATATGAAAGAACAATCAGTGTAGTTATCTCCAGGTAAATTTCTATGGCTTAGTCCTTGAATCCATGATATGGGATAAAATGGTAATTTAGCCACTACTCTGCCATCAAATCTGCAATGGTGCACACCAATATTATTTATAAAAAGGAGCACTAGGCTTCTGGCTGTAGCAAAGCATTTGGTTATGGTTATAACATTCCCCCAAAGACGGGATAAAAATATCCAATAAATTTTATTCCAGATTGGTATCAACTATCAAGTTTTTTAAAATAGATAAGCAAAATATATTTTGTAAATAAAAAATTTACAAAAATTACTTACATATTATTGAACATGCTCAACAGTGCAGTAAAGGCAAAACCAATAGCAAACATTGACTTCATTTTGACCAGTGATAAGTCTCTATTATTGTTTTTCAGACGCTCTTCTTCACGCTCAATTTTCTTCTTATGATGCTTGTCTAAAGAGTCACCATGGGCTTCCTTTCTCTTCTCCACTAAAATATTGTATATTTATAAATTATATAATCATAACTAAAAATATATTGTAGGTAATCAAGGTTTGTAAAATATGATTTGTCCTGGTTGGTGGATAAAATAATAAATATTATAGCCTGCGTTGCCCGTATCCTACACAAGAAGCAAGTTGAAATTTCTGCTGTTATGCAGAATAGAGACGCGATACATTAACAAACTGAACTCACATTTTTTACTTTGACGTTCAACTTCCACTTTGAGTTTTTGGTATTTTTCTGTTCTGTAGACTAATATCCATGTCAGACCTGCAAAATTAAAACATTACAAATTACAATATCTCCAGTTTAAAGATTTACAGAATTTAATTCAGAAATTCGAAGTACCTTCGCCAAGTAGCGCTGTGCAAATTGATATGAATACAATTAACAATGAATCGCCCCACATTTTGAACACCTGCAAACAAGTAAAAGATTGATAACTCTTAACTCATATTATAACTTGGAACTACATAGAATAAATTAAGGAACAAAAAAAATTAAATATTTAATTCATGATCGTGTGAAATATGTCTATAAAAAGTAATGTTTTTATTAACAAAATAAGAACATAGTTTCAGACATATAATCTAAATCTAAAAATATGTAGGTATATATAACTCAAAGGTCTGAGCTGGCTGGCTGACTGACATAGTGATCTATCAATGCACAGCCCAAACCACTGGACAGATCGGGCTGAAATTTGGCATGCAGGTAGATGTTATGACGTAAGTATCCGCTAAGAAAGGATTTTGCCTTTTGGTCAATTCTACCCTCAAGGGGTTAAAATAGAGGATGAAACTTTGTATGAAACTTTGTCAATTTTAAACCGATCGGGCTCTGCAGTCTCAACTTTGCATGCATAAAGCTACTATGACGTTAAAAAAAGATTTGGATAAATTGCACCCCTAGGGGATTAAATAGGGGATGAAAGATTGTATAATAATACTTTTTAACGCGAGCGAAGCCGCGGGCAAAAGCTAATTTAAAACAAAAGTGTAATTTTTAGAGATTTAGTTTAAAAACAAAATAAGTGAAACCTCAAAATTCAAATTGGATTTTTGCAAAATTGAAAATCCTGGGGTTATCTTTGGAACCGACTTATCTTCTTCTTCTTCTTCTTTGGCGTAAGCAACGAATATTATACTCACAAGGAGGGGCGTAAGCCTCCCCATTTAGGAGTTGCCAGCGTCAGAGTTGAGGCGAAAAATATGTACAGTTATCTTCTTCTTTTTTTTTTTTTTTTTTTTTTTGATATGGCGACTAGCATAAAACTATTGCCAGTGTCGAGTAGGTAAAGGTAGGGAAACATATGACGCGGTAAAAGTAGGGATTACAAGGACGGAATTTGGATAGGATCAGATCAGGAAAGTTTTGGTATACTAATATATATATATTTTTTGATAATATACTAAAATATAAAATATCGGTAATTATATAGGTATATATTATAAACTTAAATTGTTGGTTACTATAAATTCACATAAAATACTTAAATATTTTATAGGGTCACTTAATATACACATCATATTAGTAGGAAGAGGAACATGAAGGGAGTACAAAGAGGATAAAAACGATGTATGATCAAGCAAAGGACACGAGAAAAATATGTGATCTAAAGTCCCCGCGTCCTCCCCACAATCACATATATCATTATCGAAAACGCCAATTCTATTTAGATGACTAGGAATACACGTATGTCCTAATCGCATTCTTATTATAGATGAAATCACTCGTTTAGAAATATTGATTCTATTAAACCAAGACTTTTTAGGTACTAGAGGCTGCAGTTTGTACATACGGTTACCCTTTTGTTGTCCAGTAAATTCCCAATATTTATTCCATTCACTATATAAATCGATTGCCGGTAAACTCAAAAGGTCACTGGGATAAATTTTAAATGGAAACATGTCACCACTCTGCACTGCATCTTTAGCTAATTCGTCTGCTTTTTCGTTGCCTAAAATTCCTGAGTGGCTAGGAACCCAAGAAAAAGCTACTGTGTATCCTTTCTCAATGCATTTATAAAGTTTATATCTAATATCAAAAATAATATGGTGATAGGGTTTACTACGAAACGGAAATTTTTCAATACCCTGCAATGCACTTTTTGAGTCTGAAAAGATAATAGTCTTTGTTAATTTAAACAATAATACATATTCCAAAGCTTTCAGAATGGCTAAACATTCTCCGGAATATACTGAGCTTTCTATAGGCATTTTAATTTTTTGATGTATGTTATATTGACTATGATAAACACCTACTCCTACATTTCCTGTTTCTTGCAACTTAGAAGAGTCAGTAAACATATGATGCCAATTACTGTACTGGGTATATATAAAATTATTAATGTTATCTTTAGTTAGTAAATCATATTTTACATCAGGTTCAATCAACAGACTCTCAAAATTATATGAGAACAAAGGTAGTACATCAGATTGATAAATAGGAGCAGATATAGAAAGAAGTTTACGATAACTTACTATAAGGCATGGCAAAGATCTTTTATAGAAGGGACGTGACTCTAAAACGCTATTCAGTTGAGCTAGTTTTTCTAGTAATGAATGGAATTTGTACTGTTTCAAACGAAAAACAAATCTATCACTTAAATATTGTCTCATTAGGCTTAAAGGTGGCTCAGTGCATTCTACCTGTAAGGCATTAATGGGACTTGACTTCATAGCTCCACCTATTATTCGGAGAGCTTTAGACTGAATTTTATCTAATTTCTTCATGACACACAAATTATCACCTACTAATAAAAATATACCGTAGTCTAAGACACTTCTAATAACCGCATTATAAATAAGTTTTAAACAGAACGGGTGAGCTCCCCACCAAACTCCCGCAAGACATCGCAACATATTCAAGTTACGTTCACATTTAGAAATCACATATTCAATATGTGAGCTACCATTCAATTTGTTGTCCAGATGAACACCTAAAAATTTTGCACTTGTTTTAACTGGAATTGATTTATTATCATAAGATATGTTTACATTTGGAATAGAAACCTTTTTAGTAAATACTACTACACTACTTTTCTCCACTGTTAAATCTAGCCCATTGTCGAAAAGCCATTGTTTAAGGACAGCAAGACTTTGATTTAATAAATTACAAGCGACATTAATGTCTGTATTAATAGCATAAATTGTTAGATCATCTGCGTATTGCAATTTTTTTACAAATTTCGCAATTACGGGGGCCAAATCGTATGTATAAATGTCATAAAGCAATGGGCTTAAAACTGACCCTTGTGGCAATCCTTTAGATATGGCACGGAGAAAATATTCAATGTCATTAACAAATACATAAATTAATCTTTCTTTAATTAAATTAATAATGAACCTGATAAGAATGTGGGGAACATTTAATTTGTGCATTTTTTTCTCTAAAATTGATATTATAACATTATCATAGGCGGACTTAATATCTAAAAAAGCAGCCACAACGTACTGTTTATTTATGAAAGCTAAACGAATATCTGTAGTAAATATGCTTAAATTATCCATAGTGGATTTACCTTTTCTAAAACCAAACTGACTATTTGACAATAATTTATGATGCTCAAGGAACCATTCCAATCTATTTTTTATTAAATTTTCAGCCACTTTTATTAAAACTGATGATAGCGCTATTGGTCTATAAGAAGTAATTTCGTCGGCCGGTTTATTAGGTTTCAATATTGGTATTACTTCCTGTGATTTCCATGAGTCAGGAATGTTTCCAGAAATCATGACCGTGTTAATAAGATTAAGGTAGTAACCTAACGCTTTATCCCCTAAGTTCGTTAAAAAAGAATACGGAATACTGTCCATACCTGGAGTAGAATCATTTACACTTGTTAAAATACCTTTGAGCTCCACCATTGTGAAAGGAGAATCTAGTGCGGAATACGAATGTTCTCTTATGTAACAGGTTGGAGAAGAGATCGGAAAAAATTCTGCTACTGAAGATGGAGCTAACTGATCAACATAACTACATAAAAAATCTTTAGGAAGTACCATAGTCTGTTCTTTAAATACAGATCTGAATCTTTTTATACTTTTCCATACTTCAGATGGACATGTGGATGGAGATAGAGATGAACAGAAATTTTTCCAACCCTGTTGTTTCTTTTGTTTTAAAAAAATCCGAGTGGATTTATTAATTTCCGTTAATTTATCAAAATTTTCATTAGACATATTATCAGCATATTCCCTCTCAATAATTTTTCTTTTTTTAACTGCTTCCGAACATTCGGAGTCCCACCATGGAGGGAATGGGACTTTTGTTCCCATTGCTTTTTTTGTGGGGAATTGCTTCTCAGCAACATCGATAATTGTCTTAGCTAACAATTCAGAAGCAGTTATTTCGTTACCTAATCTAACTTCAGGAAGATAATTGATTTGAGATTCTATTTCATTTTTGAACTTACTCCAATCAACTTTATCTAATTTATATCTATTTCTTATTCTTTTGTTATTTATGTTGTTAGTTTTATAAGCCAAAGATAAACATATAGGATAGTGATCACTGCCGTATGAAGTAGACAAAGTTTGCCATGATATATTTGGTGCTAATGAAGGAGAGCAAATGGAAATATCCACTGCACTTTTGTTTCCATTAATATTTACGACCCGTGTAGGATCACCTGTATTAAGCACACATAAATTAAATTTGTCTATGATGTCCAATAAATCCTCTCCATCCCTGTTTGACACATCGCTTCCCCAACTCTGATGATGAGCATTAAAGTCACCCATTACTAATTTTGGGCCAGAAAATGAATTAAGCAAGTTATTTAAATCTAAAAATGTAGAAGAAGAATTTTGTGCTATATACAATGAGAAAATATACATGTTAGGATTTAACAATTGTACACCGACTCTATTGAAATTTGTACTATTTAAATGTGGCAATGTCAACACTTTAAATGGTATAGTATTTTTTATTAACATGGCAGCCCCACCATACCCGTCAGGTCTGTCATCTCGTACACAATAAAAACCTGGAATACGAAACGAAAAATATGGTCGTAACCAAGTTTCAGAAAGGGCAATAACTATAGGGTTGTATTTATTCACTAAGTAAATCAAATCAGTTTTTTTAGTAAGTATACTTCTACAATTCCATTGTATTATGTTGGAATCCATTGTTGATGATATCAACAGAGTTAATCAATTTATTTATAGAAGCAACGTTGGACGGTTTTAAGGTATTATTTTGTTGTAAAGCACTAACTAGAGCAGATAAAACATTTAAAATAGTGTTTGCATCTGTCTTATTGTTTGCTAATTCTTTTCTATTTTCAGAGTCAACATAATATGCACAACCATTATCAGAAGCTGGAATTTGATACTCTTTTAAAATGTTATTATGGAAATTTTTATCATATCCCTTACCAGGATTATGTGGGGAGCGTGGCTTTGAATAAAAGCTTTTTTTATATGACCGTGCATTATTATTCTGAGTTGTCATAATATAATCAGAACTCTGTGCATCAGATGTTAAAACCTTTCCATAAGACCTTCTTCCGACCAGAATTGGAGGCTGCAACTTACTAGCCTCACCATAAGATATGTTTTTTTCAGCCATGCAATTTTTGATTGATTTTTGTCTTGAAAACTCTGGACAAATTTTGTTTGTAGCGTAATGTTCACCTAAACAATTTATACAATGCTCTGCATCACTCGTGCATGACTCGGCTGTATGTTCCTGCCCACACTTGAAACATCGTGGTGTTGATCTACAAATTGTTTTTGTGTGGCCATATCTACAACAATTGTAGCACTGAATTGTCGGATATATGTACAAATCTACAGGTAAAGAATTATAGCAAATGTAAACTTTAGGAGGCAAGATTTGCCCATCAAAAGTTACAACTACAGAACGAGAAGGTTTCCATTCGACAATGTTATCTATTTTTACCTTATAATTAATCCTCCTTATTTTTAATACTTTACCAAAACCTACTGGTGTTTCTAAGTTTTCTAATATTTCTGAGTCTGTCCACTCTGTTGGAATATTTTTAACAACACCCATTCTGGTAACATTAAAATTAGGTATAAATGCCTTTAACTTAAAAGATTCTAAATTTTTATTATTTACAAAATTATTAGCATCTATGTGTGACTTAAAAGCTACTGTACACCGGTTCCTACCTATTTTCTTAATGCTACCTGGTACTATATTATTTACATTATTAGTTTTAAAGAATTTTCCTAAGATAAGAGGATGCAGAGTGGTACCATCCTGTAAAGATGATGTTATCCTTTGAACATGTACAACATAAGGGTAACTGTCAGTATTTGTATACATTCGGGGTTTAATATTCTGTGAATCAGTAGTTTCTGATGATTTAGGTGGCGTATTTGATATTATATTATTAACAGTAATAAAATCTTGTTTGTATGTTTTCGGCCGTTTGCGGCTCCCACTCATCTCATGTTCGTAGTCCATATCTGTTGTGATGGTTATATTCATGCCTACATCAGGACCGGGCCCCGGGCCCGGCCCCGACGTAGGGTCGGGCGGCTCATTCATTGAACCACCCAAAATATTTTAATATTTACAACTAGCTAATATATATACAAGAAAAAAAAACTTACCAATATATACAGCTAACTACACTATATTTATTTATACAAGTAATAAATAATAAATATACTTAATTATTTACAACTTTAACCCTCCTTATCCTATTTATAATAATTTTGCAAAAAAAATTCCGAGAAAACACTCCCGCCTACTCCGAAGTTTCCCGCGCTTTTCCATCTTCTTCTTTTAAAATGGCTTTGAAAGTTTGAGCTGTCATTTGTCAACGTCAGTTTTTGTTTATAATCGCGATGTAGGAGTAAGTTAACAAATATTAATGACTAGTGATTGGACCAATCATAGTTAGGGACCAATCATAGTTATGGCTGGTTTACACGTATTAAGTTTTTTTTTTTTTATGCAATTTGCCCGTTTGCTCGTTTGCCCCCTGCAAACGAGCAAACGGGTCTCCTGATGGAAAGCAACTTTCGTCGCCCATGGACACTCGCAGCATCAGAAGAGCTGCAGGTGCGTTGCCGGTCTTTTAAGGGGTAATAGGGGAGGGTAGGGAAGGAAATAGGGAAGGGTAGGGAAGAGAAAAGGGTAGGGTAGATAAGAAAGGGTAAATAGATAAGTAGTAACTAAATTTTAACTTGATTTGAAGTGCCTGCCCGAAATTTGTCAAGCGGGGCTTATGCCCCGCCTGCCAACTTAACAGAAAATAGTCAAAATTCTAATTTCCTCGTTTAGTACTTAAGGGAGCATACCCATACTACGTGACCTACTTTTTAAGATTTTTTGACCCCCTCCCTCCCCCTAGTGACCACGCGTAGTATATGCCAAGACACCTCTTCCCCCCCCCCCCCCCCCTCAATTGTTCACGTGGTATTGGTGGCAAGAACAATTTTTAATCATTTTGTAAGTAGAAAGAGTAGATAGCAAACTGTGATAGCAAATGAAAATAATTTGACTCATAATTATTTTCATTGTGTTTATTAAGTTATTTATTTCAAAAGACTCTTTGCATGTTTATAATAATTTATAAATATTTATAAATATAGGAATAAAAATAACGATCACCAAATAATACTTTGATACCCTATAATAGTTTGCCAAAAAGAAATACTTGACATCAATATTTAAGATGTACTATACAAGGTGTAACAAAACTAAGTGATAATGCTTTAGGATGTGTACATGTTCCTTATAGTGAGTTTACTGTAAAAGTAGCAGCGCTGAATGAGCAAAATTTTTTTCACTTTTGTATGGGCAAGCGCCACAGTGTAACGAGTTTCTCCATACAAAAGAAAAAAAAACACCTCCCCCCCTCTTCAATTGTTTACGTGGTATTGGCAAGAACAATTTTTAATCATTTTGTAAGTAGAAAGAGTAGATAGCAAACTGTGATAGCAAATGAAAATAATTTGACTCATAATAATTATTAGTCAAATTATTTTCATTGTGTTTATTAAGTTATTTATTTCAAAAGACTCTTTGCATATTTATAATAATTATTAGTACATAATTAAATATAGGAATAAAAATAACGATCACCAAATAATACTTTGATACCCTATAATAGTTTGCCAAAAAGAAATACTTGACACCAATATTTAAGATGTACTATACAAGGTGTAACAAAACTAAGTGATAATACTTTAGGATGTGTACATGTTCCTTATGGTGAGTTTACTATAAAAGTAGCAGCGCTGAATGAGCAAAATTTTTTTCACTTTTGTATGGGCAAGCGCCCCAGTGTAACGAGTTTCTCCATACAAAAGAAAAAAAATTGGTCTTTCAGCACTGCAACTTTCACAGTGAACTCTATGTAAGGAACACATACACACCCTAAAGTATTATCACTTAGATTTATGTTTAATGTATAATATAATAATAGTCTAAAATTACAATAGGACAATCAGAGAAATTAATATCTAGGCAGATGGCTCATGGCGGACCAAAGTAATTTAGTCGCGTTTAAAACTTTATGGTTTGAAGTTAAATCCAACCGACAGATCACAATAATTAACATTGAATTGACATAATCCGACGACATGACGTTGATCTGTCACCTACCTAGGAATCAATTTCTTCGATGGTACATACTAGCTATTTTAGGGCCGATTATTCAAACCTCAGATAAACAGACAGATAAGATTTATTCTATTGATAGCGAACAAAGCAGTTGCATCCGGGGAATAAATATATTTGTCTCTTTGACGGCCAGATAAACTCTTATTCCTTAGGTTAAACTACTAATTCGATAAATTGAAGTTACTCAGCTTGAGGTTAGTTTTCGTGTTTTGTGTTAACTTTAATTTTGGAGGAATTCACAATTCTACTGTATGCCGTATTATAAATAAATGTGTCGATGCCATCGCATTCTTGAGGCAAACCTTTGTCAAATTACCAAGAAGCGAAGAAGAAATCAGAAAATGACAAATGTTTTTCTCATTTGTGTAGGCACTGTGTTCAGCTGCATTGATATTTCTCATCTCATGATAGCATGATATTTGCTAATTAAGATGAATTGAGATTCAGAAGAATGATCACCAAGCTTGACAGCTTCACCAAACTTCAAAATGCCTGACTAGTGACAACAGTGCCTGTTTTTTTTTAATGGCTGTTGGCTATAAATAATAAAATACCCATAATAAATGCCAGTGTCAAGTATTAAATGGCGAGAAAAAAAATTCGTATGACGTTTCTCTCGGCGAAATTGACTACGTGACAAAACTCTAGACCCCCTCCCCCCCTCTTGTGACCGAGCGTAGTATTTTGAAGACCCCCCCCCCCCCCTAAATGGGTCACGCAGTATGGGTATGTTCCCTAACTAAATTTTAACTTACTACTTGCTACTAAATTTTGTGTTTACATTGTTTGCAATAAGTAACTTAAAATTAAGTTAAAATTTAGTTAACTACTTATCTACTTAATACGTGAAAACCAGCCCTTAAGGATAGCTGTTAAGGTCAAATTCCGTAGTACATCCAATTAAATTATGAAAGTGCTAAATATGTAAAAAATTGGACACCCAGACACTTATTATTATTTATAATGATTATTTATAATCGATTTTTAGGGAATTATTCGATATTTAATCATTGTGGAAAAAAAAATTGAGATGTAATTTGACCACCGCAAACACAATGGTCGTCAACTTGGTCGTCAATCATGGTCGTATTCATTTCGCATGCGCAAAGTTAAAAATTAGTGTCAGTGTTAGTGTCATTTGCCAAAATCTGACAGAAATTCACAGACTACTTAGAAGAACTACAGAAATTGATTCAAATTTCTATGCAATTAGCACATTCGCGAAAGGCGAAAGCTGCACATGCGCATTGAAATGAAACGAATAAAAAGTCTTATCACAGCTGTATCGCCATTACTTTTCGAAGTAAAGTTTTCATAAATTTCAATTTGAAATATTTCCGCAGAATCACCGGTGAACCCACTTTTTTTGGGCTTAAAAAATCGCAAATCTTACAAGAAATTGATAAGCAGTTTTTTAGCCGTTTATCTTTGATACGACGAATTCTCAAAAATTGTACCACTTCCGGCAAAAATTACGTATGATTCATGGAAATTTTAAAATGAATTATTTCACATAACTTGTCGGTAAGGTATTTATTTTTTGGTATCAATCGATGCAGGATGTTTTATTCTGCTATATATTTCGAATTTAGGTCAGAATCTTTAAATTTATAAATGTTATATCAATGCTTATAAATAACTAGCGGCCCGGTACGTGCTTCGCTACGTATAAAGTGAAATAATACAAAAATCAGTTAGAACATCGATTCATCTCTTTAAAAAATGTATTACTTAATTGCTAGCTATTTAAAACTTATTCCAAAACATTTGGATAAACAATAACAGGCAAAGTGTGACAGTGCACTTGCATGCTACTTGTATTATCGAAGCAAGTTACTTCTCAGAAGTAATGTCAAATGTGTGCCTTGCGCTCTGGAGTTAAGGTTGAATTTGTTATGTTCAATTTTGGTGACATTGGTGACCTGACGTGGTAAGGATGATGAATGTAATTTGCATAGTAGCATATGCTTTCAGTTCTAAAAACAGCGTCTAAACCCCCAAACTTGTATCTATAAGGAATCCGGAGTTCTCTTAGTATCTTCGGAACCATAGTATACCTTGGTGCAAAATCTTGCGTTTTGGTAGTACCTATATGCTTAGGATGCTTCTCATAAAACCAAAATCATCATAATATCTTTCCATATAAATTTTGAGGAGTTCGAGGGCGATTACTCATGGATCCCATCATCAGATCACCACTTTTGTGAACATGGTACCAAATTGGAGTGAAACCTAATATAACAAAACGAAAATTTTGAAAATCGGTCACAAACGGTGGAATAATCGTTGAACATACAAAAAAATATATATCTTATCTATATTGGAAGTCGGTTAAAAATGCGTTATGCTGATGAAAAAATCAATGTTTGTAGTTCACGAATAATTTCTCATCTTGTATTAGAATCAATTGCACAACGTTGATCCAATTCATGATTTTCATCACCAATAAAATAAATTAGCAAAAATTGATGATCAGCGTCGGAGTACGGCAATAACAAACCAACTTGATGATAAATCTGGCCCTGAATCTGTAACATGTATGCAATTTTAGGTTGTTGGATAAGAATTTTTATATAACCATCGCATACTTTATGATTAAGATTGATATAAACATGTAATGGGACAATTTCCAGTTGAAAAAATAATAATTTCACTATTTTAAGATAGTTATAATAAAGCTTTCTGAAAAGACTTATGTGTTCTGCTCAGTGACTTTGGATCCAGGATACACCATCATAATACGAAAACTCATAATCAGCTGACTTCATTACCACTATAGAATTTCTTAAAAAAAACTCCAAGCATATTATACTACTGTAGATGTAGTATATATGTATATAGAGTTTATCAAGCAATGCTGAAAATTACATGTTCATCTCTAGAGTTCTGTTCTCTGACTTTCGTTTTATTATTATAGCACAAATTCCGCATGGAAACTCATAATATAAAATACTAGCTGTTCCGCGCGGCTTCGCCCGCGTTTTTTAGGAATTTCACGCAACCGTACATTTTTCAGCAAAAATAGCATATGTCCCTTTACGTGGTCTATTCTTCACGTTTGCCAAATAAATATAAAAATTGCTCCAGTAGTTCCTAAGATACTAAGCAATTTCATATAATTTCCCCCATTTTTTCCACATTTTCCTATATTTCTTCGCTCCTATTAGTTTTGGCGTAATAAAATATTGCTTATAACCTTTCTCAATAAATGGGCTATTTAACACTGAAAGAATTTTTTAAATCGGACCAGTAGTTCCTGAGATTAGCGCGTTTGAATAAGCCCTTTCATATAATTTCCCCCGTTATTCCCACATTTTCCTCTATTTCTTCGTTTTTATTAGTCGTAGCATGATAAAATATAGCTTGTAGCCTTCCTCAATCAATGGGTTATCTAACACTGAAATAGTTTTTCAAATCGGAGCAGTACTTCCTAAGATTAGTGCGTTCAAATAAGCTTTTTCAAATAATTTCCCCCCGTTTTTTCTACATTTTCCTCTATTTCTTCGCTCCTATTAGTCTTAGCGTGATAAAATATAACCTATAGCCTTCCTCGATAAATGGGCTATCCAACAGCAAAATAATTTTTCTAATCGGACCAGTAGTTCCTGAGATTAGCGCGTTCAAACAAACAAACAAACTAACAAACTCTTCCGCTTTATAATATTAGTATAGATTCATAAACTACTTAAAACTACATTAATAGATCTATGTTTGTCCCAATTTTGAAAGACTCTCCTATACAATATAGGTACTTACCTACATATTTCATAGATCCCGTGATCAAATTGCTATCTTAGTAACCGCAAAACTAAGGGTCAATCCATATTCATACTTCCATACTAATATTATAAATGCGAAAGTGTGTCTGTCTGTCTGTCTGTCTGTCTGTCTGTCTGTCTGTCTGTCTGTTTACCTGTCTGTCTGTTACCACTTCACGCTCAAACCGCTGAATCGATTCTGCTGCAATTTGGCATAGGGATACTTTGAGTCCCGGGAAAGGACATAGGATAGTTTTTATCCCGGAAAAATGTACGGTTCCCGCACGATAAATTTATTTTGGCGCAACGGAGTTGCGGGCGTCATCTGGTTTATACTAAGTCAAAGCGCATCGAAATTACTCACTAATATTGAACATAACAAATTCAAACTTAAAGTATAGTTTTCACAGAGCCAGTAATGGCTCTGTGAAAACTATACTTAAGGTTTGAATTTGTTATGTTCAATATTAGTGAGTCAGAGCGTAACGCACGCAGTCACGTGACATTGGTGACCCTGATGTGGTAGTGATGATGATGGTGATGATGGTGATGATGGTGATGAATGTAATTTGCATAGTAGCATATGCTTTCAGTTCTTAAGGCAGCGCCCCAACCCCCAAACTTGTATCTATAAGGAGTTCGGAGTTCTGTTCAGCACCTTCGAACCATGGTATATCTTGGTGCAGAATCTTACTTTTGGTAACATATGCCTGGAATACTTCATACAAAAGCAAAATCGACATATGTTTTCATTTAAATTTTGAGGACTCCTGGATCCACTCGACCGATTTTGTGCAAACTTCACATAAACCATCTACTAAATAGTCCGAACAAACCCTGAAAATTTGGTTTAGATAGGTGTGCCCCTTCTTGAGTTATAAAGTGACAACGAAAATTGCCACTTATTTTTATATATTAAGACTAGACGTTCCGCGCAGCTTCGCCCGCGTCAATTAGATATTTCACAAACAAAAAATAGCCTATGATCCTTCTCGTGGTCTACTTATCTGTGCCAAATAACATAAAAATTGATCCACTAGTTCATGAGATAAGTCCTTTTAAAATATAATTTCCCCCGTTTTTTTCCACATTTTCCTCTATTTCTTCACTCCTATTAGTCTTAGCGTAATAAAATATAGCCTATAGCCTTTCTAGATAAATGGGCTATCTAACACTGAAAGAATTTCTCAAATCGGCCCAGTAGTTCCTGAGATTAGCGCGTTCAAATAAGCCATTTCGAATAATTTCCCCCCGTTTTTTTCCACATTTTCCTCTATTTCTTCGCTCCTATTAGTCTTAGCGTGATAAAATATAGCCTATAGCCTTCCTCGATAAATGGGCTATCTAATACTGAAAGAATTTTTTAAATCGAACCAGTAGTTCCTGAGATTAGCGCGTTCAAACAAACAAACAAACAAACTCTTCCCAATTATAATATTAGTATAGATATTGTGATAATTATGCTAAATTTATTATTTAAGGGGGGCTTCCTTACAAGTTACAAAAAACGTGTTTTTTTGGCCGTTTTTGCTCTATATCAATAATGACAGTAGGTACTTGAATTATTCTGAAAATCCTCAGTTATGTGTTTACTTTAATATATTTAATATTAATCTATACTAATATTATAAATGCGAAAGTATCTCTGTCTGTCTGTCTGTCTCGCTTTCACGCCAAAACTACTGAACCGATTGTAATGAAATTTTGTACACAGATAGTCTAAAGCCTGAGAAAGGACATAGGCTACTTTTTAACTGAAAAAAGGGATTGTAAGGGAGTGTTTATGCGTAAATTTGTTCCAATTAAGTTAGTTACAAAAATTCATAACAGATGGCGCTAAGAGTCGATTACATCTCGCTATCGCTTGCTCATGCGTCTTTCTATAAGAGGTACCATGTTTAGTTGCGTTTTTCGATTCATTCGATTGTTATACATAACTCACTACTCAGTACTTTATCTATGCAGTGACGTAACCTTAAACCTACCAATGATAAAATATAGTTTATGGGTAATGCTAAAGTTGTGAAATGGGGGCTAAAATATAAGCTTTAATATTTGGTATAAAGTTTAATTTTAAAAAATTAAATATTATGTGCACACTGCACAGCTGTTTTGGGTTTTTTGATTTAAGGGGTACCACTGGTACCAGGGTTTTCAAAGCTTTAAATTTGACACCAATTTTATTGACACCGCGCGCTATAAACTGAAGTCCACGCGGACGAAGTCACGGGCAACAGCTAGTATGAAAATAAAATAAAAAATAAAGGGAGGCTCTCATACAAAAACACAATTTTTGGCTCTCATAATGACGGTTCATAATCCCTCGGCATTCATAATTACGTCTTTACAACGGCGGGGTTACAAATGCGACTGAGCCTTCGTCGGGACAAAGCTTCCAGACGTTCCAATTCGGTCGGGTGGTCGGCTTGTCGGGTGCGCCGGCGATCCGACCACGCCCGACCAATATTAAAAATAATTATGTCGGGCCGACCGCTCTCCACACTTCCCGATTCGGTCGTGGTCGGGTGGTCGGCCCCGACCAAATCCCGTCTGTCAGGGCTTCATAACGTTATCGAATAACAGAAAAAATATCGTTACGTACCGTTATTTTCATAATGGTAGCCAGATAACGTTATTTTTTTAACGATATCTAGTAAAATAACGTTATATTTACCGTTATTATTATAACGTTATTTTTTCGTTATGGCATAACAAAAAAATAACGTTATAATAATAACGGTAAATATAACGTTATTTTCTGGTATCAGGTATGCGATCGTGCACGGTGCACCAAATCTCACTCATATTTAAAATGTAATAAGCGTTCTCTGTGAAAATACAAGGAAAAAAATACACCTTAAAAGCGTGATTACGTTTAGAAAATTTTCCCGCCTGTCATGACTTTCTTGACGGACTATAACGTTATCAAAGAACATTTATTTACCGTTATAAATCCTATATAACGTTATAACATTTACCGTTATTAAATACATTTATAACGTTATTTCTAGTATCGGTTAAATTTTCATAACGTTATCTATGCCCTTGAAGCAATAACGTTATGAAAAAATAACGTTATTTGAGGCCCTGCCGTCTGTTCCTACTATTAGTTTTATTTCTCACAGATAATGACTTATAATGACGTTTATTATTGTTATTTTTCTGTTCTGCACTGTCTAGCGGCGCGACTAGTAGTGAAAAACGCGAGAGTGTACAGTAATGCGCTCGCTTTCCTCGCGAGACCCTTTGTCTCGGGCGCAAAATACCGACACCGAACCGAGAGGGTGCGAGACGAGGCGAGCGCACCCATTTACACTCTCGCACTCGGGCCGCCTCGATGTGTCTCCGAGTCTCGGCCAGGGCTTCATAACGTTATCGAATAACAGAAAAAATATCGTTACGTACCGTTATTTTCATAATGGTAGCCAGATAACGTTATTTTTTAACGATATTTAGTAAAATAACGTTATATTTACCGTTATTATTATAACGATATTTTTTCGTTATGTATAAACGAAAAAATATCGTTATGATAATAACGGTAAATATAACGTTATTTTCTGGTATCAGGTATGCGATCGTGCACGGTGCACTAAATCTCACTCGCTGCCCACTTTTTTTTGCGAGATTTGTGTGAAAATACAAAGAAAAAATACACCTTATAAGCGTGATTACGCTTAGAAAATTTTCCCGCCTGTTATGACTTTCTTGACGGACTATAACGTTATCAAAGAACATATATTTACCGTTATAAATCCTATATAACGTTATAACATTAACCGTTATTAATATCAATTTATAACGTTATTTTTAATATCGGGTAAATTTTCATAAAGTTACCTATGCCCTTGAAGCAGTAACGTTATGAAAAAATAACGTATTTGAAGCCCTGGTCTCGGCGAGAGTGTACCACAGATTACTTATATATATTTGGAGTGTACAGCCGAGTGCCGACAAGCATGAATTTTTTGCTTATCTGTATCCTTGTCTATGGACCTGGGCTGCCAATTTGTGCGGAATTCCCTAAATTACGGGGATACTCAAGTTAATTAGGAATTGTCGTTAAATGGGGGAATCATCGAATTTTATTTTACACTATGGATATCGATTAGGTTCCTTGTTCTTTATTGAAAGAATATGTGCATCTTTAGTTTGTCAGTTAAAGTCGATTTTATTTATTAATATTATTATTTGTTTTGATAACCAAAATTCTAAACCAAAACAGAGAATAAAATTATTCAAGGAGTAGCTGTCATATATTTTTTAAGTAAATGTAAAATGCTTAGATAGCATGAATTCACGGGCGTATATGTATAGCTTTGATAAGGGGGGGTCCCTAACGTAAAAAACGGCCAAGTGCGAGTTGGGCGATTGCCCATGAAGGGTTCCGCAGCAGCAAATAGGAAACGTGTTTAGAAAATTAAAAATTATATTGGACAAGTAAGATGGATAGTAATGGAGGGGGGTCCCACAAAAGTGCTCAACGCCGATAAAGAAGTTTAGAAGAAGTTAAGAATTTATCGCGTCAGAAAAAAGTAACTCGGCGGATAGCGCTGATTCCCAGACCCAACCCCCGTCGTTCTTTTTCACGTCCTGGCATATGAAAGAATATTGAAATTTGAAATGAAATATAGTTAAATAGTGAACACAGAAGAAAGATGTTTGATTTTTTGCATTAGTCGCCCTCTTTATTATATTTCTCCAAGTATTTTTCTCCAAGTCACGGATTTTGATTTGCATTTTTGGGGAATTTGATAAATTAGTATTGGCAACTCTCTGATCTATGGTTATTTGGGTCAAACGGAAATGATTTGGAATCGGGATTCAGCTTCGGTGCGACGTGGACGTTTCCGCTGATCGGTACATAAAGGAACTGATGAAAACTGATTATATACTGAACTTTAGTTAGAAATAAGTTTTTAGCTTTATAGAGAAATAACTATATTGTATGTCTATAACCTTTTTAATCAATATAGTGATAGAACATTTACGATAATATACGTTTAGTGAGGCTCATAGGCGTCTGCCTGAGACCATTTGCCAATAAACTATTTCTGAAAAGAACTTGACTCTCCGTTAGTGGTATTTAGTAGTGTGTTTAATCGATAGTCCGCATAATATGGATTTTCCTCAATGTGTTTCACCGATTTGCCAGAGAATGGTAAAACAAAGATGAGCCGCCATTTTGTCTATCAGTGAGGCACGAGGCGTGGCACATTTTTATTGCGCAACAGAATTCAGATATAGGAATTACTTCACAATTTTATAAACATGGTAAGTGATTTTACTCTAGTTATTATCTACAAGACGTAAGCGAATGTGATAAAAGTATTGTGATGCCTAAAGCGTATTTGTTAATAATAATTCATCCCAAACTATTAGGTACATATCCCAAACTATTACAATTTACATATAAAAATCAACATTATTTACATGAGATAATGTTGCAAAATATATATATTTGAGCAAAAATGTAAATTCTCGATTGTCTTGATTAACCCATTCAATGCCACCAATCCACTTGTAACATACCGTGGTGCCACTTGATTTTTTGTTTTTTCTAACTTAAAATACATTGTTTAACGTATTTTATATATTAAATAATGCAATAAATAACGAAAACCTCTCTAAATACGATAAACGCACCAATTGCGTTGGTGGCACTGGTGAGACAAATCCAATCACAAGTGCCATTCAACGCACCACTTACGTTGACGCTTTTGTTATAATTGAACTGTGTTATGCAACATGGTAGCTGAATAATTTTTAAATACAGGTAGGTCTTTTTCTACATACAGTTAACCGCTTATCAAGCTACCCATGGTAATTCAAAGTCCTTTCTCCCCTTCATTCTTTGAAAAAAAAAAACTGAAAATTGAAATAAAATCTTTATAAAATAAATAAAATCCTTATTTGAAATATTTTTTTTCTTAAATGTTGAACTGGTCAGCTAGTAAAAGATTTTGTATCAATTTAATTATAAATACAACGAATGGTTGGTAAAATTTACTAATTTGAACATAGTAGTGTTGCATCATGCATGAAACCATCCAACAAAATTCGCCGTTAAAATGCCATTGAACACACCATGTAATATACCTAAATATATTGCTTACTTTTATGTTCTTAGTCAAAAACTTCTCACTCTAATTCAATAAAACTGAAAATATGTTGAATTGAAATCAGGCAGTTTTTGGGCTAACGGTTTTTTCGCTGTCAAAAAAAGAGGGGAGATCCAGACCAAAAACCGACTGTCACCACATGTAAAATATATCTCCAGTAGCTAATGAGGCCAAAGATTCAAATTAAATATAGACATAGTGCGTTGGTGGCACCAGAAAGTAAACTCACAAAACGCAAATGGTGCGTTTCTGGCACTGAATGGGTTAATCAATGACGTCAACTGTAGATGGACATTGGACTCAAGAGTCTAAATTTAGAAAGTGACTTCGACCTTCGTCCTTATTGATCGTTGCAATAATTTGAAAGCTTATTTTAAACACATGAAGTGGCTAAGCTTTAGTTTAAATGTCCTATATTTTTAATTTACTATGGAGCAAGCACCCCCTCCCCCCTGCCATGTATATTGCCTCACGTACACGGACTTATGGCTCGACGATCTTTTTCGCATGTGTGTGACCTTATAAAAGCATACTTGGGGAAAACAATTGTCGACTGCCGAGCCATAACTCCGCGTACGGTTCTAATAACTTGCATGTCTATCACCCCTTTTACGCCTTTGGGGTATGCGGGGGGTCCATTATTTCGGAGATAATAATATTATGTTGCAAACTGCAAATCTTCTCCTGTCCACTACACCTTTGTTATGCCTTGTAAACACCCAGTAAATGAACAACTGGCCACATAACCTTTAAATTACAACTATGAATATCTCTTCAATTGGATGGTCTCCTCAAGGTAGAAGTGTTATAGGTTTTGTGCCTAGGCCTACCCCCTCTGTTGACCTCACCCAAAAATCATGGGGCACTATGTAGTCTTACTGTGTCATTTTATATTGTATTTTTAAAATTGATTTTTTTTTTATTTGATTTAAAAATGCCCACATAAACTTAGGTTCATGTTCGCACAAACATCAGAGCACAATTTTTAAGTGCCCTGTAAACAATGAAATCGTTTGTCAAATTTTACATGTTTTTCATCAAACAAGTTTGTCAAAGAAATTTGATCGTTTTCAGGGCACCTTAGACCAAGTTTTAACCACTGTGACTGATAATGTACAGACAATGCATTATTATCAATTCCTTAGATCAGGGGTTCCCAAACTGTGCGCCGCGGAATGGCAAGAGGGGCGCCATGAGTCGATCATCTATCATTATCCATAACCACAAATATTATAAAATAAAATTATAATATGAATTATACAAAGCAGGCAAATGATTAAATATTTGTTCATTATTATTTACCTGCTTTACCCAACTATAATCATTAAAGGTATTACAAAATGATACATAAATAAACAATAGGCTATTTGACCTATTTTTTTTTCTTCATTCTAATCGCTTCTTAATCATTCATTTTCACCAAAAAAACTAATATTTTAATATTTTACACAGTGGAAACCCATAAAAATGTTGATTGAAAAGCATGCCTCTTAAATGGCGCCGAAAACACTGTCTGCCATTGTACCGCCATAGTGTGACGTCATGTTTTTTGTATTTTATACATTCTTTATTGAAAAAAGTTTTATGTGCTAAGCGTACGAGTCTAACAGTGGCAAAAAATTTGAAAAGAATTTAGAAATAATTTGTAATGTTGAACACTTTTGTAGAAAAGTTTTGGCCATTTCATTTTCTGACTACAATCAATGGAGATAATATATAAAACTGATGTTTTATTTGAATTATTCAAGAAAATATATTTTATAAATCTTTCTAGGCTTATTCATATTATTTATGTACAAATAAACTTACATATGACGAGCGCGATATATAAAAGATATTAAATTACAAATGGGATGACGTCACATCCAAATCGGAAGTACCGCAAAAGCGTTTTCGTCAGTACAATTCATATTTTCATAAAATCATATTTTCAAATCGACTTTATTTATCAATCATAAGCTTTTATTTGATGATAAGGGTGAAATACGGTTTCCTAGACCAAGTTCTATTAGAAATATGCATTTTTTCAATGAAATTAAATATAGGTCAAGTAGCCTATTTATGTGTCCTTTTGTGTATAGCTGGGTAAAGTAGGGTGCCGTGACAAAATATTGACTTGTAAGTGTGCCGCAGGCTGAAAAAGATTGGGAACCCCTGCCTTAGATGTTTTGTGAAGTTTATATGCCGGAAATAACAGGCAGTCCTGCCCTAGTAGACAAGTGGCAAGCGGTTGTCATAAAAGTAAACGAAATGTATGCGATTTGACATGAGTCATCGCTTCGCTAGCGAATACTGCTGTCAAATCCCATACATTGCTTTGGCATTTACGATAATTGCTTACCGTTTGTCTAGGCCCTCTGGTGTCCCCCGCGAGGCCAAAATTGTCCCGCTTTTGCAAACAGACCAACCAAATTATTTTTACGTACAAAATGCCTGTGCAATGCCTGGAAGTAACTTTCCCATATTTTGCTCGATATCAATAATAGCAACAGATAGGCACTTGAAATATATATGTCGCAGGAAAATTAGGATATCAGGGATTTCACGAAATCCTGTTAGATGCTGAATATTCTTGTTTATTACGTCTTCTTACTAAAAATATCTAGTGATATGTCATTTCACTAAACTAAATCTAGTGAAATGACGTTAGAAAAGCAGATACCGCCGAATAAAATTGAGCCACATATAGTTTCTCTCGCTCGCTCTAGTACCCACGTAGTGTTATTATTATCACATGTATTTAAATGCAACAATAGCAGATCTGAGGCGGCATCACATGGCATCACCATATCTCTGAATCATACAGTTGAAACCAGCTGAGGTTTCTTCATTATATTACGTATACTTCAGACCTTTGATTTTTGACGTCAAATGAAGCGGCCCACCAAGTTGAATATTTTTAGTAAAGGTGGCATGTCAATCTCTAATAGCTTGGTTAGGTTCTATATATACCTGAAGCACCTGTGTTTTCTAATCAGGATCACCCTGATAGAAAACACAGGTACTTCAGGTACTCCAGATCTTCGATTATCCTAGTTTTTACGGTTCCGTATACAAAGAGTAAAACTCTCTCTTCTCTGTCTGACTAGTGCCCGTGTGGGTACTAGAGCGATCGAGAGAAATGCGTGGCTCGATTTTTATTCGGCGGTATCCGCTTTTCTGACATTTCACTAGATTTAGTTTAGTGAAATGACATATTATCACTAGATATTTTTAATAAAAAGACGTAATAAACGAGAATGTTCGGCATTTAACCGGGATTTCGAGATATCCCTAGGGATTTCATGAAATCCCTGATATACTCTTTTAACTGTGACATACAAAATATTCAATTAATCCCTCAAATTTCCAAGAATCCGCGATCGAGGGATCAAAGCCGACCTCTGTGGCTCAGTGGGTGGGCTGTCGAGGGTCGCGCGCCGACGGAACAAAAAGTTTTCAAAGTTCCTGGGTCATGGATGTGTAT
The DNA here is from genome assembly GCA_905333045.1 of Lysandra bellargus. Classification (NCBI taxonomy): domain Eukaryota; kingdom Metazoa; phylum Arthropoda; class Insecta; order Lepidoptera; family Lycaenidae; genus Lysandra; species Lysandra bellargus. The sequence continues at coordinate 8,787,487 of HG995349.1, forward strand.
TAAATATGTGTATAATATAATAAAAATCTTAAATATATACAGTATAGTATAAAAGTATTAAATATATTTCCGTTGTCTGGTACCTGTAACACAAGTCCTTCAGGTACTTACCACGAGGCCAGACTGGCGTGGTGTGAAGCTTCCATCGATATTATTATTATTATAAAGCGCACGGTAGTGCGCAGGCCTAGTTCCAGCAGGCCGCGCGCATGCCGTGCACTATTTACACGAACCATTTCGACGCACTTTTGACCCCCCTGTAGGTCACTGTCTATTGCAAGTGCAAAGATAAAATTATACCTACGTTATTATATACTAGTACTTATGCTGTATACCAAATTTCATAGATATAGCTTTGGTAGATCCTGAAATATGTCCCTGTAAAAATAGCTAATTTTGGCACTCACTCACTCAAATTCTCAACTCAACACTCACAACTCAAAAACTCAACACTCACAACTCAAAAAATTGTCATGTGTAATGCACACTGTATAGTATAATAAATAAATACTGTTTACTTAAAAAATTTATAGTTTAACAAATACCACTAGTGGCGTCTATCGAAACTATTGTTTATATCGGACGCGGCACAAAAAGAAAACATAGGTATGATTTCTTAAAAAAAGTATTGAAATCCTACCAAAAACATACCTGTTGTTAAAATAGGGCCTAGTTCCTATAGGCTAAATTTTGGCCTAAAAAAAGTTGAAAGTTGAAAGTTGGACTTGGCAGGTTTTTGTGCTATACGTAACACTTGATTAATTAGATAATATTTATTGAATTTAATTAACCTGCCAAGTTTAAATTAGATGGATCAGGCTACTGAAGATGACTATGATCGGTGAAGTGAATCTTAACTTCGCATTGGATTAGATTTCAACTCTTTTTTTAGGCCAAATTTTAGTCTATAGGAACTAGGCCCTATTTTAACAGGTATGTTTTTGGTGGGATTATATTTATACTTATAATTAACAATATATTTGTAATTAACACCTCCATTGTGGATATTGCAGACACAATAGATTTTCAATTGATATGCGGCAGCCGGCTGCCACTTGGGGGTGGATGTGCTACTAATAAAATTAAAAGAATTTATGGATACAAGAAACATTTTTGCCTATTTTTGCTTTATAATGGTACATACCTTCATGCGCTAGTCCTACTCACACTTGGCTGACATATTTTTTTATTTATGTATTAATTTTGCAGATGTCCCGCTCTGACAAAAAAATGGTCTCGTTTTAAGTATACAAGATACCCAATGGGGATACAATACTACAAACTAAAATATAATAATATCTTGTAGTTTGTCCTTTGCTCATAAAATGAATAAGCTAATAAATACAAAGTTTTGTTGTGATATAACCATTATCATTTACATGGTGTATCTATTGTGTATTTTTATTAGTAGAAGTATGAACAATAAAAACTAAGAAAGAGTAACTCTGTCAAAAAACATGTCCTACAATGCTTGTCAAAAATGTGTACCTTAGGTACACATTTCATTTGCAATATTTAGGTGGCCTTAAGCAGTATCAGGCTGACGTTACACAACAGTTCGAAAGGAACCTTTAAAATATAGGTATAGGTAATAGTATGGGAGTTACGTTTCCTTGGTTTTTTTATTTGTAGTAAGCGGGCAAATTTATGTGAAAGTCAAAGATAGTTAAAAGCGATGCCCAAAATTTCCCCATCGTCATACCAACTGTAGAATATTTTTTAGTAATATCTAAATGAAAGGGGACGCCTTTGCCCAGCAGTGGGAATGGCTAATTAGAATAGAATATAAGTGAAAAATGCCAGAAGAGAACTTAAATCGGGAGACTATGTACCATGGAAGAAATTGATTCATAGGCAGAAGATGGACCTAAGCACTGACCTCCATTATACGCTGGACCTATGATACCCTTTGAAATGACAGCTGTTTTTTGTGAAGAGAACTAAATCTGACGTAAACATGACGTTTAAAAGTCGTCATATTGGCGCTGATAGCAGTAGTGGGAGTACTTGGAACTAATACTAGTTTCTACCACCGTAGTGATTATATTGTCTTTGATTTCTATGACCAATGGCGATTGAGCAGCTATTTGCAAGTTACGTTAGATTTAGTTCTCTTCCTCCGCATTGGGGGCGCTGATTCCGCTTCAAATAGGCACAAAAAACAGCTGGGTATCTTATGTCCAGTGTACTTGTATAATGGAGGTCAGTGTACCTAAGTCATTTGGTGGAGTTATGTAAATTTTATGTTAGTCGAGATCTTGGCTGGATTTGACATAATGCAACCAAATTACTTGGTCCACAATCTGCCTATGAATCAAGGTCTTATATTTAAGGTTTTCATATATTATCATGGCCCTTGCACACGGTGAATTACATATATTATATGGGTCGAATTGATAACCTCCTTTTTTGAAGAATTAAAGGTGAGACCGCACTAGCCGCCGCAGTGTCATGTATGTTTAAAATGTAATTGATGGTGAGACAGCATGTCTCACCATCAATTACATTTTAAACTTGCCAGAATAACAACTCTATTATGTCCTTCTAATTGAAAGTCAATAGGGCTGCACAACTTAATGCTTCAAGCCCCAAGTGGTTGCATGCGAATGAGATAGCAATACAAATCTAGTGTGTCTCATTTTTTCCACACGATCGAGGGATTAATAAATTAAAGTAAATTAATTTTTTTTTTGTTTTAGCCTCGTATGGATCCAAAGAAGCTTCTTAACTGCCTAAGTGTAGTTTTGTTGCCCAATGGAGGTATCAAGAGCACAGATGAAGTGGAAAGGCTGGCACTGTAAATATACCTTTTTTAAATTTTTGTGTTATACTAAATCATTTTTAATATTTACTTTAATAATATTGTTAATTATATACCTTAAAAGCACTTATCAAACTAGTGCAATCATCAGAGAATTTGATTTTCCATTGAGACAAAGTTGCCCAGTCTCTTTTAATGGACCTACAAATTAACAATTCATATAAATTTTTTTTTAATTTTATGGTATCCCAGTTCTTATTCCAGCTCACCATAAAAAGTGACAATTTTTTTTCAGATTGATGACGCAGTATTCAAAAAAACTTGTCTCAAAATGTATATACATACAAATTTTGAAGTGTACAGAAACAAATCTCTTAGATGTATTCATGGGTTCCGGTGGCTGGAGATTGCTTCATATGTGGCTGACTGAAGGCATTGTAGCAAAAAATTGGCCACTCGTGAAGGAGTTGCTGGAGCTTTTGTTATTGTGCCCAGTTGATATTGACAGACTAAAGTCCAACAACTGTCCCAAACTTGTAAAGGAGTTGTCAAAAGATGAAAATGACTTTGGTAAGTTACTTCTTAAATAGCTGTTTGTTAATATACATTCAGTGATACTTTAGTTACATTTTTATTAACCATTTATATATTAAGTATTAATCATTTATACAGGGTGTAACAAAAATAAGTGATAATACTTTAGGGTGTGTATGTGTCCCTTACATAGAGTACACTGCAAAAGTTGCAGCACTGAAAGACATTTTTTTTCTTCTATACATTTTTAAATAAATACCGCATCGTATATTTTTTGTCAACCCTAGTACAAGCGCGCCGCGCGAGCGCAATGACCTCGATCAGGTGATCTGGAAAAAAAGATATTTTATTTTCGAAAGAGAAGCGTGTTAGATGCATTATTACGTTAGTTTAAAAAGTGTACTTAACACATATTTTGTCATATTTGATTTCTCATTTAAAATAATGTAAAAGTACTCAAAATAATATTTTTTTATTATTAAATAATAAAAATGTTTCATACGATTAATCCAAAACAGTAATGTAAAAAAGAACATTAAAATAAAAGCATAACAATAAACTAGATAAGTAGTAACTAAATTCTAATAAAATTCTATCACCTAGCTTAGGACTTACTAAATTTTAACTTGCTACTTGCTACTAAATTTTGTGTTTACACGCAATTAACAACTTAAAACTAAGTTAAAATTTAGTTAATTACTTATCTACTTAGCCTCTCGGGGGTCGCGCGGGTCCATGAGCCAAATAAAATTAATACGTGTAAACCAGCCCTAAGAGGGCGGCTAATGCAAAAAATCAAACATCGTCCTTTTCTCTTCACACTCACGCCCGTCTTTCATATGCCAGGCGAAAAAGGACGAAAGGCGGATTCATCGCCAAATAAGTTTTTTCTCAATAACTCGATAAATATACAACATTTTAAAAATCCGCTAGGTCGATCTCTCAGTGATAGAATTTTATACAATGTGTTTAAATATTAACTTAGTTCAATGCATGGTTATGGCAATAAATGAAAAATTCGTGAAAATTAGATGAATCTTTGCGATTTTTTTCTATCGAGAAAATTTTAAGATAATATCGTGTTTTTGCTCAGATTGAACTCTTGGAAATATAATTTAATATCTAATTTTAGAAAATGAAACAATTTGGGGCTTATTTTCAAGTGTAAAAATGAATTATAAAATCGACAATTTTGGGTTAGTCGCCCACTTAAGTTGGTAGCTCAAGCCGGAGGTCGCGGGTTCGAATCCCGCCGACGGAAGAAAAAGTTTTCAATGTTCCCGGGTCTGGATGTGTATTAAATGTGTATTGATATAATAAAAATTTTAAATATATATGTATAGTATAAAAGTATTAAATATATTTACGTTGTCTGGTACTTTTAACACAAGTCCTCTACCTACCACGTCAGTCTGGCCCCGTGCTAAGTACCTACTTAGCACGGGGCAGACTGACGTGGTGTGAAGCATCCATAGATATTATTATTATTATTTTATGGGGAACCACAAAATTAAAAAGTATGTGGACCTAGTAGCTAATTATAGCTATGATGTAGTGGACAGGGCTGTAACTCAATAATTTTTTCAAGGATTTCAAATGCGTTTTTCTCCAAAATCGGGTTGCGTACAAATATTTAGTACTGCTTTTTGGATACACCTTAACCCAAGAATTACCTCAGTTAATTATTATCACTTTTTTGTTACACCCTGTATATTATTAATCATTAATCATTTTGTATACTTTGAGAATGTTTTGCCTTATATTTTTAATAACATTCTATTGAAAACTATTTGATTTAACAATACTAAATTATTATGACGAGGGACCTTCCATTTCCTTATCACAATATTTTTTTCTACTTAAGGGGCCGGGCTACCCTCGAAATTCTCATACATACGTAATAACAAAATCATTTTGTCATACGAAATGTTTGTCAATTTAACATGTTTGAGTTATTTTTCAGCTTAAAATAGTAATTACCTAGGTTCCTGAACAAAAATTAACTTCAAAATATTTAAACACTAAAAATAGAGTAAAACACTAAAAAATATATAAATAAATAGTAAATTTACTACAAAATATTTTAATACTAAAAATATTTTTTAGAGTTGAAATATTTTGTAGTAAATTTAATATTTATTTATATATTTTTTAGTGTTTAAATATTTAGTAGTAAATTTAGTAAAAAAAAATTATACACAATTTTTTTTTTGTGTTTAAATATTTTGAAGTTAATTTTTGTACAGGAACCTAGGTAATTACTATTTTAAGCTGAAAAATAACTCAAACATGTTAATTATTTTCGTATGAGAAAATGATTTTGGTATTACGTATGTATGAGAATTTCGAGGGTAACCCGGGCTCTTAACATAAAAGCTTGTATGTATTTTAATGTGTTTTATTTTCTTTTGTAGTGATTAAAGCGCTAGCTTCAAAACTAGTAGAGCAGTGGCTAAAAACTGTAAAAGGAGAACAGTCTCATCCTGTGTCAATAAGTGACATACCAAAAATTGTGTCTGAAACATGTAATGAAATTAAATCTCATAATATGCCAGAAACTTCCAATGACGCAACAGATAATGATGATACAAAAACATCTGAAATGCAGTCTGATAAAGATTTAGATTGTTCTGAAAGTAATATTGAAGATACAAGCCAGAATAATAGCACAGAAAATATAAATGATATCTCTGATGAAAAGGGTGAATCAAGTAAAGAACTTGAAACCTTACCTGTGCTAAAAATATCCCTAAAGAATGGGAAACAAGTGCTAACACAAGTTGATGACAGTACTAAATCAGCAAGTTCAGAGCTCAAAGCTGAGGTAAATGAAAGTAGTAAAAGTAAAAATAAAGATAAAACGAGTGAAAGAAGAAGCAGTGATAGTTCAAAATCCAGTTCTTCAAAGCATTCAAGTAAATCAAAATCATCCAGTGATAAACATCAAAAAGAAAGTAGACACAGCAGTAGCAGTAGGGACAAAGATAAAGCTAAGAAAAGAGACAAGGATAGACATTCCTCATCATCAAGCAGCTCAAAGTCAAAATCAAGTAGTAGTAGTTCTAGCGGTAGCAAAAAAACATCTTCAAGTAGTAAGTCTAAAGAGGAAAAGAAATCTGACACATCTTTAGATAAAGAAAAAAGTAAAGACAAAGAAAAGAAAGTATCAGATAAAGAGAAGTCCAGCTTGGAGGTAGCTGGCAAGCCACTGAGTCCATCTATTAAAAACCTTGGAAAAATTCCTAAGCTTAGTGAAGTAAAACGGGAGAAACCATCTATTTCCATAGAGGTTAGAAAACCTGAAGATCCAAAACCCAAGACTGTAAAAACTTTCCATTCCAAATTTAGGAAACATGGTTTAGAAGAAGAAATTCAACCACCACCATCAAGAGCTTCTTTATTAACTAAGAAGCAGTTGCCGCCGTTGCCGCCAACAGTATCTTTACCAAAAAGACCATCACCAATTCATAACGAAATACCTCCAGAAAAGAAACCAAAAACAATTGAGGACAAGCCGGGGGCTATAAAATTAATTCCCCCTAAACCGAAACGTAAGTATAATTTTAAATTTAACTATATAAACCCTTTATTAACATATTTTATTTTTTCAGGTCAAGCTATTGTCATCTTTACGACAAATCTTCTATATTCTTTCAATTCATCCTGTGGTAAGTCTAAAATGCATAACTTGATGGGTTTCAAAAATGGTAACTCCCTCAAATATGTAATATTTTTTTTAAATAAAGACTGGAACTCATTTGACTCTTTCGTTGAATACTGACCTGTATCTGTTTAAAGACGACAAGGTGAAAGAAGGGTACGCCAGCAGTTCAGTGAGCCAACCCGAAGACTCATGGAAGTGCTATTGTGGACATCTGATGCAACTGCATAGCTTGGAGATGGACGTAATAAAATTGAGATAAAAAAATTCAGTCATCTGCAACGCCTATATTCTATGTGGTCAAAGAATCAAAAGCTTATGGCTTATTCTGATCTATCTAATTCTAAATATAGGTAAACAGTAGTACAATGTGCCGAAGTAACGAATATGTAGTTATTTAGACCAGCAACCCTCTCCTACTCCATGTTGGTAAAGTTGTCCTTAAAGTAAATATTTTCTTGGGTGATTAAACTTAAGATTAAAATACGATTTAGAGGAGGAAGTTATGATTCTAAATACAGAGCAAGGTTCTATAAAAATAAACACTAGGTACCTACTAATGATAAACGCGAAACGTTTGTTTCATAATCAATGGATGTTAACATACTACTAAAATAGCTCTAGCGCCAAGTTTCTAACAGATTAGTTTATATTTAAATTATTTAAGAATATTTAATTATATTTAAGAAGTACATTACTGAATAAATACTCCCTTATTCATAAAAATAGTTGCACAGCAAATAATAATTATACAAGGTCTTCCTGACGGGCACATTGTGATGACAAAGACAACGGACCTTGGACAGTTATAATATGCTGCGTGAATATTTTCATTAGTAAAAGGAATAGAAGACAAAGCACTAATATTATGTGCATGATGCGTGCTCGTATGCACTCAATCGCGTAGGTAGGTAACGTTGATTTTACAGAATTGAATAGGCACTTAATTTTACAAAATGCATAAGTCTATGTAATATTTTATAAGGGAAAAGAAACTCAATTAGGGAGTTGCCAGGTCGCCCCGCCAAATAGCCAGACAGAGCAGCCAGTTTTGCGAGACATTTGGGTAAGAATGCCAGACCCTAGATTATTGGGTGCCTAAATATTGCCGGTCATGTTAGACATGAGAATTACTGTGGTGAAGCAAATTCAAATGTCTTACTTGACACGGGTATAAAGTCTAATAAGATGTTAACGGCCGTATTCCGAGAATTTCAATGATAACTTTAGCAAGTGAAGGTATTGAAATTGAGTTAAATGCATTAATCGCCGTAGTCAGACATGTAATTATGGTTAATCTTCAAATTAATGAAGAGTTTGACAGATAATGTAAGGGCTAAGCCCTAGAAGAGCATATTATCAAGTATTGCGTAATTGAACATCGCGCGCCTTCAATCTAATTGTCAACTAACTGTTCAATTAAATTGAAGTGTGATATTGCACAATACAATTGATCGTCTAGGGACGGGCTCCATTTTTTAAAAATATTAATTAATATTCCACTCTGAGTGCGACAGTAAATAAATTAACTTATTTTCAACCGTTTTTTCCTGTCTAAGCCTTTATAATTTATTAGCTAAATTCACACTATAAGTACAATCATTGAATATCTCGGAGTGGCAGTAACAGGCTTTATTTTTGTTATCCTACAAAATTATTATATCCTTGAATCAAGATAAAATGAAAGTGTCCTCACAAGTAAGGAAAAGCAGGCAAATAACTGCTATAGCTTTCCAATTTACATATTATACCTACACGATATTCAATGGTTTTCTATTTATTAGAGATTTTCGAGAATAATAATTACACCGTAACTGTAGGGCGTTATACGGACGCCTGGCAACTCTACTAAGTTATTAAGGCGGAACGACAGTTAATATTTACCGTATAAATATCTGAGGGATTAAATTAAACATAATAATATAAACCTCAGATATACTTTTCATTTCTCTAGTAGCGCGTTACCTACTGATAAAGTACCCGAGGGCCGCAGATTGAGTATAGCCGATATAAATGTATCTACGTGACATTTAGTTTGTAACATTATAGCTGGTCATACTGTGCTATGTGATATGTGAAATGTGAAATAATATGAAATAATGTGAAAAATCACATTTAGATCAAAATGAATTGAAACGGTAGTAAATGAAATAAAAAAAAATAAGATAAGACAGTAGGTAGCAACAAATCTCTCGTAATGATATTACCTATATGCTTTACTTGGGAAGAAGCTTTCTATTTTCGCTTTAGTTAACAGTGGTACTCAACCTTTTATAGGTTCCGTACCCAAAGGGTAAAAAACGGGACCCTATTACTAAGACTTCGATGTCTGTCAGTCAGTGTGTGTCCAGAACTGTAACTCAAGAACCGCTATAGCTAGACTTCTGAAATTTTCACAGAAAGTGTATATTTGTTGCCGCTATAACAACAAATACTAAAAACAAAATACATAAATTGAATATTTAAAGGGGGGCTCCCATACAACAAACGTGATTTTTTTTGCTATTTTTGCTCGATATCATTAATGGCATACATAGGCACTTGAAATATACTTACACGAAATACTACAAATTTAAATAAATGTAATAATTAAGGGGGCTCTCATACAAAAAACACAGTTTTCAGCTTATTTTTACTCTATTGTGGTACGGAACCCTTCGTGCGCGAGTCCATCTCGCACTTGGCCGATTCTTTATACGGGCTACAAACACGTTTTAGGCCGTGTTTCCACTGACGCGGAGCGGAGCTTAGCGGTGTTGAATTGACCAATCACCATACTCGAAATCTTCGCTGTCATTCAGCTGGAATAGCACAATTGGTCAATTCGGGCACCGCTAAGCTCCGCTCCGCTTCAGTGGAAACGCACCCTTAGTCTTGGTGTCGCGGGCTGCAACCAACATGTTTATAGTAACGTTCAAAATTAGCTATTTAATAGTGGAAAGCAAGTCAAATTAAAAAGTTAGTAGAACTTGCAAACAAAACGACAAGCAATATTATGTAGAAGAGAATACCAACCCGACTTCAATTATTTCAAACAATTCGAATTAAAAACAAGTTAGTACGACCGGCAAACAACAACACGCATTTATTTATTTCTAGCAAAAAATACATCCATATTCGCATAGGTACTTATATAATCCCATTCTCAAATAATTGCTGAATTCTCTCCGTATCGGTCATTGATCACCTGACCCCCTGTCAAAAAAACTTGTCATATTTTATCGTTTTCTATACAGGGCGTTGTATCGTATTTTGCATGAAGTACCTACTCGATGTAAACTGAGTATGAAGTAGGTATATCACTTCAAACTTTATAAATACATAGTTGGAGTTTATCATTCTACGGGCCTGTTTCACCATTTCCTGATTAGTACCGGACAGGTTATCCACTACTTAACTTGACAGAGTATAGAGAATCTGTCAAATAAGTTGTGGATCCTATCCGGCATTTTATCAGGAAGTGGTGAGACAAGCCCTAAGAGCATTTACCAAGTTTTTTTTTCGATGAACCTATAATAGCCGTCTTTATAAGAGTTAATTTTTTTCTTAACAATACAGTGCGAGCATTTTTCACATAGCTTCTAGACTAAAAAGGCCAATGACCTTCAATTATATTTTTAAACTAAGTGATTTGCACTAGGACCTGCGGGAATATCACAGTTTTTACTTTATGATCCAAATTATTCTCTACGTAATGTAGTGAATAATTTTGTATTTACTTGCATGTTTAAATATTCATAAAACTCGTGTAGATGTAGCCGATGTTATGTGCATTCGCCTACAAAGTTTGTGTACGGTGTACCCCCCCTTTTGAACGTTATTTATGGACTTGCCAATAGGATCGAAACGTGGTACCTAAACGAATCTGCGACCCAACTGAGTGCAATTAAAGCAATTATTGTTGATCAAATATGAACCTTATATGTAATAAGGTTGATTAACATGATATACGTAATCAAAACTCGGTTAGATAACTTGGGCGCTAGAGATGTGATGCATGATGAAAGCAATAAAGACGGTACGCCTTTATGTAGGCCGTAAAGCTCAATGTGCCAACTGTCGTAGTATATCTATCTGCCCTGCGACGTAATATTATGTAGGTACTGTTAATCATGTGCATTAAGCCGCCATTCCACCGCGGCGCACGCTATGCACGGCCACGCGGCGCACGGCCACGCGGCGCACGTTTTTAATAATTATTACTTTGACTACGTCAATTCGTGCGTATCGTGTCCGTGGGTTGCAGTGGACACAGTCACATATATTTTCTTGCAAAGCGAAGCTTGACGCACGTGCGTAGTCTCCGTGCGCTGCGGTGGACTGGCGGCTTTAGTGCAATATAGCTGTGTATTATAGAATGTACTTGGGTAATAAAAGCATTATTAAAGAACCATACAAATTGACTTATTTGCTGAGAATGCAGGATGAAATTCACATGGTTTGCATAGGCCTAAGAGCAGCTTTACTCAACCTGCGGCCCGCCGGGACATTGTCAGTGGCCCGCGTGAAATAAACCTATTTTGAAATTCACGCCTATCGCAAAATGGTGTAGAAGTACACTAACAATTGAGGATTTTGTGAAAATTTTAAGTGCCTACCTGTTGCCATTATTAATGCCAAGCAAAATGCCGAAAAAATCACGTTTGTTGTATGGGAGCTCCCCTTAAATAAAAATTGTTTTTAGTATATTTTGTTGTTATAGCGGCAACAGAAATACAATACCCGGCAATAAATATTGCACATCGACCTTTGGAAAGAGGCATTCGGCTAATTTCGGTTTCATAGAGCGTTACCTTTGTAGCACACACCTATTTGACATTATGTCAATCGTTGTTCAAATTCAATAGAGTGCAGTCGCGTCCAGTTCAAAATATATATCTAGAGTTGTTAACACCCCTAAATTTGCTACAGCTGTAATTTTCCAAAAGAATTTTAAATACGTAAACATTATTTGAACACCCTTTTTTATTTTATTTTACCCGAATATAAAGCCATAACTTATAGAAAATTTGGTGTACTTTATACAAAGAATAATAAAATTGTCAAAAGAAGCAAACCTTAATTGTTTTAACAGCTCCTAATATATACCGGACTTTTTGTATTTCGTGCGTAAGAGATAACGCTCTACAAAACCGAAACTAGCCGATTGTCACTTTCCAAAGGTCGATATGCAATATTTATTGCCGGGTACTGTACACAATCTGTGAAAATTTTAACTATTTTATTGCCGGTCTTGAGTTACAGCCTGGAGACAGACAGACGGACAGACATCGAAATCTTAGTAATCCTTTGGGTACGGAACCCTAAAAAGGTTGAAGAATACCACTGCCTTAGAGTATTTACAGCCTGTAAGTTTATTTTTAACGAGGCAATTTTATTATACGTTTAATTATAATATAAATTACTATAAATACAAATCCATGAATTTTAGTAGATTTTGCGGGAGAAAAATCCATCTAGGTCCGCTATACTCAACCTGCAGTCCGCAGGCCGCATGCTTTATCAGTGGCCCTCGTGAAGATTACGTCTACCGGCAAAATAGTGCAGTCATTGTGACAGTTGTGAAAATTATTCTTTTATAATCGCTAATTTTGTTGACCTAACGTGGTTGTATTGTAGCCTGTTTAAAAAATGTTGAGTACCAGTGCTGGTCTAGGTCTTATCTCTGAAAACCGCGGTTTTTTTCTTTTATGACGCGTAATAAGAATTTTCTTTAACATGTGGCTCGTAAGGCATGGCGTTTGAATTCGGGTCAAACTTTTTTTTTATTATTTTGGTATAATTTTTACTATCATTTGAACTCCTTATTTATGCTCTCTTAAAAATTTTACATTCACCTCTTACTAATAAATTATTAACACGGCCAGTAACCATAATATTAATGTACATAAAAAGACCTGAAGAAATATTTTTATTAGTAAAGGGGGCAAATGTAAAAGTGTCGGTCTCAAAAAGTGTTAGCATGGGCAAGCCCCACTAATGGAACCCTTCTTTGATATAATATATTTTTGGCACATTAGGATGCTTTCAGACTTGAACGTTTTCTCTGCGACACAGCAGAAACGTGCACGTCTGACGCGCCGTTACGCCATTAGTATCCTTATTCACACCATTTACATTAAACGGTCACGTCTTTATAACGCCAAACGTTAAACAAATGTACGAAACAGCTTTTCTTTAGGTACAGAGAAGTTGATTCCTAGGCAGGTGGGTGACCTACGTAGTTCGGTCGCGTTACGTCAAACCCAACCTTCACGATTATTACCATTGAATTGACATGATCCGACCAAATGACGTTTGCTGATTGCTCTGACGACTGCCTAGGAATCAATTTCCTCGGTGGTACATTATATCTTTAAGTATATGAGCTGTTGTCATGTGTGAGTTTGGTGTAACGCGATAAAGAGTTTATTTATTATAAATATTTTATTTTATATAGTTTATAGTACATTTGTTTGCAATTGGCTACATTATTTTATCCGTGCCTATTATCATTTTTACATTTAATTTTATTTAATTTTTACATGAAAAATATACTAGAAGCGAACTGGTGAGCAGTCGACATGAACTACTTATTATTTGCAACCTCATTAGTCATCGCATTCAACTGATGAACGAATGCCCAAAATTTATAAAAGACTTAGTTGTACTATTCCTAGGCAGATGGGGGACCTACGTAGTATGGTCGCGTTACGTCAAACCTACGAATAATAAAAACTAAGGAAAGTAACTCCCATAATATTACCGTTTAAAATTTGGTTCTTTTCGAACTGTCATGTAACGTCAGCCTTTATACCGCTCAAGGTCACCTAAATGTTGCAAATGTATTGAAATGTGTACGTTAGGTACACGTTTTAGGGTTCCGTAGCCAAAATGGCAAAAAACGGAACCCTTATAGATTCGTCATGTCTGTCTGTCTGTCTGTGTGTCTGTCCGTCCGTATGTCACAGCCACTTTTCTCCGAAACTATAAGAGCTATGCTATTGAAACTTGGTAAGTAGATATAGTCTATGAACCGCATTAAGATTTTGATACAAAAATGGAAAAATTATTAAAAATTTTAGGGGTCCCCATAGGTACAACTGAAACAAAAAAAAATTTTTTTCGTCTAACCTACGCGTATAGGGTGTCTATGGATAGGTCTTCAAAAATCATATTGAGGTTTCTAATATCATTTTTTTCTAATCTGAATAGTTTGTGAGAGAGACTCTTTCAAAGTATGATGTACAATATATAAAAACTACCAACGAAAATTTGGTTTGATCTGTCAAGTAGTTTCTTTTATACGTCATAAATGGTAAACCTTAATTTAACCTTCATTAAATCAACTAAAATATAAAAATAAATCAAAAACCTTTTAATTTTATAGAAATAAACCTTATTGCTGCTGCGGAACCCTTCAGTGGCGAGTCCAACTCGCACTTGGCCGGTATTTGACAAGTATTTTGGAGCGTGTTTTTTGACGGAGTTACTCTTCCTTAGTTTTTATTATTCGTAGCGTCAAACCAAGCCGTTTGTTGAAGACCAAACGACGTAGGTAGGTCCGTCAACTGCATAGTAATCAATTTCCTCGATGGTACAATACAACAATAGTAAATGTGCGTATGTTTGTTATGACTTATGAGTTATGATGATCCCGTGTCCTCGGGCTATCGCGGCGCACCCGGCGTCGCCACGTCGCTTGCGAGCTTCTACAGAATATTATATGTCCTGCCTCGCTGCGTTCATTGTTTTATCTTAAAATATATCCACGATACTTTATCATAAATTTTCTTGCAGATTATATACTACTAGATGACGCCCGCAACTCCGTTGCGCCAAAATTCGTTTATCGCGCGGGAACCGTACATTTTTCCGGGATAAAAACTATCCTATGTCCTTTCCCGGGACTCAAAGTATCTCCACGCCAAATTTCAGCAAAATCGGTTCAGCGGTTTGAGCGTAAAGAGGTAATAGACAGACAGCCGCACTTTCGCATTTATAATATTAGTATGGATTAAACATCACCGAGGTACGCGCTAATTAGTATCCCGCGCCATCTGACACTTGTACGATAAACTGTCCGTGTTAAATTTCATCAAAATTGGTACAGTGATTTTGAAGAAAGTCATTACTGTTTGACTCACATGCTTATAAATAACATTAATATGTATAATAAGATATTATTTTTATAAAACAGGTGGCAAGTTGGGCTGGTGCAAAACTATTATAATTTAGATATCGTCCCCCAGGGGCCATGGATATTCGTCTCGCACAAAAGCCGCAAGTGCTTTTCGGGCAGTAGATATAAATTCATAAGGACAGGCCCCCCGCTACCATATTATGTGCAATGTGTGCAATGCACACGGGCGCCATCCTCTAGGGGCGCCAAAACCAAGGACCGAAAAAAATTGTCTAAAGGGGTGCCAGTAGCCCTAACGGGGGCCCTGCATAAGGAATACCTACTTATTATAAACTCGCATTTTAATTCAACACAAGAATAGAATTAAATGATAAGAGATGTTGATGATAATTACTAATATAAAAGAAATGACATAATTGTGTTCATTTAATTCAGTTGGTTACTGATTACCAAGCTATAAAAAAGTTTTTAGGGTGGGTTGCACCAACTTAAACTGTAACTACAATGCAATATGTCAAATCTTTGGTTAAGTACGCGGTACGCCATATATTTTAACTATAATCATAACCGCTCAAAATTATATCGAAATTTTTTACGTGAAAATTTACAATGGATCACAGTGTTGTTAAATAATAAATATTTTTTCCTGTACATTTTTAATGGATAATTCATATTTTATAATATAACTGTAGCTTTAACAAAAAATTAACGCAAAATACATATTTTACGGTTAAAGTTAAATTAGCCATAAGTCTTAACTATAAATAACCATAACTTTTAACCACGCCTCTGGTGCAATCCACCCTAAGAAGATTAGCATACTTATAAAAGAAAATGTAATAGATAGGTATACAAGAAAAGTATGTAGTATGTAAACATTAATAATTCAATTAGAGATAGTGAGTTATTTTCATGTCTTTGTTATAATAAAATTTGGTTTTTCTCAGTAACTAATAGAAGGACCTTACGAGCGGTGTACTCCTCGTTGAATCAGCGCCATGAATTACTAAATGTTACTCGCAACTTCGTTGATCCATATTGAGTTTATCGCACAGACACCTAAATTCCGGTATAAAATCTAACATTCAGTCCCGGGACTCGAAAGTCGAAAGTATTTTCATGCCAAATATCATCAAAATCGGTTCAAATAAGGGTGAAGAGATGGCAGTAAGCTGCGCATAAAATATATTATCAGTATGATATACATATACTATGGATTATGATTTATGCCCTCTACTCTCTAGGTCAGTGGTCCCCAACCTTTTTTTCATGCGGCCCACAAACATGTTTTGGCCTTAGTGTCGCGGGCCGCAACAAAAATTTTTTAGGGTTTTAACCTCAATTTGTGGGAATGTTTTTAAAATAACTTCACCACGTAGACTTTACGTTATTTTGCCGGTGGGCCTGAATTTCAAAATTTAACATCACGCGGGCCACAAATAAGGTCCCGGCGGGCCGCAGCGACCTAGGTCTAGGTCAGCTATCCCCAACCCGCGGGCCGCATGCGGCCGTCCGGAACTCTATCTGAGGCCTGTGTGATGTTAAACCATTTTGAAATTCACGCCCACCGGCAAAATAATTTAGTCGTCGTGAAATTTTTATCACTTTTAAATCGTTAATTTTGAATAACGTTATTTTTTCACCCAATTTTTTTTTGTTGCGGCCCGCGACAACGACACTAAAAGTATGTTTGTGGCCTGTACTGAAAAAAAGGTTGGGGACCACTGGTCTAGGCCGTAGATTCTCGTAGGTTTGTGTAGGAGGAAATCATAATATTTGGTGTATCGACTGGGTGGAACTTTAATATGGGGCCTTGCTTAGGCTCACCACTGTACATAGGCCGGTACAGAAGTGATCCCCGAACACACCGAATTCAATACTTTAAATAAGTTGTATAATATTATGTATTTCGGAAGTTTGATTCAACTTTAATTTTACTTTCATTCATTCATTCATTCATTATTGACGTAGACATACAATAATATCATGATCATAAAACTTCGTGAAAATATCATGTGCCTACCTGTTGCCATTACTGATATAGAGAAAAATAGAGGCCGAAAAAATCACGTTTGTTGTATGGGAGCCACCCTTAAATATTAATTTTATTTTGTTTTTACTATAATTGTAGCGGCAACCGAAATACACAATCTGTGAAAATTTCAGAAGTCTAGCTTTAGCGGTTCTCGAGTTACAGCCTGGAGACAGACAGACGGACAAACATCGAAGTCTTAGTAATAGGGTCCCGTTTTTACCCTTTGGGTACGGAACCCTAAAAACGGTACGCTACGGCTCATTCAAGGAAGCATTCATTCAGCCTTTCGTCCGGCAAAGCAGGTTTTTTATGTATTACATAACTAACTTTGATATCTTTATACATATCTCAATTTTAAAATATGTGTTTAATCTCTGTTTGTATCTAGTGAAAGCTGATAAATATTGATGCACGATCGACGACAAACCCGTTATACCATAATAGAACCTTCCTACCTTAGTAACAAGGTTGATAAGACGGTCGTACCTATTTGTTTGAAACTATGTCCTAGTTCCTACTTACTACTGTAAGAACCAATTTGCTAATATCTCTCGGCAATAGTAATTTTCTATGGAAATGATCAATGCACGAATGAAACAATGTCAATTTTTGCGTCGCAGGTCAACCCTACTGTACAATATTTCAGGTAGAGCTACCTGATACTGGTATTTTATATCAATATCATAAACAACTTTATCACGAGGTTGGGACTTTCAATTGCCTGAAGCTTAGTATTTTACTGTAAATCAATGCATAACGCAATCAATAATGTAAGTCAAGGAGTAAAATTGGCCAAGTGCGAGTTGGACTCGCGCACGAAGGGCTCCGTACCGTTATATTACAGAGCAAAAATGATGTTTTTGTATGAAAGCCATTAAATATTTATTTTGTTTTAATTTTTTATTAAATTTTAAAAAGTTCACAGTTGAGGATTCTGTGAAAATTTGAAATGCCTACCTGTTGATATTGAACAATGAACATAAAAGGTCAATAAAATCACGTGGAATGGAAGCCACTCACAATAAAATATATTAATTTAATTTTGTTAAAAACAATACACAGTATTTGTTGTTAAAGCGGCAACAGACATACCGACACAATCTGTGAAAATTTCAGAAGTCTAGCTTCTTTTTCTCTTTTTTACCCTTTGGGTATGGAACCCTGAAAATTGTGTTAAATTTGAGATCTATTGAGATGCATGTATAAACATCGAGTAGGTGTTACTGGGCATTTTCAAAAAAAAATGTACCCTTGGTTGTGCCAAAAACTATTAAATGTACCTGTCCCCTCCCCAGAAGTTTTAAAAAAATCTTTAATAACTTTTTTTTTTTTCTGAAAGTAAGTTGCTTAATAGTAATTCCTAAATAGTTAATGTATCAATTGAATGTGTTGTTGTTGAAAAATGTTATGTTAGCATAATGTAACTAAAAATTAATTATAATTATAATCATGAAAAAACGTCCCTACCGGAATGTTCAGTTTAGTGACCGTTTTTTTTTTTTAGTTTTATAAACATACTACAAAAATATTTTGGCACTAAATGATAGCACTATATTTCATTGTACATCGAGAAACTCAAATTTGAATTTTGTAGTTAAAAATCTGCAACAAGACGCGGACGCAGGTTGGATGGTTCTTCAGAAACTGTTTCTTTGTTCAGATAAGTGACCATATTTTGTAAGCATTAATATACTTTCTCCAACTGTTATTACTGTTGACACATTGCAAAATTCGTTTAGTATTTAGTATAAAAAATGAAATTGTGATAACTATTATCGGTTATTTACAAACACTTTAAAAGTAAAAGAAAGTAGCATTATGTGACTTCCGATTTGTGACTTTTCGTATGGTCACCTATAATGGAACGGACAAGTCACAACAGGCGGAAAGCATAAGGCTTAGTTCACATTTTAAATAAATTATTTTTTTATTCACAGATTTTATTAAGAAAATTGGACATTTTTAAACTGGTACGATTGACGTACAAATATTTTTATTATTACTTATGTGTTAAGGTTACGCCGCGTTAAACTAAAAAATCGTGTAGGATATGTTTTAGATTGCTAATTTTCTTGTTTTTTAGTTTTGTTGATTGATAGTTTTACTTTAGGCCGGGCCGGCCTCTTATAGAAAACAAGAAATGGAAAGGGCGTAAGCGACAAAATTGTTTTTGTCGCGTAATTTAAAAACTATAAATACATTTCATATAAGCTATGGGCAAATTAAAGTGTATGCTTGAACCAATCTATGTACAAATTTTGGAAGCTTAAATTACTCTCCTCTGTTGGAAAAATAGGAATCCCTTTTTTTACAGAGGTCTTTTTGATTGATTATTCTGTGTTATAAAAGTTGACCAATCGTGTTATGTTATGGGTAATTCAAAGACAAAGACATGATGAATACTGACAATGAATTTTAATTTCTTAGCTTTAGTCATTGCTGAATCGATGAAAAATCGATATCGCTACAGCCAAATTATCAAGGCGTCGACTTAACAATAACAACTATAGTATTTGAAATGTACCTAAAAGTTTTATTTCTTAAATAATTTTGATTTTATTTCCACTACTTTTCCATTAGTAAAGTTAAAAATCATTTTGTGTCATTGATATTTGCAGATTTATAATGACTAGAGACCTATAGATAGATGCATATTATCGGTACATTTACATTTTTCACTTACCCTGCGTTCCGAAATGCGACCAAATTTAATAACAATAACAGTGCTTAATTACAAATCATAAGGGCTATTCAGTAATAATTGGGACTTTTTACTGCATTTCGAATGCAGCCAGTAGTCATGCGCGTCTTTTGTTTTGACAGTTACGATAATAATCCTTCGATCGGGGATTCTTGGAAATAGTATTCTATTGTTATCACGGTCACCGGTGTCCTTATGGGGCTTGTAGGATTAAGATGAAAGAGAAAGAAGAACGTCGCGCTTGCCAACTACAAAGAACTTTTGCCTAAAACTGTAAGTGCTAACATAGCACCCAAGTTCAAATTCTGCTCAGTTTCCTCAGCGAATGTGGAGCGAACCTTTTCTATTTACAATAATTTTCTAAATGATCGCAGACACAATCTTACAACTGAAAATTTACAAATTAAATATTTGACTGCTTACGTTTACAAATTTTTTAAATAATTTTAATGTCATATTATAATTTTACTGTACCTATTATCGCCTATCAAAAAATAATTTCCTTATTTTATGCAGATTTTGAATTTGCATACTGTCATTTATTTTGCATATTCTGTCAATTTTCATGCATATTTCAGTTATTTTTATGCATATTTGCATGCATATAACAAGCTTTTTATGTTGCATATAATCCGGTCTCTAATAATAACTTAGGAATTCGTAGACATGTGAACACATCTTTATGATTATGAGATGTTAGTCCCTCTAATTAATGAAGTTAAATCTGTAAAATCAAAGAATTTTCTACTTTTTATAAGTAGTGCAACAATAAAAATGTATAAATAAAAGGATTTTGTGTTATAAAAACTTCTTTAAATATGTTAAATTACTCGTGTAACAAATGAAAAATAGACTAGTGGGTAGGTCACAAAGTCACACTACGGATTAAAAATAATTGCTACTCTTGTTGATCCTTGAAATTATCTATATTTTCTTTAAATAAACAATTAAATCAAAGCGCACGGCCGTGCACCGCCAAGTTCCAGCAGGCCGCGCGCCTACCGTGCACTATTTACACGAACGGTTTCGACGCACTTTTGACCCCCCTGTAGCTCAGTAACTATTGCAAGTACAAAGATAAAATTATACGTACGTTATCATGTACTAGTACTTACGCAATATACCAAATTTCATAGATAAAGCGTTGTTACATCCTGAAATATGTCCTTGTAAAAATAGCTAATTTTGGCACTCACTCACTGACTGGTAATCAAAACCTCTAGGCCACTTCCAATTGTCCTAGCGCTATGAAATTTGGCACACAGGTTGGGTTTTTTATGTAGATTAACAAATCTTTTTTAGATTCAGATCAGAAATTTAAGAAATCGGTCAAGCGTGAGTTGGCTCATCTACGAATCTTAGGAAAAATTTCTTATGTAACAGTGAATACGTGTGGGAGAATTGGAACTTGGCAGGTTTTTATGATATACGTAGCATTTGATTAATTGCATAATTAAATTTAATATTGGTATTTATGTAATCAAATCAACCTGCCAAGTTCAAATTTAGAAGTATTAAGGATCAGGCTGTTAATGATGATGATTATGATCGATTTTGAAGTGCATCTAAATTTGGCATTGGATTGGATTTCAACTCTTTTTTAAGGCGAATAATTAACCAATAGGAACTTGGCCCCATTTTTAACAGGTATGTTTTTGATGGGATATGCATTTCACTAGATTAAATGAATGAAGAAATCCATTTATTGCTGTATTTTTTGTATTAAATTATATTTTACATTTAGTCACACAACGGAATCTGTTTCGGCGAAAATTCGATTTTGTTTCAATAATATTAGAATAATATAACGCTTTCGGCGTTTTTTTTAACTTATTCCATTAGTTCAATATTTTTCCTTGTATATGACATTCAAACCTTAAAAAATATAGACATATTTTTGCAAGGGTACACGTTTTTTTGAAAATGCCCTACTAATGAGTAATGACACCCTCAACTCCGTTGCGCTGTAATTAGTTAATCCGGAAGTCGGAACCGTAAATTTTTCCGCAACGAAACTATCCTGTATTAGCTTCCCGTCTTACAACTATTGAATACTTCTCATTTTACCGGTTCAAACTCAATTTTTTTTATTCAGAATATTTTTATTTTTTTCAAACATTCTCTGAACGTCGAACGAAGTTAACTACACTGGTGCCTACTACCGGTTCGGGAACTACCCCGGCGAGGTATAGGTACATATTAAACAGAAACAGCTCTGCAGGGGGCGACATTATCCCATGGTGTATCATCATTCATGAAATCAGTAACTTTATAGTACGCTTTGGTACACAAATGTTCTTTAACAACTTTTTTAAATTTATTAATTGAGAGATTTTGAACGTTTTCTGGGATCTTATTATGAAGGCGTAAACATTGACCTTTATAAAAAAAATTGACTAGTAAATTTAGTCACCGGAATTTCAAGCTTATGTTTATTACGAGTATTTCTTCCGTGGGGTATCACATTTTGCCCCACAGCAAAATACTGTAGGACATAATACTATGAAAGTAACTAAAGTACACTAGACGTGCTGTTGTTCTGTTGTTGTTGAAAATTTTCTAATGTTACTTACTGCATACGCTGCTGAACTGAATCTGTCGGCCAACCCAGCAATATGAGAGCCCCACTGAAGCTTGGAGTCTAGTGTAATACCTAAAAATACAGCTGTATCCACAAGCTCCATAACATTACCATTTAAGAGCCCTGGTTACCCTCGAAATTCTCATACATACGTAAAACCAAAATCATTTTCTCATACGAAAATATTTAACATGTTTGAGTTATTTTTCAGCTTAAAATAGTAATTAGCTAGGTTCCTGTACAAAAATTAACTTCAAAATATTTACACTAAAAAAAATTTTTTTGTGTATAATTTTTTCTTACTAAATTTACTACTAAATATTTAAACACTAAATAATAGAATAAAACATTATAGGACACACATATAACATTATTATTAACGCTAAACCAATGTAAAATGTAACTCTCTTTGAGAGAGCATCATTTACTTCGTCATAACACGCATTAAGCCGTTTGATACCGAATGTAAGAGATGTATCATCAGCAAATAATACTATCCCATGTTTATCTTTAAATTTTAACTAAGAATGGCAGATCATTTATATAAATAAGAAACAGGAAGGGTCCTAATATAGATCCCTGTGGGACCCCCATTTCAATTTTTGCAACAGCAGATTTTTTACCATTTATCTCATCCCTCTGAGTTCTATTTGACAAGTACGATTTTAGGAGGGCGAGTGCTATGCCTTTTATGCCATGGTGACAGAGTTTCCTCACCAATGTTTTGTTGCACGCAATTAAAAGCCTTTGAGAGATCGCAAAAAACTCCTAGAGCATCCTGCGACGTCTCCAGGCATTAAAAATACTACTGATCAATTCAACGCCTGCGTCTGTAGGTACTGCACTGTTATTAAGCCCAAAAGATTTCCCATTTTTTTCCCTCGCTCATTGTTTAACACGATGGCCTGTGGAATTTTGTACTGCGATTAATTCGGGAGAGGGGCGCGTCATTTTTAAGTTAGACAAGTCCCAAGCCCTACCAAGGTGTAGTGGTTTGTGTACAAAGGTAGGTGTAGGTGTAGTGTTAGTATCAACAATCTGTAAAGGATAAATTATAGCCGACTTAATATAAAGAATTAAAGAATGTAATATAAAAAAAAAAATGAAACCCATCAAATGCATTCAAGACTTACACAATAATATTATGTAACTTTGTATCGGTTTTGTGTTCATCATTATTTTTTTATTATTATCTAATGAATTGTTCTTCTTTCCAGCTATGGTGCTACAAGAAAGCGATCTGTTTATGGACGCCTTGAATGCATCAACCACAAACAAGAAAGAACCCAAAAAGAGAAAACGAAGAATGAGTGGATCAAAAGATGGTACTTCTAATGAAAGTTCTCCACCAAACACTCCAACGAATGAGGGTAAATCTGTTCCCCCAAGATTTTACCAGGATACCCTTGACGAAGAAGAATCAAAGAAAAAGACAACTGAGAAAGATGGAGAACTTTCACAAAGGGAAGAAAATAATGTAAATGATAAAGAAGAAGAGATGGAAGTTGAACCCCATACGAAGACAATTAACGGACTAAAGGGTGTTCTCTGCTATCATAGACGAAAAGGACCAAAGAAAAGTATTAAGTGGAAACCGGATTCAGAATTAGAAGAAATACAATATTTCGAATTGGATGAAACCGAAAGAGTAAATGTTACTAAAACGTTCACTGATATGAAACATTTAGAAATGATTCATGAGCGGGAAGCTTTCCAAAAGGCCAGAAATCTTACCAATGATGACGTAATGGAAGAGAAAACTATTTGGAGAAACTTAATTCTTGTCGACTGTGCAGATCAAGTAGTAGTTGAATATGGGAAAAATAGTAAAGAAAAAGACATCCAGGCAATCCGTCAGAAGGGGACGCTACAGCCGTTATATTTCCACAAGTCTATGATTCCAGATTCACCATTCGAGCCAGACGTAGAGACTCATACATATTCCGAACCAACGCCGATACCTCTAGATGATGTGACTGGGAATGTCAGTGATTTTAGAAATATGCCATGGCCTGAACCCAAGGGACACCCACCAGCTAATGCGAATCTTAACGTTCCAGCAATGTTCCCAACCAACATACCACAATTTCCAAATAATTTCCCACCAAATCAATTTCCTCTCGGCCCCGGATTTCAAGGTCAGCCGTTATTACCCGGTGACTGGCAGAATAATGTACCTCCGGTAATGCCTAACGGTTTACCAGGATCCATGATACCACAGGTCATGCCACCTAATGGTATGGCACCAGGAAACATGCCTAGAATGATGGTTCCCAATGAAAATATGATGATGGGTCCAAAAATATTTGGTGGGCCAAACCCAATGTTTCCTGGTCCACCTGATGGTTTTAACATGCCTCAAAATATGTTCCCTGGCGATTTTAACATGCCAGGACCTCAAGGTCCTCCTGGGCCTGATTCTTTTTCTGGCCCAAATAATTTTCGCGGTGCAATGCGAGGACGTGCTAATGGACACTGGAGAGGAAACGGTGGTTTTGATGGACCACCAAGAGGCAGAGGCGGAAATAGAAGTGGACGAAAAGCTGTCTGTATACATTTTCAAAGAAAAGGATCTTGTCGACAAGGAGACAGTTGTTCGTTTCTACATCCGGGTGTAAATTGTCCATATTAAAGACTTTTCTCCGTTAATTTTATATGAGGTTTATTGCCCGTTTTACAAGACTGTTTGTAAATATTAAGTATAATGTTGTCATATGTTTGTAAATATGTTACCAGGTATATTATGTAAATATTACTTTTGTAAATATTAGATAAGTAAACGCGTAACATACGAGAAAAAATGAATTAAACTATTTTATTGATGACTGCTGTTGTCTTATTTATTTTTAGCTCTGGCGCAACTGGGAATAGTTGCAAGAGTTAGATATGCAATTAATGGTCTTGAGGTGGCTCCGGGCTCGTAACCTTGCTATTTACGTTACTAATTTTTAACAGACTTCAAAAAAATGAGGTTATCGATTCGACGCGTATATATGTAATATTTCCAGAACTGCCCAGTTTTTGTATATGCTAATCTATGACAGCTTCTGAACAAATGTCAAAAGTGTATGTATGTATGTTTTTATGTTTGTGCACGCATATCTCCGGAACCACAAGTCCGATTTTAGTGATTCTTTATTTATTTATAAAACTTTATGCACATATTACATACTAGCTGTTGCCCGCGACTTCGTCCGCGTGGACTTCAGTTTATAGCACGCGGTGTCAACAAAATTGGTGTCAAATTTAAAAGCTTTTTAAAATCCTGGTACCCCTTAATTTCTTAAATTAAAATACCCAAAAACAGCTGTGCAGTGTGCACATAATATTTCATTTTTTAAAATTAAACTTTATTTATACCAAATTTTTACCCATAAAGTATAAACTATTTATCATTGGTAGGTTTAAGGTTACGTGATAACTGATACGTCACTACTCACTGCATAGATTAAGTACTGAGTTGTTATTTAATAACGTGTAAAACAATCGGAAGAATCGAAAACCAAATTCAGCATGGTACCACCTCTTATAGAAAGACTTGTGAGCAAGCGATAGCACGATGTAGGCAACTCTTAGCGCCATCTGTTATGAATTTTTGGAACTAACTTATTTTTAACAAATTTACGCATTTTCACCCCCTTACAACCCCTTTTTCCAGTTATAAAGTAGCCTATGTCCTTTCTCAGGCTTTAGCCTACCTGTGTACAAAATTTCATTACAATCGGTTCAGTAGTTTAAAGTGGCGTGAAAGCGAGACAGACAGACAGAGATACTTTCGCATTTATAATATTAGTATAGATAAGTACAAAGGTGGACTTAATGCCTTATGGCATTATCTACTTATCTACCAGTCAACCTTTGGGCGACACAAGGACAAAGTTGTATAGGTGCCAGTCGAGTTGAAAGAGGAAAAGTAACTTGCCAAAAAAGAAATATAAATATAAAAAAATAATATATATATATATATATATATATATTATTGTATAGTATTGTTCAACTTAGGGAATATTGCAAGTTTCATCAAAATCGGTTCAGTAGTTTTTGAGATAGGGAATTTTCATTTTTAATTACGTACAAAAATTTGAAGTCGGTTTTATCTTTTTTAAAATACTATTTTTCGTTAATTTAATAGATATTATAAATGCTTCATGAATCAGGTCCAATGGCTTCGATATTGGATAAAAAAAAATCAAAACTAAATAAAAAGGATTGCTAATGATAGATCACGTAGATGAGAACTTTTGAAGGTAGTGTTTCTGGATTAGTGTCAAAATTACCCTTCAGTGCAGAAATCAAGAGATCTTTTTCCAAATAGTAAAAACACTAACGATGATGATGTGCCGCTTGCTTAATTATAAACTTTAATTATGCGACGTTTCGTCTATACTTAGGGAGGGGAAGAGGGGATTTCGCGATAAGCTTGAGAGTGTCAGAGCTTGTATAATGTACTACACGTTCCGCGCGGCTTCGTCCGCGTTAATTAGATATTTCACAGACAAAATAGTACTTACACAAAAAATAGCCTATGATCCTTCACGTGGACTTCTTCTTATCTGTGCCAAATAACAGAAAAATTGCTGCAGTAGTTCGTGAGACAAGCCCTTTCAAATAATTGCCCTCGTTTTTCCACATTTTCCTCTATATCTTCGCTCCTATATTAGTCTTAGCGTGATAAAATATAGCCTATAGCCTTTCTCGATAAATGGGCTATCCAACACTGAAAGAATTTTTCAAATCGAACCAGTAGTTCCTGAGATTAGCGCGTTCAAATAAGCGCTTTCAAATAATTTCCCCCGTTTTTTCAACACCTTTCCTCTATTTCTTCGCTCCTATTAGTTTTAGCGTGATAAAATATATCCTATAGCCTTTCTCGATAAATGGGCTATCTAACACTGAAATAATTTTTCAAATCGGACCAGTAGTTACTGAGCCCTGTAAGCGCTTATTTGAACGACCAGTAGTTACTGCTCGTTCAAATAAGCGCTTTCAAATAAATTCCCCCGTTTTTTCCACATTTTCCTCTATTTCTTAGCTCCTATTAGTCTTAGCGCGATAAAATATAGCCTATAGCCTTCCTCGATAAATGGGCTATCTAACACTGAAAGATTTTTTTAAATCGGACCAGTAGTTCCTGAGATTAGCGCGTTCAAACAAACTAACAAACTCTTCCGCTTTATAATATTAAGTATAGATATACTAAAATATAACACTTTCCTTAAGTTTGTCATATAAGATTACTTTCCAGAAACGATTCCTTACCAGCAATACTATAAATCAATAGACTTATAATAGTATACCTACTGATGTTTATGCTATAAATTGATGCAATAATACAGGGCGTTTTTTGTGATTTTTGCTTACCTTCTACCCTCATTAACTTTTTTCTCCCATGGTTAAGAGATTTTTCGTCATACAATAAAATATTCAACTTCTCAAGCCCTTTCATTTGATATATTATGTCTCAAAGTGCTACAGCTTGGGTGGGTGAATCTACTCAAAATGTTATTTTAGGCCAAAAATTTTGTGTTTTAAAAAACCCTTAAATATTGCTCTGAATGTTTCTGGTGTTAAAAGGCACCGAAATAGAATTCCCTTTCTGTATGAGTCACGAAAAAAATAATAATTTAAGAGATCGGATAAGCGGTTCGAGCGTGAAGAGGTAACATACAGACAGACAGACAGACAGACAGACACACTTTCGCATTTATAATATTAGTATGGATATGTCTGCATGGTTAGAAGATATACAGAAACTACATACGAACTGGAGAGAACCAATAGGGCCAGAAGGACGATTAGTTGTTACTCTATGGTAGGTACAAAATAAAAAAGATTTGATATGACTTTTACTTATTTATTGATTCGCATAAATTTGCACATCTAACAGCAGGTACACAAGGCGTTTTGAAACGCGCGCTTTGCTAACGCGCGTTTTTGAGAACCCCGGATTCTATTGAAGTGTACACATCTGTATATTATATTTTGTTAACTTTATGCGCGCATTACTGGCGCTTGCATGTGTACGCTTCATTAAGAATCCGGGGTTCTCAAAACGCGCGTCAGCAAAGTGCGTGCTTCAAAACGCCCAATGTGTACGGTCTGCTCTTATAACTTAAAATTAAAAGTTGTAAGTTGTAACTCTCACTATAACAACTTTTACTTGTGTTGCTTTTTGGTAGATATTATAAGATATTAGAAGTTATTTCCAAATTGTGATTAATATATCTTAGTTTTTTTAATTTGTGTTTGAGTGCGAGAGGGCTGAGTGTAATATGACTGGGTGAATAATGGCTGGGTGTATGATGACTCAATATGTGATGGTGGAGGCAACAAAGGATCGCTTTCAGAAGCTGGAGATGGTGACGATATAATATTATATGTTGAATCGTCTACACATGAGCCAGCACTATTTAGAGGCTGCTCTACTTTCAACACCATGTTTTCCGAATTTCTTCCATCACCAGATATTAATTGCATCTCATGAGATTCTTCGAGTTCTGCTTTCAACATTATTTTGGCTATCTCAAACTTTACGAGGGCTTGACGGCGATCAGACATTTTTTTTAACTTTATTGCATAAGATTTAAAAAGTAACTCTATATCATCTTCGTCTTCTCTATTGTTTTTCATAAATTCTATAACTTTATCAACTTGTGTCTGAGACCCGTCAGACGTCCGTTTGCGCCAACTATGCGCATGCGTATCAGAGTGAGTTGTATTAATTGGCGAAGTCCTATCAATAGCTTGGGAAGATCCAGGTTCTTCGGTGTTTTCAATAATATTTGACGAAGTCTCGGTAAATTCTAAGTGTTGTCGTAAAAACGACATTAGATTAGCCCATGGCCAAGTTTTATATCGATCGGTAAGCTTTGCTGCTTGTCCAGTGATTGTTTTGCATGATCGAAGATGCTTACTATAGGCATCTCTTAAGTTTTTCCACCTTTTTTTTAAACTATCTCCTGAAAATAAAGAATTTTTGTTTTAGACATCTGGCAACCGAAGACACTTTTGGCACCATTGATCATAGCTTTCTACCGTGAAGAAGTTTGCCAAAGTACTTATATGGAAACATTTGCAACTATTGAGTTTGCAACCCATTTATATGCGTGAACCAAGTACCAATGGTACCAACTTAAGAAGATTGGGAAGTTTCTGTGTCTGGACTCTGGATTTAATGAAAATATGACGATTTCCAAATTGCTGTGGAGGTATTGATGGAAAACATGTAACTGTAAAATGCCCAGACAAAAACAGATAAAAAATTACTTTTCCTACCTAAAAAAAATGTCGTTCGTTTTATTGGTAATTGTTGACCCAAAAAATAGTGATGGAGGTATTTTTGAGAATCAATAATGGGAAGAAAACTAGCTAATGGTACTTTTAATATATATGTTACGCTCAGTGCGCGAAAAAATAGCTCACAACGCGTTGTGGTCATAGCAGTGTTGGGCATTAATCAATTAATTTGTCAATTATCTTGTTAATTGACTAAAAAAGTAATTGCAATTAAATTAATTACAATTAAATTAATGACAATTAAATTAATTACAATTAAATTAATGACAATTAAATTAATTACAATTAAATTAATGACAATTAAATTAATTACAATTAAATTAATCGCAATTGAACTTTTAATTGCACCTAGCAATTAAATTAATTTGATTAACGTGTGTTAATTGCAACTTACAAATTTATTAAAATAATTGCAACTAACTTTTTTAATTGTTTCATAAAACAATTAAAACTAATTAACTAACAATTAACTTTATGTATAATTTTTTTTTTAATACATAAAATATCTCTATAAGTATTTTATAATTATTACAATCTAGCCTTATTAAGACTAATAAGTAATTTTACATTAACTTAATTTGCTAGGTAGAGTTAACTAAGATTGTATCCATCAACACTTTCTTAAGGGCCCCCGAGACGATCAAACGGTTTGACTCAAACACGTAAATTTTGGTTTGACTCAAACCATTTTGATCGTTTGCAAAGCTAGTTTGAACGGTTTGTCAAACATTTACGTGTTTGAAGCTCGTTTGACGAAATTTCATATTTTTGTTGTGTTTGAGGCGCCGTTTGATCGTGTTCCGATGCGTTTGAACAAACTTTATACCATTCTTTGGAGTAGGTACATTATTTTTAACCGACTAAAAAAGAGGAGGTTATCAATTTGATGCGTATGTATGTAATATTTCCAGAACTGCCCAGTTTTCGTATGTGTCGTGTTCGTATAATGTTAGTCTATATCAGCGTCTGAACAAATGTGCAAAATTTCAAAAGTGTATGTATGTTTTTATGTTTGTGTTCACATATCTCCGGAACTATAAGTCCGATTTAAATATTTTTTGTTGTACTATAATAGGTATTGTTTAAGTTGGGAGACTTCTGCAAGTTTCATCAAAATAGGTTTAGTAGTTTTTGAGATAGGGAATTTAATTCTCAATTACGTACAATTATTAAGTCGGTTTTATCTTTTAAAAAATAATATTTATTCGTCACAAGACGTGTACTCCACAGCGAGTATTGAACCAAACTGCGCAGTTTCGTTTGACAAATCGTTCAAACCGACGTCAAACGGTTGCATCAAACACGTAAGGTTTGAATCAAACCGTCTGATCATCTCGGGGGGCCTTTAAGGTCTCTATAAAGGAGAATACACACTATTGTTTGTGTTCGTCACAGTCACTTTACGTTTTTACACTGATTTTAACACTTAATACACTAACTCAAAAGGTTTTGTCCTTTCAGTCTTCTAACTAGGTTCGTGTTGGATGGCCTCGATATTCACGTGATGGTGAAGCCTCTTTTCATGGGCTTCGGCGTATCTTTTTATAACTGTAGAGACCATGTCCACATTAAGGTCCCGATGTAGGTCTTCGTTTCTAATGTACCAGGGTGCATTCACAATTCCTCTGAGTACTTTGTTTTGGAATCTTTGTATCATCATGGTATTAATCTTTTTGGTACAGCCCCATAGCTGAATACCATAAGTCCATACGGGCATAAGGACTTGTTTGTACAAGAGTATTTTGTTACTGATGGATAGGGATGACTCTTTCCCAATCAGCCAGTACATTTTCCTGTAGCGAAGCTCCAACTCTTCGCGCTTCTTTTTGACATGAGCTTTCCAGCGAAGCTTTGAGTCCAGTGTCATGCCGAGATATTTGGCGGTGTTTTCGTGCGGTATAGCAGTATTGTTAATGTATACCGGGTTATAGTTTGGTCTTTTATTCGTAAAATCAACATGAACTGATTTTGTTTCGTTTAGCTTTATTCGCCACTTTTTCATCCAGTCATATATGGTGTTAATAGCTTTCTGAACTTTTTTCACTGATTCTGCTTGAGTGTCACCTGTAGCCATTATTGCTGTGTCATCTGCAAAGGTCGCAATGGTGCTGTTTTCTATTTTTGGAATATCTGAAGTGTAAAGTAGGTGTAGGACCGGGCCTAGGACACTTCCTTGAGGTACTCCAGCATTTATATGTTTCAGCTCTGAGTATGCTTCATCTTGTCTCACCCTAAACATTCTTCGCACTAGGTAAGACTCTAGGAAATCAGCAAACTGTTTTCGGAGGAGTTTTCGAATTTTTTTAATTAGTCCCTCATGCCAAACCTTATCAAAAGCCTGCGCGACGTCCAAAATCACTGTTGTGCAGACTTTATTTTCCTCTGGTGCTTTTTCTATTACTGCAGTTATTCTGTGGACTTGGTCAATCGTAGAATGTTTTTCTCTAAAGCCAAATTGGTAGTCTGGTATCAATTTTCTTTCTTCTAATACAGGTTTTAAGCGTTTGAGAAGAAGCTTCTCAAATAATTTAGATTGGCCTGTAAGATTTTGTTTCGTGTGGTGGTTTCCCAGGTTTTGGCAGCATTATGACTTCTGCTACTTTCCACATATCAGGTACGTATTTGAGTCTTAATGCGGCATTTATGTGCGTAGTTAGTTTTACTATTGCCTTTGGTGGCAAGTTTCGCAAAACTTCTCCTGTAATAAGATCGAATCCAGGGGTTTTTTTCAGGCTAAGCTTTTTTATCTCACTTTTAACTTTCCTTGGGGTGACAAGTTTTATATTAGGCTCGTCTGACGATAAATCTTCAAAATTTTCTTCTAAGCTAGATTGTTGCTCTACATATTCTATATTTGGTTGGAAGATTTTTTCTAGATGATCTGCAAACGTAGCTGCTTTATGTTCACTGCTTATAGCCCAGTTCCCATTTGCTGTTTTGATGGGAGGTATTTGGGCGATGGGCTTTTTAAGTCCTTTTGTTGCTTTCCATAAAGAGTATTCTGTTGAACGGTCGTTAGTCAGATGAGAGAGATATGTGCTCATACTGTTTTCGTTGAACTTTACAATTTCTCGCCTGAGTTTTTTCATGAGATTATTAAGCTCTTTTTTATATTAGGGCATCTGGACACTTGCCACTTCCTTCGCGTTTTACTTTTCTCTGCTATAAGTTGCCTTATTTCTATTGGGTAGCAATTTCCTTTTACTTTTCTGCTAGTGATTGGTGTATTGTTCCACGCACAATTTTGGATGTTTTTTTACAAATTCTCTTACATCTAGATCCAATTCTTCTGGAGTTTTAAGAGGAACCTTCAGGTTTGTGATAGATTCTAAATCTAGCTTAAAGCTCTCCCAGTCCGTGTTTTTATTTACAAGCGTGAGAGGGCGCTCTCTCACTTTGATTTTCTCACTAAATGTCAGAATTATGGATGAGTGATCCGAGCTCATATCAAAGCCTTCCTAGATAGTTTTTTGGATGGATTGGATGATATATTTTTGTATATGAAGAAATCAATTAAGTCAGGAATTTTATTGGGATCTGTGGGCCAGTATGTAGGCTTTCCTTTTGATATGACTTTGCAATTTGTCGTTTATAGCGTTCAATAGCGCTTTTCCTTTTGTAGTAGTAAGTCTGGATCCCCAGTAGGTGTTTTTAGCGTTAAAATCACCACCGAGTATAAATCTATTGCCAAGATTTTCTAAAAAGTTCATGTACACATCTGATTTTATAGAATACCTAAGTGGAGAGTATATAGAGGCTAGAGTTACCGGAAATGATTTTGTTTTTACACATACAGCCACTGCCTGTATTTCTTGTTGCTCATATTTGTATACTTCATAGTGACAAATATTTTGTTTTATGATGACAGCACTGCCACCTCTGGCAGTACTATCAGGGCGTAAGGCATGGTATGTTTTGTAGCCCATTATTTGAATATATGTTTCTGTTGTGAAATGAGTCTCAGATATAAGACACACGTCGATATTCTCTGTGCTTAGGACTACTTGCAACTCAGTTTGATGTTTCTGTAGTCCATTTGCATTCCAGGTCATAATCTTTAATGAGTTGATCATTTTGATTTCTGCGAGTGAGTAGCTATGTTAGCGCTACTTTCTAGTTTTTTCAGTCTGTTATCAAATGAAGTCGTTAAATCGAGAATTTTGTTTATTTTTTCATCCGTATTTGAGATAACCTCAGGCTGTGGTTGATGATTTTTATTTGCTTTAGCCATTTGCGCAAAAGTAATATTTTTAACGACTTTGTTACTATTATTTCTACTAAATTTTGAAGTATCAGTTTTACCTGCTGTCGGAGTAGAAGTTGTAATGGTTGACGGTCCTTTTTTCTTCATTGCTTTTAATTTCATGTTTTGAAGCTCTTTAGCCACAACACAGCCCCTGTAGTTAGTTGGATGAGCTTCGCCACAATGAACGCATTTTGGTTTTGCCTCAGCTGGTTTCTGGCAATCCTTAGTTAAGTGTTTACCCGTGCACTTTACGCATCTGGGTTCTTTTGAGCAGTATTTTTGTGTGTGGCCATAAGCCTGACATGTCTTGCATTGTGGTATTAATTTTGTGGTCTTCAATGGTTGGATATCCACTTTGCAACCTAGCACTGATTTTATGTGATATATTTTATTTATGTCCTCGTCCTTCTCAAATGAAATTACGAACATATTTAATGGTAATTTATTTCTCCAGCTCAGTTTATTAACCGCTTCCTGGATTTTATAACGTATCAAATGTATCAAAATGAAATTAGTAAAGATTTACGAAAATTAAGCTATGAGGATTAGACTTGAGACGAATAAAAAAATAGTATCTATTTTAAAAAGATAAAACTGACTTTAAAATTGTACGTAATTGAGAACTATAATAGCCTTATCTCAAAAAATACTGAACGGATTTTGATGAAACTTGTAGTGTTCCCTAAGTTGAACAATACCTGGTAAGTACAACAAAAAAGAATTACTTAAATCGGACTTCCGGAGCAAACACAAACTATACATATATACGTACATATATAATTACATACATACATGTAACATACATATTTGAAATTTGGCACATTTGTTCAGACACTGAAACAGACTAACATATTATACAAAAGCTGGGCAGTTCTGGAAATATTACATACAAACGCGTCGAATTGATAACCTCCTTTTTTTGAAGTCGGTTAAAAATATGGCGACATATAGACAGACAGACAGACAGACAGGTAGACAGACATTCAAATTTATAATATTACTAGATGATGCCCGCAACTACGTTGCGCCAAAACTCGTTTATCGCGCGGGAACCGTACATTTTTCCGAGATAAAAAGTATCCTATGTCCTTTCCCGGGACTCAAAGTATTTTCGTACCAAATTTTAGCAAAATCGGTTCAGCGGTTTGGCCGTGAAGAGGTAAAAGACAGACAGACAGACACACTTTCGCATTTATAATATTAGTATGGATTACTTATAAGTATGGAATACCGGCTTTATATTATGCAGCAGTATTTTATAATTGTTATTTTTAATTAAAATTAACAAAATAATTGACAATTGATTAATTGTTAATGTTAATTGTAATATTTCACAATTACAATTGATTAATTGTTATTTGTAATTTTTCACAATTACAATTGATTAATTGTTAATCTTTAATTGTTCTTGCAATTAATATTTGCCCAACACTGGGTCATAGTGAATGAAAACGGGCGCGACGCATTCTGGTAATCACAGAAATACCACATAGCGAAATTCGTGTCGTGACTCGTGGCTGACGTGCTGTTCGACCATAACGCGTTGTGAGTTGTGACTTCTGTGGTAATCGAGAGAAGCCATGACGCCTTCTGAGCATTTAAAAACAGCCACAACGTAAATCCGTGTGTGGGCCTAATGAAAACGGCCACGACGCGTTCTTAAACCAGGCCAGTTACGCAGGAGTAATTTTATAGCGCGCAAGTTGTGCGCAATACACAAGAGCATTATGGTTTCAATGAAACCAGGCCAGTTACGCAGGAGTAATTTTATAGTGCCCAAGTGTGTGCACAATACACAAGAGCATTCTGGTTTCAATGAAACCAGGCCAGTTACGCAGGAGTTTTTGTTATTGTGCCCAAGTGTATGCGCAATGCACAAGAGCACTCTGGTTTCAATGAAACCAGATCAGTTACGCAAAAGTTTTTGTTATAGTGCCTAAGTGTGTGCGCAATATACAAGAGCACTCTGGTTTCAATGAAACCAGGCCAGTTACGAAGGAGTTATTTTATAGTGCCCATCACCCATGTGTGTGCGCAATACACAAGAGCACTCTGGTTTCAATAAAACCAGGCCAGTTACGCAGGAATAATTTTGTAGTGCCCAAGTGTGTGCACAATACACAAGAGCACTCTGGTTTCAATGAAACCAGGCCAGTTACACAGGACTTATTTTTATAGTGCCCAAGTGTGTGCGCAATACACAGGGGCACTCTGGTTTCAATGAAGCCAGACCAGATACGCAGGAGTTATTTAAATAGTGCCCAAGTGTATGCGCAACACACAAGAGCACACACACTTGGGCACTATAAAATTACTCCTGCGTGACTGGCCTGGTTTCATTGAAACCTGAGTGCTTTTGTGTATTGCGCACACACTTGGGCGCTATAAAATTACTCCTGCTTAACTGGCCTCGTTTCAGAACGCGTCGTGGCCGTTTTCATTAGGGCCACAACACGAATTCGCGTCGTAGCTGTTTTTAAATGCGAACGCGCTATTGCTTTTCTCGATTACCAGAACGTGTTGTGGTCGAATAGCAAGTCAGCCACGACACGAATTTCGCTATGTGGCATTACTGTGATTACCAGAACGCGTCGATTTCGCGTCGTGGCCGTTTCACTATGACCACAACGCGTTGTGAGCCATTTTGTCGCTCACTGAGCGTTTTCGGTCTTTGACCGTAACATAATAATTAATGAAAGGACGCCGTGCGTTCTTATTAGAGATCAGGCATTTGCATTGAGCTCTTAATATAATAATTATGATGAGACCATACCTGATACCCTGAAGCACAGACACAGTATGACCGAAGAAAAGAAAAATTTAGTACCAATCTAGGACGTGCTAGCCGGAGAGTGGTTGAAAATGCCTTCGGTATTTTAAGCGCTAAATTTTCCACAGACCGATGGAAACGAAATTATCTACGTTAATAATAGTAGTAAAGGCAGCATGTATGCAGCATGCATGAATACAGACGTAATTCAAAATTCGGTCAAATTGAGTTATGTACGCCAAAGGCTCGAAACACACTACGCTGAATTACGCCGGCGTAAATTCCGCCGCGTTTACGCCGCGCTTCATACTCATACAAAATACGGGCGGAACGCGAGAGACGACACACTATTCCGTCGCGTATTTGTATGCGTTTGACATTTGCGGCGGAATTAACGCCGGCGTAATTCAGCCTAGTGTGTTTAGACACAAACAATCAGAAATCTTTGATATTTTATCGTCAACAGAGACGCAACGCCAATTTCGCGGCAGCGACCGTTAGAAAGAAACAGCGTCATTATTCATTTGAGACAAAATACTCGAAGCGTAATCACAAATAACGGCTCAACTCAGTTGCGCGGTGCGCTTAAGTTGTGGCTATAATAACGGATGGAACGCACGGTTCTCGAAAATATCGACCTATTTAACAGTTGCGTTACTGTGAAAAAAAATTCATGAATAGTGACATAATTAAGTGATTCGTCGTTATTTCATCAGAAATAACGACGAATCACTTAATTATGTTACTACTTACACTTAGTTACCATCAGGTAACTTTGTTTTTTTTAAGACACATTTAAGCAATATAAACGACATAAGTTGATTTTTATAATTTGGATTTTCATGAATAAAGACTGATGTACGAAACCCCTCTTTGTATGACGATTTCTTTAATTAATTTTTAATAAAAGTTATAATTTTCTTTATGTCTTTTAATTCTGCAATAAATTTTCTATTAATCACTACAGTCAACCCCTCAATAAATAATTTACATTTTGGGTTATGCACAAAAATATTTACAAAGAAATTAAAAAGTGATATTCTCTAAAATCAATAATTTTTAG
Source organism: Lysandra bellargus (assembly GCA_905333045.1). Classification (NCBI taxonomy): domain Eukaryota; kingdom Metazoa; phylum Arthropoda; class Insecta; order Lepidoptera; family Lycaenidae; genus Lysandra; species Lysandra bellargus. The sequence goes on from HG995349.1 coordinate 8,825,257, forward strand.
TTGCGACTATATTCTCGCAAGCCAGCGATGTGTATCCGAAGCATATTCGAACACATTAATTACCCCGTTGCTATCCCCGTCGCAGTGTTGCCAGATTTTCAGGGGGTTTTCGACCAAGACAGGGGTAAAATAGAGGGAAAAGTATTTGGGGATTTTTTAGAGGAAATTCAAAAACCGGCCAAGTGCGAGTCGGACTCGCCACTGAAGGGTTCTGCAGCAGCAGTAAGGTTTATTTCTATAAAATTAAAAGGTTTTTGATTTATTTTTATATTTTAGTTGATTTAATGAAAGTTAAATTAAGGTTTACCATTTATGACGTATAAAAAAAACTACTTGATAGATCTCGTTCAAACCAATTTTCGTTGGTAGTTTTTATAGTAATGTACATCATATATTTTTTTTAGAATTATCATGTCCCTACTTTAGAAGTTAGAGGGGGAGGGGACATACATTTTACCACTTTGGAGGAGTCTCTCTCGCAAACTTTTCAGATTAGAAAAAAATGATATTAGAAACCTCAATATGATTTTTGAAGACCTATCCATAGATACCCTACACGCGTAGGTTAGACGAAAAAAATCTCGCTGGTAGTATAATGGTACATGCGCTTATGCTAGGGTTGCCAACCTCAAATTTAAAAAACCAGGATTTGAAGTTGGAAAAACCAGGACAATTCAGTATAAAAACAGGACGCATTAAGGGGGAGACTAACCCAAAATTGACGATTTTATAATTCATTTTCATACTTGAAAATAAGCCCCGAATTGTTTAATTTTCTAAACATAGATATTACATATTTCATATTTCCAAGAATTTGATTTGAGCGAAAACACGATATCTTAAAATTTTCTACATAGAAAAAATTCACAAAGATGCATCTAATTTTCACGATTTTTTCATATATTGCCGTAACCGTGCATTAAACTAAGTTAATATTGACCTGGCGGATTTATAAAATGTTGTAGGTATATTTATCGAGTTATTAAGAAAAAACTAACTTGGCGATGATTCCGCGTCGTCGTTTTTCACCTGGCATATGAAAGACGGGCGTGAGTGTAAAGAGAGAAGGACGATGTTTGATTTTTTGCGTTAGTCGCCCTCTTAATAGAGTTGCAAAAGTTAAATAAATATCTAGATTCTAGTGAAAACAGATGAAATGGAATTAAGGTAATTAAAATAATCACATTTCACACTCGTAGCGTAAAAATTTGAAAAGAGACGCGCGAATTTTAAAATTAAAAAACCCAGGACAACCCAGGACGCTGCTCAAAAACTGTTCAGGACGTCCCAGGACACTACAAAAACCAGGACATGTCCTGGGAAAACAGGACGGTTGGCAACCCTAGCTTATGCGCGAGTTCCGCAGACGGAGATATTCTAGAATCTAGGCCCTAGGGGATTTCTGGGGGGAAAATCAAATTAGTTCAGGGGTACGTCGCCAAGACCATCTGGCAACACTGCCCCGTTGAAGAACAGCGTGAACATGGATTCGGTGATTTTTTGCCAAACAGTAGAAGATCCTCAAACTATGGATTTTTAATTATTCGCGAACGCTTTGCTGATTATTTCATTAACGGTGCAGCAGTGTAAGAACTTACTATCTATAGATCTAATAAAATTTTTTGCTTACCATCACTTTGTCCTATTATTTCAGCAATACTGTCCCATATTTTATTTTTAATTCTGTTATTTTTATAGTCTATATGTGATGTATCATACAAAACTGGATAACTTTGCACTGTTTGAATAAATAACTCAGTGTTTATAGACATAATTTCACGCGGTACACGCGGCCTGTTGTGAATATTTAGTTATTTACAACTGATCGCGTAATGGCCGCCTCATGTCCGCGCGCTCATTCAGACAGAAGCGGTGGCGAAGGGGGCGGGGCTTGCGGCCGCGGTAAGCCGCGGTGTGACCGCGTATAAATTTTATATATTTGTGACGTACCTTGAACGTACCTTACTAAAGCGCTTAATCCATTTCACTAAATAATTTGGAAAAATCTAAATGATTCAGTGACTAGATTTAGTCAAGTGGAATAGCATAGAAAGTTACTAAATGTTATTCCACTTGACTAAATTTAGTGAAATGGAATAAGCGCTTTAGGTTCTACATTGTCTTAAAATTTTGATTTATATCAATATTTATATCAATTTTACCCATGATACTCAGACTACTAAGGGGATACTACGTATCCATGGTAAGGCCGGATTATCATCGGATTAAAGTCAAGTCAACTGACATTTTAGAATTTGCGGCAAACTAGCTCAATAGACGGCGCTTGATATATATTTGTATTCAGTGGTTTATTATGAAATGTCAATGTCAAATTCGATACAAATTTTCAAATCGTAAAACTAAAAAAAATTAAAACTTGTTCTTTTCTTCTCTTCATAAATATGGACAAAAAGAAAAGCAATGGGGGTAAATATTTTAAGTTTAGTTGGTTTTTATAAATATATGCAGAATTTTTTGTAAATCGTAAAAATATGGAACGTATTAAATTAGTGCCAAGCGAAAAAGATAATAACTAATCGAAGATAAGATCCAACGCAGTAGGTTGCATAATAAACACTTTTATTATTCAGTGTTGTTTCTCCGTTGGCACGTTATATATAAAGTCAGAAAAAATACCTTACGAAAAATGACTACCAAGGAAGTATCTCAAGACTCCAAAGGATCTGTCATAGAAAACCAAGATTGGTTATTTACTGTTGTGGCACCTAATGTGGGACATAAAGAAAAAGTTTTCATCACAGGCGATACACCAGAACTCGGGGAATGGGACCACAAAAAAATTATTCAACTGGATAATAAAGAAGGTACTAATTTGTGGACAAAATCTATTAGGATTCCTAATTCTTGTGATGTCCACTACCGTTATGCCATATGTTCTGTAAATGAACTATCTAATGAGACTATTGTTCGTAAATGGGAGACAAATATTCAGCCAAGAGTTATTAAAGAATCTTTGTTGCATCCCACAGTTGATGTGTTTGGCGAGTTTGATGGAAAAAATAATGTTGGAAGAGGATGGCTAACTTATCAGACTTTAGTTCAATTTAAATTTTTGAGCAATTCCTTGAAGTTAAAAAGTCGCTTAGCAGGTAGACCAATAAATATCAAAGTGACACCTGTAAAATTATCTTTTGGTGCTGATGCTACTATAGACGAAAACTCTCTTAGCACCGATACAGCTGATTTAGAAATTCCAGCAGGGGTCAGTGTTGAAGTTGCTACATTAGACAATGATCCAGCAATCTGTCAATTGAAGCCTCAAGACCAATTTGGCCGTGAATATAAAACAAATGATTTGTTACTTATCAATGTATCAGCCCCTGTACCCAAAAGTCTTGCATACTTAATAGACTTTTATTCATACAGCTCCAATGCTCACGAAGAAGATCCACCGGGTCATATAGGCTATACATATGTCTTGCCTAATATGTTTAAGCCCTCTGAGGGCTCACTGGAGCTACCGGTCACCTGTAACGTCAAACATAGACCTCTTGGAACCATTAATTTTGAGTACCTGATTATTTCTCCCATGGAAGAACACCTTTGTAATTTATCAGTATCTTTTGCCAAACATTGGGACCCTACTTGGACTGGCCTCGAAGTTGGTCACAGAGGACTAGGTGCAAGTTTTAAAACTAAAGAGTGAGTATTTTTCTATCCTATTAATCCTTCAGGCCCCGCGCGAGCACCGGTGATCGCGACAACAATAGAATACAATAGCAATTCCTGGAAATTCCAACTGAAGTATTAACAAAAATGAAAATACAGTCAAAATCTGTTATAATGACATCGAAGGGACTACTCATATTTAGTAATAAAAACCGATAGTTGTAATAACCAGTGACAGGTGGTAATATAGCATTCAGCCGGGACCTTTTATTTTGGTCAATTTAACTGGTATGTTGTTCTAAACAATGTCGCCATAAACGGTTTTGACTGTATATATATACAGACTGTATATAATATATACAGTAGGGCCTGGATAGTCCGAACCCCAGCTAATCCGAATACCTCTATAATCTGAACGACCACTGCACAAATCACTCCCGCAGCCGCACCTCCGCATTCTGGTGTTGAGCTAGACATCTTTAATACTACACATATTGTTTTTGACCGCCCTGCATGCTATTCCGCCATTTTGTTATAGGTATGTATAATATATTATCTTTGTACTGTATTTGTGCGTTTTATCATGGCTTCAACATCCAAAAAATGTCTACTTACTATAATCCGAACGCTGCATGCGTCCAAACAGGGTATATATTTTGGGTGTTCAGACTATCGAGGCCCTACTGTATATATTATAACAGAATGGCACAAAATATTATTGATAAAAATATTAATGGAAATTATTTCTAATTTAATTAATTCGTATTTGTAATGTAAATTCTAGGTTAACAGAGTCGGAGTTGTTCTGGCATTTTTAATCTCATATATATATTTCAGAGGTAATGCTATTCGTGAAAACACAATAGCTTCTTTAAAAAAAGCAGCAGCCAGTGGGGCTGACATGTTGGAATTTGATGTCCAGCTAAGTAAAGATATGATACCAGTTATTTATCATGATTTCCATGTCTGTATTTCAATGAAACGCAAAAAGGAAGTTGATTACAATGAGATGCTAGAATTGCCAGTGAAAGATCTGACCTTAGAACATTTGCAGAAGTTGAAGGTGATCTGACAATCTGTTGCAAAAATTATCATTATGTTTTGATTCCCTAATGTTAATGCCTGAGAAAATAATTTAAAAATGAATCATGAGCATAATTAAATTTTAAAACTTTGTAGACTAGTATTTAATATTTTTTTTTTATATTAAATTGTACAATATTAATTTAGATTTTTTTAATACTTGATACTGAAATACTTAATTTCTGCAGGTATATCATTTAGTGGAAGGAAGAAATCATGAGACTTTATTTTTTGATGAAGATTTGGAGGAACATCAACCTTTCCCTACTCTAGAAGAGGCTTTGAAATCATTGGATGAGCATGTCGGGTTTAACATTGAACTCAAATGGACAATGGAATTAAATGATGGCACTTTTGAGTTAAACAACCCTTTTGACATGAATGTTTATGTTGACAAGGTACAACGTTATTTATAAGGGGTCTTCATAAAAATGATTGAAAATGGATGTTACGACTATTTCCCATGAATTACTAGTCAAATGATATTAAGTGTTAACTATGTAGTCCCAGCGAGATAATATAAGAATTGTTGTCCAGAGCCTCGCCGTTATAAAACTTTTCTTTTTCTTAATATATTTACTCTTATTGAAAATTAAACGAATTTAACCATTTTATGTATATTCTGACTTCTTTAAGCTCTTTTAACTCGTATTTTTTGTTGCACAGATTCTAGCAGTGGTCCTCAAGTATGGCGGAGAGCGACGCATAGTCCTTTCGTGTTTCAACCCAGATATCTGCACCATGGCTCGAAACAAGCAGAACAAGTACCCTGTCATGTTTCTCACCGTAGTAAGTTAATTAACGTCGTTTTCAATTATTATAGATATTCAGGGTCTGTTTCACCACTTCCTGATAAGTGCCGAATAGGCAGATCCAACACTTAAATTGACAGATGAAGTATGGAGAATCTGTCAAACAAGCCGTGAATAACTTTATCAGAAAGTGGTGAAACACGCTCTTAATAATATAAATGCGAAAGTGTGTATGTCTTGCCTCTTCATGTCCGATGTCTAAACTGATTTTGATGAAATTTGGTATGGAGATACTTTGAGTCCCGGGAAAGGGCATAGGATACTATTTATCATGAAAAATGTTACGGTTCCCGCGCGATAACCAAATTTTGGCGCAAGGAGTTGCAGGCATCATCTGGGAATATATAAAGCACACAGACTCCGGGAACCGAAACAGCAGCGGAAACAACATGTTTTACCTTTGCCCCCTTTACGCGGTTTTCGGGGTAAGTATGGTAAATTTGAAAATTTACCATACTAACCCCGAAAACAACGTTAATTAAAATAATTTTAAACTGTAATAACCTAAAACCTCTAAAAGTAAAAATCTTTTATAGATTAATGGTATGTGAAGGGGGTGACAGACACGCGAGTAAGTACGCGGACTTATGGCTCGACGATCTTAATCGCCTGTGTGTCAGCAAAGAGCCGCGAGGGTTACCATGCCACCAGGCTCGCGGCTCGCGGAGCGTGTGAGCGATTCTCGTGTGTCACCGACGCGAGCCGAGTATGAGCGCTTACAGACGAACGGCACGTGTCGGCGGCACGCGTCGGCGGCAGACGACGGCACGTGTCGGCGGCAGTTGACGGCAGCCGTCGACAGTTTATCACGCTTGCAGTTGTGGCGTAACGCGTAAAGGTAAGCGTCCACCATAAAGGTAATATACCTATCGGAATAGAGAAACAATCCCGAGCTGTCAAGTTTAATCAAAATTTGATTTACATCTGTGTATACAATTATGTTTACGTGTGCGTGTCAGTGATGTACAAACATCTTGTAATTCGACAAAATATCGATCATGGAATAATAATTGTAAGATTGTAAAAATAATAAAGTGGGATAAAATAAAACTGCATAGATATTATAGGTATACCTAATAAAATTGTAATTTTTAAGTAAAATATGACTTTTCTTCAAAATGCTTGCTGCATAATTAAGTATGCATGAATTTTTCTTCGCAGTCCAGTTTGGACGGTTAATTATTTTAAGCCATGAATTTCTGGTATCCAGGTCAGCAGGAAATCTGAAAAATTGGCCAAGTGTGAGTCGGACTCGCGCATGAAAGCTGACCGGTTTCAACCGAGCATTTTCTAAAACCCGACACGATACGACACGACAGGATACGTCACGTCACATCAGTACACGACACGACACGACTTCACTAGACCCTATTAATTTTCAATTCACTCTCAAATCTCAATGAGCCCTTTTATTTGATGCCCATCTTGCGGAAGTGCTTTTAACTATTTCCCTATCTTGGATGAACAGTGAGCATTATAATATCTGTGGAAATTTCAGAAGTCTATTACTATAGCGGTTCTTGTTATACAGCCTGGAGACAGACAGACGCACGGACGGATGGACAGACGGACAGGAAACGAAGTCTTAGTAGTAGAACGGGACCCCACTACTAGGACTTTTTACCCTTTGGGTGCGGAACCTTAAAAACAATAAATTATGTATGATAGTATATCTTAATCCTTCAGGCCCCGCGCGAGCACCGGTGATCGCGACAACAATATAATACAATAGCAATTCCTGGAAATTCCGACTGAAGTATTAATATACTTAAACTAATTATAAACTACGGATGAGTATGTTATTATTTCAACATTCCTAGATAATTAGTATACTTAACTAAAAAATATTTTCATATCGATACCTACTACTGATCGATAACTTGATGCAGCCCTAGTGTAAAATAGATGGAAATTGTTTACACAAAATATCCTTAAATTGTGCACCATGGCTAGTCAAGTTATGTTTTCCATATAATTAAACATATATAGAAGTGAATTATCAAAATCAATACCAATAACTCGTAGGGAATTGGCAAAAACAAACTTAAAACTAGGTCCTGTCGATGTAGAATAATTCACCTGTGAAATGAATATTTGTCCGGGTTTTTTCGATGTGTGGTATCACAGTAAATCTTCCAACTTATAGCCATGTTTCTAGAGCAGTATTTCTAAAAACTATTCATTATTTAACTTAAAATCACAATTTATCTGAGAGCCCAAATTGACAACGATCGGCACAGGGTCAGACAGAATGTCAAACAGATGAAAAAAAAGCTATGCAACCTCAAATCACGCTTCTCTTTCTACCACGCAGTGTTACTGATAGTGACATCTCGCTTGCTCAGGCCTTTGTTTCTCTATTCCGATAGGTATATTAACTTTATGGCGTCCACAGGTCGGTATCGTACGCAACGGACGTTTTGCATCAAACGGATATTTTTTTAAAGTAGATCCACTGTATCGGCAGCGTACGGATTACCGACTAGCCAGTATGTTTATCTTCAAATTAGTCCAAACAATGTTCCTAATCGAAAATTTCTGCTTTCGACTTTTCCATCCACACCCCCCTTTTGAGCATTCATTTACTAGGCTAGTCGGTAATCCGTACACTGCCAATTCAGCGGACGTACTGTGAAAAAAATGTTCGTTTGATGCGTGACGTCCGTTGCGTACGATACCGACCTGTGGACGCTTGCCTTGCGGGGGTACGTCACAACTGGGGGACTACCACCAACTCTCCTAAGCGACACCGTTTGACAGATAAACATTTGTTTCTTTTATGTCAAGCTAGCGATCTTAAAAAGTTGATATTTCACAGCGGATTTAACTTTGTTTTGCATTTTTTACTGTCTTTTAGTAAAATTATATTTAAAAAGTGAGTACGGTAATGTTATTGTAATCTTACAACAAAGTGTTTTTTAAACATGATAGTTTTAGGAAAGGTCGTGGTAGGCCCCCTGCAAGCATCATACATTGTCAACGGCTGCCGTCGGCTGCCGCCGACTGCTGCCGACTGCCGCCGATACGTGCCGCCGACAGCCGTCGACTGCCGCCGATACGTGCCGCTGACTGCCGCTGACACGTGCCGTCGACACGTGCCGTTCCGCGTTCGTCTGTAAGAAGCCAAGTTCGTAAACTTAAAACCCGCGTACTTTAAGTTCGTACGTGTGTCACCCCTTTAAGTAGCATACAAACTTTTAAATAAAAAAAATCGTAGGGCGTTACTGAGAAATATCAACCGTATCGCGATCCTCGCTGCCTGTCGATTCCTGCCGCCGTTCAGAATGCCATCAGCTCGGACATCCTGGGAATCGTAGTTCATACAGAGGATTTGCTGAGAGATCCGACACAGGTAAGCTAGATTTTGTTTTGGCCTAGGTTAAATCGCAATCTAAAATTTGGTTATCTCAAACTCAGCTATGGGTCAGCGCCCTTAGTTGACACTTTTTGCTGATATGCTGTGTAAATATTTATATAAGTGAGGAGGCATAAATTGCGGTGAATTTGACCTTGAACAACCTTGAACAGGTAAAATAGGACTTTTATTCAGTACATGGGCGTAGCCAGTCTTGGGCTCAGGCTGGGGAAGCAGTCACTAGGCTAGCAGTAGGCTAGTTATGATTAGTTGACCAACAAATCTTGGCAATAAGTGACATTAACTAAAATATTATGTGTAAGTGTGATTGGTTGAATACTTACTACATACAAACTCTTTCATAAGGATGTGACTATACACATTGAAACAGTCAATTGGAGGGGCGCGCCATGTTATCGTAGTTGATCTCTAAGTAAATGTACTACTTAATTAAAGAACATTTATTTATTATTTTAGGTAAAACTTGCTACTGACGCTGGACTAGTAATATTTTGTTGGGGAGACGACAATAATGACAAGAACACTATAAAAAAGCTGAAGGAACTGGGCCTGCATGCAGTGATATATGACAAACTGGATCAATACATCACAAAAGAAGTTAAGGTATGTCAACTGTGTTATAAAGGAGTAAGGGCAAGTTAAAGGGGGTGACAGACACGCGAGTAAGTACGCGGACTTATGACTCGACGATCTTAATCGCCTGTGTGTCAGCAAAGAGCCGCGCGCCGCGAGCTGCGCGCCGCGAGCCTGGGGTAAACCATGCCCCCAGGCTCGCGGCTCGCGGCGCGTGTGAGCGATCTCGTGTGTCACCGATGCGAGCCGAGTAAGTTCGCGAACTTAAAACCCGCGTACTATAAGTTCGTACGTGTGTCACCCCTTTCAGACTTGCGCGTTTTCTGCGCCTACGCAGTATTTGTGGTTCATGAAAATAAGCTTTATGTAGTTAGTATATATAGAGTATAGACCAGGGGTCGGCAAGTAATTTTAGGTGGGGTCCGGATACTATGAGAAAATTTTAACGAGGTCCAGAAAAAAACACTTGTCATATGTAGCTTAAAAAATTTATTTTAATTAATGAAGGTATTACGTATACCTTGTATTAAAATATGATACTTGTATAAAAAGCATTACAATATTTCGCGGTCCGAGATTCGACCTCTCGCGGTCCGCAAAGTGTTCCCAAAATTTCAGCTTGATAGCATTTGTATTTTTTTTTGTTATGCGCCTTTAAAGTTGGATAATCAAGTCGTTTTTTTTTTTTCAATTAAATTTCTAATATTTGTGTACCATTCGATAACTTCAATTAAAAGCAACTTTTGTTATGAAACCACTTTCATAAACGCAATATTTAATATACCTACCGAACAAAGTTCACTCCGATGCGTACAAACTACGAAAGATTGACGTCATTCTTTCGTCGCACTTTGTATGGAGCGTTTCGGGCAGGTCTATTTTATGAGATGTTTGAATTGTCATATCTTGGTGAATTTTTAAGCTATCAGAATTCAGAGTAATTCTTTCAGCGATGTTTCTATTTTTTAAGGGTCTTTCAATTATTACCAATGAGAAAAAAAATCCTAAGTACGCCTATGGTCAGTTGAAATAAATATTTATAAATTTTATTTACAAACTAAGCGATATCGCTTGCAGACCTGTAATCAATGTTTTTAAAATTTTGCCCACCTTAATTTCCAAAAACAATTCACCAAAAGCCACAAATGATTACAAAAATTTGACGGACTTGTGTTACCGTTGTCAGTTTTCGTTTCAAACAAAGCTCCAGGAACACTAGTTTATCTACAGAGACACAAGGCGAGCATCATACAAATTCAGGATTATTTTTACTACACGGACTTTGTCTCCTTGGCCGTGGTCCTTGTGGTGGCTAAAACGATAAACCTCACTTTCGTTAATCTGTTGTCGTCAAAAAGTTTTTTAACTATTAAAATATTCCATTGGAAACACAGGAGAGTATATTCTTGATGGAGGCGCGGGAATCCCAGCGCGAACTGATGCGCCTGGCCGCGGACGCCCTGCCCGACGCCGCCCCCTCCAGCGCCCCGGAGCCTGGCAGGCCCCACCTGCTCACCCGCCGCCAGCTGCACTCCACCGTCACCTCGCTGGAGTCCCTCGCCTCCTCTATCGATATAAAGGACGAGCTCGACAAGAACTTAAAGCGCAACAGAGATCTCATCATGAAAATCGACAAGGAGCTCCAAGTGAAGGAGCAGCGCTCCTCGTTCAAGGGTATATTCAGTACCGATACCAGCAAAGCTTCGCCAAAGAAATCGCGCAAAGATAACTAGAACTACGCCCAAAGGATTGTATATTTTTAATGAAAACTTGTTTTATATGATCCATTTTAATTTTAAAACATTTTAACTGTAAAGTTTTCGTATAACTTGTTATTAAATTATTCGTAGCTCCATAAGGAGGGCACTATAATTGTGTAGTAATAAATTGGATTGGCTTCTAAAAGTTTCATGGGATAAGGGGTCAGTCAGTTCTCCATTAAAAATGTATCCATTATAATTTATATAGTAAAAAAAAACAATTTGATTAGTTACCTTTTGTGATCATTTGTTTAAAATACGGGTGAATTTATACCTTTTGTAATCATTTGTTTAAAATACGGGTGAATTTAATTCTGTTTCAATATATCTAGCTTTTTAACGATTTGTGTCTGTATCAAAGTTTAAGTCCTGGCTAAATGAAAGCGACGCGATAAGTCGTTGTTGGTTATAATATCTGCTCCAATCACAACAAATAATATTTTATAAATCGACCATGGTCATTGGTCAGCTCAGGGTAAAAACATGATGAACATGACAATAATTTCTTATTTCAATACTTTTTTGGAAATCGTGTTTAGTAATAGGTAATGTTTTCATTTGTTAATAAGGTTTTATTTTAAATTGGATATGCGATGTTATATAGGTGTACCAGAATCTGATGGCAAAAAGTGGTAAAATAAATTGACTCTAGCAATAAAAGGTTAATTGGAATAAAATATTTTGATCTTTTTTTTCTTTTAGCGCCTGATTCTGTGTGTCAAACATGCAAATATAAAAAATTATCCAATGATCAAGGATATTTTTTTGTAAGTCTGCTGTCAAAAATTGCCATCAGATTCTGGTAGACCTATATTAAAACATTTTTTTTTTGAAAAATAAATGTTAATGTGCCAAAACTCCTAATTACTGTTTTGGTCAAAACGAAATAAAAAAATTACCCAGTATTGAGTAAATGTATCTTAATTAGATAAAAGCATTAAACCTATAATCTGAAATGACACATTATTTTTAAGATTTTCGTTGTACAGGTATTTATATTATAATATGTGACATAATATACCTAATATTTACGCAAAAAGACTATTTTTCGAATGTATAAAATTCTCTTATGATAATGGCAATTATTTTAAATATTGTAATGAAATAATAACTTGCTGTAATACATACTTCTAACAAACATTTTATTTTTCGATTAAGTTATTGAATAATTTCAGTTTGACATCAACATTGGAACTTTTGCACATTATGCAACGCGGTAAATAGCAAACGTTCTAATGCCTTTGACCTAAGTGTCCTTATTAATATTGTTCCGGATACGGGCAGTTGTTTACCTGCGCGCGACAGTTGCGCGTACTTTCTAGAAAAGTCCAAGTCAGTTTATGTGAATTGCGTGTTTACGTAAACAATCCAGAATAGAACGTTCCAGAAAGTATGGCGGGCCATACAAAAGGTAAACAAGCCGGCAATCAGTTCAGTTTGATACAAGCGATCATCAAGGCGACTTCGAAGTGAGAACAAGTGATCAATAGCGAGTGACAGTGATAGTGTTCAGTGATTTGGATCTAGTGCTTAGTGTTTGGACTTAGTGATTTGTGTGAGCTAGTGTTTGTGAATAAAGTCTTCAAGAGAGTCACCAGGTCTTTCTCTCCGAATCCAACGAACCCTAGCACGTAACAACTGGTGTCAGAAGTGGGATTTGGAAGATGCCATTGACTTCGAGAGAGGACTTCAAGGGGAGCGTCAGGACAAGGGCGCAGCGAGCTGCGGAGGCCACAGCCACTGGGGACCAAGCTCCGTCCATGACTGTGGGGCAGGGCCCACCCACTGGCCCCGCCCACCAGGCTCCGCCCACTGACCACGCCCCTCAGGCCCCGCCCACTTTGGGTGTGGCCACGCCTACTGGGTCCGCCCACCAGGCCACGTCCACTCAGGCCACGCCCACTCAGGCCTCGACTAGCTCCATCCATCCTGCCACGCCCGTTGTTTCTACGGCCCCTCTCATGGCTCTCTAATTGGAAAGCATAATCGAGTTAATTCAAGCTCAAAGGGCAATGATGGAATCACAAGATCGCAAGCTCGGCGCTTTACAAGAGTCACAAGAGCAGCAAAAGGACCTCCAAGAAAAGGCGCTTCTGGCTATAAAGGATGTTAGTGACACGGTGATTAAGCTTCGGAAAGATGTCGACGTAATAAAAGAACGAGTTACCGGGTTAGAGTCGGTTGTGGAAAATTTGAAAACTGGATTCACTGAACTGCAGAAGAGAGTAGTGCGTCTTGAAACTACGGGAGTTGCGGTGTCTAGTGGAGGCACTGGCCTGGCGCAAGGGCCAAGAGTAAAGGTGCCGCCGTACGATGCCACCACTTCTTGGAACGCTTATCGTCGGCAATTCCAGACTGTTGCTACCGCCATCGGATGGACGGAGGAGCAATGCCTGACCGCTCTCACTGTTGCACTCAGAGGGCAAGCTTTGTCGGTCCTGGAGGCACTGCTTCGTACGGGAAATGGGTTCCAAAACCTGATGTAGGCACTGGAATCCAGATACGGGAAGCGACACTTGGAGCACGTGTTCCGTGCCCAACTGAGTGACAGAGTCCAGCGCTCAGAAGAAGGGCTTCAGGAATGGGCGCTGGAAATTGAAAAACTCGTCAGGAAGGCATACCCAGGAGCTGACACCAAGATGGTCGACACAAATATTGTTCAAGGATTTGTCGACGGAATCAAGGACCTGGAAGTCAGAGCTGCAGTGAGGCTACGTCACCACACCTCGCTAAAGGAAACGTTGGCGCATGCTTTAGAGGTCGAGGCTGTTCGGCGTGACATTCGGCAGACCTATAAGATCCGCGAGGTATCTGAAGAAATCAAGGAAGCTAAGGCTCCCACAAGGAAAAGATTTGAAGTCATGTGTTATAAATGCGGTGAGAGGGGCCACCTTCAGCTCAACTGCCCGCAGAAGAAGACCCAGATGGCCAGGATGGAAAGGATCGAGGAACAAATAGAGGAGCTGAGGAAGCAAGCAGTTTCGTCCCCTGCCCGGGACAAGGGGAAACGAATAGAATCCAGGACTAGGTGGCGAGTATTGGACAATGTGGAGAGAGCCCCGATAACTGTTACCTCCCAGGCACGGAGCGGAAAAACAAAGACAAATACTTTGGGTCTCTTGGAAAATGATGCTATGAGGAAAGCTCAAGAAAAAGATGACGACCTTCGGCACATCATCACATGGAAGAAACGCGGTGACGTAAAACCAATCTGGAGTGAGGTTGCACCCACTGGTGCTGTCACTAAGGCGTACTGGGAGCAATGGGATAGTCTGATACTTCAAAACGGAATACTCTACCGGAAATGGGCTAACGGTAGAGAGTTCTATTTTCAGATAACTGTCCCAAGGGCGAGAGTACCAGATGTTCTCCGCGAGATACATGAGGGTGTATCAGGGAGTCATCTAGTTGCGCTGATGTGAAGGGACCGCAGACCAGGAGTTGTAGGGACAACGTGGCGCGTTATGATGGCAGTAACAACGATGCTCGGGACGAGCATCTCTAAGAGGGGAGTAGTGTTACGGATACGGGCAGTTGTTTACCTGCGCGCGACAGTTGCGCGTACTTTCTAGAAAAGTCCAACCCTTGTTTATGTGAATTGCGTGTTTACATAAACAATCCAGAATGGAACGTTCCAGAAAGTATGGCGGGCCATACAAAAGGTAAACAAGCCGGCAATCAGTTCAGTTTGATACAAGCGATCATCAAGGCGACTTCGAAGTGAGAACAAGTGATCAATAGGGAGTGACAGTGAGTGTGTGTAGTGTTCAGTGATTTGGATCTAGTGCTTAGTGTTTGGACTTAGTGATTTGTGTGAGCTAGTGTTTTTAAATAAAGTCTTCAAGAGGGTCACCAGGTCTTTCTCTCCGAATCCAACGAACCCTAGCACGTAACAATATCTAATAAATTATAGTCAAGTATTGCACAAAAATTGCAAACATATTAATATGTATTAGCACATTTCTGTATTTCATATGTGTTTAGACTTGTGATATCGCACTGCGTAATGTGAAAGCGTCCTTATTCCTTAGTTAGCATGTTACACGTAGCCTGTAGGTGACAAACCAACCATAGATTTGATTCATACATTTTTGGTAGCAGCACTCTCGTGTCCTATTGTGCATATGACTATAACCTTCAACAATATATTTAAATATTTAAAAATACAATATTAGTACAAAGATTTGTTTTTTATTGACACAATATTATATCTCCTATAACCTGTAGTGTAATCTTTTTTTTGAGACGGGGAATGCTGTTGCGCGTGCCGGAGGGTTTAGGGCAACTCCCCGGGTATGTAGGACTCGCTGCGGCCGTAAAGATGGTGAATTGACCGCAGCCCTACCCACTAAAACCAGTCTATACTCTTGGACTCTTCGCACGCAGGATTGCGAGAACGCGTGAGCTTTCTTTCCGCGGCTCTGCGTGCGCGTGCCTGCTTGTCACCAGCAGGCCCCCCTCGAGCCCATACGGGCTCCGTGGCCAAACAGAGGCCCTTCTAGAGCTTGTGTAGGCCTGACAAATGTGACACCAATGGGTGTCGCGATACGCGAAGAATACGCAGCGCATCGCGACCCTCTCGGGGACTCGGTGCAATGGGCATACCGCCGCCCCGAGCTCCCTTGCAGACTGTAATCTTATCATACCTACATTTTGACTTTGTAGTTATACTTGTTGTTATGTGCGAGTTATTTCAGTGTACATAATAATTATAATGCTAATAATTAACTCTAAAATATTTCTTGACATGTCTGTACTTCAGGATCTGAGTGGGCCATCCAATTGAGGTATTTACCCGTATGCTTATTGAGTCTTGGATCTCATCGTTTTATCGAGGTTTATTTGCTTTTCGCTAGGGCTTCATACATTGTAAAATTCATTTTTTTTTAGATTTGTTTGCTCGTTTGCCCCCTTATTTCATAAAAAAAAGTCCGCCGTGCAGGCCTTTTTTTGCGCAGGGGAAACCTGTCATGGGTCCCCCGGGTTGGGGTTGTGCCTAGGTTAGCTGAAGCACCCCGGGGGTTTGTGGGACTCTTACCCACTAAAACCACCTGCGGTTTGCCTTCAGCCGTATACGGAGGGATGTCCTGGATCTATTTATTCTATGGTGTTGCAGGCCTACACGGCGGACTGCAATGCTGGATAGTGAATGGGCCCTTTTAGGCCAGCGTTTATTTTTTTATTAAAGCTACAGTTAATGGGATTGAGAGTATAAAAAATGAATTATTCTTAAAAATCGACAGGAATAATATTTGTTATAACAACACTGTGAGCCATAGTAAATTTTCACGAAAGAGTGGTTAAGGTTCCCATAATGACTTTAAACCAAAGATTTGACATTATACGTCACAGTTAAAGTTATAGTTAAAGTAAGTTGGTGCAACCCACCCTTAAACAACATATTTTATGAACATGAAATTGAAAAGCAACTTATCCATTGTAGATTCGAGATTCCATCGCTTCATATTCAAACAACATGTACCGTAGTTATCTTTTCCATCAAAGCTTTATGTGATATAACTGATATACGACACTGGATTGGACAGGCTATTATTATTACTTAGGTAGATATTAATTTCGATAAAGTTCAAGCACGTTAATAATTATAATATCACTTTTATTAAAGACTTATCATCGTTAATACTTTTACAAGGATATGTCAGTTTGCAAGCTTATTACTACTTATATAAATATGAGATGTATTTGGAATAATTGCAGAAAATAAATATTTTTACAAACGAAATAGTTTGACGATAGATGGCGTAAATAATTCATCTAATATTTGAGCACCTGCGCTCTTGCTCCTTTATTAAACTGTATCGGCTTGGCTGTATTTTGTTTTCTAAAATCCATTACCCATACGTAAAACGTTTTATAGGACAAAGAGAAGACAGTAAAAATAAAATTGGTTCATGTATATTGCGCATATATTTGGAGTACATACAAGTTGACTTAACCTAATTAAGTACATAATAAGTGTAATTAGGACGGAATTAGTTACAAGAATTAAGTTACTGGTCAACCAAAATCATTATATTTTGTTATTCACAAATATTATATTATTATTTAGATACTGTCATATTTAAGTATAATGAAAAGTACAGTATATGATAAAGAAGACTGGATGCGGTAAATGTGTTTTTCCAAATATTAGAAAGTAATATCATTATAAAATATAGATTTACATGTTTAGAAGTAAAAAAGAGAATAGAAAATTATAGTTGAATTTTTTTACTGCAAAATTAATTGCCATTCTCCCATCCAGATATCTTTTTAAATACTATCATAATATGGAATGCATTTAGTATTAATGGTATAATTAATAATTAAAAACATAAGTATAAAAACAATTATGGCTCTTACAGGAGTAACAGGCACTTCAAATTTTTAGGGTGTATGGCTATTATTATTATTAAAAATATTGGCACTGCCTAGGTAATACCTATCTGCTGTTCAAAAATTTTATGATCGAAATGACCTACCTTTTAGTGATCACTAAAAGGTAGCGATCACTCAATGATAAAACATAAATTAATTATTATTTTGATGGCAAAATACTGTTAGTTAAAAATTTAAATTTACGATATTAAGTAGATGTTGCCACTTAAATGGTAATAAAGGACGCCTTTGTATAACAGTAAGTTTACAAAACCTAAGTATTTTAATGACATATGAATGATAAGTATGTCGTTATTATTCAAGTTCGTAAGTATAACTGCCTAAGAGCTAATCACTTCTTCCATAATCCATACAATAAATATTTTGAAATAAATAATTATTTTTAAGGCTTTGTAAAAAATTGGTTCTATATTATATATATATATATATATATATATATATATATATATATATATATATATATATATATATATATATATATATATATATATATATATATAATATATATAGGAATTTAACAATTTATACAGATATTTTTTCACAGATCAAAATATAAGCTGCACATCTCGAGAGAAGCTTACGACAGATCGATTTCATAAGATTTAAATCTTACAGAATTTTCAATTGCCTTTTCGTCTCGCATTAAATAAATAATAATAATTAACTACCGTTAACAGTTTTTACAAGTCCTTGCTTGTTCATAAATTCATCACAAATTCATAAATCTGCTTTGATCTGTCTTCTGATAAGTAATTACAAACATCGGCACCTATGTTGAGCTATAATTTTTAGGACGAAACCTCACTAGGTATAAACTCCAAATGTATTTGTATGAAATTGTACGTTATAAACCGCACTTCGCGGCAGATAAACTACGCCTCACGGCACACCAGTACCTACGAGGGACCATCCATAAAGTACTTATGTCACGCGGTTTTCATGATTTTTGGAATGTGTTGTCACAAATCTTAGAACCCTCCCCCCTTCTCCTTGTCACACTATGTCGACCCCCCCCATCTCCCCCTTTAGGCGTGACATACTTTATGGATGAACCCCTATGGGGCGTGAATCGTCGCGCTGCAGTGCAGTTACCTAGTGCCGTCTCATATTTAGTAGGAGGTGCGACGAAATTATAAATAGAAGTAAATAAACATGAGTGAAGACGGTCATAAAGCTTAGTTATTAGCGCTCGAGATCCGTGCCGGTATCTATAATTAATCGACAGAGGCATTATGGAGCTTTGGCCTAATGTATTTCTAAAATAATACTCACTTATTAAACTTCCAAAGATCAATAAATAAATAAAAAATATACCTAAAGACTAGGCTAAAAATATGCAATCCGTTTGTGATAAAAAGCAATAAAATTCTAAGAATTAAAATAATATACTAATCTATAAACTTAACGTTAAGTATCCCCTAGCAGGCATTTACGGTACCTGTCTCTACAAAAATTCTAAACACTTGTATAATAAGTACTAGGTTCTTGGCGTCTAATAACGGACATAGATGATCCATCATGATGAGTACACTCATTTTATGAAAGGTCGGCTAATGCCATAATATAATAATTTATATTGCTGTTTTGCGAGCTACGACAGGTAGGGACGAAATTAGTTCTGACTTAAAAATCATGATGTTTTTACGGAAATAAAAGTTTTTGGATAACTACTTAATAAAGATAAAAAAAAAGTAAGGACAGAGTTCAGCGAACCACACACTTCGGCCGGTCTGCTACGCCTCGTCGTGTACTGACTAGTGTCATGCACATAATATAAAAATTATTATTATTTAACGAACTACGCCTACGAACCAGCTGTCGCAGTGAGTAACAGTACATAGAACATACAAAAAACCGGCCTCAAACTTTGTTTTACGAAACTCTGTCTTTTTACTTTTTTCATATTGCTAATTTATATTGTATAGTCACGCTGACTGCTCTCTGACTGTCAACGTCGATACTAATAAACCGTAATCAATTTTAAACGCCTTTCGAAAATAATATATTTTTAACGGTCGACTTTGACGGTCAGTCTATTAAAAAATCCTGTAACTAACAGAATATCAGTATCAAATATAAAGGAATGTTATTTCTTGGGTGCATACTGTATTTTAATATAGAAGATATTTTTGAATTCGTTTTATTATGTCCTTAGAGATATTAGAGCGTGCGTTTTGAAAAATTTAAGTATTAAGTATCAATAAAAGCTACAAAGCTAATTCTTATAGCCCATTTTCTATCTATTTAATATATAATACGTGTAATAAATAGTAATACCTCAAGACATTATTTACATGTCGTTAAGCATGGACAGCAGTATTATACAAAAAATCTATGGCAGCTGAGCTTTGTTTTGCTACAGAATATACACATACAATAGAATATTTTATAGTACAATAAAATAATTACTATAAAATAATACCTTTTAACAAAATTAAGTACGTAAAATATCGTCATTTCTATATGACTAAGTTTACCTTAAGAAATATAAATACATATAAGTAACAATTTTATAATACCGATATGTTTAAGTACTTACAACCATTTTGGACGGATATTAATTTAACGATATGCTCCTAAAATACATTAATAGTACACACTATTGTTTTGGTTGGGCAACGACAAGAATTTTGCCAGTCCAGCCGGGGGCTTCGTTTTGAGATGCTCCTCTATGTATTGGCAGGGGCACACGTACTTGTCTCCGTGTCGGCCTGGGGTGATGCGGTCCAGATTTAACCTCTTCTTAACAACATATGTGCCCCACCGCCCGATATATCGAAGATACAGAAGGGCACCTCGTTCCTGCAATCAAAATTGTTCATTTTTGCTATTCTATTTAACGTTCTACCATTATAAAAATAGTTCTGAAATAGGACTTGCCAGAATGCGGTTAGGTCAATCGAGACCGCGTCGCCTAAGCCAGTCATTACACCGCGGACAACAGGCGCGGGTATCTTTCGGTTCTTTGTTCCGTAAGATCTCCTCGACATATTGACAAGGGCATAGGGACTGAGCGAGGTGACGCGGCGCTGCGGGGTTGCCGCCCTCCTCGTCTAAGGTCCAATCGAGCCGACGACGGAGGTAGTCTTTGCCCCAACGTTGAAGGTAACGTAGATATACTTGCTCTGCCATATCCTGCACATTTATACACCTCTTACCCATGATATTAAACTAACTAGGTATATACTACCAGAATAATAACATTAGTAGGAAACAAGTACAAGCCACATTTGCCATTTTTATTCGATTAGTATTATGTCTAGAAACATGTTATTGATTAGTAACACTTTAGTAATTTCTTCAAAAATTAAATACTCCTCTAAAATTAATATTTACCATAAAGGTACGTGCATTGTGACAGGGCTAATTTGCAGTTGATCATATGTTCATAACTAATACATACTTAACTCATAAGTCATAAATGGTTGCTGTTAAGCATTAGTGTCCTAACCCATTTTTTGTTAGTTTTGAATGCAGTCTTGTGCTAAATCATCTAAAGAACATAACTGCATTCATAAGTCATAACTCAATACTTACATAATTTTTTGTGGGTTAGTACACGAATGCTTAACAGCTTCCAAATAATGTATAATATTGTATACTTAGCAATAATTAGAAAATACCCTGCTGCGTCCCTTCGTCATGTGCGCGTACCTTTATTAACACGTTCAGTGCGGTATCAGGTTGAAAATACCTGTTGCGTAACTTTCCTGCCGTGCGGTTTGAGAAACCTATTGCTTTCTCATGGTGCGGCATTCATTTATATAGGAAAACCTAGAGTAAGAGTGTGACAAAATTATTGACTATCATCATATTATTAAATAGTAGGTATACACACAAAAAAAACGTATCGGGTCTTTCAGACCTTATACGGCCTGGAAAGATATTATTTCCTTTCTGTGCGTTTATCAGGTCCGTAACACCTGAGACCCGATGACCCGATAAACGCACTTGAGTTACAGGTCAGTTAACTAGTGATGTGTATTGATGAATGACGTCACGTTGTGTAATTAATACAAACACAATTTTACGTGCACTTTTTCAACTATATTAATTGTCATAAATTTTAGTTAAAAAAAACTACTGGTTTCGAAATAATTAATCATCAGGTCCGATCCGGTTAGGTCATTTCGAAACCGGTCGTGTTTTTAGCTAAATTTTTTAATAATTAATGAATATAGTGGAAAAAGTGCACGTAAAATTGTGTTTTATTTGTGTTTAAAATGAATATCCACCTAAAACCAAGAGTACAATCAATTACATAATATAATTAGTACAAAGCCAGGTGATACAAAATAAATATAAAATGCACGGATTGTTGATACTAAGCAATTTTAACTATGGGACACTCTGTTTATGATACTAAAATAAATTAAGGTAATATTTCAGTTATCGATGTTTTATTTACAACACTAGCCTCCCTATACTTTCTATGCTGATATCAGGTGCTTCTGACCTTACATTTAAAATTTATTATTTTATTATATAAGAATACAACAATCTCGGGCCGAATGAAATAGTATAATATTTAACTCAATAAGAAACTATTTAAGTAATAAAAATTCTGTCAAGTTATATAATTTATGATATATTTACCTTCAAAGTTAAAAGGTAGTACAGGTCTTTGCCACCCGATAACGCACATGACTGAATTTGATCAACAGGTGTGATCGGCCCCATACAGGCCAAACTGAAAGTACCTACGAAGAAGAGGGCACCGCACTGAAGGTGTTAACCATATTATTAAGTCAGTATTAAAGCTGCAAGTAGATACATTAGTATTAATATTTCATAATTAAAATTACATAAATACTAATGTGAACACTAAGCGATACAAATATGTAAATCCAGTTGCTATAAGGCCACCGCACACTATCGATATTTAATCCATCAACAGTTATGTCCGGTTTCCATTATTACAAGTGATCCACTGATCGAATCGAAATTATTCCCCGCTATGAGTCAGAATCGTATTCTAATTAGTAATTACAAAACTATTTTAAATGTAACCATTACGATTGATACGTGAAGTTTGACTATTGAGTTAACAAGCGCGCGCACAACACTTGGCGATCACTGCCATGCTACAGGACTATCAAACTACATTAGTTGATTAAATCGATAGTGCGCGAGAGGCCCATTGAAATGCAAAAGTGTGGTCGCTTAACTTTAATATTGTTCGGCAAAATGCGCATTGTTCGATTAAAGTTCAGTCTTTGATGAAGGGAGGACTGAGCGGGATGGGGTAGATCTGTGATCACGGGTCGTAATATTAGTCTTTGCGCCGACTGGCCCTTCCACATTTACCAAGCAATATTAAAGTTTTGGGCGGCCTATACAAGAATTAGTATGAGTATGACCGTGGTAAAAATTTTGATCAATAATGAAATGAAAATTATTAGTAAAATGATTTCAGCAAAGCAAAATATATCCATCTAGCTACTTAATAATGTTAAGGATATGGCATAAAACAAGCCTTATTATGTTTTTTGGTTTCAATAAATTGTAGTAGCCGTAGATATAGGTTTTATCCTATTTTTTAATTTGTTTTCATGACATCCATACTAATATTATAAATGCGAAAGTGTGTCTGTCTGACCTCTACACGCCCAAACCGCTAAACTGATTTTGCTTGCTGAAATTTGGCATGGAGATACTTAGTGTCCCGCTCCCGGGAAAGGACATAGGATACTTTTTGTTCCGAAAAAATGTACGATCCCCGCGCGATAAACGAGTTTTGGCGCAACGGAGTTGCAGGCGTCATCTAGTATAAAAATATCTTGGTGATATTTGAACAGCTTTTCAGGTAATAATAACTATTATTATTTATCTATATTTACTTAGTTGGCTTCAGGAATAACAATTTACAACATAATTAGCCTCTAAGAGCGCTTACAGACGAACGGCATGTGTCGGCAGCACGCGTCGGCGGCAGTCGACGGCATGTGTCGGCGGCACGCGTCGGCGGCAGACGACGGCACGTGTCGGCGGCAGTTGACGGCAGCCGTCGACAGTTTATCACGCTTGCAGTTGTGACGTAACGCGTAAAGGTAAGCGTCCACAGGTTGGTATCGTACGCAACGGACGTTTTGGATCAAACGAATGTTTTTTTACATTAGATCCACTGTATCGATCGGCAGCTTACGTATTACCGACTAGCCAGTATCTTTATCTTCAAATTAGTCCAAACAATGTTCCTAATCGAAAATTTCTGCTTTCGACTTTTTCATCCACACCCCCCTTTTGAGCATTCATTTACTAGGCTAGTCGGTAATCCGTACACTGCCAATTATGCGGACGTACTGTGAAAAAAATGTCCGTTTGATGCGTGACGTCCGTTGCGTACGATACCGACCTGTGGACGCTTACCTTGCGGGGGTACGTCACAATTGGGGGCCTACCACCAACTCTCTTGAGCGACACCATTTGACAGATAAACATTTATTACTTTTACGTCAAGCTAGCGATCTTAAAAAGTAGATAAGTATTTCACAGCGGATTTAACATTGTTTTGCATATTTTACTATTTTTTAGTAAAATTATATTTAAAAAGTGAGTATGGTAATGTTATTGTAATCTTACAACAAAGTGTTCTGGAAACATGATAGTTTTAGGAAAGTTCGTAGTAGGCCCCCTGCAAGCGTAATAAACTGTCAACGGCTGCCGTCGACTGCCGCCGACACGTGCCGTCGTCTGCCGTCGACTGCCGCCGACAGCCGTCGACTGCCGCCGACACGTGCCGTTCGTCTGTAAGAAGCCTTAGGCTGCCTTCACATTACGTCGCCAGTGGTGCGGCAGCCGCGCGGCAGTTGCGCGACTTCCATACTAAAACGAGCCGCGCGGCAGCCGCGCGACTCTCTTTTGTATGAAGTCGCGCGGCTGCAGCGCTGCAGCCGCACTGCTTGCAACGTAATGTGAAGGCGCTCTTAGTCAGAAAAATATTTATATAGCAATTATTAACCACACAAATTCTATTGTGATATGTTTGTAATGCAACTTTTCGGTAGTACTGAGTACAGACAGTGTAATTTTTTTATTACCATGAGGGTTAGTGTAGAATGAAACAAAATACTCTAATTACGTTTTTTAGTTGTCACATAAGAAACTTACCTTCAAATGTCTAAGAAACATAAATCTGAAGGTATCATAGTATTTTAACGGCCATTAGGTTTCTTGTAGATAATAAGCTTTATACTGTTTTACAATATATCTGGCAATGGTACTTACTATTACATAAAAAGCTTAAAAGCCACTCAGACATTAATATTGAACAGAATTTAATAACGAAAACAGATTGTTGTCAGCCTGTTTTTATATGTATACATATACTTATTAAAAAAGTAACTAACATTATGTTCAAACACTATACTTTAAAGGTAATCATCTTATTCATTACACATTAAAACTATAATAGAAATAAAGTAATACCTGTTTTCTTGAAAGTCTCGTTGATTGGCTTCCTTGGATAACAATGTCATTAGCGGACACATCTAGTCTCTGCTCCCAGCCTTCCATAATGGTACGACCCTCTTCACTTTCAATAAACTGTTGCAAATGAGTGATACATGGCCCGGAATCAAAGTAAATGAAGCAAAGATGAACTTTGTGACAAGATATTTTGCCTCTGTCATCCAGAGCCAGTAGCAACTTGTGTTTATTTAAAAGTTTGTTCACAGTTGCTAAACATTGCTCCAATCCCTTAGAGAGTCGCAGTTTTATCCACATACACAAAAATATTGCCAAAGCGTTCAAAACCAGCCACACAACTCCAAGAGAAAACAATGTCAATCCAGTTAAACCAGAAAAAAGAAGTGTTAGAAGGACTAGGAATGCTATAGTAATCCAACAAATTAAAACCCTTTTATAGCATATATTGTACATAGTAAATCGAGCATCATTTACAAGTAATTCCATTGCATGAACATACTCCTCAACGGTCAACTGAAATAAAAAAAAAAAAAACTCTCAGCCAGAATTACTTTCTGCATGATAATCAATTGTTAGAATAAAACATAACTATTTTTTTACCCTAATTATTATTTAATAGCTCAGTAAAATTCCGGATACTTGACATCTAGATTGAATACTTACAGTCAAGCCTTGAGCCATTAGCTCTTCTGGTACAAGCTCTGGTTTAAAACTAGCGGCAGTTATCCAAGGCCATTTAGTATTTACAGGCAATAAAGTTACGATTATATCACCATTTGCTGAAAAACAATAACAATCTTATAAGAATTCAGGACTGATAAATTTCTATGAATATGTATCGGTTAAATAATATTTGAAATAATTACAGAATCCATGGCGATTATTGACTTCAACATTTTTTATGTTGATATTATATTGTGGAATCGATTCGGGTTTTTCGCGGTCTATATTAACTTGAATGGTTTCCGTTGTTAAAACAGCTGGTATTTCTATTCTAGAAGATTCAGCGCGCCCAGTATCATTTTCAAATGCCGCGTTTGTTTCTGATTTAACATTGTTTGTTTGTGGAGTTTCATCATCAAATTTAACCCAATTTTTCTGAGGTTTTTCACAACTTAAATCTCCATTTGAGTCATTGTTTTTTGATGAT
The DNA here is from genome assembly GCA_905333045.1 of Lysandra bellargus. Lineage (NCBI taxonomy): Eukaryota > Metazoa > Arthropoda > Insecta > Lepidoptera > Lycaenidae > Lysandra > Lysandra bellargus. Next base: position 8,851,468 of record HG995349.1, read on the forward strand.
GTCGCTTCAGTATTTCCACTCATTTTACTTTACATGAAATACAATGTTTGCTTAGAATATTGGATAAACTTCAACAAATTTTAGTAATACAAAATAAAAATAAAAATTTGTACACCAAAATCCACATCAAAAACTTTTTGAGAAATGAGAAATGTCAATATGACAATATATGTTTTTTTTTTCTTTTCTTATTATGGCACTTCGGCTATATATAACCATGGCCAGTGTCGAGTATATTATTATGGCGGGAAAACAATATTCTGGTTCAGCATCGTTTCTCTATATCGCCAGGTCCAAAGTCTACAGTCGGGGCATTTTAATAGGCCACATTTGACATCTGTCAGATTAATCTCCACAGTGAGGTGAGCTGCGTAAAAACATCGACCAAAACGAATAAATCGATATAGACTTGAAATAAAATATTTGAATTTTATACGTTTGAAACAAACTCCTGTCCCATTATTACTTTTTCTTTTGCAAATTCAAGGAGCAAAATAAGACAAGTACATAATTTACAAAAAAAATATGCATTTATTCGCTTGAATTATAAAAACTGTTAAATGTAGTATTATCATTATTCATTTCACATAAATATGTGTTACTTTTCACAACGTGGTTACCAATTTATGGGGATCTTTCGTTACAAGTAATCAATGCATCGATACTATTTATTCGCTTTCGATTTTTAGGGTAACTTCCCTAGAGTTTAAAAAGGAAAAAGGTCAGCTGACGTAACATTGTAACGACGTGCAATTATTAAGATCAGAATTTGTTTATTACGTTTAGAATTGTTTATCAGTAAAAATAAATCGTAAAATAATTCGTATCGGTCATATTTACAATAAAAACGTCATTGAAAAAAGTTAATCAATTGTGCAGTTATAACAAAACGAAAATATTTTTTTTATGTACGTCGCTATAAGGTTACCTGGTACAATTTTGATGAACTGTCAAATGTGGCCTATTAAAATGTCCCGACTATAGTCAAAGTCTTATGTAATGGCCCGTATTCACTTTCATTAGTAATAAGTGCAAGTGATTAGGGCAAGTGATTAGTTATTAGGAAAAAGTAAGTGTGGACAGCGACTGTTTAGTGCAAGTGATTAGCCGGCTGCGTAGTAACGTGATTAGTTCTGTATTCACTTTGATTAGTGATTAAGTGCAGGTGACTAGTACAGGTGATGAGTGATTAGTAGAAAGTAATGTGGACAGCGACTGATTAGTGCAAGTAGTAACGTGATTAAAAGCGTGTTCTATTTTTTGCGAGTGCAAGTGCGTGACAGATGAAAACCAATTTTGGTTTCGTTTGACAGCTCGAGATTGTTACTATTATTCCGCTAGGTATATTAACTTTATGGGCCAGACTGACGTGGTGTGCCGTGTGAAGCGTCCATAGATATAGTATATCATTATTAAATAATATACCTATTAAAAGTACAAAAGGACACCCTTTCAATTACTTCCATACTAATTACTTACTAATATACTAATAATATTATAAATGCGAATGTGTGTCTGTCTGTCTGTTACCTCTTCACGTTTATACCTCAGAAGTCAGAACCGATTTTGCTGAAATTTGGCATGGAGATACTTTGAGTCCTGGGAAAGGACATATAAAAATACTTCGTGGTCTTTATATATAAAACTCAAAGGTGACTGACTGACATGTTGATCTATCAACGCACAGCCCAAGCCACTGGACCGATCGAGCTGAAATTTGGCATGCAGGTTTTTGATCATGAGGCATCATCATGAGGCAGAAAGGATTTTGATCAATTCTACCTCCAAGGGGTGAAAATAGGGGATCAAAGTTTGTATATAACAATACTTCTTAACGCGAACGAAGCCGCGGGCAAAAGCTCGTTTTTAATAAAACCAATATTAAAAATGAAGGACATGTCAAAATGGCAGTTTTATTTTTGAAACTTGGACGCTCGTGTTGACAGCTACTACTGAATTTACTAAATTAAATTACTAAAGAGCCACTAAACAAGAATTGGACACTACTTGCACTACACACCTGCACTCCACTGCCTCAATTACTAGTCACTTGCACTTGCACTAATCAAAGTGAATACAGGCCTTAAGTAAAAGTCAATACAGTCAAGTCAAGTCGGTTGATTCAGTAAAGTGGTAGACGTCTTACTGAAACTTTCGATGGAGTTTTGGAGGGAACACAAAATAGCACGTTTCTAGATATTGCTTCACTTTCCTACACTTGTACACGATAATGAATATCTAATGGTTAATATCCTACCAATATTACACATTAGAAACCCAGTTTACACAATTTTAGGAAAATTATACAAAAACACAACATCACATTCCTGAAAAACACCATTTTTTCTTGCTATGCAGCTTCGGCTTTAGATACATGGCCAGTGTCAAGTAAATGGCGGGAAAATAATATTCTTGCAACAATTTTCTACATCGTTTTTCTTTAATAAAAAATTTAATTTAAGTAGTTGTGGCGGTAGGTATCACAAATCACAATACATCATTGCCATAGCATTGCGCTATCGAAGTAGGGATGGGTAAGGCAGTAAAAACTGAGTCAGAGTAAAAACTCAAACTCAGTAAATACTGAGTATTTACTTTATTATATGAGTATTTACTCAATGGACACAGTAAAAACGTTTTATTCAATATTTTAGGTTCTAATTACACTTAAACAAATCAAGAACATTACAGAATAATAAAAAAATACTTATAATTTAACAGAATCATAATTTTAAGTAAAATTAAGAAAGTGTACACCAGTGCCGATACCTTTAAAAATAATAAAAAGTGAAAAAGAATAATAGTAGGATGCAACCCATTAGAAACGGAGGAGAATAATATAAAAATTATGGGAAACATAATTTACGGGCGATCTGAGTTCGGGAAGGGTGTGGGGGTGGGGTTTTAAGGGTAAAAACGATTTATCTCGATTTCCGATAAAACTAAAAGTCCCATGGAAAAAAGTTAAATAGCAAAGTTGTAGGTAGTAGAAAGATCTAAAACTTTTGTAGTCACGCTTTTTCCACATAACCTTAAAATGTATGTGAAAAATTCAAAAAAACATGTTTTTGGTTTTCTATTAATATCTTTAAAAAAAAATTGTTTTTACGAAATTCGGTGAAAACTTACCTTTTTTGTACCCAATAACGCTATAATTTATTTGATAAGAAATATATTTTATTTTTTCACCTTATTTCGAAATTGTATCGAAAATATACCTTAATTTTCAATCGGAAATTTTCCCATCAAAATATCAGCTGTTTTAAAAAAATTGGTATGCTTTCTAATTCGTTGAAATCTCTAATTTCCAATGGTGAAAAAAATATATATTATACTGTAGTAAATCTTTTCAGAAAGTGGAAAAAAATCGAAAAAAACGCAAATTTGAAAATTCTTTATTAATTTCATTTAAAAATGTGGTTGCTGCAATTTGTTTTTCCCCCTTTATGCTTGACAAGTTGTCAAATGTGTGTTTTGTATTGACGCTGCCGCTTCGCAGTCGCGTGGTCGCGTAGGTTTGTGCTAAGCATTAGACCTCAGATCGCCCGAACATTATTTTTCAATGGGTTTTATCCATAAAATTAACATTCCACTAGGTATATTAACTTTATGGTTTTATCCTACCATATTTTTTGTTTTACAATTATCTGTCTTGGTCTAATGTAGTTTCATGTTGAAAGTTGTCAATACAGGGTGCAATTAAACCTTCCTGCCAAATTTTTTCCAGGGCTTTGGTATCATTAGGAGAGTCCATTAAAGCAACAAAACTTGGGTGTTATTTCTTTTATGACATAACATTTTATCCCATTTAAAATCGTTGCAGAACGGTCACTAGCGGCGCGGGGGAATGAGAGGGGCTGACGCGGGGGGGAGGAGCGCGCGCGGGCCGGGCGACGCGTCGTGTCCATTAATTGTAGTGTTTTTTAGGATAACTTTCGGAAGCTTTTTCTCAACATTTTAGTACTGAGTGATAATAAAAGAAAAAATACGTGTATTTTAATTTTAAACAAGGATCATTATTTCAAAATTTGGCAGGGAGTTTTAATTGCACCCTTTATGTCGACCCTTCGCTTCTCTTAATTTCTTCATAGCACCAAAAACTTTCAAAAGTACCAATAATAGGGTCAAAACGGGACGATTCTATATGGTTCCTTAATGGTTTGTAGTAGTGATTGGTGATGATAATGAGGAATGTAATTTGCGTAGTAGCATATATGCTTTCCGTTCTTCAAACAACGTCGAAACTCCCAAACTTGTATCTATAAAGGGTCAGAAGTTCTCTCAGCACCTTCCAAACCATAGTATACCCGGTGCAAAATCTTACTTGTTGGTTGCTACCAACAAGTAAGATTATGCTTAGAATACTGTTCACGAAACCGAAGTCATCACATTTTTCCATGTAAGTAAATTTTGAGGAATTTCCTCGATTTCTTATGGATTCCTTCATCATGTCACCACTTTTATGAATACGGTATCAAATTGGGTTGATAACCTTTACACCAAAAGAAAAATTTTGAAAATCGGTTCACAATCGGCGGAGTAATCGTTGAACATAATAACTGTATTTTAAAAAGATAAAACCGACTTCAAAATTGTACGTAATTGAGAATTAAAATTCCCTATCTCAAAAACTACTGAACCGATTTTGATGAAACTTGCAGTATTCCCTAAGTTGAACAATACCTAGTATAATAAAAAAAGAATCATTTAGATCGGACTTGTAGTTCCGGAGATATGCGTGTGTGTGGTACGACCCGCTTTACTCAAAATATAGATGAATATAAATGACTATTATTTCAATAATAGTCATAAATAAAATGATGTATAATGGTAACAATGGTTTTGTCTTATTGTTTTGTTATTTAACTTGAAATTCTTATGAGAAGTACATAATATTTCAATAATTCATGTGAGTTGAACTAATTATTATTAATAATTAATTCATGATATTTGGACAACAAATATAATATTATAACATTATTTTTGGACACGTCAATTAATCTTTAAACAGACAGTAATTATTGTTGTTTCCGGTTATGATACTTTTGTTACAAAAGATAGTACAGTTAATAAATTAATATAAAAGTGTTATAATTAAATACTTGATTTATAATGATTTTCAGGATGATTGTAACTATGAATCATTGTATTTATGATATTAGATACAAATCTTGGTAGTCAGACGTGGGGTGGAGTGATGATGGCGGTGGGGTTGTTTTTGATATGGCAGTATTTAAGGCGGGCTGTCTGATGGAAGGGGCTCACTCTCTCTCTCTTGTCGTAAGCCGTCACTCTGCCTCCTGTCAATGTGAATTGGCTCTGAGTACTTCGAACAAATATCGTTATAAGATAAGTATTTATTTGGTTAAAACGCTTCTTGGCCTTTTGTGTAATATCAGTTTCTTCAGCTTAATAATTGGAAATGAAGAAAAGCTAAGTGAATAATTGTATTACGTATTACAATACGTATAAACTTATTTATTGGTGTTTATGATTTATACAATACCTTTATTTAGCAAGCCTAAGCTATTTCTGACACGTGCACAAACATAAAAACATACATACATACATACATACATACATACATACAAACATACATACATACATACATACATACACTTTTGAAATTTGGCACATTTGTTCAGAAGCTGTTATAGATTAACATATACAAAAACTGGGCTTCTGGAAATATTACATACATAGTACATACGCGTCGAATTGATAACCTCCTTTTTTTGAAGTCGGTTACAAAACGAACATAGCACCTCCTCCATTTTGAAAGTCGGTTAAAATTGTAGCCTAATATATTGTGTTACTCCGATGTATAAGCTATATTAATGTAAAGTTTCATTAAAATCTGTTCAGTAGTTTTTGCGTGAAAGAGTAATAAACATCCATACATCCAAACTTTCGCCTTTATAATATTATTAGTAAGATAAGTATAATAGCTTATACTTAAAATATAATACAAATAAATAATAAAATATAAAGAAAAACCTTAAAATAATTCAATTGTGGTTAGTAAAACATAAATACTCAGTCAAAAGTAAATAATAATAAAACACTTTATTGCTCACAAATACCAAAAAATAATTACACTAAACATACACTATTAGATAATATTAAAACTAGGTAGGTATGTGGGCAAAGGCGATCTTATCGCTAAAAGCGATTTTTTCCAGACAACCTTTGTGTTAACTGGAGAACTTTAATGTAAGTGTATATATATAAGAATAAACGTTCTCTAACAGTGCTCTAACGCCTTTTTAAGGTGACAGCTGTCAAAAAATAGCGCGCCTGTTATAAACCTATTTTAAGAACATTATAAGCATAATCGTTATGAATAAACGTTTGCTAACAGTTGTTTAGGCTCGAAACGTCAAATAGGAGTTCGCAAACTTTAGTGAAGCCTCGGACCTACTTTAAGACCATTTTAAGAGATTGAAATGGACGAAATATCGAGTATTTTCGCGATTTCTGACATTATTGCAATTTCTGAAGGAATTTCTAGCCGCCCTCGTCGACAAAAAGTATATAAGATAATAATAAAACCATTTGATTTATTAGAGGACGGCTTTAGAAAAAAATAGATTTAAGTACAAAAGAATCAGGACGATACATTGTGTCATTAGTGTCTGAAGAACTACAAAAAGATAGGCGAGTTCACACCCTGAACTTTATCTTCATCGAGCCAGTTATCACTTTGGATGCGTTTTATTTTATCACTTTGCATTTTGGATAATATGTAACGTAGTTTGTTTAAAAATAAATTGAAGGCCTCAAAAGTAAACTAAGTACACAGAATAAAATAGTATCAAATTTCGTCATTCTTCTTCTTCTTTTTACTATGGCGGCCTCAGTAGGTAGTCAGTGAGTTGCCAACAAAAGTCTACTTTGCTTCTATTATGACGTAATTTATTTAATCCATAAAGTATATTTTTTGGAACGGAGTTCCTTTTCGCGCGTTGTGAAACCCTTTTTTTTATTTAATATAATAAATTAGCCCCCTCTAGGCCGAAAAAAACGATACTAAAAACGACATTTTTTATTAGTACCTGCATGTTAGGGGCAGAGGGCGTTGCGCGTTGATAGTATTCCTGTGCATCAATAGATGGCGATTTTTAAATATTTTTTTAAGTATATTATGTACAGATTTTTTTACATAAGAAATAACTCCGTTGCATTCGGGTGTCCTTTGACACCTCTCAAGTTTTTTTTTACAAAATACTCATTATTTTTGACACATTGAACACAATAAATTGGCACACTACCAACATTACCAAAAAAAAACGTCATTTAAATGCATTTTACTTAGCGAAGGCTTAGAAAGCGTTTATTCATATGGAGTGTTATAAGACGGTTTTTAACTTTAGCGAACATTTAAGTTAGAAAACTGTTAAAACCTTCACTAAGATTTTTTATTCATACCACCGTGAGTGTCTAAATTCATTTTTACTGAGTATTTACTCTGGTCTGAGTAAATACTCAGTAGCTTACCCATCCCTGTATCGAAGTTTCGGACAGTTTCGGAGAATAATAAGATAATCTATCTAAATATATCCTGTTTAGGAATGTGTATGTCACCGTAAGATTGTAAACACTGCGAGATTGTAATATGACGAAGTGATGGATTGTAAATAAACAGTTTTCCTGTGATTTTAAATAAATTATTTCGTATTTAAAATAACTTCAATGCCAAATGGTATGATATGTATAACATAAAATAAAATTTAGATATATTTAAAGTGCTGTTTGAATGTTCGGTTATTAAAATTAACCTAATTTATAATTCAAACTGCACTTTAAATATATCTAAATTTTATTCAATGTTATACATAAAATTTTCAGGCAATTGAAGTTATTTTAAATACAAAATAATTAATTTAAAATCACCGGAAAACTGGTTGTTTATAATCCGACACTTCGTCATATTACAATCTCGCGGTGTTTACAATCTTACGGTGACATATTTAAGGTCAAATTCCGTAGTACATCCAATTAAATTATGAAAGTGCTAAATATGTAAAAAAAATTGACACCCAGACACTTATTATTAATTATAGTGAATATTTATAATCGATTTTTAAGGAATTATTCGATATTTAATCATTAATGAAAAAAATAGAGATGTAATTTGACCACCGCTAACACAATGGTCGTCAATGGTCGTGTTCGTTTAGCATGCGCAAAGTTAAAAATTAGTTTCAGTGTTAGTCTTATGTGCCAAAATCTGACAGAAATTGATTCAAATTTCTAATATTGCACATGCGCGAAAGCTGCACATGCGCATTGTAATGAAACGAATATGTCTAATCTAACAGCTGTATCGCCATTACTTTGCGAAGAAAAGTTTTCATCAATTTCAATTTGAAATATTTCCGCAGAATCGCCGGTGAACCCCCTTTTTTTTGGGCTTAAAAAATCGCAAATCTTACAAAGAAATTGATAACCAGTTTTTTCTTTGTTACAAAGTTCCCAATTCTGACGAATTCTCAAAAATTCTCAAAAATTCCACTTCCGGCAAAAATTACGTATGATTCATGGAAATTTTAAAATGAATTATTGCAGGATTGATGCAGGATGTTTTATCTTAATATATATAAATCTCGTGTCACAATGTTTGTCCTCAATGGACTCCTAAACCACTTAACCGATTATAATAAAATTCGCACACCATGTGCAGTTCGATCCAACTTGAGAGATAGGATAGTTTAAATCTCAAATTATAGTCGCAATTTTAATTTATTGCTAATTATTTGTCTATAAAGAGCGACCATTGTTTATGCGACGCGGGTCACGGGATAGCGATGGACGTTGCCATGGTGACATACTTATATTTTAGTCACTAATTCAATAAAATAAAACGAGCGATATACTTAATATAATATGGCAAAGAAACGTTTGCCGGGACAGCTAGTCTTATATATAAAATTCTCGTGTCACAATGTTAGTCCACGAACTCCTCCGAAACGGCTTTAATGATTTTTACCAAATTTTATATGCATATTCAGTAGGTCTGAGAATCGGCTACTCGGTACTTTATATATTTATAAGTGCATTTGTTGAATAAATAATAGTAAATTATTACAACCTAAGACTGACGGCGACCATTGTTTGTGCGACGGGATAGCGATCGACGTTGCCATGGTAATAGGGGAGGGTAGGGATGGTAAAGGAAGGGAATAGGGTAGGGGATTGGGCCTCCGGTAAACTCACTCGGCAAAACACAGCGCAAGCGCTGTTTCACCCCGGTTTTCTGTGAGAACGTGGTATTTCTCCGGTCGAGCCGGCCCATTCGTGCCGAAGCAGGGCTCTCCCATAGTTATAGCGTGATAAAATATAGCCTATAGCCTTCCTCGATAAATGGGCTATCTAACACTGAAAGAATCATCAAAATCCGTTGCTTAGTTTTAAAGATTAACACCCGGTTTCTGAAAGGTCTGTCAAATCACTGATCAACTAACACTGCTGTTAATTTAGCATGGATGTCAAATCAATTTGAGTTTCTGATACATTGATTAGCCGAAAATTAACTAATCTATGTACATTTTTAATTTGACTAGCGATTTGTTATATCATTATATTTACTATCAAAAATGCCAATGAAATGTCAAAAGAAGGAATTGCAGACTGTCATTGCTATCAAAATGTTCTGGGAATTTCAAATCTGATGTTTTCTGAAACATTGATCAGACGAAAATTAACTAATCTGTGATGTGAAAGGGAACAAAGGAACATGAGGGGAAAAAGCGACTTTGTTTTATAATAAGTATTAAGTAAAGATATTTCACAAACGGATCCCAAAATAGGAAAATGATCTATGAATACTCATCTATACTTATATTATAAAGCGGAAGAGTTAGTTAGTTAGTTTGTTCGCTAATCTCAGGAACTACTGATCCGATTTGATACTCTTTCGGTGTTAGATTGCCTATTTATCGAGAAATTCTATAAGCTATATTTTATTATGCTAAGACTAATATGAGCTAAGAAATAGAGGAAAATGTGGAAAAACGGGGGAAATTGTTTAAAATTGCTTATTATCTTAAAAACTACTGGAGCAATTTTTATGTTATTTGGCACAGATGAGAAGTAGACCACGTGAAGGATCATAGGCTATTTTTGTGGATTAGTTCTTCTATGAAATATCTAATTTACGCGGGCGAAGCCGCGCGGAACATCTATACATAATATTTTTTAAAAACCTATCCAACGACACACGATGGGGTGAACGCGAAAAAAATTATCCATCCCTGCTTGATGTGTAGGGAAGGTGTACAGTCAACGTTCAAAAGTCCAGTAGCATCTTAACGACTATATTCGTTTGCCGGTACAGTACATATTTATGTGTGTGTGTTCCTTCTTTTGACATTTCATTGGCATTTTTGATAGTAAATATAATGATATAACAAATCGCTAGTCAAATTAAAAATGAACATAGATTAGTTAATTTTCGGCTGATCAATGTATCAGAAACTCAAATTGATTTGACATCCATGCTAAATTAACAGCAGTGTTAGTTGATCAGTGATTTGACAGACCTTTCAGAAACCGGGTGTTAATCTTTAAAACTAAGCAACGGATTTTGATGATTCTTTCAGTGTTAGATAGCCCATTTATCGAGGAAGGCTATAGGCTATATTTTATCACGCTATAACTATGGGAGAGCCATGCTTCGGCACGAATGGGCCGGTTCGACCGGAGAAATACCACGTTCTCACAGAAAACCGGGGTGAAACAGCGCTTGCGCTGTGTTTTGCCGAGTGAGTTTACCGGAGGCCCAATCCCCTACCCTATTCCCTTCCTTTACCATCCCTACCCTCCCCTATTACCCTATTCCCTCTTAAAAGGCCGGCAACGCACCTGCAGCTCTTCTGATGCTGCGAGTGTCCATGGGCGATGGAAGTTGCTTTCCATCAGGTGACCCGTTTGCTCGTTTGCCCCCTTATTTCATTAAAAAAAAGTAATAGGAGCGAAGAAATAGAGGAAAATGTAAAAAAACGGGGAAAATTATTTGAAAGGGCTAACTTGAACGCGCTAATCTCAGGAACTACTGGTCCGATTTGAAAAATTCTTTCAGTGTTAGACAGCCCATTTATTGAGGAAGGCTATAATAGGCTATATTTTATCACGCTACGACTAATAGGAGAATGTGGAAAAAACGGGGGAAATTATTTGAAAGGGCTTATCTCGCGAACTACTGGAGCAATTTTTATGTTATTTGGCACAGATAAGAAGTATGGTCTACTATCAATATATATAAAAAAATATATATATATAAAAAAATGATTAAAATCGATAGCCTATTATCCTTCGATAATAGGCTATCGATTTTAATCATTTTTTTTTAAAGTGGAAAATATCGTTAGAGTCCAGTGTCTACCAGCTAAACGGATGCTTATGGAAATGTGAAAAAATTAACGGGAGTAGGAAATATGCAGAATTTAAAAGGAAAACTATCACGGCTAAGAAGATTTCATAAGTTGTTGAGTAATAGTCGACTAAAAAAAATGTATTTGGCGAAGTATTATAAAGGAACTTTTCGTTCAAATTCCTTTGAAAGTAGGTAACTAAGATGATGTTGTTAGTAGTGTAGAACACGTTATAAATGTACATTCATTGACAATACACAAATTTAAAAAAAACTAGCGGTACTACGGAACCCTATATTGCGTGTAGCCCGACACGCACTTGGCCGGTTTTACATTTAAATGTTTTTGGTGGGATACATATTATTTTAGTACCGAAACATTACGAGCTATCTTTGTACGGCATGGTAATAGGGTTATAGACGGCTTTTTATTTCAATAATTCCTGTTGATTCCGAGATTCCCAAGGGGTGCAAGTGCACCACACCACCTGGCACCCCCCTGCCGGCGCCCATGCGTACAAAATGTACATTATACAAAATACATGTATAACGTTTACATATTGAACAAAAACTAAACTTGCAAGTGTGAACGCGAAATATATTCAACGATCACGAATTCACGAGTCACCGGTGTTAGTATACCTGACCGAAATGTTGTTTGACCGGTTTCCCTGCTTACTGAGGTCCGAAGTCTGCAAAATCCCTCCTACGGGCCGGTCATCGGTTTACTTGCGCGTAACAATATTCAATCCCGTAAAGTTTATACAAATAGAAAAAATGTATCTTTGAGATAAGTCTTAAAATGTGTGTATCTAAGACAATACATAATATGAAGCTATCTATAATATTATACAAGTCGTACACGAATTATAATTTGTGTGTCAATTTGTGTGTGTTTAAAATATAAGAAGCCGTTCAGCAACTGTGATGACTGATGAGACACAGCTATGATTTGAACCTCTTTAGGCAACGTAGTCAGGTAATTTTTTGTGCCATACTGCATTACACACCCTAATCATAATCATGGAATCTTTGCCGCAACAGTTTGTGTCTGCAATGAGAACACTCTTTGACATTATGGATGATAAACAAACTGGATTTGTAAAATTAACTGACATTGAAAATCGCTGGCGCGATGACCGCACCAAGGGACTCCCGGGAGGCGTTATAGAGAGTCTCCAAAAAGTAGCTTCCCACGACGGCTTACTGACCTTCGATAGCTTCTGTACAGGACTCAAAATTTGTCTTCTAAGGAACCAAGTTAAGAAAGCGCCGAATAAAGTAGACTCGATGATCGATAATATGGAAAATAATATGCACAACCAAATGCGTCCACCTTCCGCTCCTCTGCTGGATTTGGACCATCGCAACTGGAGTAACGTCAGAAACTCTGGAAGTAACTCAGCGCAGCACCGAACACACAGCATGCCGCAATTGATGGACGAAAAAAATATGCCATTAACAGACGTAAGTCAAAGTAAAATATCGATGCCGAAGCACGAAACTGTCCATCGAACGGTGTATGGGCCGCCCAAGCCGCCCAGGCTCGAAAAAAGTGTAACGTCCAGAAAAGATATATCGAGGAAGAGCTTCGAACCACCGGATGCTAGATCCGATAACGAGCGCCTCGAACATGCTAAAATAGATTTCGAAGAAATAAGTAGATCACTCAGCGCTGAAGATCGAGGTTTGGGAGATGGTCGGTCAGCGAATATAGCGAATGGGCGGAAAACATCTCGACGGCGCGAACCCCGACGACACACACTGCACAACGGCGTCGACTACAATCTCATAAAGCGTATGAAACAAATTGAGCAAGAGAAGGACATACTACTGCAAGGCTTGAGTGCCGTAGAGGAGGCACGCGAGTGGTATATAAAGCAGCTGGCAGAAGTTCAAGACAAAATGCGTTACGCAGGAAGAATGGGTGGATATGTGGTACGTAATCCTCGATGGACATAATGTAACGAGCATACTAATCACATGATGGAAGGTGATTTTCGCAACCACTAACTTATTTTAATATCCGAAACTTTAAACAACGCGTTGCCGGCCAAAAAACGCTTAGATACATAGCCTGCTGATCAATTTTGTTGTTATCCTCATAGGAACCGTGGAACGAGGCCCATCATGAGAGACTGGAGCTGTTGAGGGCGAGAATTTTCGAACTCAACAGGCAGTTGGGTGCGCTCGCGACTGGTTGGCGCAACTGTCCGCTTTCGCTACACATGAACCTTGCGTTACCTGCCACCACCAACATTAAACCAACGTCAGGCGCACCGAGTAATGCCACTGTTCTTCGATCACAAAACAGAATGCTAGCTGAGGTAACGGTAACTTGACAATTTAGTGTTACATATTATGTAAAATTAATCTAGTATCAAAAGTTTTACTATCCCCCACTTAACCCCTTAACCAAATTGATGTATTTAAAATGTATAAAAAAATCAAATTACTTTAATACTGTATTAATTTGAATGCATGCTTAACATAAGACTATTAACTTACTTACATAATAGCTAGGCATATTAAGATTATTAAGGTTTACATTTAGATCAAAATGGATTATAAACAGTGTTAATTTTAGTTTAAGATTTAAACATCTAATATCCAAGTCCCAAATCATGGGTTCTTTTCACATTCACATTAAGCACTAAACAAAAAATATACTACAGTCACTGACCTCTATAATACACTGGACTGGCGAGGTCGGTGCCTACAGTGTATACAAATCTTATAGAAACAATATGTTTTGACCTTGTCGGAGAGGAACAAAACTGTAAAATTAAAAAACATTTTAAACAGGTATTCACCCTGTTTAATCAGTAAGGGGCTATTATTATTATGTAACATATTTTAAAGTATCACTTTGTAAACCAAATATATTATGATTAGCTGACCCAGCCATCATTGTTTTGCCATATAAATTATCAATAAAGGCTGCCTTCACACTAGCGTTTGTCGAGCTTAGGCGTTCGGCACAAACACTGTGGCACGAGAATTTTATATACGAGTCGTCTAAACATGTATCTTTTTTGTTGCAGGAAGTAAATCGTAAAAATGAAAGAATATCTGTGTTGGAAAGAGAAAAATCTGCACTTATAAGAGAATTACTACTTCAAAGAAATAGGACTAAAATAGAGGACAACTTTAACTAACAATTTTATGTAATACTGTATTAATTTTATGTAGTACTGTACAAATTCATGAATCATGAAAGTCAACAGTTAATTTACTCATTATACTGTTAAGTTGTAAGTGTACTATCTGCATTGCTGCCTTAATATAAATTGAATTTTCAATAAAAGATTATATCTAACTAAATATTTATTATCAATTATTATAATATAATTAAGTATACCTCAAAACTGTTTAAAATTATTGACTCTGCTCATGACTCTTGTTATATAAAGAGTAGTCGTACACTCTGAATGGCACATCATATGTCAAGTTTCCTTCATCCCAGGCTTTCTCAATAGCCACTAGTAGATCTTTATGTTTCTTTTGACATAGTCCTGTTTTGAATGAATCTAATATCTGTAAAAGAATATTAACCCATCAAGCCTCGTACGAGCACCGGTGATCGCGACAGCAATAGAATACAATCATGGGCGCCGGCAGGGGGTTGCCAGGTGAAGCACTTGCACCCCTTGGAAATCTCGGGATCAACAGGAATTATTGAAATAAAAAGCATTTTGTAACCCTACTATAGGGTTGCCAACCTCAAATTTAAAAAACCAGGATTTGAAGTTGGAAAAACCAGGACAATTCAGTATAAAAACAGGACGCATTAAGGGGGCAACTAACCCAAAATTGTAGATTTTATAATTCATTTTCATACTTGAAAATAAGCCCCGAATTGTTTAATTTTCAGAACATAGACACTACATTATATTTCCAAGAATTTGATTTGAGCGAAAACACAATATCTTAAAATTTTCTCGATAGAAAAAAATCACAAAAATGCATCTAATTTTCATGATTTTTTCATAGATTGCCGTAACTGTGCATTAAACTAAGTTAATATTTTAACACATTATATAAAATTCTATCATTGAGACACTGACCTGGAGGATTTTTAAAATGTTGTAGGTATGTTTATCGAGCTATTAAGAAAAAACTAACTTGGCGATGATTCCGCGTCGTCGTTTTTTATCTGGCATATGAAAGACGGGCGTGAGTGTAAAGAGAGAAGTTGTTTGATTTTTTGCGTTAGTCGCCCTCCTAATAGAGTTGCAATAGTTAAATAAATATCTAGATTCTAGTGAAAACAGATGAAATGGAATTCAAGTAATTAAAATAATCACATTTCAGACTCGTAGCGTAAAAGTTTGAAAAGAGGCGCGCAAACTTTAAAATTAAGAAACCCAGGACAACCCAGGACGCTGCTGGAAAACTATTCAGGACGTCCCAGGACACTACAAAAACCAGGACATGTCCTGGGAAAACAGGACGGTTGGCAACCCTACTCTACTACCATGCCGTACAAATATAATAGTATTGTTTCGGCACTAATGTATTCTGTTGACGTAAATAGACAGTCACTGTTGTTTGTTAAAAGTAAAAAGAAAAGAAAGAAAACTAAAATCTACACCCCTTGGAAATTATTTCTGCCGGCGCCCATGAATACAATAGCAATTCTTGGAATCCCCGATCAAAGGATTAATTGTAATAAACTAGGTAATCGCTAATATTGCTTCAAGCCCCAAGCATGCGACCACGATAACAATACAAATCTATTGAGTCTCGTTTTTTCCACGATCGTGGGAATATCAACTGGGCCATAACTTTTGAAGCACAAACACTAAAGAATGGTTCTGCATAGTACTGATTTAGCTACAAATAAATAGTTATTATAATATTATATTATATAAATCAAAGTTTATTAACTTTGATTTATATAATATAATTATTTTATTAAATTAATCTCTTTACCTGTCCTGTATATTCTGATATAAATTGTTCTAAGAGTCCAGTGTTTCTGGGGTCTAAAACCAGATACTCGTCGCGACAAATAGGGCAAGGATTCCCTGTCGATATAATACCGTTTCTGACACACGTTCTTCTGGTTTTCCGAGGAGCAAATGCACCCTTGTGATTGCGTCTATACAGGAACCAAACTGGCTTATCACCGTACGTCTGTTTGTAGGCTTTACTCTGAAGATATCGGATACTTGTCTCAACCGGGATCACTTTCGTTCTGTCCTTCGATGGATCCATCGGCGTTTCTTGAGTTTCATCACCATTTTCAGCCGTATCCGAATAAAAGCAGGGGTTTGTTGGTTTTGATGTAAGAACTCTTTGAAATATAGTTTTCAAATAATTTCTTGAATAGATAGTAAGCGCCATTATAGTTTATTTAAAACTTTTTACAAATTACAATATTTTTCTTTATTCATAGATTTTTCTACTTCACTGACCCATTTTTTTTTAATTTTTTTTTTCCTTTGTCGTCATGTTGGCACTATTTTTTTTTTAAATTTATTGGGAGCTGGAAACAATTCCTTTGCTCCAGAAAAAATACATTAATAAACGTCGAATTAAATTAAAAAAAAAATTAATGTCCTTCTTCTTTCTTCTTACTGAGCACTATTTACAAAACACATTAAAAAAAACACTATCTACAATATATTTTACAGTTTTTCCAATCAGTGTTGTGTTGTCACACCGAACTTTCGAAAATCAGTAGACGTCATGCCAAAAATTGGTAGAATTAGGTAGATGTTAGACCCAAAAGTTGGTAGATCTACCACCCTCATATCAGCAAATTTTTTAGAATAAAAAATGCTAGTTTATCCATAGAGAGAGTTTTATTGATAGTGTTTATACATATTTTTATTGAATAACTAGATGTTCCGCGCGTTCACCCGCCTAATATAGGAATGTACCGGAAACCGTAAATTTTTCCGCAAAAAAAGAAACCTATGTCCTTTCACGTGGTCTATTCTTCATGTGTGCCAAATAACATAAAAATTATTCCAGTAGTTTCTTAAGATAATAATTTCCTCCGTTTTTTCCATTTTTTCCTCGATTTCTTCGCTCCTATCAGTTTTAGCGTGATAAAATATAACCTATAGCCTTCTTCAATAAATGGTCTATCTAACACTGAAAGAATTTTTCAAATCAGACCAGTGGTTCCTGAGATTAGCGCGTTCAAATAATCCCTTTCAAATAATTTCCCCCCGTTTTTTTCACTCTTTCCTCTATTTCTTTGCTCCTATTAGTATGTATTAGCGTCATAAAATATAGCCAGCCTTCCTCGATAAATGGGCTATCTAACACTGAAAGATTTTTTCAAATCGGACCAGTAGTTCCTGAGATTAGCACGTTCAAACAAACTAACAAACTCTTCCGCTTTATAATATTAGTCGGACCAGTAATTCCAGAGATTAGCGCGTTCAAACAAACAAACTAACTAACTCTTCCGCTTTATAATATTAGTAGGTATAGATTTTAAATGTTCAGCACTCGGCTGATGAAGCAAACCTTCCAGTGTTGACTGCTGAGTGAGTTTCTCTGACATGTCTTTAAATTGTTGAGGAGAACAGTCTCTCAACATTTGCACTGCTATGTGGAAGTGCAAGTACTTGTCTCACAAAGCAGGAGAAACATTGGGGACTGGTCTCTTTTTTTTATTGTTGCAACATGTCTCCAAAAGACTTCGGGCTCAGGATCAATCTTTTAAATTTTTTGTTACCACTCTTGTAACATTTCGGACCGTTCACAGACTAATCTGCGTTTCGAAAGTGAGTGAACGGCTCAGAACAGCTGCAGCTCGTTAAATGCTGAAGGAAATGTTGTACCAAGACGACTCAATATACCAAAAATCAAAATGCTACCCGAATAGCCTATAACTTTTATTATTAATTCAAGTACGTGAACAATGATAATATGTTGAAAAATAGGTAGATTTGATACCGAAGTTGGTAGATAGGTAGAAGGGAGGTAAAATTGGTAGATCTACCATAAAGTTGGTAGATGTGACAACACTGCCCAATTTTAATTTATAAAGGGCCCCCGAGACGATCAAACGGTTTGACTCAAACACGTAAATTTTGGTTTGACTCAAACCTTTTTGATCGTTTACAAAGCTAGTTTGAACGGTTTGTCAAACATTTACGTGTTTGAAGCTCGTTTGATGAAGTTTCATATTTTTGTTGTGTTTGACGCGCTGTTTGATCGTGTTCCGATACGTTTGAACAAACTTTGTACCATTCTTTGGAGTACATTATTTTAACCGACTAAAAAAGAGGAGGTTATCAATTCGATGCGTATGTTTATTATTACATATTATTATTAATATTATTATTATTAATATATACTTATGTAATATTTCCAGAATTGCCTAGTTTTCGTATATGTTAGTCTATATCCGCATCTGAACAAATATGCAAAATTTCAAAAGTGTATGTATGTATGTATTAATGTTTGTGTTCACATAATATATCCGGAACTACAAGTCCGATTTAAATATTTTTTGTTGTACTAGGTATTGTTTAACTTGGGAGACTTCTGCAAGTTTCATCAAAATAGGTTTAGTAGTTTTTGAGATAGGGAATTTTAATTCTCAATTTCGTACTATTTTTAGGTCGGTTTTATCTTTTAAAAAATACTATATATTTATTCGTCACATGACGTGTACTCGACAGTGCGTATTGAACTAAACTGCCCAGTGTCGTTTGACAAACCGTTCAAACCGACATCAAACGGTTGCATCAAACACGTAAGGTTTGAATCAAACCGTTTGATCGTCTCGGGGGCCCTTAACGGAGCAAAGGACTTGTTTCCAGCTCCCAATAAATAAATAAAAAAATTATAACCTCTTTGGAATTACCTAAAGGGCCCCCGAGACGATCAAACGGTTTGATTCAAACCTTACGTGTTTGATCATTGATGCAAACGTTTGATGTCGGTTTACGGTTTGTCAAACGACACTGCGCACAAATATATACTTAACCTCTAGAGTGTGGCTATACCGGATACCGGTATAACGGTAAACATACTGATACGTGGCCTTTACCGGGAATCGGTCAAGATCGGTCAAGATAAGGGCACTCGTATTTGTTTGAATTGCAAGCACCTTAGACATACTCTATCCTTTTGTAACGTATTGTAAAATGTTCAGGAAGAAACGAGAAAGCTAGTGATTCATTGGCTTCAATGAGGTCATCAGGTGATAAAACGAAGGTATAAGCCAGTGAAATACTGCAACGGTCTTGCAACGGTCACTTATCGTTTTTATAAGTTGTTACTGTGATTAAAACATGTATGGACACATGGTTGTGTTTGAATTGTATGTGATTACAAATATATTAAGGTGTAAATAAAACGAAATATGTGAATGAACTATTGTTTTGTTTCTTTAAATCAGATAAATAAGTAACCGCTAAGACAACCCCATATTAAATGTTATGTTTTATTCGTATTTCAATACTAATTCTGCAGAAGAAACTTCAGAAATAGAAAGAATACATAAATTATAGTATTATTTTAATCTAAATTGAGCAAAATACTAATTAGAATTAGAATTAATTTAAATAGAAAGTTATGTCAGCGGCTACACGATCAATTTTTCATCAATCTGATCCATCAATCTGGTACTGATTGACGAAAATTTGATCGTGTACGACTCGGATTGATGGATTGATCGTATTTTTAATATGAACTTTTTATAACCATCAATATTCCGTCAATCATATTGATGGACCAGATTGATGAGAATTTGACCGTGTAGCCTGTGACTATATCCCAGATCTGTGGCCATACCGGTATTCGGTATTCGCTTTACCTGTGGTAATTATGGATGGGAATTCTTGCCGAAAAAAATCGATTCTTAAATCGATTCGAATCGAGACCTATTGAATCGATTTACAAAAAAATCGAGGTCTAAAAAGATCGATTTCCAGAAAACCGATCTTTTTTCAAATTAGTTTTTACAGTGTAAGTATATATAAAATTTATAAAAAACAAGACAAAATATGTTATAATTAACGATCTTTGAATCAGTAAAATCAGGGAACTCGATGATAACAATAATTATTTTTAGTGTCCGACCGAAACTGATTTTTCAGCCGAAACCGAAACCGAAACCGAAACTTGGTAAAACATTCAAAATTACGATTATTTACTAAAATTTATTGATTTTTAACATAAATTACAACTTTTTAAACTAAAGAAAAAGTACCACATTGAATTTTTTACCTTTTGCGAGATTTTTTAAAATAAATATTATTAATCTTAGACTCGAATGTGTTCCCTAGAAATTTTTGTGTATTCTTTTTCTTATACGATTCCAAGTAGATTTCAGCAAAGAAATTGAACGCGCTGAGCGCACACTAAACCGGTTATAAACGTATAAACACGTTTATAACACTCAATTGCATTTCACATAAACTAAACTCATTAATAGCAAATCCGATTTTAGTCTTCTAAACGCCTGATAGTCAAGTTTTGACTTTATAAAACACATTTAAGTCCTGTTAGTGTAGTGTTATGACAGGTCGAACAACATAGACGAAAAAATTGTTAAGATGACAGTTTTCACAGATGCGTTTGGTTAGCTTATCGTTTCTTGTTATTTTGTTACTAAAACAACGTGACAAGGCTCCAAGATGATAAAAACGTATAAAAATCATCGCGTGACGTAACGTAAGCTTAGATTCATTAATCGCGATTAAAAGAAGAATGTAAAATCTATTTGAAACAAAACGAGATTTACGCCGCCATATAAACGATTTCATTGTTCAATGAGAACTTAGTTTCATAAAAACGAAATTTATGTGTGATTGGTGAAATTCCCCTTAATATATTATAACGAAAGATTACCCTAAGAAACATGAGCAGAAGTTATTTCAAGTCATTTCATTTAGGTGCGATTTCACCTAAGAAATAGAATGCGTTTTGCGCTTAGTGTACACTAAATCGGTTCTAAACGTAGAAACGCGTTTATAGCACCAAATTGCATTTCACTAACATAACGTTCACAGCAAATCCGAGTTTTATCTTCAGAACGTCCAATGTTGTACGGTTAAACTTCATAAAAGGCGTGAAAGTCCTGTCAGTGTAGTGTCATGGCAAATCGAAAATCATAGAGGAAAAAAATGATGCGTTTGGGTAGTTTAAGAGCCCGTCCTCTCTTTTCTACTGCTCTCTTCACACTCACGCCCGTCTTTCATATGCCAGGTGAAAAAGGACGATCGCCAAGTTAGCGGGCAGATGAGGTTTTCTGTTTTTAAAGGATTTTTTTATATTGAAGTGGTAAAAAGTAATTCCAACATTGTATAGACGACTTTCTCAACAGTACATTGTATTTTTTTCATACCGTTAAGACGTCAATACAATCCATAAAAAGGTGATATTCTAAACCTTTTACAGCATAAATCACAAAACTGTCGCGGGTTTGAGTTGGATTATTTAAAGATACTTAAAAAAAAAATAAAAAATCTAGCTCCAACACTATATTATAATTGAAATGATCTTACATGTTGTGCATTAAAACTTATAGAAATACTGTATTTTAACTGTTAAATCACGTCTGTTAAATGAGCGAAATCGGCAAAATTTCGTATACGGACTCTTAAGTATCGTTTCTTACTTTTTTGTTAATAAAATAATGTAACTAGACTCCAAAATGATAAAAAAAATGTAAAATCATCGCGTGACGTCACATAAACTTAGTTTTATTAATCGTCATTAAGAGAAGATTATAAAATCCATTTGAAACAAAACGAGATTTACGTCACCGTAGAAACGCGTTTAATGAAAACTAAGTTTTATACAACGAAGTCCTGTGATTGGTGAAATCCTCCCTTAGACATTAACGACGTACTACTGAAAACACAATCAATATAATTGCAGTATATTATTTTTATGGGAAACATGGACACGACCGCGGTCGAAGTTCAAAACGAAATTACTAAGCAAATAAAAAGGCGTTTTGCCACTAAACCTGAAAAATATGTGAAGCTTACGGGGAAGTAGGCTAGATAAGATTCTAGCAGGGTAGGAACTGTTTAAGAGATTACGTGTCCATAGTTGAAAGTTAATTTAAATATTTAAATAAAACGCGTGGTAAAAGGGAGTGAGGCGAGATGATTTACTAGATAAATCTCGCAAGATATATCCTAATATATCCTATAATCGTGAGATCAACAAAGAGTCAAACAAAATTCTTAAGTAAATAATGTTCACACACAATATAATCAATTTATCATAGCATTAACTAAATCGTTTGTTTGGGAAACATTGTAAAAATAGCACGTAATTTGCCAATAGCATATTAAATAAGCATTCGTTTGTCGTAGAAATAAAATTCAATAATATAATTTCGATAAAAGTAAGTTAAGACATTTTAATGAAAATAAAACGAAGTGCTAATTTTTGATTTGGAACTAATCTGTAACACGTAATCTCAAAACACGATTAAATAGATGGTGGCGAACTGATCCGGGGCCTCGCTGGCAAGCAAGCACGAGTTAACTGCGAAGTTTACCGAACGACGCATGAGTTTCGGCGGGGCCGAAAGTTTCGGCTATATTTTGGCCGAAACCGAAACTAAGACCGAAACTAGATTTTTTGGCCGAAACTGGCCGAAACCGAAACCGAAAGTTCGGTTGGTCACTAAATTTATTTTATTTACCACTAGCTGTCCCGGCAAACGTTGCTTTACCATAATATAAAGTACTAGCTGTTGCCCGCGACTTCGTCCGCGTGGACTTCAGTTTATAGTTGTTCCCGTACATCGATTAAATAGTTTACGCGCAAATCACAAAGGTGCATTTTGTGGGAACCGTACATTTCCGCGACAAAATATATCCTATGTTCTTTCCCGGGACTCAAAGTATCTCTATACCAAATTTCAGCAAGATAGATTGAATAGTTTAGACGAAAATCATAAAAGTTTATCGTGCGGGAACCGTAAATTTTTTTGAGACAAGATGTATCCCTTGTCCTTCCCGAGACTCAAAGTATCTCCATTCTCCATACCAAAATTCATCAAAATCGATTGAATAGTTTACGCGCAAATCATAAAAGTATATTGTGCGCTCATTGTTCGGTAACCGTACATTTTTCCGGGACAAAATGTATCCTATGTTCTTTTCCGGGACTCAAAGTACATATGTCTATACCAAATTTCAGCAAAATCGGTCCAGCTGCTTACGCGTGATGTCGTAACCAAGGGAAGTATATGGATTCATTTTTATTATTAATATACGTTCCGCGCGGCTTCGCCCGCGTAAATTAGATATTTCACAGACAAATTAGTCCACAAAAAATAGCCTATGATCCTTCAAGTGCTGTACTTCCTATCTGATCCAAATAACAAAAAAATTGCTCTAGAGCAATTAGTTACTAGTAATTCGTAAGATAAGCCCTTTCAAATAATTTCCCCCGTTTTTTCCACATTTTCCTCTATTTCTTCGCTGCTTTTAGTCTTAGCGTGATAAAATATAGCCTATATAGTTATAGCCTTTCTCGATAAATGGAATATCTAACACTGAAAGAATTTTTCAAATCGGAACAGTAGTTCCTGAGATTAGCGCGTTTAAACAAGCAAACAAACTAACAAACTCTTCCGATTTATAATATAATATAATATTTTAATATTATATTTTAGTATTAGTTAATTATTGAAAACAAGACTTTTTTTCCTAATTTTGGCATGCACGATTTGTGCGTCAGCCAAGCCAGTTAGGAGGTTAAAGGTTAAACCTAAACTATGGAATTTAATACGAAATTTAAAATCAGATTTAAGACTCGCGGATTATTTATTTTGTTCAAAAAATTGCAATTTGCAAATTGCAATGTCAATCATCAAAACGTCCAATAGTATCATCTCATAGCACGAAGCTTCGTGAGTCGTGACGATAGACGAATCGCGGTCCACGGCATGGCATCGCACTTCTCAGCACAGATACAAAATACAGATACAAAAAAACAAGATATACAGACGAACATAATATAACCTCCTCCTTTTTGGAAGTCAGTTAAAAAGTCAAAAATTATAAACGTACGTAAGCTATTGCCCGCGACTTCGCTCGCGTTAAGAAGTATTATTATATACAAACTTTCATCCCCTATTTAACCCCTTGGCTGTGGAATTGATCAAAATTTTTTCTTAGATGATGCCTGCGTCATATTATCATCTACCTGCATGCCAAATTTCAGCCCGATCCGTCCAGTGGTTTGGGCTGTGCATTGATAGATCACCATGTCATTCAGTCACCTTTGATTTTTTTATTGATGAGAAGTGAGGCGAAGGATACTAAACATACATCTCACTCTTGTAATACAGGCCTTTTACGGATTCACGAGATCGATTCAATGCGTTGGATCGATTAAAAAGACCGATTTTTTTGCTCCAAAAGATCGATTTTGCGATTAATCGATCTCAGAAGTCAGATCGCCAACCCTACTAGTAATCTGTGACTATACTTATAGTAATCTGTGGTTGTCACTGTGTTGTGCTTTTGTCTGTTGGTGAACCGTGAATTTTTAAAATTTAAAAATTAAAATCATCGTGTTTGTGGTTTTGTGGTTCTAAAAATCTGTTTTGTGGTTGTTTTACAAGTTACAACAGCTGCCTGATAATTAGCATTTTTCTATGCTACTTTTAACTATTAACACAAATTTCAGAAACTAACTAAATATAGTGTCGTGTATATTCAACAATGTCTGCCGATCCTGCGGAAATCACGACTGTGTAAGTAACAATGAAGCTATTCTTACCTTATAAAAATTATGAAACTTGTAAGTACTTTGTTGTTTACTAATGTCTTCTTCGAATAGCCGGTAACTTATAGTCCTACTTCTACTTCCTAAGTTCCTAAGTTCTGTCTAAGTTCCTAATATCCTGCCAAAAAAGATAGTCATAACTCAAAAGCTATTAGTATTTTTTCTCTTCTTTGTAATATTATAGGTACTGTATCTGGTTAAATGGCTTTTTAATAGCAGATACTAGTTTTAAAGTCATAGTCAAAACTGGGATTACATATTCCATGTACTCACTACATAACAAAACCGTAGGAGGTGCCCTAACTAGCTACAAGTATCCCCTATATATATACTTATTATAAAACAAAGTCGCTTTTTTTCCCTCATGTCCCTTTGGTTCCTTTAACCCTTTAACCGCCGAGCTTAAAATCAATTGTCGTGCCTCTAGCGCCGGCACCATAAATCGAAAAATTTATACCTACAACAAATAGTGATGTGCAATACTTATCTTTTTCGATGTCGATAATTTATTTCTTAATTTATATAAAGTATAAACTGATATGAATATCTAGTATTTGAATCCATAATGCTGTTAGTAAATTATACAGCGCTGGCAAAAACATTAGATAAAAACAGCTTGAATAGTGAAGTGACATAATTCCCAATATTTGTTATTACATTTCAAATAATATTAATTTCATAGTTTCCACGGATTAAATAATTGAGTTTTTTAAATATATAACCTACTACAAATATAGATTTTCAATAGTAGATCGATATCCCATCCCCTTTACACGCATCACACATACAATTTCATCTAAATGTCGTAGCAGACAGACAGATAGGAAAGCGTTACTTTGTAATTTATTGTAATTTTATTTCTAATTTAAGTATTCACTACAATCACATTTATCGAAAACATCATCATAAGCACAACACTATTGGAAAATTCTAGAAGGCCGCACTCGCTTATGACGTCAGAAGCGGTCGCCTTTTTCCGACCGTGGCGCAGGGTGTGCTGACAACATTCGTTTCTAAACACGCAGGCTAAGGATGGGAATCGTCAATTCAATCACTGACATTTTTATACTATATTTATTATAAATTAAGTAAAACAAACACGTTTATTTGTTCAGTAACCATTGCTTTATTTGTTTAATAATAAATTAGTTAGTAAAAACAGAAATGTTTTTATTTATGTGGATTTTTGTATCAATAAATCATTGATTATGTCCCGTCCCTACTGTCGGATTTTTCCGACTCGGGCGTTGGACATCAATACACTTTTCTAAGAATAATTTCGGTAATTTATTTCACTTTAGACATTATTTTTAGGTCTTCTAATTAAGAAACTGAAGTGTAATCAATTGTAAATGATTACTTCGTTAACTATTTACCAAGTATAAACATTATTTTAATATAATACAGTGCTATCAAACAAAACAGGCAGATTAACCGAGTAGTGGTACTGGTCGTAAATATCCGACCTTGGCGAAATGGGCACGAAAATATTTGTCGGATTATTCCGACCTTGGCGGCTAAAGGGTTAATCTTTAAAACTACGCAACGGATTTTGATGATTCTTTCAGTGTTAGATAGCCTATTTAACGTGGACGGTTAAATGCTATATTTTATCACGCTGAGGAGTTTATATGTTCGGCTGTGGATATATATATTTTTTTTATTTTTTTATTTGTGTATGTTCAACGATTACTCCGCCGTTTGTGGACCGGTTTTCAATTTTTTTCTTTTGTTGTAGGGTTTTGTCTTTTGTAGGGTTCAACTCCAATTTGATACCATGTTCACAAAAGTGGTGACCTGATGATGAGATCCATGAGTAATCGAGGGAACTCCTCAAAATTTATATGGAAACATATAGTGATTTTGATTTTATGTGAAGGATCCTAGGCATATGCTACCAAAAAGTAAGATTTTATACCAAGGCATGCTATGGTTCCGAAGATACTATGCGAACTCCGGATTCCTTATAGATACAAGTTTGGGACTTTTGGCGATGTTTTAAGAACTGAAAGCATATGCTGCTATGCAAATTACATTCATCATCATCATCATCATCATCATCATCATCATCATCATCATCATAATTATCAGTACCATCACACAATGCATCATGCATCATTATGAGTTACGACCCTATTATTGGTACTTTTCATAGTATTTTCGATCGAGACTCGAGTTTGTCGAGTGATTTTGAAAATTGTATCAATGTTGTTACAAAGTAAATGATTTAAACTTGTTGTTGTGGTTATCAAGTTGGTAATTTGATCTAGGAAATTCTTTGATTGGGACAAAATATACATGTAGTTGTATTATTGTAGCTTAAAGTAGTTAAAGCATAATATTTTATTATGTTGAGCTCATCACTTATCTCATCACTTAAACTCATCAGAGTTTACATGCGGAAGTTTACTAGGCTGAATTACGCCGGCGTAGTTTCCGCCGCAAATGTCAGACGCATACAAAATACGACATAATAGTGTGTCACCCCTCGCGTTCGACCCGTATTTTGTATGCAATTTAAACGCAGCGGAATTTACGCCGGCGTAATTCAGCCTAGTGTGTTTAAACCCATACAACGAAAGTCACTAAACCAGAACTCTAGAGCCTTCAGAGATAGGCGTTTGAACATTTCAGCATTGCTTGATGAACTCGTGTAAATACTCACATACGGTGTTGCTGGGTCGAGCAATCACGTAGAGTAAAAACCACGGCTCGGGCTTTCGTCCACACATTCTGCATTGCTCGATAGTTTTACTCCAGTTCGAAAGAAATTAGCTACGAATAATAAAAACTAGTGTCAAAAAATTTGTCAAGCTGGCTCGATTCGAGCCTTCAAACTGGCTCGATGCAAGCCTTTGAGCTGTGAGTTTTGCGGTCCACACAGTGGTTTTTGCTCGACGTTGAGTAAAACTATCCAGCAAAACTGTATGTGAGTACTTAGCACAGGGATATATGCTTGGAGTTCTTTAAGAAATTCTAAAGTGGTAGTGAACTCAGATAATAAGTTTTAATATGAAAGTTTGGGAGTTTCATCGTTGTTTTAAGAACTGAAAGTATGCTATTATGCAAATTCTATTCATGATAATTCAGTAATAATATTATAGTAAATAAGTAATAAGTAACGTGTTATAGTAGCCATTTCATGACCATATTTATAGTACATGGCTTTTGAGACATAGCATAAAACTTTTTTGAAAACTGCCTGAGTATAGTAATTGTGATAGTTTCATACCTAAATCCTATATATCTACAACTGACAACTTATGTTTACCGATAAATAACTAAAAAGAG
The DNA here is from genome assembly GCA_905333045.1 of Lysandra bellargus. Classification (NCBI taxonomy): domain Eukaryota; kingdom Metazoa; phylum Arthropoda; class Insecta; order Lepidoptera; family Lycaenidae; genus Lysandra; species Lysandra bellargus. The sequence continues at coordinate 8,879,864 of HG995349.1, forward strand.
TGAAATTATTATTTTTAACAAAAATTAAAACCGACTTCCAAGGTAAAAACAATAAGTATTAATATGAACTAAAAAGTATTAAATAATTCTTACAGTGGTATGAATAAAAAATCTTAGTGAAGGTTTTAACAGCTTTCTAACTTGAATGTTTGCTAAAGTTAAAAACCGTCTTATAACACTCTGAATGTAATAATAAAACTCGGAACTCTGAAAACTTATGAATAAATGCTTGCTAAGCCTTCGCTAAGTAAAATACTTTTAAATGACGTTTTATAGTATTTTTGTTGGTAATGTTGGTAGTGTGCCAATTTATTGTGTTCAATGTGTCAAAAATAATGAGTATTTTGTAAAAAAAAACTTGAGAGGTGTCAAAGGACACCTGAATGGAACGGAGATATGTCTTAAGTTAAAAAAACCTGTACATAATATACTTTAAAAAAATATTTAAAAAAACGCCATCTATTGACGCACAGGAATACTATCAACGCGCAACGCCCTCTGCCCTTAACATGCAGGTACTAATAAAAAAGTGTCGTTTTTAGTGTCATTTTTTTCGGCCTAGAGGGGGCTAATTATTTATTATATTAAATAAAAAAGGTTTCGCAACGCGCGAAAAGGAACCTCGATCCAAAAAATATACTTTATGGATTTCATAAATACGTCATAACAGAGCGTCATAAATTGCGTCTTATATACTTTTTGTCGACGAGGGCGGCTAGAAATTCCTTCAGAAATTGCAATAATGTCAGAAATCTCGATAATACTCGATATTTCTTCCATTTCAATCTCTTATAATGGTCTTAATCCTTCAGGCCCCGCGCGAGCACCGGTGATCGCGACAACAATAGAATACAATAGCAATTCCTGGAAATCCCGACTGAAGTATTAAAGTAGGTCCGAGGCTTCACTAAAGTTTGCGAACTCCTATTTGAAGTTTCGGGCCTAAACAACTGTTAGCAAACGTTTATTCATAACGATAAGACTTAGAAAGAATCTAACTAAATTTAAAACTAAAAGTGATAGTCACGGTAGAAACACTAGAAATAAGCACAAGCTGGAAATACCAGTGATCAGACTTAGCAAAATAAGTAAATCTTTTAAAGGTCAATGTATACGCCTTTACAATAAAATCCCGGAAAACGTTCAAAATTTATCAATTAATAAATTTAGAAAAGTAATTAAGGAACGTTTGTGTGCCAAAGCCTACTATACGGTCAATGATTTCCTAAACGATGGCACATCTTGGGAGTAGGATGGCTGCTTGCTGCTGCTTCTACATATTTTATTATATGTGACTTACAATTGTGTATTCATGTTGACTATATAATGTATTAGATTAAGTTATTTACATTGTAAATTTTATTTTTTTAAAAGACAAATTTTCCACTTTTTTAGTAAAAAGTGGCCCCGTGCGAGTTTCTTACGCCGGTTCTTCTCGCCGGGTTAGTTCCCGAACCGGTGGTAGGCAACATGTAGCTCAACGTTCTGAAAACATTTGATTCAAATTTATTCAGAAATAAAACGATTTTTTTATTTTTTTTATTATGCTTAAAATGTTCTTAAAATAGGTTTATAACAGGCGCGCTATTTTTTGACAGCTGTCACCTTAAAAAGGCGTTAGAGCACTCAGCACTGTTAGAGAACGTTTATTCATAATAAATTTTACAACAGGCTCTTAAAGCTTTTAAAAATCCTCGCTAAGTTTTTATTCATACGACCGTTACTCTTTAATAGTGCCTCTTTCAGAATTCGTCTAAATCTCAACTACTTCTGTACATACTATAGCTTCATTACTTTGAAGTCGGTACCAGTCCCAAAAGTTTCATATATTCTGACATTGACTGATTAACTCACGATTAAATTAGCTGGTACCGACTTCAAAATAATGAAGCTATAGTATGTACAGAAGTAGTTGAGATTTAGACGAATTCTGAAAGAGGCACTATTAAGGCTCTATAGACCCAATTTTACATGACTTTGAATCAATAATAAACAAACAAATAGTGACTTTTAAAAACCAAAAAAAAATACACATTGTTGTTTACTTAATGTACTTTGACAATTTGTGGTTCGAAACATAATATTGAAAACTTCACTCGATCTTTTTAGTTCATATTAATACTTATTGTTTTTACCTTGGAAGTCGGTTTTAATTTTTGTTATTTTAACCCATTTTTTATGATAATCGATTGAAAAAAACGATCGTTTTAATTAATTAATCGAAACCCTTACAATCGATTTAAAAATATCGACAATCGAAAAAAAAGCTGCTTTCAGACAGACTGTCAGACACTTCTCGCGACAGTTGTCTTGCAGGTGGAAACGCGGCCTTAATCAGCGCGTCTGCTAAAGAACTCATTTCCCCGACTGTACATTTCTGCTAAACAACTCATTTCCCCGACTGTACATTTCTGCTAAACAACTCATTTATCCGACTGTACATTTCTGCTAAACAACTCATTTCCCTGACTGTACATTTCGGCTAAACAACTCATTTCCCTGACTGTACATTTCTGCTAAACAACTCATTTCCCCGACTGTACATTTCTGCTTAGCACAATTTTCCCCGACTGTATATTTCTGATAAACAACTCATTTCCCCGACTGTACATTTCTGCTAAACAACTCATTTCCCGACTGTACATTTCTGCTAAACAACTCATTTCCCCGATTGTACATTTCTGCTAAACAACTCATTTCCCCGCCTGTACATTTCTGCTAAACAACTCATTTCCCTGACTGTACATTTCTGCTAATTCACTCATTTCCCGACTGTACATTTCTGCTAAACAACTCATTTCTCCGACTGTACATTTCGTTCGAGTTCGAGTTCGACACAAAACACTACTCTCCAACCGTCTTACGCTTTTTCTATGGTTTTTCGATCAACACGAAAATCTGACGCGAGTTTCACAGTTTTTACCCATCCCACAAGAGTGCTCAACGCCGCTAAAGAAGTTTTCACTTCCAAAAATTGTGCGCTTGCGTCACCGCTCGCTTGTGAGTCCCTAGTGATCTGCCCCCCTAGAGGGGTACTTACAGTTCGATACGGTCTACACGCGCGAGTGGGACAGGCTGCTTTTGGTAAGCATCTCGAATCAGTTTTCACATAATTTATTAAGAGAACTTGCATACCCTATTTCAACGAAAAAATATATAAAGTGCATGTGTTTTTCTTTTGGACAATGCCCATTGCCCGGATCGGCAATTTGTATGGGTATGACGACTGATTGAAATGTTGGTTTCAATCAGTCGTCATACCCATACAAATTGCGGACTGATGGTTGAAAAGTTGTAATTTTGACGGGCTCGTTTGATGGTCATAATAATAACGATGCTGATAACTATTATAACAATCTGTATAGTCAAATCCAGAGCATAAATTACGACCTAAATAATTAGGCTCCGAATAAAAAGTACAGTGTTTCCTTGGTTTAATATGGTTTAAATGTTTTCCCCGCGTTCGTTAGATAAATTAGATTTATAGATTTTTGGGAGCTATGAAAAATTTGCTTGTACGACGTACTGTATTATTATTTTTAACAAAAAATTAAAACCGACTTCCAAGGTAAAAACAATATTAATAGCATCCTTACAATACGAACTAAAAAGTATTAAATAATTTTTCCAATCTAATATGTAGTGCCTTTTCTCGAATTCGGCTAAACCTCAACTATTTCTGTACTCAATCTTCATCATTTTGAAGTCGGTACCAGATATAGCTGAATATTCTTTGACAGAAAATTTGAAACTTTTGGAACTGGCACCGACTTCAAAATTATGAAGATTGCGTACAGAAATATTTGAGGTTTAGCCGAATTCGAGAAAAGGCACTACATATTAGATGGGAAAAATTATTTAATACTTTTTAGTTCGTATTATAAGGATGCTATTAATATTGTTTTTACCTTGGAAGTCGGTTTTAATTTTTTGTTAAAAATAATAATTTCACTCTTTTTAGTTACCTAGTAGGTAAACTGTTAGTGCCAATTCAAATTGTATAAAAAAAATAGTTTCATATTGTCTTCACTAGATGTCACTGAGGCGCTCCTGTGTCGCGCTATGGCTTGTACGTAGAAGTTTTATATAGGTAGTTGTAACTTGTAACAGAATTTTGTTGTGTCGTTGAAAGTTTGTAAGCAACTAACAACTCAACAGTGAGCTTGGTGTGAGCAGTGAGCATTGAATTGACGACGTAAATCATAATATTGAGTGGTAATTGATCTCGTGTAATTGTTATTATGTTGACCTCCGTTATTGTCCGCGAATTTATAAGTGGTCACTGGTCGTCGGTGGTACTGCGTATATTCTACGTATCTTATTACAATTTGTTAAGACTGTTAAGACTTAAGAGTCATATTATCGCATACCCCAAGGCCCAAATATCAGGTAGATAGATAAATTTAAACAATACATTTAAAAAAAATCTGAGTGAACACGCATGCCCTGACATTCCGGTTAGAAATTGAATACGATGTTTACGCATGCGCCGCGCGGCGCGCGGCGACGCCGTTGCCTCTGCGGCGCCGCGCCGACCGCCGTGTATATTAAACAGCCTATAATAATTGGTGTTGTTATGTACATAATTATTATTATTGTATCCATACCTATGCTTTGTACTATTATCTATTTTGTGCCATGAGACATTGGTGACCTTAACACGACGTGGTAATGATGATGATGACGATGATGATGATGATGAATTTGAATTGCATGGTAGCATATGCTTTCTGTTCTTAAAACAACACCGAAACTCCCAAACGTGTATCTATACAGAGTCAGGAGTTCTCTCAGCATCTTCGAAACCATGGTATACCTTGACCCAATATTTGACTTTTTGGTAGCATATTCTTAGTACACTTCACATAAAACCAAAATCACCATATGCGTCCATATAAATTTCGAGGAGTTCCCTCGATTACTCCTGGATCCCATCATCAGGTCACCACTTTTGTGAACATGGTACCAAATTGGAGTGAAACCTAATACAACAAAACAAAAATTTCGAAAATCGGTTCACAAACGGCGGAGTAATCGTTGAACATAAAAAAAAAACCACAGCCGAACATATAACCTCCTCGTTTTTTGGAAGTCGGTTAAAAAGAAATGCATACTGTGACATCCACAATATGGATTTGTTTTTTACTTGTTTAAAAATAATACCTACTATCAGGAAGTATGCATTTTGAAAATGTTACAGATCGTCGTATTGCGCCTATTTCTGGGCTCTGGCCGTAGTCGAATAATAAACAGCATCCGTATCTTTGCTCCCAGTGCAGTGTGTGATGTGTCGCATTAGCAGATTGTTTGTCTCTTTCTGTCCTGAGTCGAAGTATATTTTATCTCTCACCCCGAGCGAGACACGGCTTGTCCCGATTTCAACCCGAGGACCAAATGTTCTAAATTCGGAAGGGAGATGTCAGATGACAGTATCGCGCGTTCAGCATCGTCAAAACACGTACGTGGCGTCGTATTGTTCATTCAGCTGGGCTGGTTTTTTGTTTATTTACTATTGTGACAATATTCGGAGACCATTATGATTATGACTATTACGTTGTGATAATTATTATGCCTTTAAATAATTAACGTCGTCGTTATGTTGGAAAAGACTAAAGTTGAAGACGTAGTAATGGCTAGTGTATAAATAGATTTTGTTCCTAGTGATGTGGACTGTAGAGTACTTATCTATATGTGTTATTGTGCAGTGTAAATAAGAATATATTCATAATATTATTATGAATATGGCAACTTTACCGCGAATGAGCAGTACAAAACTAAGTTCTAATAATGTCGCAGCGCCTTTTAGGTACCGTATTTAAATATAATATTACTAATAATTAATCCATCAAGCCCCGTAAGGCCCATATGGGCCGCGATAACAAAAGATTTCCAGGAATTGGTGAACGGCGCTTTAATATGTGGTATTAGTAAATAATCGGCCAAGTGCGAGTCGGACTCGCGCACGAATGGTTCCGTACCATTATAGAGCAAAATTAGGCCAAAAATTGTATTTGTTGTGTGAGAGCCCCCCTTATTTTTTATTATAATATTATTATTAAATATTAAAGTACACAATATATAACTAAATTGTTTGAAAAAGTCAAGTACCTATCTGTTGCCATTATTGATATAGAGCAAAAAAGGCCAAAAAAATCACGTTTGTTGTATGGGAGCCCCCCTTAAATATTAATTTTATTTTGTTTTTAGTATTTGTTGTAGCGGCAACAGATATGCACAATCTGTGAAATTTTCAACTCTCTAGCTATTACCGTTCTCGAGTTACAGCCTGGTGACAGACAGACGGACAGACAACGAAGTCTCAGTAATAGGGTCGCGTTTTTACCCTTTGGGTACGGAACCCTAAAAATAATAACTATAAGAAATTACCTCCATACCATGTACATGAATGCATATTTAATATTATGATCCGTCAAGGATACAAATAATTAAATTAATCTTTAAAATATTATTAAGTATGTATCTTCTTACGCGTAATTAATTACGTATTTATCTAATAATATTACCTACACGGGCTACACTTCTGTCCGAATAGGCATTGGCCTTTGCCTTATTTTCTCTAAGAAGTTATTTTTTCTTCGAGACGCTATATTTTAACCCTCAATGTATGAGGATTTTGAGGACAGAGGATGATTCTAGCTCTCAAAGTACTTACCTAAGTGTATAAAATACCAGTGGCGGGGCAAGACCTACATTTTATGTGGGTAAGATGTAATTCTTGCGAGGCCCCCTAAAATATATTATGTGAGGCCCCCTGATGGATAATGCTAAAGAACGGATTTGTTGAGAGAAATAATTTTTGATACCCAAAGTTTAATTTATAAAACTTTTTATTTATGAATATTTTCAGAGTATTTCAACTCGTAAAACCTTTAAAAAACCTCGTGGTCCAAGGGGCGCGAGGCCCCTTATTCCTTAGGCTGCGAGGCCGCGGGCCGTGGGCGGTCGCCCACACCGTCCACGCCTTGCACCGCCTCTGTAAAATACTATTCATATAATTATCAATTATATTCAAAACCACGATTTCTTATTTTTTAAGTAAGTAAATAAAGAGATAGCATTTTATCACGCGGTACCTTGCGGTACCTATTGCATTATAAAGATTTTTCTGGGGTTTACCCCTTAGATACTCTTTAAAGTTTTATCACTTACGTGCCTGTAAGTTTTTAGCTATTTATTTGCGAAAATATTAAATTAAGAAATTAAAAAACCCCCCGCCAAACAACTTAATAATAATATTTACTGACTTTAAGTTTAAATAATTCCTAAGTGTAAAGTGACATTTAATTGTTGTCACGGTGTGTCGGGCCCGGGGGACCGCCAACAGCGACTTTTTCATTTTGTATCACCAAATCACTTCACTGATTGTCTCGATTCGGTTCGCTGTGAACTGACCCTTAGGCTACGTTCAGACGTGCGTCGTGGGCATGTTCTGCGCGTGCTCTGCGCGTACGTTCTACTAATTATAATTTATAGCGTATAGAAAAACGCGCACGCGGCCTGCGCGCGGGGTCGGTGCGGATTCAGCGCGTGCCGCGCGCGTTTTCCCAGCTGCTATAGTGGAACACGCGCAGAGCGCGCGCAGAACACGCGCACGTCTGAACATAGCCTTAAACTATATAAGTAATGTTATTGTGAAATCAAACATCTACAGGTTAGCGGGCCCTCCGACACACCTTGACAACAATTATGGACTAAAATGTCACTTTACACTTGGGAATTATTTATACTTAAAGTCAGTAAAATATATTATTTCATTACTTTTTAGTTTTTAAAGTTGTTTGGCGGGGTTTTTTTTTAAAGGCTATGGGCAAAAATGTATGGGCTCCGTCCCCACCTACCAACAGTCATCTAAGAACTGATACCAACGTGTTCCTAAAGTGCCCCCTATTTAATTAAAATCCTTTGTTTTAGATAAATCAGTGGGAATATATTATGTTACGCTCAAAGACCGAAATCGCTCAATGAGCGAAAAAAAGGCTCACAACGCGTTGTCACAGTGAAACAGCCACGACGCGAAATCGCGAAAAATGAAAACGGCCACGACGCGTTCTGGCAATCGCAAAAAGTCCATGACGCGAAATTCGTGTCGTGGCTGATATATTATGCTATTCGTTTATCTTGATCTGTTCTTGATTTATTAATTGTCTATAGGTATGGAAGATTATATTTGAATTACCACGTGTACTAGGTACAAAATATTTTTTCTTTTACTAAATCACTGCATAAAGTGTTTATCATTATTATTTACGCAACGCAACAGCATCTATGACCTACTGAAACTTATCAGCTGACGACTTTTCCCTTGACTTACAGCTAGCAGATTTTTTTTATTGTTTACTAGAATATTTTAACAATTCTCTGATAAATTTTCATCCGGGAGGAAATAACATTTCTTATGTTATTAAGCGGTATGTTTAATTTGAGAGTTTTGATAACAAATATAAAGTTTAATATTGGAGAAAATGTTGGTATTAGTGAATTAATTAAGTACCGGTAAGGCCGGGTTACTTTAGCTCCTGCGGGCAACTTTGACTAAAATCGGAAAAATGTTTAAACTTTCCACCACGTTGCTGCTAAAGCAGTAATCGATTTCGTTCAAGCGGGATTCATTAGATGGCATTAGGAGCGCTAGTTTTCAATTGGTTGGGCACTTGTTTACGAGGTTTGAAACGGTCATTAATTTTATGTCGGAGTTCGGACATGTAACAACGTGCTTAATTTACGTGTGCAAACTTTATAGTGAAACTGAAATAAACACACCGGCAAAATTAGCGGAACATAACAATTTTTTTTTTAATTGTTCGCTGTTTTTTATATATTTATTTATTAATTTAATAATTGATGATTAAAAAATAAAACTTATACAAATTTAGGGCATAAAAACGTGTAAAATAGAAAAAATCTGCAAAAATCAAAAATTAAGAAAAATCTTTGAAATTTTAGTAGTAAGTTTTTAAGTTAAATTCTTCATTTTTACTTAAGAAATGCCATGTTAAAAGCGTGTAATGCCTTCTATGGATCTCAAGAGAGTGGATACGCCATTCCATGCTTGCATTTTGATTGTCAATCATATCTTGTGGGATATTCTTCTACTCCTCCAGTAGCGCCAACTCGAGCTCCTGAACACATTTAGGAGCTGGAGTTTTAACTCGTACCGTTCAGCCATTGATGTGCCACACGTCCTCAATCGGATTTACATCCGTAGACCGTGCTGACCTCTCCACCTGGGCTACGCCAGCATCATTTAGGTAATAATGCCCGATTTTTTTACTCTGTGGACTCGCATAAAATTGAAGTTACTGCCTAAAACTGTGTAAAAGGCACAACATGCAGTTCTAGGATGTCTATGCTATAGCCCTGTACTGTCAAAGTACCATCATTAACAATCATCAGCTCTGTGCGGGCTCCAAATCATATGCCACCCCAAACCATTACGAAGCCTGCATGATAGGCCACTGTTTCCGTTAAGTTTGATGGTCTATAGCGTTCCTTACGATTTATCCACATTCTCTATCGCCTGCCAACAAAATTTACACAGAATTTGCTCCCATCACTGTACAACACACGATTTCACTCACTTGTCAAATTTTTATGTTCACGCGCAAATCTTAGCCTGGCTCTTTGCTGACCTGTCACAAGTTTTGGTGCCTTTGCTGACACCTTTGAGTTTAATTTAACTTCTTTGAGTCTTCTTCTTACTGTACAATCACTTACACGTACATCTCGGACCCTGTTCCGATAGGTTTCGTCTCTGCAAAGCAGTTTGAGGTCGATTTTTTAAGGCTTGTACCCTAACAAAACGGTCATCCTGAACCATTGCCACCCGATATCTGCCTTGTTCTCGTCTCCGAACGTAAGATCCAGTCTCTTTGTAGCGTTGAAAGTTACGATGGACCACGAAAGCCGACACACAAGGCCTGACTGACCGAACGGTAGGTGTGACCTTTCTCTATCGTGGTTACAGCTCTAGCTGTCGTAGATGCTGGAAAATCACCAATTTTGTATCTAAGCAATGTGTTCTTCAAAAAACCAAACAATCAAATGAGCTGGCATACCTTGCATCCCGCCAAAAACGCCATTCTTATCAGAAACACTTACAACATCAATCATCGAAAAACACTTAGTAGGGCATAATTGCAATAAAAATCTGTCAACTGGCCAGTTTTGTTCAATATTTTATTTCTTAAATGAACTTAGAAACTATAAAAAAGGATTTCACATAGCCCGACCCACTTGAATTCAAATTGTGGCCCTTTTTACTTATGTTCCGCTAATTTTGCCAGTGTGTGTGTTACGGCGAGTTTCGTTTATTATTATACTAAATCAGGTCAGAAAAATATTAAGGACTAGAAAGATTAAAGAAACAATTGCTTTTATACGAGACTAGCTGTCCCGGTGAACTTCGTGTCACTTTAAAACCTTCCCTAGACTTCTACGAATATTTTAAGACTAAAATCAGTCCAATCCGTTCAGCCGTTTTAGAGTTTTAGCGCGACTAACACATTTGAAAATCCATTTTATATACATATATAGATTTAGTTGATAAAATTTAGTTACAAAGTGTGGGGATATTTTGCCTCGTAAATTCGGGTAACATTGGCTCTTGAGCCAAAGTTGAATTGATTACATTTCGGATCTCGCAATGTCATCAAAATATCGCCGTAAACCAGGTAGTAGTCGCTATATCGATTATACAGATGAAGAAATTGAAGAACGCTTGATTATTTTGAGGTCCAGGGCCATGCCTCAGCGAGAAGCTGCCACTATGCTTGGGATAATATTATATTAAGTATGTAAGATTAATGTTCCCGAATTTAAAAAAAAAAAGGTTGTTTCTCAGTGCTTGAGCTAGATAATTAAGTAAATATATAAGAATCGAAGACTGATGATGATTGATTTCAATAAGAAGGATTTGCAATGATAAACGGCATAATATGATTATTTTGCAAGAATTTATAGTTACTAAATTATTAAAAAAGTTAATACTTTTGATAGATATATGTATATTCAAAGTTAATATTTTGTTTGTAAATAAAATGCTATTATTTAAAAAAAACCAACTTAAGATGATTTTCATCAATAAGACGGTAGGTAAATGTAAGTTTTTGTTAAAATTCATAATTTTTTGCAAAAAAAATATTGAATTTTTGATGTTGAAATGTCTATTATTGTTTAACCTGTTATTTTAGCGAGTTACTTTAGCTCTGTGTCAGGATAAATAAAAGTTTTACGCTAAAAATAATCTGAGAGACAAAGTCACCCTTCTTACAGATCAACTTTGACTCAATTTAAAAAAAAATTGTATACTTATATAATATATATTTATTACATATATCATTTATTTATAATTAGCATATATCCTTATTAACCAAATAAAATCAATATAAAACTTATAAGTCCTCCAGCGCTTCTATACCAGATAGATTTATAAAAAGTTAAGAAAAAAGTAGTCAAAGTAACCCGACCCGACGGTAGAATAATTTATTGTAACATATTTTTTCAATTAGTAAACTTTTATTCCAATTAATTTATTAAAGAAACAATAAAAAATAATTATATTCAATCTCTTTGGCTTGTGTCGCTTTCATCTCATTAATCATCTTGCCAAGATCTATCAATTGAGCTACATTTCATTTGTGTTGATGGGTGGGGACGATTCCGCCCATACCCCTTCCTTAATTTAATTTTATTTCACGCTTTTTAAACTTGTGTACCTACCCCAATGAATACCATATCTCTGAATGTCCTCTTGGATGAGGCTGTCAATATGAGTCCAAACATGAAACCTCCACTTTGGGTTCATATGGAGCTCGGCTCCTATAGAATCCAGGTGATGCAGCAGAAGCATGCAAATATTTACTGTCTATATCCGTCTTACTAGTTTTCGCAGTTAAAATGAGCCCAAACACGAAACCATTGCTCTAAGTTGGTGAGGAGTTGAGTATCCTATTGATTACCAGGCGCTGCACTAGGTCAACTTTCCATTAATGTGTATAATGTATTATACAGGGTGCAATTAAACCTTCCTGCCAAATTTTGATATATTGATCCTTGATAAAAATGAAAATACACGTATTTTTTCTTTTATAGTCACTCAGTACTAAAATGTTGAGAAATAGCCTCCGAAAGTTATCCTAAAAAACCGGCCAAGTGCGAGTCGGACTCGCGCACCGAGGGTTCCGTACAAACCTGCAAGGTTTACAAAGTTCGTCATAGAAGTTTGATTTTGTTACAGCTTAAAGGTATTATAGACCTGAGTATTTGGTATGAATTTCAATTTAATACCTCTACGCGTTTATGAGGAAATGGGTAGTAAGTTTAAAATTATTAAAAAAAAATATATTATGTGATGTAACTAAAAATTTATGGTTTTCGTAATTTTTCCTTTATCTATGCTATAAGACGTTGCTTCGTACCAAATTTCAAGATTCTGAGTTCACGGGAAGCACCCTGTAGGTTTTGATTCCCTTGCAAGTGTCGAAAATTTGCGGCATAAACGGCTGTATCTTTTGATTGCGTTGGCTTAGAAGTTTGATTTTTTCACAGCTTCAAGGGACAGTAGACCTGAGTAATTGATATAAATTTCAGCTTCATACCTCCACGCGTTCCTGAGAAAAAGGGTCTTGACAGACGGACGGACGGACAGACGGACAACAAAGTGATCCTATAAGGGTTCCGTTTTTTCCTTTTGAGATACGGAACCCCAAAAAAACACTACAATTAATGGACACTACGCGTCGCCCGAGCGTGACGTGACCCCGCGCGCGCGCCTCGCCCCGTGTCACCCCCGATCATATCCACCGCCGCGAGTGAGCATTCTGTAACGATTTTAAATGGGATAAAATATGTCATTACCAAAAAAATAACACCCAATTTTTTTTTTGGCTAAATGGATTCTCCTAATGATACTTAAACCCTGGAAAAAAATTGGCAGGAAGGTTTAATTGCACCCTGTATATATATTCATAAATCTAACGAACTAGAATGCAAAATATAAAGCCCACCAAACGACTGCAAGTTGCTAATCGACACTTCACGAACCAGATGAACCGCGATTTTCGAGCACTGAGCAGGCTGATGATGATGAACTATAGCTAAGAACACTCTCGATCATGTCAGCTTTCAAACAAAAAAAAAAAAAACTAGATGAAAATCGGTCCACCCGTTTGGGTGCTACGATGCCACAGACAGACAAAAAGACACGTGAAACTTATAACAGGGGTCTCTTTCTCAGGTCAGGTCAGGGGCGAGGGGGGGGGGGGCCTTTTGTCAGGGGTTAAAAATCTTGAAAGTGGTATCTAAAATGCCCGGATTACACGAGGCTAGTTTTTCAAGCTATGATAGCAAGCTAGTATTAGTAAGCTAGCAAGCTAGTACTTCTGGCTTCGTGTAGACAAAACAATCTTCATTTGTAAGCTAGTAAGCTAGTTTACAAGCCAGGACAGTTTTTAATAGGATGGAGTAGCATCCCCCCACCACTGATTTTACTATCCTGGCTTGTGTACTAGCTTCATGTGTCCGGCGAAGCTAGTTTTCGGTTCACTCGTAAGCAGTAACCACGCGTTTTGGCGTCACTAGACTCAACAGAATAACAAACAAATCAGGCGTCATTCGCAAAATACTCTTATATTTGCCTAAACCCTAAAGCGAAATTCTTCCAAAGTAAAGCAGATGGTCCACGTTCATATCTTCTTAAAATTCACGGCCGTGTCCACACCCGTTCTTGTAATTCATCTTCTAGTTCGTCTAGTGCGAATTGGCACAGTTTTTGAAGTAACTGTTTTTCAGTCGAATAGTGTTTTTTTCGCGTGCAGATCATTTTGGACGTGTGGTCGCCCCGGTCACAGCAATAATACTAGCTTAAAATAATATAGCCTCGTGTAAACAGAACTAGCATGGTCCAAGCTAGGTCAGCAAACCAGGACAGTTTGGTAAAAAACTAGCTTGCTATCCTAGCTTGAAATGTGTGTAGCTCCTAGCGTGTAATCCGGGCAAGAGATAGAAAGGATTTCATACTTTGATTTTATGGTCCTAAAATATTGATTGTTCTATATTTTGTAGGGCAATGTTACTCTTATATCTTTAAACGAGCAATTCTTGTATATAATTATGGAATCTCGGAATCGGCTCCAACGATTTATAGCTAGTAACTATTAACTTATCAATATACAAAAAATCTGCTGGTTAGGGTTCCGTTGTAGGCTTCTGTAATCAACAAAACTTGGTAGACTACGTAACCCTAAAACGGAACCCTAACCAGCTGATTTTTTGTTAGTTAGTTAGTTTGTTTGTTTGTTTGAACGCGCTAATCTCAGGAACTACTGGTCCGATTTGAAAAATTCTTGCAGTGTTAGAAAGCCCGTTTATCGAGGAAGGCTATATTTTATTACGTTAAGACCAATAAAAGCGAAGAAATAGAGGAAAATGTGGAAAAAACCGGGAAAATTAATTCAAAGGGCTAATCTCACGAACTAACGGAGCAATTTTTCTGTTATTTGTCATAGATAAGAAGTATACCATGTGAAGGATAATACGCTATTTTTTGTAGAATAATTTGTCTGTGAAAGATTTAATTTACCCGGGCGAAGCTGCGCGGAACGTCGAGTAGTCATACATATTATAATTTAAGAGTAACATTGTCCTACAAATAGAACAATCCATATATTTTTAGGTCCATCAAATCAAAGTATGAAATCCTTTCTATCTCTGTTAGCTACCACTTTTAAGATCAAAATGAAGCTACTCACAAAAAATTTGCTTGATAGTAATAAAAAAAATTGTTCTAGGGAACCCTGACTATAAGAAGTTAGTGTCTGCTTATGCTTGTTAACCTATAAACTTAATAGGGTATTTTATTCTTTCAGTACCAGTCCACGAAAACTACAAGAAGTAACACTTCCCAATGCTGAAGGACATGGTAAGAGTTCTAAGTGAACTAAAATATTACGAACTGCGTTTTCCACAGACATAGATCAAGATAGATACCGCATGTTGCTCCATTTGTATGAAAACGAGTGTGCCACTTTTTTCCTACCTTTTTTTTGATGCGCAGGGGAAACTCTTTATGAGTGCCCCGGGTTAGGGATGTGCCTCAGTTAACTGAAGCACCCCGGTGTTTTTTTTTTAAAAGAAGGCAGGTTGCTATAGCCCCGTCGTCACTGCGACCCATGAGGATCTATTGTGACTCCTTCGCACTAGAGAATCATCCCCAACCCAACGCTGCTCATAAATTGAACGATATGGTTGGGGTTGGTGCCACGAATTTCCTCTGTGGATGAGTATACGTGGCGACCAAGGTGCTGTTCCTGCTCTGTACTAGAGCAGGACAGTCGAGGAGAAGGTGAATAGGTGTTTCATCCTCCTCACAGAATCTGCAAGTCGTTATGCTACAAATACCCATTCTGTTTAGGTGTTTGTTGAGCTTGCAGTGCCCAGTTAGGCTTCTGGTAAGGATTCTTAATTAGTTCCTACCCAAGGTGAGCACTAATTCTGATAGTTTCTTGTTGAAGCCAGGAATTAGTGCCTTAGAGTGTTCAAGGCCAGGGGTCTCAGCCCATTGCTTCCTGCATAGTCTGTGGCCCCATTCCTTGAGCAAAACAAGTTTTGTGGTACTGGGAGTCATACCACAGACTGGTTCTGGGCCATATATGAGACTCTCGGCCCCAAGCCTAGCCAGTTCGTCAGCGGTTTCATTACCGGGGACGTTACTGTGGCCCGGGACCCATACTAGGCGGATGTTGTTGTTCCTTCCCAGTATGTTTAGCGTTTCAATGCATTCCAGAACTAATTTGGACGAGACTTCTGCGGCAGTCAGTGCTTTAAGTGCAGCTTGACTATCGGAGAAGATAAAAACGTTTTTATTAACTATAGCCGACCCCCGGGGGTATGTAGGAACTTTTTCCCCACCTACTGTAACGTACCGATAATAACAAACGTGTCCATTATCTAGATTCTAGGCCAACGTTTCTATTTGAATTTCTTCAGCTCAATACGACACTTTTTGACATTTTTAAAATTCCGGTTGACGTCCGATTCCGATAGCAGACTAAAGAACAGACTTTCGAAAGACGAGGATTGCTCGTCGTTTAGGAACGCGATATGGCATGCGAAGTACACACACATGCGGTATCTATCTTGATCTATGTCTGTGGAATTTTCCAATTAAAAAATACATTTAATATTTCTTGTATTTAAAGAAACTCGTCTCGATAGCAGATTTCAACGCCTTCTTATATTACAGATGTTACTAACGCGAGTGTTGTCAGTTTAAAGCAATATGAAGAACAATTGAATGGCTTACGCAAAGAAAATTTTCACCTAAAACTAAGAATATACTTCCTGGAAGAAAAACTCGGTACAGGTGCACCGCCGGCCGTACAAGTAAGTCTAAAAATCAATTATCGACATACTAGTATTATCAGGTAATTCAACATACTGCGCACGTTCAATAATAATAATTTTAATTTAACTTGTAAGGGTCTGTTGGAACATAACGTAAGACTCCAAGTGGAAGTAGAAGAATTAAGAAGACAATTAACAGATAAGCAAGAATTGTTAGCCGCTGCCGCTGAAGCTATAGATGTTTTAGAAAACCAGGTAACCAGTAACATTTCGATATTACTTTTATGTTTAAAAGCTGAAAAGTTTTTTTATTGAATACGCTAATCTCAGGAACTACTCGTTCGAATTGAAAAAAAATTTTGTATTCGATAGTCTATTTATCGAGGAAGGGTTGTAGGCTGTATATCAACACGCTGTGACCAAAAGGTGCGAAGAATCAGAGGAAAATGAGACAAAACGGAGAAAATAATTATTTGATCGCCTTAATCTCACGAACAACTGGACCAATGAGTATGATATTCGGTACAGATAAGAATTAAGAGACCACAGGAAGAACACAGGCTCTTTTTTTGCGGAAAAATGGACGGTTCCCGCAAAATATCTTAGCCTAGTTTAATAATAAACATAATAATATAATAATATTATGACAACAAATCAGATAAATCGGACGACTTTGAATTATGTCAATTTTAAAAATCTACCTGTTTATAAATTGAGAATTATAAACTTTGGACAACAATATTTAAAAAACATTTAACATTCTAGGGTTCAATTTCCACAGAGGCCGCAGATGTTTCTATAGCAAATAGTGTCAGTAGCAAAAAAGGAGAGGAGGTAGCTAAGGTAATACTTATTGCAAACCATTCAGAGTCCGTATACGAAATTTTGCCGATGAATATGAAATTGCAAAGGTTCGCTACAGAAATATTATTTGGTTTTTTCCCCTTATTAGATTTAAAAAATATATATTAATTATTAGATTTAAAAATATATTTAAGCGCGGTCTGCCCACTCGAGCCTTGCGGCGAGTAATATAATGTGAGATTTAGGTTGTTTTGAATCGTGTTTTTTGGCACAATTTGTTTTTTTTTTTCTTTTTTCTCGAATTGTATAGAATTTTATATATAGATTATTTCTGTCATTTTTTTAAATCGAAATTAACAGCAATTCTTTGCCCATTTTCTCTAAAATTTTGCCGAGTTACATATTTTTTACTCAATTGTTTAATATTAAAGTGGTAATAAGTTATTCCAACATTGTATAGACGACTTTCTCAACACTACATTGTATTTTTGACCGACTTCCAAAAAGGAGGAGGCAATATGTTCCGCTTTATGTATTTTTTTTTATTTTTTTTTTGTATGTTCAACGATTACTCAGCCGTTTGTGGTCCGATTTTCAAAATTATTTTTGTGTTGTATAGGGTTTAACTCGAATTTGGTACCATGTTAACAAAAGTGGTGATCTGATGATGGGATCCTTGAGCAATCGAGGGAAATCCTTGAAATTTATCAAAACACTTATAGTGGTTAAAATGTTGTTTCTAGTAAGTTAAACATATGTTACGAATAAGAGAAATTTCATACGAAGGTGTCTCTTGGTGCAAAGGCACTGAACAGAACTCCTGAACCTTTAAGATAAAATTTTGAAAATTGCAGCATAGCTTAGATAACTGCAAGCATTTACCACAATTTCGCTTACAGTAACATAACGTGAATAGTTAACATTCGTATTGGGGTTTTACGCATAAAGCCTAATTTTATAGATACTTAACTAAAAAGAGTGAAATTATTATTTTTTAACAAAAAATTAAAACCGACTTCCAAGGTAAAAACAATAGTAATATGAACTAAAAAGTATTAAATAACTTTTACTCTTTAATAGCACGCCTTTTTCAGAATTCGTCTAAATATAAACTATTTCTGTACATATACTACAGTCTTCATTACTTTGAAGTCGGTACCAGGCCCAAAAGTTTCAGATATTCTGACATTACTGAACTCGCGATTAAATTAGCTGCTACCGACTTCAAAATAATGAAGACTGTAGTGTATGTACAGGAATAGTTGATATTTAGACGAATTCTGAAAAAGGCGTGCTATTAAAGAGTAAAAGTTATTTAATACTTTTTAGTTCATATTACTATTGTTTTTACCTTGGAAGTTTTAATTTTTTGTTAAAAAATAATAATTTTCATACCGTTAAGACGTCAGTACAATCCATAAACAGGTGATATTCTAAACCTTTTACAGCAAAAATCACAAAACTGTCGCAGGTTTGAGTTGGATTATTTAAAAATACTTAAAAAAAACTAGCTCCAACATTAGATTATAATTGAAATGATCTTACATGTTGTGCATTAAAACTTATAGAAATACTGTATTTTAACTGTTAAATCACGTCTGTTAAATCAGCGAAATCGGCAAATTTCGTATACGGACTCTTAAAGCACGTTGTATTGTAATCATGTTGTATTGTTGTGAAATGAAAACAAATTTATAATTTACAGGTCGCATGTAAAAATGAACTTGGAGATGAAACATGCCCATCTGAATCGGCAGGGTGAGTGCGATCCCTAAGATAATGTCATTGATTTATGAAAATAATGCCTATTTGTAATAATGATCATAAAAATTCCTTTGCAGTGAATATCTAGCTGCTACAATAAATAACGATGACGTGGTGAGTGAAATTTCACAGAACTCTATTTGAGCTCAGAGTCTGAGATTTTTAAAATGTTTATAGAAATAAGCTCTTACAAAAAAATGTTTCAGGATCAATTAGCCAAATTACGCAAGCAATATAGAAATGCGCTACAGATGATAAAAAGTTTCACGAAGAAGATTGAACAACAAGACAAACAAATTAAGAAGCTAAAATTGGTAATGTTGATATTAAATAACAAAAAAAGTTGTTACATTTTAGAAATTTAAACTCATATTATTTCTATTTTGTAGGATAAAGAGCTATCGTATGCCCAAGTAAGCGATACTCAGCTAGAAAAGTATGAAGAAATGCTAAAATGTAAAGATGAACATATTAAAGACCTAGAAAATAAGGTGCGCCAACTACAAAATAGTGTAGATAGAAATGTCGTCAACGATAGTGCTGGGTATGCTTTGTTTTTAAAAGTTTTAGAGAATAAAGTCTATGATATTTTTCACCACAATATGAATATCCACCAATTTTTTATCTTTCAGAAATCTTCATCACCTACTGACCCGACGACTACAAGGGCTTGCGTATTTCCTCGACAAATTGCTTTCTCACAAGTAAGTGGTTTTATTTTATTAGAACACGAATTGTTAAAATGAGCTCAATAATTAATATACTGGAGTTTTTAGATGTGTTCTGGGTGAAGATAAGAAAAAGCTCGCTGAAAGTATCCTGGAGCAAAGCTTAGCTTTACCAGTCGGACTGCAATTAGATGAATCAATGGCGATCGATGAATTATCTGTTGATGAAAGTAACTTCGATGTATCGCAGTCTATGAGGATGGAAGATTTAACGATGATGTTTGGTCATCATCTTAACTGCAGCGATGATGTTAGATATTCGACAAAGAAAGCATCTAGACATTACCCACAGGCAGATGCTATTTCAGAATCTGAATGTTGGTCAGAACCAGACCGAAATGTTTCATTGGCGCGGGTCGGTTTGTCTCATATAGGGTTTGAAAGGGAATCAATTTCTGATGTCAACCGATTTCGATCTAGACGGTCCAGAGTCTCGAATGGATCGCGTTCTGAAGATAGTAAGATGTACAGTGAAAGTGCCCTTACGCATCAAATAAATGAGTTAACGCTGTTGAATAAGAAACTAGAGGAAGAGAAAGCTGATACTCAAAATAAACTTGAGTTAGCTATGAACGAAATATCTGATTTAAAAGCGGATAAAGAGGACCTAAGAGAAGCTTTGGCAACAGAAAGAAGTAAAGTATATGACGCTAATAAAAAAATGGAAACGATGCAAAATAATTTACTGCACTTAGAATCCCTTATAAAAGACAACGAACAACAAATAGCATATAATGCTGAATTAGTTGAAAAGATGCGTGTAGAAAAACAAGATTTAGAAGAGACGTTTTTGGAAACTGAACGCGCTTTAAGAAGAGCTGCGGATGAAGCAACAGTTCAAGCTTCACAAGCAGCTTTAGAACGAGCTCGAGCCCAGCACGATAGATTACAAATAGAGCGTGAATTAGAAATGACCAGAGAGAAGTTATCAGCGGCCTTAGATGCAAATGCACAGCTAGAGATAGAAGCAACAAAGAAATTCGGTTACGATGCTGAGCACAAAATTCCCGAAATGTATAATGGCTTACAATTAGAAGAAGTTCGTCCGACATCTCCAGATCAAGGAATAGACAGCGATAGATTATCAAGTCTAGAACAAAATGATGTTATCAATTTATCACCACGTAAGTTTTGTTTTGTGTTATTTCATTACAATTTACAATTACAATTTTTATAAACTATCACAACTATTGTAGAATCAAGTAATACGCGACTCTGGTGTAACTATTACCTAACTCTTGTTCAAGTCAGTCCAATAAAAATTGGAACTACTTTTTTTATTTTACACTGTTTATATAAAATAAGGTCTGTACCCAGTGACTATGTCAATTGCAGGTTCCCTTTATGAAGAAAACATAAATCTTAAGCAAAAGCTAGCCAGAACAAAAGCTACCCTTGCAGATACATTGACCCAACTTAACGCTGCCAACATGAAAAAACGAAGTGTAGAACGAGCCGTTTGCAGGGAAATTCATAAAACACATAGCGTACTACGTAAAGCAAGGGACCAACTCGAGCACCACAATTAATCGTAATTCTTGTTTATACTTACAAGTAGTACTTTTAGTTTTTTTTTTCTTGTGATAATTTTAGCCTGTCAAGCATCAAGAAGTGTTATTATGTATTTCGAAGCAGTAGAGTGTCTCTCTAAGTTATTTTATTACCTTTAGATTTAACAATAACAATAATAATATGAGTGACATTTTAATCTGTTGTGAATTATTTTGTGTTTATGAGGCCTGTGTCCATTAATTCCCTTTTATTATAATTATTTACTGTAACCTAATATTTAAAAATTAATTGAAATAAATGATTTCAAAAGATCAGTTTTTAACTAAACCTGATATTTTCGTAATTTGTAATGGGAACAAAATTGACCACCAGAAAATGCTCTGATACCCTAAACTTGTTTACCAAAAAAATATACTTAACACCAAAAAAGGAAAGTCTAAAATTGCAATACTACATGGGCGTATATAAGGGGGGGTCCTGGAGGTCCGGACCCCCCATTACTATCCATCTTGTCCAATCGACAATATAATATTATGTACCTACCGCACCGATTTCAATCAGCGAGGTACATGTATTTTTTTTTCTGTTCACAGTATAATAATTATTTTTATTTTACTGTGGAGCGTGTCCGTAGGCAGAGCAGCTGGTACTTACGGCTTACCACGATGCAGGGAACGGACGGTTAGGGTTAACAGTTTCGATATATCTGTTATTAACCTATTCATATATCGGATAACCGAAACTATCTGTTAAGCAATTATTTCGGTTAACAGAATCCACAGATACCTTTATTTTTAGGATTAGGTTAAACCGAAACGATACAGGTCAACAGAAAAATTTCGGTTAATCGAAACGTTTCGGTATACCCTAATCCTAAAAATAAGGGTATCTGTGCATAAGGTCCAAAATATAACATAATCAGCGCGCAGCGCTGCATGTCTGTGCGTGATCTTTCGTCTCATACACACAAAGCATGCCGCGCCGCACGCGCCGTGCAATTGTCACTTTCACGGACTAGTTACGGACTAGTATGAAAGAAAGAAATAGATATATGTCACCGTCTACAGCAGCCACAAGTTTTGCATTATTTGTTTACTTCATACAGATTGCTGCGGTAATTGTCATTCGGATCGGAAGTCGGAACGGTAAATAGTGATTAAGGTGAATTTACAAAGATGCCTCGTAGGATATCTAATGCTGTTCACATATATTTTGATTTTGACAAAAGTGCAAAATTCAGCGCATGCAAGGAATGTGGCAATAAAATGAAGGTAAGTACAAACCTACCTATTTAGCATAATTCATTATTTTATGTAAGTATACTTAACGGACACGAATAACATGTTTATAATTTATAGAGGTACCTATTTGATTATTTTATTGTAAACGAATTACTAAGTTACTTATTTAAGTTATTATACAGTGAAATTGAAAGCTCCTTATTCGCACTTCCTCCATTCGCGTTTATCACTATTCGCGGATTAAAAAATGCAACCCAATTCCTACATTCCCAGCTAAGATTTCTTTATTCGCGGATCTAATCGTTACAGAGGTACATACATTATACCTATGCCTATTAATGTATAAATGATTAAAAAAGGAGTGGGTATCCTTTGTAACTGCTGCTGACTGCAGGCGAGCGAGCGAGCGCCGTCAAGGTCAATATGTACCTGTGATCGGGTACTTACGGGGTTTACTAAATATTATGTATGAATTAGCGCAGTTTATGCTTTATCGCTTTCTTTTTACCGACTTCTAAAAAGGAGGAGATTCTAAGTTCGACTGTATATTTTTTATTATCATCATTTTCAATCAATATTATTATTTTTTATGTATGTTCACCGATTTCTCCGCGAATTGTGGACCGTTTTGCACAAAGCTTTATTTCAGTACTCGTAAATCATTCACAAATAAATCACCGGGGCCTCCCAGAAAGTAATCAGAAAATTTATCAATTTGCGATAACTCTAAATACCTAACTTATCTCTTGTTTAAAAGCCTTACGAAAGTTTATAAATTTCCATTTTTTTAGGAATTTTATAAATATACGGATCTTAATATTAAAAGTATATATAAAAAGGTACCTACATATAGAATCTGAAACCAATTAAGTATTACATAAAATAAACAACTAAAATATGGATAGAGTAGTTCGCGCCATATCATACCGGAACCAAAGTGGCAAAATACATTTTGTGTAGTAATTCTCGTACACCCTAATTTTAGATAGAGAAAATGCCTAATTTTTTAATTGTAACAATTAAGTTACAATTAAAAAATTAGGCATTTTCTCTATCTTTTACTATAAAACTAAAAAGTTTAAAACAACTCACGTTCTCGGATTCAAGGCGGTCACTCGGCGATACCTATAGGGTTAGGCGCCTATACTTATTACCTGACTGTGCGACGCAAAGGAGGGTGATATGTTTAAAAGCCTATTATGTATGTATGTATGTATGTTTGTACCTTTGTGGCGCTCTAGAATCCAAACGAGTAAACCGATTCTAATGATTCTTACGAGTACGTCAATCGATTGTCTTAGTCTAACAAGTGCCACTAAACACGACAGTCATTAAAAATCAAAATGGCGACAGCCAGACGCCTATTGGAAAAAAAACATGACAAATGTATCAAGTGGGGTATCGTTGAATAGGTCTTTGAAAATAATTATAAGGTTTATTAAATAATTTTTCATATTGAATGACCATTTAAGGTAAATGATAACGATTAAGTTTTTGTTACCTAGGTAGCCCAAACAATATCCTACAATATTTTATAGAACACACGTTCAAATTTGCTGGTACCGACTTCAAAATTAAAAAGATTGAGTAGAGAAATAGTTAAAATTTTAGCCGAATTTAAAAGGGGAATTATTTAGAAAATTAGTTTTATTTCATACTTTTTTGTGTAAACTTTAGAAGTCGGTTTAATTTTTTGTTTAAAAATAATAATTTCACCCTTTTTAGTGATATTTGTTAAATTATTATTAATACATCTTAAGAACGTTTAAAATAAACAAAATGTTCAAATATCGACACTGTCGTCGAACAAAGTCGGATCTGCAAAATATCAACTTTACAGGAGAGCTGTTTAAAGTTTACGATTCATATTTTTCAATGTAACTTTTTACTTATCAATTAAAATAAAATTTTATTACTTAATAGCTGTTTGTAGCATTAAAATCATTGTATATGCATTTAAAATTTTATGTTTTATTAATTAATCTTAAAAAAGCTGTTTTATGTAAACATGCGACGTTGTATTGCGCTGCGTTGCGTGCGTTGTTTGGTTTGATGTGACTTTGAGGCCTACGATTCTACGGAAACTACTAAGACGAATGTGAACATGCTACATTACTCTACGGAATTTAAAATAAATCTAATGTCGTATATTATAAGAAGATTATAAGTGATGTGTATCATAAATGTAGTTAATGAAAAATTAAAAGAACGTAATAATTATCAAAAGCTATTTTTTTATTAAGTCTGCCAAAATGACAAAAACCTATTACAAAATTAACGGAAAATTTTAACAGTTATTTTAATGATAATGATAATATTATTATGGCATCGATCAGTCTTATCCAAGGTACACAGCTGTAATCAATGGTATCTCAATAACAATTAATATGTCTTATCAAAGTCATAAACAGGAATAATAAGAGTTAACAAAAATAATTATAAATCTCAAAAATAGGTCATAAAACTATTACAATAAAACTGCATCGGTAAAATTCGAGCCTTCCGAAATTAAAATATAAAAATAAATTAATATTTACTTTATATAACAAAAAAAATAATCAAATTCCAAACTTTTAGCAAAGCTCTTAGCCACTTACAAAATCAGTGAATATTTCTTAAAAACTATAACAAAAATAGTAAGAATTGTGTTATTACATAATACTAAAATTAAAATTTTATCACATACTCAGGCAATCAAAATCGAATTCAAAATAATAACACTGCGTTACACGATTTTGGTACCCACTTAACTGTTAGGTGGAATAAATAGGTGATGAGTCAGAGATTAAATGTCCCAAACATAATTATCATGTGGTATCCATCACGTCTAGTTTTTGAGGTACACGCCAGTTATTATTTCCAGTACTAAGTTTACTAAGTTTATACGTAAAAAAAACAGTTACCGTTTTCGATGTTTTGTACTTTTTATTTTGTTTTGTTACTCTAATTTGGACGTGCTTTTACTCAAGATAAAATATGAATACTATTAGCGTTTAAAAAAGAGAATTTCCAAAGCCGGTAAAAAAAAGTAAAAGTTTTTCGTTATTTTGATGGCAAATTTGTTTGAATGCGTTTATCTTAGAATATACTTGTTCGAATTGAAAAAATATTTATACATGTGATAGTCCTTTTACCGAGAAAGGCATAAAGCTATATAAAACATCACGCTGCTGCCAAAAGAAATGAAGAATCAGAAATGAAAGAGAGAGAGAAAGTATGGAAAAAAAGGAAATTATAAAATATTTGAACGTGCTCATCTCACAAATAACTGAAGCGATTTTTATTTTATTTGTCACACTTAATAAAGAGTAGACTACTGGAAAGGAGATAGGCTACTTTTTTCCGGGAAAATGTGGTTCCAGTGAAAACACTTTGTTACGCTGGCGGAGCCGTGTTGAAAGTTTAATTTTTCATACAATTTGGCAAATTCTTATAAAAAAATGAGACGTGATCAAAAGAAAATTTGTATGCAATGTTAATAGAAGGTACCTATAAATACAAAACATTTAAATCGACAATTGCAAGGCTAACCCATTTTACCCAACCTTTTCATCGACAATTTTACCTCATTTTGATACATATATTTTTTCCTAAATTAGTCAAACATTTCTGACCACAAATCCTTGCACAAGACACAGGGCGGCTATCTGATTCAGATAGTGAACTTACTTGACTCACAGTATCTGGCGAAGATGGTAATGCTTCTACCTATCTGTCATGTGCACCACAAAAGACATCATCACAATTTCTATGATAATTAGTAGGGGGAGGCATAGGTGTAGGAATTCTCAGTGGTGATTGGGGCGTACCAACAATAATATTATCGTCTTCAAATTCCTCTACAATGACAGATGGGGAGGCTTCAAAGCTGGTATTAACATCTTCAAGAAAAATTAATAGCGAATTAAGAACATCTTCCGCTACATCGTGTAATTCCCTGATTATTTCTTCGGCTCCTGTTGGCAATAGGGACTCAGGTTTTTCATCACAAGCACCTATAAATCACGAAAATATTCAAGATAAAATATGAATATAATAAAAACAAATCATGAATAAGTCTAATTTTAAATAAAATATGTTTTATTGGCATTTTAAGTAGCCGAACAAAGTCGTATGTGGAATTATGTCGAAGAACATCGTCGGTTCTTAATATGCTGCATAAAAATTGTAATCATACTCCGGAGTACAATGTCGTTAGTCTACAAGCGACTTATACATTTTGGAAGAACAACGCAGCATTTAATAAAACGACATCACAAAATCAAAATTAGGAAATTAATAATTTAAGTATATAAAAACATGTGGTAAAAAAGCAAAGTATGGAAATAATACTTTACCAATTAAATTAAACATATTTTATTTCCGTAGAACAATGTCGGTTCTGCATAATACATAGCGACGTATGTGCGGAACCGACATTGTTCTACGGAATTTTAGATATTTCGTAATAAAATATAATAAAACAATCTCTCTTGCTTACCTGGGTTTGAAGATAATACATCCGACGACATTTCATTCACACCGTTATGCCGGCAGACACGGCCGCAAATGACAACACGACAGCGCGGGCGGTGCTCGCTTCCGACAGACAGCGCGGTTTTGGATCTTACGGACATGTTCTTTGATACGATAAGTCCATAAACGGCAGAGTAATGTTCAAACATATCCGTGTCGGTGTAAAATACTATGAGAAGTTTATAGACCTTTATAAGACCTTTATATTATCATAATGTGATGATTTATGGTGTGATGATGATGATTACTCTAATTGACATATTGGCTTGCTTGCAGTTCTTTAAGCAACGCCAAAATCCCCAAACATTTATCTATAAGGAGTCAGGAGTTCTGTTCTGTACTTTTGGATCCAGGGTATACCTTGGAGCAAAATCTTACTTTTTGGTAGCATATGCTTAGACTTCTTCATAAAAAGTCAAAATCACCATATGTGTCCATATAAATTTCGAGGAGTTCCCTCGATTCCTCATGGATCCCATGATCTGGTCACCACTTTTTTTTGAAACGGAACCAACTTGGAATTAGACCTTTTACAACAAAAAAATTTTTTTGAAAATCGGTCCACAGGCGGCGGAATTATCGTTGAACATACAAAAAAGAACAAAAAAAAAAAATATATATATATACAGCCGAACGTATAACCGCCTCCTTTTTTTGGAAGTCGGTTAAAAACAGCAGTATTATCGCTAAAAAGTGTAAAATAACTTTATATTCTCTAAATGCTTCCCCATTTCAAGTCGGCTCTTCTATTTCTTTACCCAATCCTAAATATTTTGGAAGTCGGTACCAGCCCCTATATATGCAGCAAAACCAAGAATTTAAAGAACAATTAATGTTATTCCTAACATAGCATACTAAAGATATCCTGGAACTCGAGGTCCCGTCTGCTGGTACCGACTTCTAAATATTTAGGATTGGGTAAAGAAATAGAAGAGCCGACTTGAAATGGGGAAGCATTTAGAGAATATAAAGTTATTTTACACTTTTTAGCGATAATACTGCTGTTTTTATTTTGAATGTTGGTTTTCATTTTTTTACTTAAAAATAATAATCTTATGTAGTAACTTACCTATCCGTAAATATAATTCAATAAAATAATATTTTTCATGTCGAATTAGGAGTTTTTCTGCTTTAATAACAAAATAACTGACCGAGTGATTTACCATACTTATTTGTAATTTGCAGGGTAACCACGCGAGCAACTTATTAAACCATCTGCGATTAAAACATGAAACGAAGTATCAAGAGGTATTAGCTATCAATGAAAATACAAGTAGAGTGGATAAATTAAAACCAAATAAAAACAGAAAAGACGAGGAAAAGGAAAAAAAGCGCGAAAGATTATTGCAGTGTTGTGTGAAACTGATAGCAATACATGGACGACCATTTTCATTGCTTGAAGACAACGCATTTAAAGAAATAAAAGCTTTGATATGTGCTGATTTTGTGGAGGAAGCGAACTGCAAAAAAATTAAAACATTAATTGCAGAAAAAGCCAACACAATAAAAGAAAAAATAGTAACTGAAGTGGCTCAAACTCTTATATCTGTGAAGATGGACTCAGCCACGTGTATGGATCGTCAATTTGTTGGTATAAACATCCAGTATATAAAAAATTCGAAAATTGTGGTACGAAATTTGGCTATTAAAGAAATATTCTTTAGTCAAACTTCAGAAAATTTGAAATGTACCCTCCTAGAAGTACTAGCTGATTTTCGAATTGATTTATATAATATTTACTCGTTAACGACTGATAATGGTGCAAATTACTTAAAAATTTCAAAACTTTTAAATGAAGAGATAAATAATGACAACGAAACTGGTACAGAAAATGATGGCGATGAAGATGAAGACGAACTAGTTTATCACAGTGATGATTACGCATACAGTCTAGAACATTTCAATGCAACATTTTTAAATGATAACGAACAAGAAAGAATGGTCGAGATTCGACAAATTGCGTGTGCAGCACATACTCTGCAGTTGTGTATTAAAGATGTGCTAAAAAATGACTATGAGAACTTAATTGAAAAGTGTCGTAATGTTGTGAGAATTCTACGTCGTCCACTTATGAAACTAAAAATAAAATTGGAAAAATTTAAAAAGCCTATTCTTGACTGCACCACTAGGTGGTTCTCTACGTACTATATGCTAGAAAGATTAAAAGAACTCAAAACATTTTGCGACAGCTGCAACGATATCTGCGAAATAATTTCGGAAAATGAGTGGATCAAAATAAACCATATAATCATTTCATTAGAACCATCTAAAGAAGCTACTGTTAGACTGCAAGCGGAACAACTAACTGTTGGCGATTTCTTCTCCATTTGGACAATTTGTAAGGCAAAAACCGAAAAAATTAATTTACCTTTGGCACAAGATGTAGTGGTATCTATGACAAGGCGAGAAAAAAATTTATTAGAAGGTAAAGCATTTTTACTGGGAATTTTTCTGGATCCTCGATTAAAGTTAATCTTATCTGAAGACGAGAGACAGACTGCGAAATGTTACATTAGAGGTGTTCACCAACAGATGCTTGAAGTGGAAAAACGTGCACAGGCAATAACTCGGGAGGAAGAACAAGCTGCCACATCAAATTCGCTTCTATCTCCAGGTTGTTCACGTGACCTTACGTCTTTGAGTAATATATCAAGCGACAGTTTTCAAAGTGATCTGCAAAGTTTAGAAGACATTTTAAGCCTTACTCAAAGAGTACGTGCACCATTAGATAACATTTCGTTAGATCTAGATTATTATCTTTCTGAATATTTAGCTGCACCACGACTTGCTGTTACGGAAAGCTCCATTGAGTATTGGTCTTTAAAATCACACAGGCTTGCAAAGTTAGCACTTATAGCATTGGCTGCTCCGATTACACAGGTAACAGTGGAAAGACTTTTTTCTGTACTTAAATTCATTTTGACCCCATCCAGGAACAGATTACTGGATGAAACATTAAAAAATATAATTTTGATAAAATCAAACAAAGATTTACTTGAGTAATTATTTATCAAGTCGTTCTATATGCCTACGGTACGGTTAAAACGGGCTGCATAAAATATTTTCATTCCCAGTTTTAAAATTTAATAAAACTAAGAATCAGTAGCAAAGGAGTTAGTAAGAAAATTATAAAACAAATCTTAGGATCTGATAGATAAATCATTGGTCGTTAGGTACTATAATTTTGTTGTGTCATAATGAAGTTGATTCATATTTTCTTAATTTTTTATCGAGTAATACTAAATTTAATAGGATAGTATAAAAGCGGTGCAAAGTCTAAAGTGTTTAATCTGATATGCCGTTGATTGTACAGGGTTATTACAAATCAAAAATAGCGATCAATTGCTAATAAACTGAATGAGCACATTTTATGCACAATTGGTACTCTTGGTGATGACGATTTTGGATAGGCGATTTTTTTAAAATTAAATACGAATATTTAATTATGTTGTTTGTTTTATTTTTCCATTTAATATATTATATCCGAAATTTCGTATCTATAGGTATGTACAATTATTCAGATGAATACTTTTGCACGACATTTAATACTTCATCCCAAAATATTTCTATTTTTTTATCTGGAATTCCGTTTATGAGAAAACGAAAAGTTAATGCCTTTTCATTTCGAAGACAGGTACAATCATGTAGGCCAGTATTTACTCCTTCAATGTACGCAACGTTCAATTTCTTCTTTGCTGTGCCTAAAATTTAAACAACAAATTTATTTACATGTTACATGGACTGCCAATTCGAAATTGTTTTTGGACTTTTAATCAATTATTTCATACATTCATTACAGTTAGCTAGTTTCCATTTTATTCAATAGCAAGTTCTTTGTCAACTTACAATGTTTAATAACTAGGTACAATAATAAGTCCAAAAACACTTTCAAATGTTTTACACTTTCAAGTTATAAAATGGAGTTTACAGTAGGTAGTTACAGTTTTCTGAAATTTATGAAAGAAGGCAATCTACTGTACCAATCATCGCTTCACTGCTATCAGATGTTTCATTCTTTCGTTTCCGCGGGTGCGGTTGTAAAATTGACGGTGATACGGGACGGTTATAATTATCATTATTGGTGTCAGCCTGAAAATTAATAAATTGCATTGCAGGTCATGTACAGTCACGTGCGAAATAATGTATGTATATGTCACCGGAAAATAACAAGAACAGTAAATTTATAAATTTCCTAAAAAAACTATTTTCGCGAATCATTTGAACATTTAGAAATATTTATCTATGTGGTCAAAAACACGAATCATACTTTTTTAAAATTTCCGGCTCTTGGCAATACGGAAAACCTCATAATAAGTGCTAATATCGAAGAATTTATGTTCCTCAAAAATTTTAGGAACTTTATACACTTTCGTAGGATTCTAAACGAGAGATCCATTATTATTTTACGCCCACATTTTCGCAAATTGATAAACTTACGCGTGAAATAATAAGTAAGCAATAGCAAAACACTAAGTCACGTGACTTATTTAACCATAAGAGCGCACATAGTGTTTGGCTATTGCTTAGGTACTTATTATTTCACGCGTAAGTTCGGTAAGTTTAATTTGCGAATAAAAACAAAAACTACTACAAAATAAAACCTTACTTACCATTATGTAAGTACCTAAGAAAGAGCTCACGTTACTCAGCCAGTAGTTTCACCTAGAATACTAAGATAATAAATAAAAGGTCAGGCGCACAGTGAAGGTAGTTCGTACGAAGAAACGCAACACTATACTAATTGTAGGCACTACGCGTCAAGCAAGACCGGAGCGGAAGATGCGCGGCGGCATGCGCGCGCACTTGTATCTAAACACTATCGCTATCCCTTTTTGCTGTCAACCAAATATGTTTTATTTCTGTTAACAGTTTCAACTAGTAACCCATTCACTTGAGTTATACCAAAACGATTTCTGTTAACCTTAATAGATTACAGATCAAACTGAATAAAGCAATACCGATACAAATGGGTTAACCAGGATTTCGGTTAACCGGTTCAATTAGTAACAGAAATAGAGGTTAACCGATTCAAACGGTTAATGTTTATGAATAGGTTTTCCGATCACTGCCACGATGCGTTTGTAGTTCGTCGCAGGGGCGCGGGGAAATGTGCAGTGATGCAATGTTCAACATACGGCATACCGATATTCTAAAAAATACTTTTGATTTCCTAAACACGTTACCTATCTGCTTCTGCGGAACCCTTCATAGGCTCTTGGCCGTTTTTTACGTTAGGGACCCCTCCCTTGTCAAAGATATACCCCCGTGCAATACTACCAGCTATTTTATTCACGACTACACTTCAATGTATAATCGAACGCCAAATATAGTAAATGATCACCAAATATAGTAAAAGATCACCAAATCCTTGCGAGCAAATCAATACGATATTTCTGTCCAAATAAATCACTACGATTGACAAAAAATGTAAGCATATAATTATTAACAAAGAAGTATTAAACTCCATATTGTTGATTCAGCAGTTTGAACCTGAAGAGAACACCTACCCTTTCCAATTTAAAATATTAGCATGGATGATGAGAGTTTTACATACTAATATTATAAATGCGAAAGTGTGTCTGTCTGTCTGTAACCTCTTCACGCCCAAACCACTGAACCGATATTGCTGAAATTTGATATGGAGATACTTATACTGAGTCCGGTATATTATTATTTACGATACTTAGTCAAATAACGAGATGTAATTCTTTGGTTTCTCACTTTAAAATTAAAATGCAGGTTTTAATTATTTATTATTTTCCGATTAGCAATGACTTTTTTTGGCTCATTTGGATAGCAAAATGAAAATACTTTGGTTATAATTTGGTGGTGGTAATAAGTTGGCGATCATTTACTAATTTTGGTGATCATTTACTATTTTTGGTTTTACAATTTATTTTAAGCTGAAAAATAACTCAAACATGTTAAATATTTTCGTATGAGAAAATGATTTTGGTATTACGTATGTATGAGAATTTCGAGGGTAACCCGGGCTCACCCAATTTCATGGATATAGGTTCAGTAGATCCTGAAAAAAAAATGCTGTAAAAATAGCTAAGTTTGGCACTCACTCACTGACCGGTAATCAAAACCTCTAGGCCACTTCTAATAATTGTCCTACGTAGATTACCAAAAATTCGGAAATTTAAGAAATTCAAGAAATCGGTCAAGCGTGAGTCGGTTCATTTCTGAACTTTAGGGGCCACTTCCAATTTAATTGTCCTAGCGTTATGAATTTTGGCACACAGGTCGTGTGTTATATACTTATGCAGATTAACGAATTAAGAAATTGAAGAAATTGTTCAAGCGTGAGTCGGCTCTAAAAAACCACGGCACGGCGTCGTACGACGTCGCGTCGTTGAAACTCACGTAGAAATTCAAGATGGGGCGACGTCGTACGACGCCGTGCCGTGGTTTTTTACGACGTGCGTCGTGGATTCCCACGACACGACGCCGTACGACGTCGTGCCGTGTTTTTGTGTCCCGGCTACACTCGTAAATCTCAAGCGGTTTGGTGCTTTTATAAAGTCAATAAACCACAAACTATATAGAATGCTAACACATCAATAAACAATGCTGCAATTGAAACAATGTCGCTTATTAGTTGTATTACACATTTTTTTCAATTATTTCAATAAATTTTTACACTATTATAATTATTTAATATTTTAATATGTTTAAATAGATAAAAAAAATGTTTTCATATGACACTTTAAAGGCTTGTTTTGGACCACTGTACGCTGCACTATAAACAAATTAGCTCATTTTGTCTCTCGACCAAATAGTGGAGTTCCCAGAGCGTAAAGATCGTGCAGACCTCCGATTTTTGCAATAGTGGATGAAAATTGAAAAGAAAAAAAAGGATGTGTAGCTGATAACATAAATAATAAAGTTTACCTATTGAAAAGTTGTGCTTTTGATTTTTAAATTATTCTCTTCCACTTCAAGTAAACTCATAAACTGTAAAATTTTGAAGAAAATTTGCATATTTCTTTCTTTTAAATATATAGCAAAATAATAAAATATATTATTATTTTTTTGATTTGTATCGTTGCTTATATTCCAAAGAAAGAAAATAAGTTGAAAAAAATGTATAATTTTTATTTAAAATTAATATTTTTGTATGTAGATGAGCATACCTCCAAATGTGCTTGTTGTGTGCCTCGCCAGGTAAATGGCGTTCCTATTTTTCTTTGGTGTTAAATAGGAAGTTTAAAATTATTTTTTAGGCTTAACAAAGCCTTCTATTTCTTAATGTGTATAACTTTTTAGCTCTTACTTTATTAAATTTTCTGAAAATGTAGCCCAAACTTTTCACGGATATCTCGAAGAAAATCTGTATTTTATTTCTTTTGGTTAGGTTTTTACAGAATATTTTTTTTTTCATTAATTATATTTGCTAAAACATACTTAAAGGAAAAAATAAAATTAGGTTAAGAACTGATATTTTTTGTATTCAGGTAAGCATTTTCCAAACATAGGTCGCAGCATGCTTCTTTAGTATGTACGTGAGATTTGTAGCACCCAATTTTTTTTCTGGCTTTAAGTAGGAAGTTTAAATATATTTCAATGACTAAAAAAAGTCTTTCATTTGTCGATGCATTTAATGTTTTAGCTCTCACTTAAATAAATTCTCAACAAATATAGAAAAATGTTTTCGGTCTATTTTACACATTTTTGGAGATATTTAAACGTTTTTAAGTACTTAAAAGTTATCATTTCTCTAAAAATTAAATACACACAACAAGTAAGTTTAACACACTTTTCGTTACAACCCTTAAATCCACCCAAACCCTTTTATCTTGGTTACGACGAGCGCTAATCTTTAAAAACTTTGCAAAAACCTTATAGTTGTATTTAGCTTAGCAAAGCAAACTTTCTTTTTTTAAAAATTGTGTATTTGGTTAATTATCAACGTAAACAATCGGATAAGAGTCATTAAATAACAGGAACAAGAAAAAAAAAATATTTCTGGACCGGTTTTATATGGTGAAAAATTAATTTTTAATTAAGTAACTAAAAAATTAAAAGCACAAAAAAAAATTGGTAAACTTTGCAAGTTATAGTGTAAAAAAGAAAATAACACCACATTTCATATTACTTATATTGCCATAACCGTGCATTAAACTGAGTTAATATTTTAACACATTGTATAAAATTCTATCATTGAGACATTGACCTGGCGGATTTTTAAAATGTTGTATATATTTTATCGAGTTGAGAAAAAACTAACTTGGTGATGATTCCGCGTCGTCGTTTTTCACCTGGCATATGAAAGACGGGCGTGAGTGTAAAGAGAGAAGGACGATGGTTAGTCGCCCTCTTAATAGAGTTGCAATCCATACTAATATTATAAATGCGAAAGTGTGTCTGTCTGTCTGTTACCTCTTCACGCCCAAACCGCTGAACCGATTTTGCTTAAATTTGGTATGGAGATACTTTGAGTCCCGGGAAAGGACATAGGATACTTTTTATCCCGGAAAAATGTACGGTTCCTGCGCGATAAACGAATTTTAGCGCAACGGAGTTGCGGGCGTCATCTAGTAATTAAATAAATATCTAGATTCTAGTGAAAACAGATGAAATGGAATTCAAATAATTAAAATAATCACATTTCACGCTCGTAGCGTAAAAATTTGAAGAGGCGCGCAAATTTTAAAATTAAAAAACCCAGGACAACCCAGGACGCTGCTTAAAAACTATTCAGGACGTCCCAGGACACTACAAAAACCAGGACATGTCCTGGGAAAACAGGACGGTTGGCAACCCTAGATTAATGTTGGGTTGCCTTGTTAAAAGTAGCCGCAAGCACCTCTAAATAAGTTTAATGCTCATGAGATAAATGCATTATAGTGCGTTTCATCGAATAGTTCCTTTGCCGTCATGTTGGCATTCCTGTCTGTCAATAATGTAAACAAGGTTGACATGCTCTGCGAGTTTTCATAATTTTACTGAGATTTCGTGAGAAAATCATGCCGAAAACATTAAAGAGTGGTGAAAGAATGATGGTGCTAAGAGTGAAAGAGTTTTGTGAACGTAAAAAACGTAACTAGGCCCCAATAATTCCATTAAACTCGGGTTGCCGCCATTACGGCTTAGTGAAATAGGGTTACCAGCGTCAGTTTAATCACCCTTAAACACAGTAAAACTTATGAATACATGCAGAGCGTGTCTACCGTGTTTACGTTATTAACAGAGAATGCCAACATGATGGCAAAGGAACTATTTGATGAAACGCACTTCTAGTAACGAAAACTACATACACTTGAACGAAGGCGCGGGTAAAAGCTAGTACAATAATATTATCAGGGCGAGCGAAGCGAGCCCTAGCACTTCTCACAACCTGTATATTTTGTGGTACACTTTAGGGACAAACTATCACGCCTATTGATTTGTGCTTTAACATAGTATTTACATGTAAATGTGTTATCATTAGTCAGTGAAGGTGTGATGACGCGAGCCCTCACAAAGCTCGGCTTTTAGCTAGTAAATGCGAAAGTGACTTTGCTGGTTACGCCTTCACACAAAGTATTAAGCGGATCATCATAAAACTTTCATAGGTACACGTAGTCTGGAACTATGGAGTATGGAGATGGACATAGGGTACCTTTTATCCCGGGAAAAAGAACGGTCCCCGAGGGATAGACGTTAATGTAGGCAGAGCCGCGGGCGAAAGCTGTTAGAATTATGTACAATTTTCTTTAAATGCATTTTGTGATAACATATTATCTCCCTACGAATAATAAAAACTAAGGAAGAGTAACTCCGTCAAAAACATGCTCCAAAATACTTGTCAAAAAAGGTTCACTTTTCATACATTTGCAATATTTAGGTGACCTTGAGCGGTATAAAGGCTGACGTTACATGTCAGTTCGAATGGAACCAAATTTAAAACTGTATTAGTATGGGAGTTACGTTTCCTTAGGTTATATTATTCGTAGTTATCTCCCCTAGTTTAAGATAACACAGTAAGGGTAATGTGGCAACATTAATTTGCATTAGTGCCAACATGACGGCAAAGGAACTATTTGATGAAACGCACTATAATAATATTATGCTAACGAAAACTAGGTTTATGATATTTTGATTTATGCCACACTTGACAGTACACTGATATTTTTTGGAAACTCAACCCTTAAGTAGTCAGTGATGCCAATCTGCAGATAATTTCAGATCGGTGGGTAACCAATAGAAAATCTAGAAGTGTCCATTGTCGCGCCAACGTCGCGCCGTCTGGGATAAAAAAAGAAAACTCCCCATTAAACATAGAAAAACCAAAGTTTAAGAAAAAAAATGTGTATTTTTTAATTAATGGCTTTTGTGAAAAATCTAGTGCATTAAAGTGGTTCTTTTTTGTTTTAAAAAGATAGAGTAGGTTTTCATCTTAAATAAATTCTTTATTTCGATGCTCTAAATCAGATAGTTTAGAAGTAATAACGATTTTCCTATGTATTTTTTTAATTAATGGCTTTTTGTGAAAAATTGAGCGCATTAAACTGGTTCTTTTAAGTCAGATAGTTTACAAGTTATAACGATTTTCTTATGAAGTACAGCCTACAGGTCAGATTAGCATGAAGTCAGAGAAATTTTTTTTTTCAAAGTTGGAGAAAAAAAAGTTTGAACTCATGATTTATGTCACACTTAAGTGACAAAATATTGGCTTTCAAATTTTTTTTTTCTCCAACTTTGAAAAAAAAAATCTCTGGCTTCATATAAACAAGCAAATAAAGGCAAATACGGCCTTCCACACATGGACGTCAAATACCAAACTTTTACTTGATTTTGTTTACAATGCGACAAGGCTATAAATGAACGTGGGTGGTGGCGCTGCTCGTAAAGGAGAACTGTCAAAATGACGTTTATGTATGATGGCAGCGTTAGTTCCTTTATTCGCCACGTTAATTTATAGCCTTGTTGATCTGTACGTAGTATATCCATTGACATAAGAAACTATTAAGTATATAGTAATCATATTAGTCTGTGGCTGTACTTGCCTATTTGACTTTTTTGATGTGCGTCAAAAACCGACAAAGGTAGAGATCAACTACGATAACTTGGCGCGCCCCTCCAAAATTCAAAACGTTTGAAGTGCGTTGTCAAAACGACTTCAAGTGCGTTGTCTTGCGCAGTAGGCTAGTTATGATTTGTTGACCAACAAATATTGGTAATAACTAATAAGTGACATTAACTGAAATATTACGTGTACTGTGATTGGTTGAATACTTACTACATACAAACTCTTTCATAAGGATGTGACTACACACATTGAAACAGTCATTTGGAGGGGCGCGCCATGTTATCGTAGTTGGTCTCTACGGATACGTGTATTTGGTATTGGTCATATTTGTCAAATAGGCAATAAGGCCAATACTTGTCGAACATACCGTCTACACATAGTGATTGTTTGGCGAATATATCAAATACCGGCAAATACAAATAGCCATGGAAGTGCCTCCATTACATAGGATAAGTAGTACGAATGATTTTTGTATCTTACAATATACCAAATAAAATTTTTCTTTCTTTCTTTCTTTTCATGATTACGACAATGAGGGATTTTCTTATTTTTAATCTCCACCAGACGGCGCGACGATAGACACTTCTAGATTTTCTATTGGTTCCCCACTGATCTGAAATTATCTGCAGGCTGGCATCACGGATACATATTGGTTGTGTTTCTAAAAAATATCAGTGTACTGTCAAGTGTGACATAAGTCAAAATATCTTAAACCTAAGCGATCATTGGCCTTAGTATACTGGCCTAAGCGTTTAGGCCAGTATACTGGTAATAGTTTAGGAACACACTGAGATGAAATACTTGTCAAACTGAAAACTGACAAGTGACAGCAGTTTTGGCGGCCATGTTACTTTCAAACTTCTACTTTTTATTGTTGGTGTGGTTTTTATTATTTTTTCCCAAATTGTGTTATTTGGGTCTTTGATGTTCATTATTGGTAAAATATTAGCCATGAAATACCCGTTATCTTGCACAAGTGCAGGTAAGATTTTGTCAAAACCAAAATGTATAATTCCTGTGACATTTGGTCTGAATATCGGTAAATAGGGCTATTTCTTCCGTGAGTTTTAACTAAAACATCGTTGTAATAACTTTGTTATCCTAGTCATTGGAATATTATGGCGTCTTTTTCAAATTGAAATGTATCAAGTTTTACATTCTTTTGCCCAGCTTTGTAGCAATTATTGATGGTATTCCCTGGTATTACCGATAGTTATCTACCCATACGCCTTCTAGTTACTAAAATGGAAACTGTTTGACAATCAAATTAAAAAGTTAAGAAAATCCCTCATTAGCGAAGATTTCCATGCGCATTCGGCAATCGGCATTATTAATTTGGGAGTACTGTACGATTTATACGACACGTGTGACGTGAATCGTTACTGACTTGAATAGGAAATGTATTTTAGTAATTCATAAAATATAAAAAATATTATGTGACATTTTAAAGCGGCCCATTCACAGCAGTCCGCCTTGCCGTCCGCCGGCTTATGCAGGATAGTGAATGGTCAATGGTGTCGCAGGCCTGCCGCGCCGCCATGCAGGCCTGCGACAACATTCACAAATCACAATCCTGCATAAGCCGACGGACGGCACGCGGCGCGGCGGACTGCCATGCAGGATAGCGAATGGGCCCTTTAAAAAATACCATTGGCGCCAAAATATATTATTTCTCGAAACCTAAGTAGGTATCTATTGAAAAAATTCAATAATATTTTAGTATAAGTAGGTAAGTACTATAATTTTGTACATAAGTACTCTAATTAATATTTTACAAGTGCATACTTTAAATTTTATTATTATTTAGCAGTCTGAAGGTAAAAACATGTTTGAATTCAGTTTGATATGCCCTCAATTAGAAAATTTAGGATATGTTCAAGCAATGGCTAATATGAAAGAAAAACATGATCGCTCAACACCTTCAAATCATCATTGGAAAATTCTAAAATGCAGGTATCTACATAATATTAAACATACTGTCTCTCTACTGTCATCTAAACATTCTTTTCAATTTTCATATTATAATTTTTAAGTTTCACTTACTTTGTTAATTTTTATACCTAATGTGTAAAATGTAAATCTACCAAATATGTAGTTCGGAGTTCGGACTTCGGATGACCAAAAGCACTATGTATTTATATGTGAATGCCCAAAAAAAAAACCATAGTCGATTAAAATAATTTATATACAGCAAAGTAGACCATTAATAGTAGATTGTAAATATGTAAATCATTCAAAACCATAACCGAAACGGATAATTTCAAAAAATAAATCTGAGATTTGAGACAGCGCTTTGAATCAACTATGTAGTTTCTTCCTTTGTTTTTATGTTTTCCTCGTAAAAATGATGGTGACACGTCGTATAAGAATATAAAATTTAGAGAAAATAAAGTCTAAACCGGCCAATTGCGTGTCGGGCCACGCGCAATATAAGGTTCCGTAGTAGCGCTAGTTTTTGATATTTTTTGAATGGTCAATGAATGTACATTGTACATATTTTATAACGTGTTTAAATACATTACTAACAACATCATCTCAGTTACGTTTTTAAAGGAATTTAAATTATAAGTTCCTTTAATACTTCTCCGATTAGTTACATTTTTTTTTAGTTGATCGACTATTACTCAATAACTTATGAAGTCTTCTTAGCCGTGATAGTTTTTCTTTTAAATTCAGCATATTTCCTACTCCCGTGAATATTTTTCCAGAAGCAACCGTTTAGCTGGTAGAAGGGGGGACACTGCAAGACTCTAAAGATTTTTTTTCCACTTTAAAACTTCATATTTCACATCTCTTAATCGGAAAATGATATGTTCTACTCATAATATTAAAAAAAAACCTATCCAACGACACCTCACACGGTGGGGTGGACGTAGGGTGGACGCGAAAAAAAAATTCATCCCTGCTTAAATATGTGTAGGGGAGGTATTTACCTTAAACATTTTTGACGTGATAACGTCTTATAATTCGATATGGGGTGCGCGCACGAAAAACATGACAGGTCATGCGGCGTTACCTCGCTCTGAGGCGTTCCATTTACACTCTCAAGTCTTTCAACAACAGTAAGGCCCACCTGGGCCGCGTTCTTTGTTTTGATTATATTACGTATTTCGATGACTTAGAGAATACTTTTGCATGAAGAAGTTTGATTAGTTATGGCCTTTGATACATTGACCACACTCTGAATGAAAAATAAATAAACAACCTGTGAGCTATTAGTATTATTTCGGCTATTCAAAATTGTGCTCTATTTCCTACGTGTCAAGGTATGACTTGTGCTTTGTTACACTCGAAAAAGTTTGTTTCTATTTATAGAGATTCGGAAGCGAGGGTTAAGGGGTTAAGGATAGTTGAACGTGACAACGTCATACGTTTCGCCTTCGATTTCGCCTTCCTTAACCTATTAACTATTTGTTAAGAAATTGCCGAGCGCGTGTTGACGCGGTCACATTGTTTACGAAAACTGATCCCATTTTAAAATTTTGTTCCGATGGCGTCCCTAATATTTTTTTTCACATCAACAGATAGCTTGAGAATCTTATAAAATTTACAGTGAATAATTGAAATAATTTATATTATTCTTATTTTATGGTATTTTTTTCGTAAGTATCATCTATTAGTTCAGTGTCGAGAATTAGTGCTTTTCCCTTAATTAATAATTTTCATGCATTAGTGATTAGAAGGATTGCGTACCATCGAAGCGCAAGGGCACTACCTACGTGTTCTCGAAGTATTTCGTCGTTTTTAGGGTTCCGTACCCAAAGGGTAAAAAAAACCGGCCAAGTGCGTGCCGGTACAAGCGCAATATAGGGTTCCGTAGTACCGCTAGTTTTTGATAATTTTTGTATGGTCAATAAAATATAACGTGTTTTACACTACTAACAACATCATCTCAGTTACGTTCAAAGGAATTTCAACGAAAAGTTTCTTTATATTATTTCGCCGATTTTTTTTTTGTTGAGCGACTATAATTGTCTTACTCAATAACAAGAAGCCGTGATAACCGTGGTTTTGGTTGTCGTGTGGTTGTGGTACGTATGGGTTGGCCCTAAATTTCTTTTTCACAGGGTAAACCTAGTCATCTCGGCAAAATTTTACAAGAAATATTTTTGGTGGGATAAAACAATATTAAAGAAGCATTTAAAACTACTTCTTGTGATAGTGATAGATTTGTACATGTGGGTATTGTATAACGAGATTTAATTTTGCTTTCAGGATGATAATTTTTTCAACATCTTCTATATTGGCTTCTCCAGATAAATCTGACGAGAAGGTACTACATATTGTGTTTAACCAACACGGCAGGGACTTTGATACTTTGATGTCACTTTTTTCAAAATTTTCATTGCAACAAGTGAGTATCCTATTCGTCGCCAGGACGTACTAGTTCATAGTTAGAGCGCCTTCACATAATACGTCGCAAGCAGTGCGGCAGCAGCGCTGCAGCCGCGCGACTTCTATACAAAAGAGAGTCGCGCGGCTGCCGCGCGGCTCGTTTTAGTAAGTATAGAAGTCGCGACTTAAGAGCACGGGTTACCCTCGAAATTCTCATACATACGTAATACCAAAATCATTTTCTCATACGAGAATATTTAACATGTTTGAGTTATTTTTCAGCTTAAAATAGTAATTACCTAGGTTCCTGAACAAAAATTAACTTCAAAATATTTAAACACTAAAAAAAATTTTTTTGTGTATATTTTTTTTTTACTAAATTTACTACTAAATATTTAAACACTAAAAAATTGAGTAAAAAACTAAAAAATATATAAATAAATATTAAATTTACTACAAAATATTTCAACTCTAAAAAATATTTTTTTGTATTTAAATATTTTGTAGTCAATTTACTATTTATTTATATATTTTTAGTGTTTTACTCTATTTTTTAGTGTTTAAATATTTAGTAGTAAATTTAGTAAAAAAAATTTATACACAAAAATTTTTTTTTTAGTGTTTAAATATTTTGAAGTTAATTTTTGTTCAGGAACCTAGGTAATTACTATTTTAAGCTGAAAAATAACTCAAACATGTTAAATATTTTCGTATGACAAAATTATTTTGGTATTACGTATGTATGAGAATTTCGAGGGTAACCCGGCCCCTTAATGTGAAGGCAGCCTTAAATATAACTTTAATAAGTAATATTTAAGGCTGCCTTATGTATATTATTTGTCTCAGAGTGCGACAGTTAGGCAAAGCACTCACGAAACGGTTTTTACCCGCGCCTGCCACTAATAGTTGTCTCGGCAACATCTTTTTACTTACAAGAAATGTTTTTGGTTGGATTTGCTTTAACTTTTTACATACCGTAACCGTACCATCGTTCTAGAAGAAAACAGAATACCTGCGGGCCCGCAGCCTTTGTAGAAACAAAGGCTGCGGGCCCGCAGGTCGCAACCAACATGTTCGCCGGCAGAAGTAATTTCCAAGCTTGGAAATTCCAAGGGGTGCAGATTTTAGTTTTCTTTCTTTTATTTTTATTTTTGTCGATTT
Source organism: Lysandra bellargus (assembly GCA_905333045.1). Lineage (NCBI taxonomy): Eukaryota > Metazoa > Arthropoda > Insecta > Lepidoptera > Lycaenidae > Lysandra > Lysandra bellargus. The sequence goes on from HG995349.1 coordinate 8,923,303, forward strand.
ACGTCAACAGTTGTACATTGTACTATCAGAGAAGTTGATTCCTATGCAGATCGGGGACCTAAGTACTAAGTAGTTTGGTTGCGTTACGTCAAACCCAGCTGACAGATCACAAATATGTAATAACGTTGGTCTATCAACTGCATAGGAATCAATTTCCTCGATGGTACTTGTCATATTTTAGTGCCGAAACATTACGAACTACCTTTGTTTAACGGCATAGTAATAGCCAATATAATAATAGGGTTACAAGATGTTTCACTGGCGTGCGGTTGACTGTACCTTATCTTGGCTCGTTTACATATTTCATTTAAGAGCCCGGGTTACCCTCGAAATTCTCATACATACGTAATACCAAAATCATTTTGTCATACGAAAATATTTAACATGTTTGACTTATTTTTCAGCTTAAAATAGTAATTACCTAGGTTCCTGAACAAAAATTAACTTCAAAATATTTAAACACTAAAAAAAATTTTTTTGTGTATAAATTTTTTTTACTGAATTTACTACTAAATATTTAAACACTAAAAAATAGAGTAAAACATTAAAAAATATATACATAAATATTAAATTTAATACAAAATATTTCAACTCTAAAAAATATTTTTTAGTACTTATTTAAATATTTTGTAGTAAATTTACTATTTATTTATATATTTTTTAGTGTTTTACTCTATTTTTTAGTGTTTAATATTTAGTAGTAAATTTAGTAAAAAAAAATTATATACAAAAAAAGTTTTTTTTAGTGTTTAAATATTTTGAAGTTAATTTTTGTTCAGGAACCTAGGTAATTACTATTTTAAGCTGAAAAATAACTCAAACATGTTAAATATTTTCGTATGATAAAATGATTTTGGTATTACGTATGTATGAGAATTTCGAGGGTAACCCGGGCTCTTAAGAGAAATAATAATATAATATAGGTTGATCTTTCGCAGTAACAATGGTATTTTATAATTAACCGACTTTCAAAAAGGAGAGGGTTATAAATTTATAATAATATGTTCGGCTGTGGATTTTTTATTACTTAAGTACTTATTTAAATTTTAACTTTAACAAGTTTTGTAGTAAAAAAATTTCACATATTTTTATTCCCCCCATAGTCCATATTTTAAACTTGTCCCTTTCAATGGTGTCTTTCCCGATTCATTTAAGTTAGCTGAAATCATCCCAATCCACAAGAGTGGGTCTCGAGACCGTGTCGAAAACTACAGGCCAATAGCCATCCTTCCTGCGATGTCAAAAATTTTAGAAAGAATATTAAACAATAGACTCATTAGTCATTAGCTTCATAAATAAAAATAACATTCTCTCCCAATCACAATACGGTTTTAGAGCAGGTATATCGACTACTGATGCTTTGCATGATTTAACAGATTTTATCGTGAAAGGGTTAGATAAGAAACTCAAAGTTCTTGGCATCTACTTGGATCTGGCTAAGCTTTCGACACGGTTTCCATACCCATCCTAGTATCGAAACTTGATAAAATTGGAGTTAGAGGTACCCAACTTACGCTTTTTCAAAGCTACCTCACGAACAGACGTCAAAGAGTAAGGATTGGAGAAACTATAAGTGATGAGCTTCCCATTGAATATAACCAACCCTATTCCTCATTTATATTAATAATCTATGTAACTTAGCCCTACCTCATGGAAGAATTTTCATATATGCCGACGATACAGCTCTTCTCTTTCAAACTGATTTATGGGAGGAAACATTTCACGTCGCTCAGCTAGGCCTTAATAAAGTCACAAAGTGGCTTAACAGCAACTACCTCACACTAAACGTTGACAAGACAAACTTTATTTGTTTTTCCCTAGCTGGAGCTACGCAACCCCCACCCTACCTAAATTTAATAGTACATTCATGTTCCGGAGAATCTACGATTGACTGTTCATGCCTGCCTCTAGCGCGTACTGAGAGCGTTAAGTATTTGGAGATTTTAATTGACAATAAAATGTCATTCGATAACCACATATTTAGCACTATTGTTAAAAAAGTCCGTAAACTATAATTTTTATTTTAGAGCATATAAGGGAAAAGACCTAATGGCAGACACTTTAAGGAAACATGAAACATTTGAATGTTATAAAATATATAATTTATGAAAATAAAGGATTGATAACTTCTTCCATGTCTTCAGTAACTCTTACAAAATAAAACTATTATAATTATTCTCTGACAAATCAATAAAAAAATATATTATTGGTCTTTTTGTAAATTTAGTCATAAGTACTAATAGATGACATCACAATAAGCGAACATCACTATAGTTTGTGCGTTTTAAGATGATATGGGTGACACATTATAATTAACAATAGTAGGGAAGTTACCTAAAAATTTTAATGGATAATTTAAAAATATCGAATCACTTCGTAAAGGAATTGCAATCGAAATTATCGATTTCGTACTGACGTTTTAAAGTAGCGCTAGTGATTTAAGATGGCTGCCCTTTTTATCGATTTGATTTCGATTCAACAGTGTCAATCTCTATCGGCATAAGTTCCGTTTCATGCATCTGACATTTTTCAAATATTTTCGTATCAATAATTTCATACTACTATTTCACTGGTTAATATTTATAATTTTATATTAATAAGTTAGCATTTAGCAACTTTTCATTTTTATTCATTTACAGTTATAGGAAACATTTGTTTTTGTAGATGAAATATAATTTATTACATATTTTTAATTTTTTTTAAATCCGTAGCAAGGAATATGAGAGCTGTCACCCATATCATCTTATAACGCACAAACTATAATAGTAGACACCAATATGAACTAATAGTTGACATAGAACATTAAATTACATTTTACATTTTTCATATTATTACGTCTTTATTTTTCGTTTTTCAAAAGATTTCATTTACGTCATCATAGTAACTACATGCATCAGAAATATTATCCACGTTGTCTCCAGATTCTATTCATTCTTCTTCCATGCTGAAACTATCTTTCCTTTTATTTTTATTTTTCATATTTTTTTCCTAGCAAATTTATTTTCGGTCTTTAGTCACCATGCTTCTTTTGCCTCTTCTTTTTTCTTCTTTCTGTTCTCAGCTCTCGTTTTTCTTCTTTTTACTGCTACAAAACTAAAGCAATCGATTTTTAGATCAGTACAAGGTCTAATATTAGACACCATGTCCATTTTTAGGTAGGTACAGTAGTTCTAAGTTCTTAGTTTGTTAATAGAATTATATTTTTAGAGAATAGTGATGATACTTGCAGTAGAATAAAGTACAAAATAACTTTAGTATGTATTGCAAAACTAAAAGATGAGATCCATGTCATCTATTAGGTTTTTACATTTTCAGGAACTAATAGTAGACACCCTTTATATTGTTAGGGAAAATGGATAAAAGATCATAAATAAACATTAATTAGTGTAAACAACATGACCAATGAAATCAAAAGAAATTACAAAAAATCTAATAAATATATTCAAAACTTACGTGCAAAATTTCGCCTTCCTTAACCTATTTGCTAAGAAATTGCCGAGCGCGTGTTGACGCGGTCACATCATTTACGAAAACTGATCCCATTTTAAAATTTTGTTCCCGAAGGCGTCCCTAATATATTTTTTCACATCAACAGATAGCATAAGAAGAAATAATTAGAGTAATTCTTATTTTTATGGCATTTTTGTCGTAAGTGTCATCTATAAGTTCAGTGTCTAGCATTAGGTCTTTTCCTTTATATAGATTACAGAAAAATATATCTAGCACTTGTCCAATCTCTCCTTTCCTACTGTATAGCTATTTGGGGTGGCATTCCAAAAACAAAATTGTTGCGCCTAGAAAGATCTCAGAGGTGTATAATAAATAACAAAAAATTAAAACCGACTTCCAAGGTAAAACAATAATAACATCCTTATAATATGAACTAAAAAGTATTAAATAATTATTCCTATCTAATAGTGCCTTTTTACGAATTCGGCTAAAACTCAACTATTTCTGTACTCAATCTTCATCATTTTGAAGTCGGTACCAGATGAATCTTCTGTTCTCTGACAGAATATTTGAAACTTTTGGAACTGGCACCGACTTCAAAATTATGAAGATTGAGTACAGAAATAGTTGAGTTTTAGCCGAATTCGTAAAAAGGCACTATTAGATAGGAATAATTATTTAATACTTTTTAGTTCATATTATAAGGATGTTATTATTGTTTTACCTTGGAAGTCGGTTTTAATTTTTTGTTAAAAATAATAATTTCACTCTTTTTAGTTACCTAGTAAGCAAACGCGTACTATACGTAGAATAATACACGTGTATATTATTCTACGTATCTTATTACAGTCACACTTACAAAATATTATAATATAAGCTGCAGCCTGCAGATAATTTTAAACAATCATTTAAAAAAATCGAAGTGAACACGTGCGACGTGCTAAGTAGCCGGTCACCGGACTAGTTTCAATAGGCTGGCACTCGTTCGACATGTGCGACAAGCACACGCAGCGCACATAGTACCTCCGTGAGTAATTTGTATTCTGTGCATAGTACCCGGCCCGCGCCCGCGCCGCCGCGCGCTTGCTTGACAGCCCTTTTTTTTTTTTTTTTTTAGGACGGGAAATGCTCTTACGCATTCCGCGGGGGACGGGGGGAATCCAGCCGCGGATATGTGGGGCTCTCTGCGGTCGGCAAGATGGTAAATTGACCGCAGCTCTACCCACTAAAACCCGTCCGTGCCTTCTCCTCCGCTTGGCGCTGAGCCGCTGGACCCGCCTGAGGCGAAAACTGCAGCGACCCAGTTAGCGGCTTCTGCTTTCAGCGCAGATACTCCGCGCGGCAGTCTGCTGCCGCCTACTCCGGGAGAGCTGCCCAAGGCACCGGGCGCTCTGCGTCCGGGAGGACTCGTGCGATAGGCAACGGGTTCCCCAATCCGTTGCCTGAGTCCTATCTACGGCGGGAGCTGGCGCTCATGTTCGGCACGCCTGCGCCCTCCACGCCGTCTTCGAATTGGGTCTGCGGCCACATCCGCCTCTCTGACCCGCTCGGCGGCCTCCTTCTGTGACATGACGTCCTCACAGAAGGTAGCTATCGCGTCCCATCCCTGTCTCGACCGAACCATATTTGAAACTATGGCCGGGAGTGTTAAGTTGCTTGACAGCCCTGGCAGATATGCGATGCGATGCGTTATTATACTATGAACGCTAAACGCAATGCAAAAGGTTGAAATTAGGTTGTTTTACAGAATATCTCGGCGAAGTGGAACAGAATGTTACATTATCGAAGCAACTTTAACTTCTCAGGAGTAATGTCAAATGTGTGCCTTATGCTCTGGAGGTAAGGTTGAATTTGGTGACATTGGTGACCCTGACGTGGTAATGATGATGATGATGATGATGAATGTAATTTGCATAGTAGCATATGCTTTCAGTTCTTAAAACAGCGCCTAAACTCCCAAACTTGTATCTATAAGGAATCCGGAGTTCTCTTAGTAGCTTCGGAACCATAGTATACCTCGGTGCAAAATCTTGCGTTTTGGTAGCATATGCTTAGGATGCTTCTCATAAAACCAAAATCACCATATGTTTCCATATAAATTTCGAGGAGTTCCCTCGATTACTCATGGATCCCATCATCAGGTCACCACTTTTGTGAACATGGTACCAAATTGGAGTGAAACCTAATACAACACAAAAAAAATTTCGAAAATCGGTTCACAAACGGCGGGGTAATCGTTGAACATACAAAAAAAAAAAAAAATCCACAGCCGAACATATAACCTCCTCGTTTTTGGAAGTCGGTTAAAAATTGGTTGGAATTTGCCAAGGCTATACCCAATTAACAAAAAATTAAAACCGACTTCCAAGTTAAAAACAATATTAATAGCATCCTTATAATATGAACTAAAAAGTATTAAATAATTTTTCCTATCTAATGCCTTTTCCGTGCCTTTTCCGGAATTCGGCTAAACCTCATCTATTTCTGTACTCAATCTTCATCATTTTGAAGTCGGTACCAGATATAGCTGAATCTTTATTTCTTTGACAGGTTTCTGGCACCGACTTCAAAATTATGAAGATTGAGTACAGAAATAGATGAGGTTTAGCCGAATTCCGGAAAAGGCACGGAAAAGGCATTAGATAGGAAAAATTATTTAATACTTTTTAGTTCATATTATAAGGATGCTATTAATATTGTTTTTACCTTGGAAGTCGGTTTTAATTTTTTGTTAAAAATAATAATTTCACTCTTTTTAGTTACCTAGTAGGTAAACTGTTAGTGCCAATTCAAATTATTGTATAAAAAAATAGTTTCATATTGTCATCACTAGATGTCACTGAGGCGCTCCTGTGTCGCGCTATCGCTTGTACGTAGAAGTTTTATATAGGTAGTTGTAACTTGTAACAAATTTCTGTCGTGTTGTTGAAAGTTTGTAAGCAACTGACAACTCAACAGTGAGCTTGCCGCTTGGTGTGAGCAGTGAGCATTGAATTGACAACATAAATCATAATATTGAGTGGTAATTGATATCGTATAATTGTTATTAAGTTGACCTCCGTCATAGTCCGCGAATTTATAAGTGGTCGTCGGTGGTACTGCGTATATTCTACGTATCTTATTACAATTTGTTAATACTGTTAAGAGTCATACGGCATACCCCAAGGCCCAAATGTCAGGTAGATAGATACATTTAAACAATATATTTAAAAAAATCTAAGTGAACACGTGCTGAAAAATGCTCGCAGCGCGGCATGCCGCATGCCCTGACATTCCGGTTAGAACTTGAATACGATGTTTACGCTCGCGCCGCGCGGCGACGCCGTTGCCTCTGCGGCGCCGACCGCCGTGTATATTAAACAGCCTATAATTGGTGTTGTTATGTATATAATTATTATTATTGTATCCATACCTATGCCTTGTACTATTATCTATTTTGTGCCATGAAACATTGGTGACCTTAACACGACGTGGTAATGATGATGATGACGATGATGATGACGATGATGATGATGAGGAATTTGAATTGCATGGTAGCATATGCTTTCTGTTCTTAAAACAACGCCGAAACTCCCAAACGTGTATCTATAAAGAGTCAGGAGTTCTCTCAGCATCTTCGAAACCATGGTATACCTTGACCCAATATTTGACTTTTTGGTAGCATATTCTTAGTACACTTCACATAATACCAAAATCACCATATGTTTCCATATAAATTTCGAGGAGTCCCCTCGATTACTCCTGGATCCCATCATCAGATCACCACTTTTGTGAACATGGTACCAAATTGGAGTGAAACCTAATACAACAAAACAAAAATTTCGAAAATCGGTTCACAAACGGCGGAGTAATCGTTGAACATACAAAAATAAAAAAAATAAAAAAATATCCACAGCCGAACATATAACCTCCTCGTTTTTTGAAAGTCGGTTAACAACTAATTTAAGAGTAACCTTATCCTACAAATAAAACAATCCATATTTTAGGACCATCAAGTCAAAGTATGAAATCCTTTCTATCTCTGTTAGCTACCACTTTGGAGATTTTTCGAAAATAAAAATGTTTTTTGTCTTATCAAAATTTAGCTACTCACAAAAAATTAGCTTGTTAGTAATCACAAAAAAATTTGTTCTAGGGCTCCCTCACTATTATAATTATTACTAATTTTAATTATTATTTAATTTTAATTATTACTTAATTTTAATTATCATTTAATTTTAATTTCTATGTTACAACAGTATTCTCCAACCGTCTTACCCATCCCACAAAAGTGCTCAACGCCGCTAAAGAAGTTTTCACTTCAAAAATGTAGAGTTTTAACCGTACGCCAGTTGTTTATTTTAGGAACTATAATTAAAAAACACACTTCTTTAGACTACGACAAGTGTTTAAAACAAGCCAATCGCCGAAAATTTAAGATTTGCCCTATTGATAATATTTATAAAACCACTTTTGCACTAAGATTCTTTTGCTTCCTAGGTACATTCTTATACAATAAAATAAATAATATTCTTTCAATATACCATGAAAATAAATGAAATGTAAATTAAAACTAATAACTTGGTTAGCTGGTTTAAGTTACGAAGACACGGAAAGTTTATTACATTGACAAAAATAAATAGTATTTAAAAAAAAAGATAACACCGACTTCAAAATTGAACGTAGATAGAGCTTTAAAATTCACTATCTCAAAAACTACTGAACCGATTTTGGTAAAATTTGCATCATTTCCTAAGTTCAGTTGTTACATACGTTCAGGACACATTGATAATCTCCTTTTTGAAGTCAGTTAAAATAACACTTATAATCCTTTTATTTAAAACCTTTAACCTACAATTATTTTACACACTAAGACATACACACACACACACACACACACACACAAACACACACACACTCGAAACCATTCTTGTGTAGTTACGTTAAATATAAGTTAATTTAAATGTAGTTAAGTTAAATGTAAGAATTAATAGTTCTAGATATTAGTAATTAGTAGTTACTTTGTTACTGCATTGTCTGTGAGGGGGGGCCTGGGGTACCAATATACAGGCCTTGGCTTAGTTTGGGCTCCAAGTCTCCCACAAATTGCATATATTATGTAATTTTTGGGAGAAATAAACTTATCATTATATTAAAAAAAAATTATATCCATGTATTTCTTACAACATCATTAGGTAATAGAGATCAACTACGATAACATGGCGCGCCCCTCCAAAATTCAAAACGTTTGAGTGCGTTATCAAAACCTTTGAAGTGCGTTGTTTTGCGCGGTAGGCTAGTTATGATTAGTTGACTAACAATAAGTGACATTAGGTGAAATATTACGTTTACTGTGATTGGTTGAATACTTAAAAGTTAAATGTAAGAATTAATAGTTCTAGATATTAGTAATTAGTAGTTACTTTGTTACTCCATTGTCTGTGAGGGGGGGCCTGGGGTACCAATATACATGCCTTGGCTTAGTTTGGGCTCCAAGTCTCCCACAAATTGCATATATTATGTAATTTTTGGGAGAAATAAACTTATTATTATTATTAAAAAAAATTATATCCATGTATTTCTTTCAACATCATTAGGTAATAGAAATCAACTACGATAACATGGCGCGCCCCTCCAAAATTCAAAACGTTTGAAGTGCGTTATCAAAACCTTTGAAGTGCGTAATTGTCTTGCGCGGTAGGCTAGTTATGATTAGTTGACCAACAATAAGTGACATTAGGTGAAATATTACGTGTACTGTGATTGGTTGGATACTTACTACATACAAACTCTTTCATAAGGATGTGACTACACACATTGAAACAGTCATTTGGAGGGACGCGCCAAGTTATCGTAGTTGATCTCTACTTGCCTGCGCGGGATTTTAATAAACTTTTCATTTTTTTTTTAAGGTAGGCAATATCAATAAAGTGACAAAAGAAATGTATGCAACTTGTTTCCGATACACTATGACCGCTAGGATGGCACCAATTTGGAATGTTTTAGGATATAATTACATGATAAACAATAGAGATTTTTTGACAGCTACTGGACCTCAAAATGGAATACAGTTATTTTTAAACAGTAACGGTAATATTTCATAAAATTGTAAGGTCAGGCTAAATAGTAAATTATAAATTATATTTAATCTGAGATACAGTCTGTCAAGAAGAGTAGACGCAGTAGTTTCCCTTTGTAATTCCACAGAGAATGCTTAATAGGTATACCTACACTTTAAATTTATGTTATCATTTATCACCATTCACCTTGCACATTTTTATCTCGATTTGATCCTTCGATCGCGGATGCTTGGAAATTTATTGTTATTCTATTGTTGTCGCGGTCGTCGGTGGGGGATGATACTTGATAGGATAATAAGGTTTTCATATTTTTTATGTGATTTCAACATTGTGTTCAGCGTCTACTCTTTTTTGACAAGCTATAATATTATTTTAAAACATTAATGATTTTTTACAATTAACTAACAGGGGACTCTATTAACATGAAAATAAAACCGGTTAAGATACATGTAATTAAACCCGACGGACCTTTTTTACCTGAAGAATATGTCAGAGTACTACCAAGGTACAGTAACAAGGTGTTTTAACATATTTTGCTAATCTAATAATAATAAATATAATAATCTAATAATAATAAATATAATAAAGTATATCGAAAGGTTTGCACGATAGATTTTTGCACTTGAATTAGAATAGCTATACCTACGTACCTATAGAAATAATATTTGACTTTTTCACCCCTAAGAGAAAATGGTTTCTAGTTAGTTAGGTATAACTTATATTATAAGTAATATTTTTTTAATTATATTTATAGTTTGAATAAGGCTATTGTACAAGAACGATTTGAAAGTTTACTCACTGGTGGAGATTTTAAGTCTTATAAGGATTTACGTCGCCATTGGAAAAATATTGTAAGTAACAAGTGACATTAGTGTAGCATACATTATTTATATAAACTTTAGTAGCTTTAAGTTAAATTGAAGGAATGATTAACTACTTACATAGTCAGGGTTCCCTAGAACATTTTTTTTATTATTATCAAGCTAATTTTTTTGTGAGTAGCGTCATTTTGAAGGCGAACAGAAAAATCTTGAAAGTGGTAGGCTGTTACTTGTTAGCTAGCATATCAATCTATTAGATAGAAACTATTTCATACTTTGATTTGATGGTCCTAAAATATGGATTGTTCTATTTGTAGACCTTTATAGGTCCTTATCTGATTTTTTGTATATTTATATATACAAAAAATCAGATGATAAGGGTTCCGTTTTAGGGTTCCGTAGTCAACCATGTTTCGTTGATTGAAAATGAAGCTACTCACAAAAAATTAGCTTGAAAGTATTAAAAAAAAACCCTGACTAGGTAGGTATAATCTAATATAGGCTAAATTAGAAATATTTGGTCGAAGGGTATAATGCTTAATCAGTAATCACCCTCTTTGCGCTCGCGCTTCTAACACACTATACTTGGACGATGTTAAGCATTTTGTGAATTGAATTATAAATGCAGTCATGTTCTTTAGATCATCAAAAACAACCCGGCATTCATGATAAAAAAGATAAAAACTGTGGGCTCATTCACAAAATATGCATTAAGGGAAAAGACCTAATAGCAGACACTTTAAGGAAACATGAAACATTTGAATGTTATAAAATATATAATTTATGACAATAAAGGATTGATTACTTCTTCCATGTCTTCAGTAACTCTTACAAAATAAAACTATTATAATTATTCTCTGACAAATCAATAAAAAAAAATATTATTGGTCTTTTTGTAAACTTAGTCATAAGAGCTAATAGATGACATCACAATAAGCGAACATCACTAATAGTAGACACCAATATGAACTAATAGTTGACATAGAACATTAAATTACATTTTACATTTTTCACATTATTAGGTCTTTATTTTTCGTTTTTCAAAAGATTTCATTTAAGTACTTCATCATAGTAACTACATGCATCAGAACATCTACATGCATGAATCAGAAATATTATCTACGTTGTCTCCAGATTCTATTCATTCTTCTTCTTCTTCTTCTTCTCAGCTCTCCTTTTTCTTCTTTTTACTGCTACAAAACTAAAGCAATCGATTTTTAGATCACTACAAGGTCTAATATTAGACACCATGTCCATTTTTAGGTACAGTAGTTCTAAGTTCTTAGTTTGTTAATAGAATTATATTTTTAGAGAATAGTGATGATATTTGCAGTAGAATAAAGTACAAAATAACTTTAGTATGTATTGCAAAACTAAAAGATGAGATCCATGTCATCTATTCGGTTTTTTACATTTTCAAGAACTAATAGTAGACACCCTTTATATTGTTAGGGAAAATGGATAAAAGATCATAAATAAACATTAATTAGTGTAAACAACATGTTCATTAATCCAATGAAATCAAAAGAAATTACAAAAAACCTAATAAATATACGTTAGAAATTACTATGTTCTAAAGTTAATTTCAAATACTAGAGACCTCAAATAAAAATAGAGTGACGAACAATCAAACGTTATATTACACACTTTTACAAAATAACGGTCAGAATGCGATAAACACAATAATAAGTTTCCTATCCCGAATTCAAATGGAAAAGAGGCCGCTGGCTTCTTCGACAGCCGTTAAATAGCTCCAGCTCCTGTCAATTGTCATCCGTCTCGATGACAGTTCCGTCAGCTGACAGCTGTCAACCTGAAGGTTGCCAACATATATTCAAAACTTACGTGCAAAATTTCGCCATCCTTAGTAACCTATTTGCTAAGAAATTGCCGAGCGCGTGTTGACGCGGTCACATAATTTACGAAAACTGATCCCATTTTAAAATTTTGTTCCCGAAGGCGTCCCTAATATATTATTTCACATCAACAGATAGCATGAGAAGCTTATAAAATTTACAGTGTTGAGATATAATTAGAGTACTTACTTAATTCTTGTTTTTATGGCATTTTTGTCGTAAGTGTCATCTATTAGTTTAGGTCTTTTCCCTTAATTGTCAAAAAAGACGAGCCCCCGGCGCGGCCCCGCCCGCCGGACATAAGTATTTTTTTAAATCGCATTTAAAAAGTATTATAACAATTAACAACACGAAATCGTCGCAGTTTTTCAGTAGTAACTACACTCAGCGGTTCTCTGTTAGTATCGTGTGTACCACTGTACTAACAGAGAACCGTCTGATTGTAATAGGTAGGTACTCTATCATCGCCGAGTTTCGCATTATTTAGTAGGTACACTTACCTACTAAATAATGCGAAACTCGGCGATGATAGAGTACCTACCTATTACAATCAGATTATAACTAGAAGATTTATGAACACACTACACAGGCACATCTATTACGTGACAAATTAGGGTGAAAAATAATAAAAGATACAATTTTTTTAGCATGGTTACCGATTACCTGATACTGAATGCTCATCGTACTACTCGCTGCAATTTTGGCGGGGCGAACCTCTGACTTATCCTGACATATGCCTTACGAGAGCGTTTCCAATTATAACGCCGCTGCCAAAGTCGACAGGTGTAAGTACATCGATATTATCGAATGTAACTGTTCATAATCTCTTATGATAGTATCAACAGGGGCGTATTTACCGAAGGGGCTGGCCCGGCACTGCCCACGTCAGAATGGTCTGAACTCTGGGCCCATCCCAGATATAAATTATAATATGTATCAAAAAGTAAAAACTCCCCTTCACTATACCACCGTATCTTGGGAGTTGAGACATCAGGCCCGCTAAGCCTCTTAAAAGTGGATACGCCAATGGCCAATGAATTATAGGTATAATATTATATTGCTAACCATCATAATATTAATATATGGGGCCGACGGCCCTCTAAGAGTGAATACGCCAATCTTACGGCATATTTGAATGCAATGGAAAATGTGCAACGAAAATAAATAGGTAGGATACAATACAGGGTGCAATTAAACCTTCCTGCCAATTTTTTCCAGGGCTTAGGTCTTATTATCATAAGAGAGTCCATTTAACAAAAAAAAAGTGTGTCAGCTCTGACGCACGACTGGAGTTTACTCCTTAAGAGCCCGTCCTCTCTTTTCTACTGCTCTCTTCACACTCACGCCCGTCTTTCATATGCCAGGTGAAAAAGGACGATCGCCAAGTTAGCGGGCAGATAGAGGTTTTCTGTTTTTAAAGGGTTTTTTATATTGAAGTGGTAAAAAGTAATTCCAACATTGTATAGACGACTTTCTCAACAGTACATTGTATTTTTTTCATACCGTTAAGACGTCAATACAATCCATAAAAAGGTGATATTCTAAACCGTTTACAGCAAAAATCACAAAACTGCCGCGGGTTTGAGTTGGATTATTTAAAGATGCTTAAAAAAAATAAAAAATCTAGCTTCAACACTATATTATAATTGAAATGATGTTACATCTTGTGCATTAAACCTTATAGAAATATTGTATTTTAACTGTTAAATCACGTCTGTTAAATGAGCGAAATCGGCAAAATTTCGTATACGGACTCTTAAGTACGAGTATCTAACCATACGCAAAAAGAGTTTATTCAACTGAAAAAAGATTAATATCATATGAAATCAGATGTTCCGGCAATATTATCTACACCCCTTTCTGCCATAGTTATTTCAAAATACTTTTAGTTCACTTTAGCCAGTATAATGATAAAAATTATAACTTCACAATAACAATAATAATTATTGATATTTATAACAAAAATAGCAATATAAATACATCGACACTGATAGAAACAAACAAGCCCAATAACATATAGTATATAGGTAGGTATAGTCGCCTATACAGCATACCATATGTACGTCTTTATCATAAAGTTAATATACCTATCGAAATATAATATTATACTAGCTGTCCCGGCAAACGTTTCTTTGCCATATTATATTAAGTATATCGCTCGTATTATTTTATTGAATTAGTGACTAAAACCATATATGTATGTATGTATGTATGTCACCATGGCAACGTCCATCGCTATCCCGTGACCCGCGTCGCATAAACAATGGTCGCTCTTTACAGACAAATAATTAGCAATAAATTAAAATTGCGACTATAATTTGAGATTTAAACTATCCTATCTCTCAAGTTGGATCGAACTGCACATGGTGTGCGAATTTTATTATAATCGGTTAAGTGGTTTAGGAGTCCATTGAGGACAAACATTGTGACACGAGATTTATATATATTAAGATAATAATAATAAAAAAATATATAAAAATATAATTATATAATATAATATTCCGATAGGTATATTATTACCTTTATGGTCTTAATACACTCACAGGCCACAGCCAAATTAGAAAGTTGCGCACTAAAGGTGCGCACCAAAAACGTGACACGATTTCGTTACTTGTTAGTAGGTTTTACCCCTCGGATATTTCTCATACCGGGCGCCTTATAATATATGAAAATCGATTCTTAAGGAGTAAACTCCAAAAAATTGGTGTTTTTTTTTTCAATGACATATTTTATCCTATTTAAAATCGTTGCAGAACGGTCACTCGCGGCGTGCGGGAATGAGAGGGGGTGACGCGGGATGAAGCGCGCGGGCGGGGGCACGTTACGACTTACGCGCGGCCGACGCATTGTGTCCATTAAGTGTAGTGTTTTTTAGGATAACTTTCGGAACCTATTTCTCAACATTTTAGTACTGAGTGACTATAAAAAAAATGTGTATTTTTATTTTTAACAAGGATCAATATAAGTATCAAAATTTGGCAGGAGGGTTTAATTGCACCCTGTATATTAGGTAGTAGGTTTAGCTATTTATAACGAAAAATACTACATTAAAATATACGTAATTACCGAGGTTCTTATTAGTTTTTTCTCACTTTTCACTAGGATTTAATTATGATCCTTGCTCAAGTGCACTTATTAACGAACTTTTATTTATTTTAAAGGTGGTCCTGGCATCAGCGTTTGTTGAAACTTTAGTAAACAAAATGCCGTATAATGTTCGAAAATCTCCATCCCAATTCAAGGAAACTATTAATGTTTCATGTGTAAGTAGGTTCTCTATTTAGTTATAATGGCATGGCATATAGCCCTCTCATAGAAATTATAAGAAGTAGGTACATTAACATAATCCTAATACTAACTAATATTTATTAATGCGAAAGTGTGTCTGATAGTCCGTCTGTTACCTCTTTACGCTAAACCGATTTTTAGTGAAATATTGGTACTTAAGATTAAGAAGATAGTTTGAGTCAAGGGAAAGTACATGGGATAGGTACTTATAATTAGGAAAAATCTATGGTTCCAGTGAGATTAACTAATTTCTGCGCAACGGAGTTGCAAGGCTTAAAATTTATAGGTATCTACCCAATAAATGAAGTAGGTACATATTAATACATATACAAGGTGTAATTAAACCTTCCTGTCAAATTTTGATAAGTAAGTAACATATTGATTATTGATCCTTGTTAAAAATAATTATTATTTTTAACAAAAAATTAAAACCGACTTCCAAGGTAAAAACAATAATAACATTAATATGAACTAAAAAGTATTAAATAATTTTTACTATCTAATGGTGCCTTTTTCCGAATTCGGCTAAAACTCAACTATTTCTGTATTCAATCTTCATTATTTTGAAGTCGGTACCAGATAGCTGAATCTTCAGTCCTCTGACAGAATATTTGAAACTTTTGGAACTGGCACCGACTTCAAAATTATGAAGATTGAATACAGAAATAGTTGAGTTTTAGCCGAATTCGGAAAAAGGCACCATTAGATAGTAAAAATTATTTAATACTTTTTAGTTCATATTAATGTTATTATTGTTTTTACCTTGGAAGTCGGTTTTAATTTTTTGTTAAAAATAATAATAATTTCACTCTTTTTAGTTACACTAGTAGGTAAACCTTCGCGTATATTTTACGTATCTTATTACAATTTGTCGAGAGTCACAACTCACACTCAAAAAATCATATATTATCAATGAAGTGAACATATTGTGCTAAGTAATTTAACAATTTTAATGCTTCAAGCCCCAAGCGGTCACCGGCGATTGAGATAACAATAGAAAGGCTATTGTGTCTCGTTTTTCCACGATCGAAGGATCTATCAGATAAAAAATTGTATAAACTTGCATAGGATGTAGCGTAGCTACTCATAATATTTAATATTATCATAATTATTGACAGCTCTGTTCTTGTAAAGCGCTTATTCCACTTATCCTAGCTAGGAAGTCCTAGCTAGGATCCTAGCTTTCTAAATGTCATTCCACTTGACTAAATTTTTTCCGATTTAGGATCCTAGCTAGGATCCTAGCTTCTAAATGTTATTCCACTTGACTAAATTTTTTAGGACCCTAGCTAGGACTTCCTAGCTAGGATAAGTGGAATAAGCGCTTAATCAAGAATTCAATTCGATACTTAGTGCGCCATCTATCGATTAATAAGTATAACTGATTAAAAAGACACTTAATGACTTTGTTTTGTGTAAATGCTCTTTTTAAAATAACTTTATTTTAATTCTATTTGTCTATTTAAATTTTATAAAGTAATTAGTAAAGTATTCGATCTGTTGTCTGCCGCCACGCGCCACGCGGCGCGGCGGCGCGGCGCGGCGACGCCGTCGCCTCTGCGGCGCCGACCGCCATGTATCAAACAAACAGGTGTTGTTATACAGTACATAATTATTATTATTAGTATATCCATACCTATGCCTTGTACTATTATTAATTCTGTGCCATGAGACATTGGTGACCTTAATGATGATGATGACGATGATGATGATGATGATGATTATGATGATGAATATGAATTGCATAGTAGCATATGCTTTCTGTTCTTAAAACAACGCCGAAACTCCCGAACGTGTATCTATAAGGAGTCAGGAGTTCTCTCAGCATCTTCGAAACCATGGTATACTTTGACCCAATATTTGACTTTTTGGTAGCATATTCTTAGTACACTTCACATAAAACCAAAATCACCATATGTTTCCATATAAATTTCGAGGAGTTCCCTCGATTACTCATGGATCCCATCATCAGGTCACCACTTTTGTAAACATGGTACCAAATTGGAGTGAAACCTAATACAACAAAACAAAAATTTCGAAAATCGGTTCACAAACGGCGGAGTAATCGTTGAACATACAAAAATAAAAAAAATAAAAAAATAAAAAAAATATCCACAGCCGAACATATAACCTCCTCGTTTTTTGGAAGTCGGTTAAAAATACTCAAGTACTTACACGTAATTTCTTTTATAATCACTCAGAACTAAAATGTTGAGAAATAGCTTCCGAAATTTATCCTAAAAAACACTACAGTTAATGGACAGTGGACACTACACGCGTCGCCCGCGCGTCACGTGCCCCCGCGCGCGCGCCTCTCTCCGCGTCCCCGCTCATACCCACCGCCGCGAGTGATCGTTCTGCAGCGATTTTAAATGGAATAAAATATGTCATTAAAAAATAACACCCATTTTTTTTTGTTAAATGGACTCTCCTAATGATACTTAAGCCCTGAAAAAAAATTGGCACGAAGGTTTAATTGCACCTGTAGGCCTGTATAGTTATACTTAATTAGTATCTTATACTTAAATAATTAATTAAAACTAAGTATTGCACCTCAAATTTTTATAATATGGGTCAATAACAATATTAATATTATGTTGACAGAGTCAAAGGCCTAACTGCAGGCTACTTAGGTATGTTATGCATCTATAGGTACCTCCATGACCATGACATTATCTTTTTCCACAGGATGAAAACGATAATTTTCTAAGAACTCAAGTAGTGAGTCTTTGTACACCTTCACAAAGCCAACGAATTCAACGCGAGTAACCTAGGTACCTACTTTTAAGCAAGTAAGGAGAATGTGTTTCGAAGTTGAACATTTTCTAAATATAGTTAGATATTAAACTGTTAGCTGATGTTTAATAATTTATTTATAATTGTTTTACTTTTTAGTGATAAAAGGTAATTATCTAACATTTGAAATAATGCCTTTCATTACTTTTAAATTACTTTTAATGTTATAATGAGGGGTTCGTTATTATGACGGTGGGAAAACCGTCAGCTAGCGATAATAATATAACCAATAACTATACTTCGCGCTCAATGTATCTGAGGGAGTCGCGACTCGCGCAGACCGCAGTCACTTTGGCACATTCAGAACTGACGATGTTCCCACCTGCAATCATTTGGGGACATTCAGCTGACGGCGATTATCGTTTGAATTAACGATGAAATTGTCTTATAATACCTATAATAGCAATTTCATTCGGTAATTAATTCGTTAATTAAATTTGGTCGCGTTAAGTCAAACCTTTCATCACACCGATCACAGTACAGTTCGACATAAGTTCGACAAGGCTTTATATGAACGTGGCGATAAACGGAACTAAACGCTTCCATCATCATACAAAAACGTCATTTTTGACAGTTCTCCTTTACCAGCAGCGCCCATTGACATCATTGACATATTTATACTTTAAAGCCTTGTCGAACATGTGTCGAATTCATGTCGAACTGTAACATTGAATTGACTTATTATAAGCCATCAACCAACTGACGTAGGTCCGTCCATAGATAATACAGATATATAATACTAGCTGTTGCCCGCGACTTCGTCCTCGTGGTCTTCAGTTTATAGCGCGCGGTGTCAATAAAATTGTTGTCAAATTAAAACCCTGGTACCCCTTAAATCAAAATACCTACCCAAAAACAGCTGTGCAGTGTGCACATAATATTTCATTTTTAATTAAACTTTATTTACACCAAATTTAAAGCTTATTTAGCCCCCCATTACAGAACTTTAGCTTCACCCATAAACTATTTATCATTGGTAGGTTTAAGGTTACGTACTGCATAGATAAAGTTAGGTACTACCTACTGAATAATGAGTTATTTAATAACGTGTATAACAATCGAAAAAATAGGAAAACCTGGTTCAACATGGTACCACATCTTATAGAGAGACGTATGAGCAAGCGATAGCGCGATGTAGAAGACTCTTGGCGCCATCTGCTATGAATTTTTGGAACTAACTTATTTTGATCAAATTTACGCATTTTCACCCCCTTACAAGCCCTTTTTCCAGTTAAAAAGTAGCCTATGTCCTTTCTCAGGCTTTAGACTATCTGTGTATAAAATTTCATTACAATCGGTTCAGTAGTTTTGGCGTGAAAGCGAGACAGACAGACAGACAGAGATACTTTCGCATTTATAATATTAGTATAGAAGTATAGATAATAGATATAGAGAGGTCCGTCAACTGCCTAGGAATCAGTTTCTTCGATGGTACATACCTACTAGGTAGTAGTAGGTAGGAATTTAATTTAAACGCCTAATAAATTAAAAATGGTGACATACCTATTTATTTTGAACTACATTATTAAGTCCGCGTCATGATCATTATGTTTATGTTAAATAATAACATTAGGAATATCATGATTCATGGCCGTGCTTGAGATGAAAACAATGATGCTACGGAGCTTATGGGGCTGTGCGGTGGAGTCAAGGCAGGCTGACGAGCCGTCAGGTTGAAAAAACGTGCAACAGACGGTGATAAATTTCTATTCACTGACGTGTGACTGCTTCTTTGAATCTGAAAATTTTGAAATAATGTCATAAAATTATCGATATTTCATATTTAATAATTATCTAAATACATCCATAATAATTAATTATTAAGCAAGAGTCGTTATAATGGGTATTATATCACATACATGAATCATGAACCATGATATTTACACATAGGTACATAAAAATAAAGCTCTTGCTCACAGACTATAGGTGAGCCCATGCCGATTGCTGTTATTTGGGCGACTAGGTAGGCGGCTAGCTATGTGTTATCAGCGTGACATTTTTGCTTGTAGTTGGTACATATATGTAATATGCTTATTACTTACAAAATATTAAAAAAAAAGAAACAAAGTTAAACACTTACATCTCTGGAGCGCGTCGGCTGACTCACTTGTGGATGTACTACTATTTGAGGCACTTCACTTTCATTTATTCTATCCAATATGTGGTTTAACTTGTACCCCTTAGCTAATTCGTAGACAGTCTTACCTGCAAAAATGTTTTGAAATAATATAACAAGGCTTCAGTGTTTTAGTTTAGTGACGTCGCTCGGTCACCTCACGTTGAGATTCGGAGATGACTTCTGTAGATCATACGTCCGTCTAGTATGTGGACTGTGAATCGCTATCGGTTAGTCGTTATTCATTTAATCATCAGTCGTTTCCTCGAGATTTCCTCCACTCGACTTAATTTTGATCCTTAAAATTGTCACTTGGACTCAGCTTGGACTTGTTCAACAAAACGTCATAACTTTTGAGGACTGATATTTGAGGTAAAGTTGAGTGTACTGTGTAGGCGGTGTAGCAGCTGAAACTAGCACTGTATATCCCAAAGCCAAAGAGGATATATGTTACGCTCAAAGACCGAAATCGCTCAATGAGCGAAAAAATGGCTCACAACGCGTTGTGGTCACAGTGAAACAGCCACGACGCGAAATTCGCGTCGTGGCTCTAATGAAAACAGCCACGACGCGTTCTGGCAGTCACAAAAAGGCCATAACGCGAAATTCCTGTCGTGGCTGATATACTATTCGTTTTTATTGATTTGTTCTTGATTGATTAATCATCCATAGGTATGGAAGATTATATTTAAATTACCACGCGTACTACAAAATATTTTTCTTTTACAAAATCACTGCAAATCAAATTTTTCATTATTATTTGTAAAATATCCATAGTTCTATAATATCCGTACTAATATTATTACTGACTGTCTGTCTGGCGCAAAGTGCCATTGTTTGTTATTGTTTTTTTTTTAATATAAGGTAATCTTAATAAATAATAAGTATTTAGTTTTATTTTTCTTTATATATAATTTAAATATAATACTACTAGTTGATGCCCGCAACTATGTTGCGCCAGACAGACAGACAGTAATAATAATAGTACGGATAGTATGGAAGTATGGATATTTTATAAATAATAATAATAAACACGTTATGCAGTGTGTATGATTTAGCAAAAGAAAAAATATTTTGTACCTAGTACACGTGGTAAGTAATTCAAATATAATCTTCCATACCTATGGACAATTAATCAATCAAGAACAGATCAAGAAAAACGAATAGCATATCAGCCACGACACGAATTTCGCGTTATGGACTTTTTGCGATTGCCAGAACGCGTCGTGGCCGTTTTCATTAGAGCCACGACGCGAATTTCGCGTCGTGGCTGTTTCACTGTGACCACAACGCGTTGTGAGCCTTTTTTTCGCGCATTGAGCGATTTCGGTCTTTGAGCGTAACATATATAAACTACGTAGCATAATAATTAATATAAGTATCACGTAGGTAAATGGCATATTGTAACTGCCTAAGGTTTACGACGTAATCTATACTTGGTACTATGTACTAATATATAATATTCTGTGTCTATATTTAATATTATAAAGATTTTGAACGCGCTAATCTCAGGAACTACTGGTCCGATTTGAAAAATTCTTTCAGAGTTAGATAACCCATTTATAGAGGAATGCTATAATATAATATTAATCTAAGATCAATTGGAGCAAATAAACAGAGGAAAATGTGGAAAAAACGGAGAAAATTATATGAAATGAAATCTTCAGAACTACTGGAGCAATTTTTATGTTATTTGGTACACATTAGGAATAGACCACGTGAAGGGACATAGGCTACTTTTTGCGGAAAAATGTACGGTTTCCGTGAAATTCCTAATATTACGCGGGCGAAGCCGCGCGGAACATCTAGTTATTTAGTAATCACAGATCACTAATCTGTGCTTAGGTAACTTGACTCTAACACCCGTGATATCTAGGCTAGGGGTACCTATAAGGCTGGCCACATATTATACAGGCGGAATTCCGTTTCGAAATTCCGAAACGGAATATCAATCCGAAATTCCGAACGCAGCAAACCATACAAAATACAAATCAATGGCTTTGTCACACACATACGGAACTAAAAAACGTACGAAAAACTACTGTACGTGTGTGACAGAGTCATTGATTTGTATGAATTTGCTGCGTTCGGAATTTCCGAATCGATATTCCGTTTCGGAATTTCGAAACGGAATTCCGACTGTATGTGGCCGGCCTAAAAGTTAGGTAGCACGGCGCGCGATGGCAATGTGGAGTGACACGTCGCTAGCCGCTATTGGAAGAATGTGATCAAACGTGAGCGGTGAGGTGGCAGGTTGTAGGTACCTACACCTACGCCTATTGCCCACAGGCCACACGGCACCTTTCGCCTAGAGAACTCAAAATTAAAATTGAGCTTGGCATGATAAAACTTATAAGATTGAATTTATACACACGTGTTAATGATGTAGGAACATTCGTGTTGCATCGTCCAGTTCGCATTATTTTTTTAAATGCTGCAACGTTGTTAAAAGTTATAGCAACAGCTGCTGCATCTGCCAGCTGTGAGGAGTCACAACATGACAGCAAAAACATCCATTCATCCGTATCCCAATGCAATCCGGAATATACCGCTAGTTGCAATGTCGATGCTCCTGAAAAAGTGATGATTGGGGGATTGGTGATTTCTTGTTTTTGGTGATTAGTGATTACTGATTTGTGTCCCATTGATGATTGACGTTATTGACGGGATGTATAAGCAGGAAGCTTTTTGTATGATAGCTGGCCATTGAAAACTTCCAGATTTTAAAATAATATGATTTCAACGCTCAAAACTTACGTTTAATTCAGAAATATTAAATACCGCTTACCACTTTCACTTAATAAATGTGGACTTGCTCCAAATTCGATAAGTTTTTTTACTAATGAATAGTGTCCGTTGCGAGCTGCTAGTCGTATGGGCCATCCACTTTCGTAATTTGGATCAAAACCTCGTTTTATGGTTTCTATAATTTCCTTTTCATTATTACCAAGTATTAAAGATTTCAGTTTATCTTTACTGATTGATTCCATGGAAATTAACGTATTACGTAAAATAGATTAGGCTATTTGAATCCACCTTTTAGAAAAATAATATGACAAATCACATAATACTCAACAAAATATGAGGGTAGGTAAAAACTAAAAATAATACGGTGAAAACGGTTTTAGGCCGCGATTCCACTGAAGCGGAGCGGAGATTTCGAGCATGGTGATTGGTCAATTCGGCACCGCTAAGCTCCTCTCCGCTTCGCTCCGCTTCAGTGGAATCGCGGACTTATTGCTCTCTTATGTTTGATTTCAATATAAATATTAAAATATACTCCATGAATCCATTGATGATCGATCTGGGAATAGATATACGTGGACCTCAGAGTTAGGAATTAAGACCAATAATGAATTAAGATCAATTAAATCTAGACCTGGCTTGGACCTTGCTTAAAATAATCGGCCAAGTGCGAGTTGCACTCGCGCACGATGGATTCCGTACCGTTATAGAGCGAAAGTTGCAAAAAATTGTGTTTCTTGTATGGGAGCCCCGCTTAGTATTTTTTTGCTGGGTATTTCAAGTGCCTACCTTTAACCATAATTGATTACGATTTACGAGGTTTGTTGTATGGGAGCCCCTCTTAAATATTATTTTATATTTTGTTTTAGTATATTTTGTTGTAATAGCGACAACAGAAATACATAATCTGTGAAAATTTCAGAAGTCTAGCTATAGCGGTTCTTGAGTTACAGCCTGGAGACAGATAGACAGACGGACAGACATCACAGAGTACTTTTTAGGGTTCCGTAGCCAAAATGGCAATAAACGGAACCCTTATAGATTCGTCATGTCTGTCTGTCTGTCTGTCTGTCTGTCTGTCTGTCCGTCTGTATGTCACAGCCACTTTTCTCCGAAACTATAAGAGCTATACTATTGAAACTTGATAAGTAGATGTAGTCTGTGAACTGCATTAAGATTTTGATACAATAATGGAAAAATTATTAAAAATTTTAGGGGTCCCCATAGGTACAAATGAAACAAAAAATATTTTTTTTCATTTGGCCTATGCGTGTGGGGTATCTATGGATAGGTCTTCAAAAATCATATTGAGGTTTCTTATATCATTTTTTTCTAACCTGAATAGTTTGTGAGAGAGACTCTTCCAAAGTGGCAAAATGTGTGTCCCCCCCCTCTAACTTCTAAAGTAGGGGCATGATAATTCTAAAAAAAATATATGATGTATATTACTATAAAAACTACCAACGAAAATTGGTTTGAACGAGATCTAGCCAGTAGTTTTTTTTATACGTCATAAATGATAAACCTTAATTTAACTTTCATTATATCAAAAATTTAATATTAAAATAAATCAAAAACCTTATAATTTCATAGAAATAATTTTTATTGCTGCTGCGGAACCCTTCATGGGCGAGTCCAACTCGCACTTGGCCGGTTTTTTATATATGTGGGGTTGCATTTGAAGTACGTATAATAGGGAGGGGGCGAAAGGAGGGGGGAGGGATGTAGACCCCCCCTGACCCCTCCCTAAAGTTAGGAAATCAGTAGTTACCACGAAAAAAAATATTAATTTTTTGAGGCTATGTTCAATAAAACAACCAAATTAGTGCAGACCTACGACCAAATTAGTCTTTTTTGGGTGTAGACAAACTCAGTTCTGTGACTAATATTGTAAATATACCTACAGCTCTGGCGCAGCGAAGGCGACCAAAAACCGGAGCGTCAATAATTATGAGTCGACCTATTTCTGGGTGGTTCACAAAAAAATAATCACGATGGCTAAAGCGGGAGCTTCGCTACGCTCCCGCCTTAGCCATCTAACCTAACCCAATCAAGTCGTATTGGGCCAACATGGAGTAAGCAGCCGGGCTAGCACGGCCACCAGTAGAAATGCGAAAGTGTGGAAATAAATTTAAGGTGAAGTTCCGATCTTTTTTCGTTCCGATTTATTTAAGATAAACTATAAAAAATCGTTTTTTAAACCTGTGTCTTTGTCATACTTATCAAAATTTAGAGTCCGTTTATTAATATGGAGCAAAAAAATAAAAAATCATTTTTTTCGACACTTTACTTTAAATGCGATTATCTCGGAAACTAAAACCCTCCATAAGGTCCCTTCTCCCAGATAACGTCACATATACAGTACAGTAAAAACATACATGCAAATACAAGATAAATGATAAAAATTATGAAAAAAATATACATGCAAATACAAGATAAAACAGAAAAAACCAGAACAAGCAAATACAGGGTGCAATTAAACCTTCCTGCCAAATTTTGATATATTGATCCTTGTTAAAAATAAAAATACACGTATTTTTTCTTTTATAGTCACTCAGTACTAAAATGTTGAGAATTAGCTTCCGGAAGTTATCCTAAAAAGCACTACAATTAATGGATACGATGCGTCGGCCGCGCGTGACATGCTCCGCGCGCGCGCCTCATCCCGCGCACCCCGTCTCATTCGCCCGCGCCGCGGAGTGACCGTTCTGCAACGATTTTAAATGGGATAAAATATGTCACTGAAAAAAAATAACACCCAATTTTTTTTGGTTAAATGGACTCTCCTAATAATACCTAAGCTCTGGAAAAAATTCGGCAGGTTTAATTGCACCCTGTATAAAGCAAAATATTGTTTCTTAGCCTTTAAATATACACAGAATACTCAATACATAAACATAATTACATTAAGTAATAATATATTAAATAAAAGGAAGAGAATTCTTATTACAACTAGAGCCTAATGTGATTACGAGCAATGAACGAGCATAAGGTGTCAATAAATGGAGAATACACTAACGATAAAATAGATTTAAGATTAGTGGAACGCGGAATATTAGGAGGAAGGTTATCGTACAATGAAAGGTTGTTTTCGCAAGCAAATACAATTATATGGTCTGGAGAGCCTTCATCCAAGCCACATTCACACAATGAGCTATCCCTCTCCCTTATTTTAGCTAGAAATACTGGATTACAATTTACATGAGTGAAATCAAACTCATGCACGTCCACTGCGACCAATCACAACTGAATGTCGTCCAAGATGGCTGTCAGTTTGAAGAATTTTCGAGAGAATACGTATAACGTACTTCTCAAAAAAACATGATATCTATGTAACTTCCTACAATAACATACATTTTTAGGATGTCGAAGTTTGAATGCGATTTTCTCAATATCACCTTTTACGACTTTCGAGTTTAAACATTTTTTTAAAAAATATTTTCCAGATCTACACGCATGTTATTTACATGGTTCGATAGTCTATTAAATGTAGAAGGAGATACTAATAACTCAATACCGGTCCCTTCATGCTTCACGCTGATAACGTCACATATTTTTCGCCTCAACTCTGACGCTGGCAACTCCTAATGGGGAGGCTTACGCCCAAAAGAAGAAGAAGAAGAATCTGTGTTGTCACCAGTGTTGCCAATTTAGCGACTTTGTCGCTAGAAATGACGACTTTTGCTTGGGTCTTAGCGACCAAAAAAAAAGTTTTGACGACAAAAAAAAGTTTAGCGACTTATCTAGCGACTTTTGTAGTAGGTATAAATTAAATCAGTTCTAGAATCATTATTGGATAAATTTTTAGTCAACTCGATACAGTGCCAAGAGATACAATAAGGAAAACAAACGCACCAAACTTTATTAAAGGTCTCTTTAAAAAACATATTCAAAATTCAAATCAAAACATTTAAATTTTCTTCCAAATCTAAGTTTTACATTACCTTATGTACCTACTGGCTACTTTTAATTTTTTTCACATACCTATCCCAACCTTTCACACTGCATCCCGGTGGCCTCTTCTGCCTCTCCCATACAAAATTCTGCGTTCGCTTCTGGTGGAATTAGTTTTAGCGACTTTCTAGCGACTTTTGATGTTGAGTCTAGCGACTCTAACTTCTACCGTCTACGAGTTGGCAACACTGGTCGTCACTTGTCTTGACTTTTTTCGAAAATCGAAGCTCGAAAATCTGAATTCGAATTATATTTATATTTCTATAAATTCAATCGTTTTCTACAAGAATTTAATAATAAATTGATAATAAACTCAAAGCTCAAACTTAAAAAAAATTATCCAGAAATAATTTTTTCAAACATTCTCTGATGTCGACTACCGGTTCGGGAACTACCATACTATAAATAACAAAATGGGCAAGTATGTACTGTTTATTCTTACTTACAAACATTTAATATAGAGCCACTATAGAGCCTTTTATGTTGAAATTTACATGTCATCTGCTTGCATAGAGTTTCCTTAGAATGAGGTGCTATTTTAATCTCACCATATCTATAGTTAATATTCCAGTGAAATGTGAATCAATCCGGTAACAATATTATTTATATTTACTCATAGGCATAAGGAGTGGCGTAGGATAGCTAAGAGAGAAAGGAGAAGACGCATTCGAACAACTATAGCAAAACATAAGGGTAAGGAATTATGTTATTGTTTTATAATAATAGGTGTTATGTTATTGTTTTCTAGTGATAATTGAATTTCTGTAATTCATTCTAATACTTTACTAGTCATCAATCTTAAAACAAACTGTAGGTATCTTTAAAACAAAATTTTGTCCTAGAATGGAAAACTTTATTTAACAATTATAATATCTTAATACACTACGAATAATAAAAACTAAGGAAAAGTAACTCCGTCAAAAAACATGTTCTGCAATTTGCAATATTTAGGTGGCCTTGAGCGGTATCAGGCTGACGTTACATGACAGTTTGAAAGGAACCAAATTAAAAACGGTAACAGTATGGGAGTTACGTTTCCTTAGTTTTTATTATTTGTAGATAAATGACAAAAAAAAATCTTAAAATTCTTTTTGCTTAAAGAAAAAAAATTCTTAAAATTCTTTTTGCTTAAAGAGAATATTTATTTAACATTACCAAAAGAAGAATATGAAAAGTGGAAAGAGGAGCAAATTGCATTGGAAAATTTTGAATTAAACCAAATAGAAGAGTCAAATCAAAGAGAACATGAAAAGTGGTTGAAAGCTGAAAAAATTGCTCAAGAAAATTGGAGGAAACTGCAAGAGAAAATTGCATATTTGAAAAAAACTCAACTTGAGTTGCAAGCAAAATTAAATCTTGTAAGTTGAAAAGATAACTTGTACATACATAATATAATTTTAGAACTTTCATATTATTTGCATCAGATATGAATATTTTATTCACTCCAGATACCAGCCACCAGTAATGAAATATGTGTTTGGGAGCTATTACATTACCTTTTATATTTGTAGGAATTGGAAATGGAAAGGCAGAAGAAAGAAAAAGAACGACAGAGAATAAAGGAAATTGAAGAGGAAAATAAAAGGAAACAAGAACAGTTTATAAAGAATTTAGAAACATTTTTGAATGATGAAGGAGATCCGCCAAGGGAGTTACTTGTGTACCACGAAAGCAAACCTAATTGTGAAGACTGTCCCTTCTTCCTAAAAACAGCTAGTTGTAGATTTGGTGATGAATGTTCTAGGAACCACAAATACCCGGGTATAAGTAAGGTAGTTCTCATTATTATCGTCTCGTTGGCATATCAGATTGTGTCTTGCTTTAACCCCATTAAGCTTTTACCTTTTCAGATTCTCTTAGCAATCAATATGTTTTCACATTTTGGACTTGAAAATACTAATGTTAATGAGTATGATACAGACATAACTCTAGAATTTGAAGAAAGTGATACATACAGAGACTTTAAAGAATTCTTCTATGACATATTACCTGAGTTTAGAAAATTTGGAACAGTTGTTCAGTTAAAGGTGAGTTGAAAGTAAAAACTACATAATTTGAAACTAAGTATCCTTTGAAATGATGTTTGTTTTTTCTATACATATTTTATGCTTACTTGATGTATAAAATACGTATTGTCAAAGTTATAGAAATTAAATAAATTACTTCTTTTGATTGTTAATGATAAATGACATGAGTGGATGAACCGGGTAACTAACATTTTACAACATAAGAGCAATTACTCATTTTTTCCCTTGTAATTTGAACAAACTACTTCATCATCTAGCTAAATTAGCTAGAATTATTCTAGCTAATTTATCGAGCTATACATAAAACCAACATTTTTTTATTTCAAATCATTTTCTCGGTCCGAAAGCCTCCATCTTTGCAAAAAAAACGTCATTTTTCAAATTGTTATTTACCTGCTTTAGTCCAATAAGTATAGTAAGTTCACCTCGGAATTCGAGATACCCAGCTGTAAGTCTGTAAACATTTGTATATTGGCACCCTAAATGTTGTCTCAAAACCTACATGTGGTAGGGTGTGCGCAACTATTAAATTTCAAGGTCAAAAGGTCACAAAAATCGGTTTTTGCACTTTTTTTTGTAAATATTTATATTTCCTATGGGTTTTTTGCTATTTGTATTAAAACCATGATGTAGTATACAAAACTCTCTACAGCATCTGTTAAAAAAAATTTTTTATACAGTGAACCGTTTCCGATAAAGAGGGTGGAGAGCGCGCGGTTAAAGTATCACTTCAGGTTAACTGGTGCCTCCGCGGGTCGAAAACTAGCCATAATCAATTTGTCGCGATACCAGTGTCCGATCCTTTAATGTCGTAATGTATGGCATATTTCCTCAATAAATTGGCTCTCAAATTTTTTCTCTCTCTCACGGTTGTAAAATGGCAGCCATTTTAGTTTTTCCCGGACTTTCACACTAATCTGACCAATACTTCTCATGTAAATATCCTATAAATATAAAAAGGTCTTATTTATTAGCTAAACTTATGGACTACGCTTACCCAGGGAATCCATGCTAATATTATAAATGCGAAAGTATCTCTGTCTGTCTGTCTGTCTCGCTTTCACGCCAAAAGTACCGAACCGATTGTAATGAAATTTTGTACACAGATAGTGTAGAGCCTGAGAAAGGACATAGGCTACATTTTGATGAGGGAAAATATCTTATTTCCATGAAAATAACGATAAAATGAATTCCTACTGCAGTTTTAAAATATGACAACAGATGGCGTTTTAAAGGAGTAGTACTGTTGGAGCCTATGGGCAATGAACATTTTAGTTCTAATATATTTCAACAGATGGCGTTTATTTTTTTACTTCATTGTAACATAGAAGCATAGATAGAATCATAAACTTATAATATACTGTCGTATAGACCACCTGACAACCCGAAAATGCGTGACCATTTTTGATCTGTCAATGTGTGCGTGTGCTAGTGATGTTATTTTACTATCGATAGTATAGTATTTTGCTATCGATAGTATAGTCCGTTCGAGTTATTTTACCTGAGTTTCTATAAGAAATATATAATATGCAACTTTGACAGATTTTGTATTTCAAATTAGGTATTATAAATTTTAATTGGCAAAAAAAGGTGACGATTGAAAAGTAGATACACATTTTCGTTTGGAATGATTTTTCAATCGTCGGATATGTTATGACATGAGGTTCTTATAGGGGTAAATAATATACACATAACACGTTATAAAGTTACTTATTTCTCAGGTAAAATCTATCTGGTAAATCAGCCCTTACATTGAAAGTTTACGTTAAAAGTAAACAACACACATAGTATATTATATTTTATTCTTAAATTAAATACATATCATAAAATATCATAATACTTTTTATTACAATTATTTTAACCGACTTCCAAAAAGGAGGAGGTTAGACGTTCTGCTGTGGATATATATTTTTATGTATGTTCAACGATTACTCCGCCGTTTGTGAACCGATTTTCAAAATTTTTCTTTTGTTGTACATTGTATTGTTCCGAGTAGGTACTATGTTCACAAAAGTGGTGGTCTGGTGATGGAAACGATGAGAAATCGAGGTGACTCCTTGATATTCAAATGGGAACATATGGTTATTTTGGATTTATATGATGTATTTTGATTATATGCTACCAAAAAGTAAGGTTTTTCCCCATGGTATGCCACGGTTCTGAAGGTGCTGAACAGAACTCCGGATTCCTTATACATACATGTTTAGGAGTTTCAGCGTTGTTTAAAGAACCAAAAGCATAAGCTACTATGCTAATTACATTAATCATCGCCATCATCGCTACACCATGCATCATAACATTATGATCCTATTGTTGGTACTCTTCATAGTCTTGCCGGTGATCAGACTTAGTAAAGTCAGTAAATCTTTTAAAGGTCAATGTATACGCCTTTACAATAGAATCCCAGAAAACGTTCAAAATCTTTCGTTTATAAATTTAAAAAAGTAGTCAAAGAACGTTTTGTGCCAAAGCCTATAAGGTCAATGATTTTCTAAACGATGGCACATCTTGGGAGTAGAATGCTGAATGACTGTTTGCAAGGCTACTTCTACATGACTTACAATAATTGTTATGTACCTATCTATGTTTACATTGTATAATTTTTAGTTACAGCATTGTAAAATTTATTTTAAAAGATTAATTTTTTTCTCACTTTTTTTGGTAAAAAGTGGGCCCCGTGCGAGTTTCTTACGCCGGTTCTTCTCGTCGTGTTAGTTCCCGAACCGGTGGTAGGCACAATGTATTCTGAAAATATATTTTATTTTAGATTTATTCAGAAATAAAGCAATTTTCAATTTGATTTTTTAAAACACCAACTGTAAGTTTAGAAAACCTTAAGGACAGCTAAAAAGAGCAAAATTATTATTTTTAAACAAAAAATTAAAACTGACTTCCAAGGTAAAGACAATAGTAATGTTATACTTAAATGAACTAAAAAGTATTAAATAATCCTTATTCTGTACTCAGTATTTCTGTTCTCAATCTTCATAATTTTGAAGTCGGTACCAGTCCTATTATTAATAAGTTTAAAAGTTGCAGTTATACCTATTCTGTCAGAGAACTGTCTATTATATTATTGAAAGCTGCATTCGATATGCTGCAACGACACGACACGATACCACAGAATAGAGGGCCACCGCACATATTATACAATTTCAAGTTGGCCGACTATCGTACAAACTGACTATCGTACTAATTCTAATATTCTGTCACTTGGTATTGAAGGCACCCAAAATATTCTCCTTTCTTTTCGCCTTCGTTTTATTAGTGCCACAATAAAAGCGTGCTTTTTACGCATTTTAACACGCACGTCGCTAGGCTAGCAACACCGTTACCAAATAAATCTAAAAGTCTGCGGCTGGCAGCGTACACGATGAAGTTGTGCAATTAAATTGTGACACTACGCAATTTAGTTTGTACGATAGTCGGCCAACTTGAAATTGTATTATATGTGCGGTGGCCCTTATCTATTCTGTGGTATCGTGTCGTGTCGTTACCGTCGCAGTACGGTACAGTGAAAACACCCAATGAGTATCAGATACAAGTGACTGATCTGTGAAACCTTGATTTTATACTAGGTATGTCAAAAGATTATTATTATTAAAAAATAATCGTTAAAATAAGATAATATGTCCTTTTTAAGGTGATAAATATATAAAGGTAAATGATTTTTATTTTAGTTTTATGTTATTATAAAATATCGATAAGCATATCGATAAATTTGATTCAAGCACTAGCGTATATGTAAAAAATTTTGATGAAAAATTTTTCTTCAAAATTTGTGTAATATAAGAACAATAATACCTTTAGTTACGCAAAATATGAAAGTAAAAGGGAGGATTTACAATATTTTATTTGAAATAGAAAACTAAAGACAGAATATAGCAAAAATAAACACATCGTAGCAATTAGGACATGACGATTAATTACCTGTGAAATGTATATTTTTCAGGATTATTCTTATGGTTTACACTGCAATCACTCACAGAACAAGTTACTATTTTTATATGTAATAGAATTTGATGAAAATAATAAAGGATTTAAACAATAAATTGCAAATACCGAAAGGGCATAAAAACGATTGACGACTTTTGACGACCTGTCAAATAAAAGTGGTTACAATTTACATTAGACTGCCGCTCTCTTTTCATCTTGTTATAATTCCATAAAGGATTTTCTTCTCTCTCGCACTCTTTGTTGGTCTTTAGCATTATAAGTTTATGGTTAGAATTAATCATACTTATTATGTTTTTAATTATAATTTTTAATACGTTAGATATATTTTGTTTAATAATATTATCACTTGGTATAATCAATCTATCTTATCTTATATAAGTTATCTATATAAATTGAATTCCTACTGCACAACAGATGGCGCTCTAAAGTTCCATCCAGAAATATATCAATGCAATGAACATTTTAGTTCTAATATATAAAAACAGATGGCGTTTACTTTTTTACTTCACATCAGAACTAATCAATAATCATACTTTATGTTTTTATTCATAATTGGTGTCACATTTAAAAACTATTAAAAACCCTGGTAAGTGGGACCCCTCAAATCAATTTACACAAAAACAGCTTTGCTGTATGCACATAATATTTAAGTTTTTTAAATTAAACTTTATATTTTGTGCCAAATTTTAAAGCTTATTACTTTAACTATGTATTACACATTTTTACCCATAAACTATTTATTATTGAGTTGCGTCACTGCATAGATAATTAAGTACTGAGTATCAAGTTATAGGTATCGAAAGAATTGGGCCCCGTGCGAGTTTCTTACGCCGGTTCTTCTCGCCAGGTTAGTTCCCGAACCGGTGATAGGCACTGTAGATTCTACGTTCTTCTGATTTTCAAAAAGTGTATTCATGATACCTATTTTGAATAAAAAGATAATATTTTATTTTATCCCGGCATTCCCACGGAAACGGGAACCACCGCGTGCTGTAAAATGAAATCCACGCGGACGGAGTCGCGGGCAACAGCTAGTACGTTATGTATTTCGAAAGTTAAACATAGAAAAACCAAAATTTAAGGAAAAAATGTTGTGTATTTTTTAATTAATGGCTTTTTTGTGAAAAATATAGCGCATTAAACTGTTTTTTTTTTTTTTTTTTTTTTTTAATAGAGGAAGTTTTCATCTTTAAAAAAAATCCTTTGCTTCTATGCTCTAAGTCAGATAGTTAAGAAGTTATAAGTAACGATTTTATTAAGAAGTTTTGGTCAGATTTGTATGAGAGCCACAGAAAATATTTTTTTCAAAAGGTAGAGAAAAATTTTTTTTGAGAGCCAATTTGTCAATAACATATGCCATTCACCATAACATTAAAGGATCGGACATGGTTATAGGGCATGATTTGGAACCCCAGATGTGGGGTTGGGCAATGCGAAACGATTCTCTGCAGCCTATCAGGACTTTTTTTTTCCTTAAATTTTGGTTTTTCTATGTTTAATTCTACGAAATTCATAACGTATAGCCTGTGTAAGCATAGTCCATAAGTTTAGCTATTAAAAAGACCGTTTTTATATTCATAGGATATTTACATGAGAAGTATTGGTCAGATTAGTGTGAAAGCCCGGGAAAAACTAAAATGGCTGCCATTTTACAACCGTGAGAGAGAGAAAAAAATTTGAGAGCCAATTTATTGAGGAAATATGCCATACATCACGACATTAAAGGATCGGACACTGGTGTCGCGACACATTGAATATGGAGCGTTTTCGACCGGAGGCACCGGTTAACCTGAAGTGATACTTTGACCGCGCGCTCTCCGCCCTCTTTATCGAATACGGTTCACCGTATAAAAATTTTTTTGAACAGAAGTTGTAGAGAATTTTGTATTCTACATCATGGTTATAAATACAAATACAAAAAAACCCATAGGAAATGAAATATTTACAAAAAAAGTGCAAAAACCGATTTTTGTGACCTTTTGACCTTGAAATTTAATAGTTGCTCACACCCTACCATATGTAGGTTTTGAGACAACATTTAGGGTGCCAATATACAAATATTTACAGACTTACAGCTGGGTATCTCGAATTCCGAGGTTCCTACCTAATTTAAGCCTAATTTGACTGGACCACTCCATCCACTCATGTCTTCAAATGTGTTTATTTTTAAATGGAAATGTTACTGAGGTAGCATTTGGGTATTATTCCAAAGTTTGTAAAATCTAACCATATTATATTATACAATAAAAAATATAGCGATGGCAAATTAAAGATTGAACAAAATTGAAGAATATTTTAAACAATTTGTTTTGTATGATTCTTAACTCTAATACAATCAGACAACTTACCAAAACCACATCAATATAATATTGAGTAGCAGATTTATAAAAAGTCTCTAAACTCTGGAAAATAAAGCATAGGGGCATTGATATAATAATATAAAAGGTTTGTATAATATTTATTTTTTATTAAGTACTTACATTAAATAGCTCATCTAAGGGATCAATCAAGACGTTTCTATGAAGCATGTCAATGATTAGGGAAAAACATATAAATACTATTATTATATACTAGTTACTACACACATAATATGTATGTACTATCAAAGAAGTTGATTCCTAGGCAGATGGCGGACCTAATTGTAATTTGGTTGCGTTAAGTCAAACTCTTCCGACCGATCACAGCATAGCATTCACAGCTAATAGACCCTATATAGATATCTTATAAATTATTATAAAGGTGTTATAATATATAAATTTACTATTCGTTTTATTATTATAGCACTAATTCCGCATGGAAACTCATTATAAAAGCACTACTTAAAACTACATCAATAGAACTATGTTTGTCGCAATTTTGAAAGACTTTCCTATACAATGTACATACCTCATAGATCCCGTGATCAAATTGCTATCTTAGTAACCGCAACACTAAGGGCCTGTTTCACCTCTTCCTGATAAGGCTATCCACCACTTAACTTGACACATAGAGTATGGAGAATCTGTCAAATAAGCCTATCGGGCACCTTATCAGGAAGGGGTGAAACAGGCCCTAAGGGTAAAGATATACTACTCGTAAGTCGAAACGCATCGAAGCGACTCATTAATATTGGACATAACAAATTCAACTTTAACTCCAGAGCGTAACGCACATAATCACGTGACATTGGTGATTACCCTGATGTGGTAGTCATGATGATGGTGATGATGATGATGAATGTGCCCCAACCCCCAAACTTGTATCTATAAGGAGTTCGGAGTTCTGTTCAGTACCTTCGAACCATGGTAGGTATATCATGGTGCAAAATCTTACTTTTGGTAACATATGCCTGGAATACTTCATATAAAAGCAAAATCGGCATATGTTTCCATTTAAATTTTGAGGAGTTACCTCGATTACTCCCGGACCCCATCATCAGATCACCAGTACCAATTCACGATCATACCCTATACAACAAAACAAAAATTGCCCCGTCTAAAAATATCTCAATTATTAAAATTACCCGCCATTTATTGAATTCATTTGTTATAAAAAATGTGATAAATGAAGAACCATACGACCGATTTTGTGCAAACTTCACAATTCACATAAACCATCTACTAAATAGTCCGAACAAACCCTGAAAATTTGGTTTGGATAGGTGAGCCCGTTCTTGAGTTATAAAATGACAACGAAAAATGCCACTTATTTTTATATATTAAGATTTTTATAGGCTTATAATTAACTGATCACCAGAAATAGTAACATTTCACAGACAAAAATAGTAAACGATCACCAAAACACAGACCACCATTTTAATGTAAAGTGATAACCAAAGATTTAACATCTTAAAACGAAAAATAGTAAATGATCACCAAAATAAGTAAATGATCACCAAAATTAGTAAAAGATCACCAACATTATACTAGCATTTTAAAGTAAAATGATCACTAAAATTAGTAAATGATCACCAACATTATACTAGCATTTTAATGTAAAATGATCACCAAAGATTTATTATCTCGCTATCCTATTTATGCAAAATGACTCCAAATAAATCATTGTTAAACCAAAAGTAGTAAACGATCACCAACATTCTATGTTAGCTTTTTAATGTAAAATTATAATCAAATATATTTTTATTTAGCAATCCTATTAAAGAGAAGAAGACAGATAGACGGACAGACAGACATCGAAGTCTTAGTAAAATACAAACGGGACTCTATTACTGAGACTTCGATGTCTGTCCGTCTGTCCGTCCGTCTGTCTTTCTCTAGGGCCTAGGCTGTATCTTAAGAACCGCTATTACTAAGACTTCGTTATCTGTCCGTCTGTCTGTCTCCAGGCTGTATCTCAAGAACCGCTATAGCTAGACTAAAAATTTCACAGATTGTGTATATGTGTTGCCGCTATAACAGCAAGTACTAAAACAAAATAAAATTATTATTTAAGGGGGGCTCCCATACAACAAACGTGATTTTTTTGGCTTTTTTGCTCGATATCAATAATGGCAACTGGTAGGCATGTTGATGTTTTCGCAAAGGCCTTGATTATATTATGTTTACTTCAATAATTAGTATAATAATAATAAAAAAAATAATTTAAAGAATGCTCCCATACAAAAACTCAATTTTAGGTCTAATTTTGTTCTATAACAGTACGAAACCCCCCATGTCCGACTCACACTTGGCCAACTATTTTGTTAATAATGTGCTTACATGTTTTGTCAATCGTAGTGATTTATTTGGACAGAAATATCGCATTGATTTGCTCACAAGGATTTGGTGATCATTTACTATATTTGGTGATCATTTGGGTGAGGCCGCCAATTTTTGCTGATATGACGCAGAAAAAATTTGCGAGAGAAAGAAAATCTACGCTGCTTGTGACGTTGGAGCACCTAAATTGTAGGGAATTTATTTCTCTACGCTATTATAGCGTTAAGAAATATGCCGTTGGAGCACCAAAATGATAGCGTAGAGGCTATCATAGCGTA
This sequence comes from Lysandra bellargus, assembly GCA_905333045.1. Taxonomy (NCBI): domain Eukaryota; kingdom Metazoa; phylum Arthropoda; class Insecta; order Lepidoptera; family Lycaenidae; genus Lysandra; species Lysandra bellargus. The sequence goes on from HG995349.1 coordinate 8,961,347, forward strand.
GAGAAAATCAAACTTATCTCTGTAAATAATACACAATGCGGTTTGTATTATAGCCCCAAACATGGCCCTTTTGACTACTCACATGATGCATTGATCGTTTTATGTGAAATAGTAATACTTACATTTGTGTCACAAAAAAACTTCCTTTTGAGGTTCAAATGTGAACTGTCGAGAAATGGCGAATATTACGAGATTTTCCATAGAATACGTAAAAACTCAGCGTTGCCACTTCCCGATTTTACCTTCCCTAACACCCAACGATAACAATAAATCGGTATTATTGATGACGGTTAAAATGTGGGGTAGAATTGATGTTTCGAACGATTCATTTGATTTGAAAAAGTTTATAAAGAAAGTTATCTTAAAATACTATAAGAATTAGATGAGGTGATAGCCATTTATATAAGTATTCATAACATATCTGCAGGGCAATCGCGCTAAATTTATTCAACTGAACCGCAAATGAAACTCGGACGTTGATCGACTTTTGGAACGATTCGGTATCGCGCTAACGTTTTGACAGCTAGTTGAGACGTTACTGAACCTCAGCCCAAGCGCAAACGCTGTCAAAACAAAAAGTTGATACAATGCAACTTCTACTCGCACGTTTCTGAAACGTTTCTTATTTTGGTGTGTTAAATTGACGAAATTCGATGGAAAAATATAACATAAGCTATAATCAAATTATAATATTAGCTTATGTTTTACTTCAAAGCTGTAAAATAACACTACGGACTATTTTAGTTTGTTAAAAAGTAAATTGAATGTTGACATTAAGTACTTCTTTACGTAAATATTTTCCACTTTTGTAACAAGTCACAACTCACAAGTCACTATTCAACACTTATGGCGTTTGTAAAATATAGTAAAACAATGTTATGAATTCAACTACGTAAATTAAAAACTCCAAGTAACAATCATTCCCATTCATAAATCATAAGTTTTACCAAAACAACTTCACTCGTGTCATATTCATCCAGTAAATAAACAATTTGTCAATTGACCAATTAACGCATCGGAAAAAAATTGTTCATATTTAAGCCAATCAAAACTTAATCAGAAGGGCGCTGATTGGTCCCCTGCAATGTTTGTCTAAAGGTCAAACGTTGCGCTCCGTTCGAGTTCCATATAAGGTTGAGTTACGGTTGGAACGTTAGCACGATACTGAAATTTGTTCAGACGCAGCGGAACCGAACCGTAACTGAACCACAACCAAAGCAGATGTGAACCTGAATTGAAACGTTTAAAAATAACGCGATTGCCCTGCAGATTTATCTTCAAATCTGTCATACTTACTGCTACAGCGACAGTTAAGGCGGGATTATAGGCAACTGACATTTTAGAATTTGTGGAAAACTAGCTCAACTTTACTACCTTTACTTTTACTAGCTTACTAACTTACTAGCTTTACTTTTCAAGCCGTCGTCGATTTCAATAATTTTCAGAAATAATGTGACCACGTGGTAAACTCGACATACAGACTAATGATTAACAGAGAGGCCATGTTCACAACCTAATAAACGGAATATGTAATTAATTTTGTATTATAACAAAATTCTGTATTATTCTAATATGCTTGTTCTGTACTCACGAATATGAAAAAAAAGTATTTCCTCATAATAAGTAATACATGATATACTTAATTGATTATACAATGTTTAACAAAATAAAGTATTACCCATATTAAGGGACACATACATGCCTCAAAGTATTAAACCGAAGTACATAGATTTAAAATTCTGTAAAGTAGATTCAAAAGTGCAATAATAATTCATCATCGTCAGATCGCTCACTGCTGGCAGATATGGAGGTTATTTTATGACCTCAATGAGAAGGGTTCAAATATTTTTTATTGTTGGTGGTTATTTGCAATACCTTTAATAAATAGGATGTAGATTGTAGACCCATGACGATTAGTTGTACCTGACGCTGCAGCATCACCTGGAATCTATATTTATATATAACAACCTCCACAAGTTCAAAAACGATAATTCTACTTGCAATAGAGGTAACGTTTTTGACCTGCTGGACAAGTTTTTAATGAATAGTAGATTATATTCATTATAGTTATGCAGATCATATTTATATTTTCTTTGTCGTTTTTAGGAATCTGTTCCGAAAAGAGACCCTTGGTCCGGGAAGTCTAAATCCCAATTTCACTAACGTTCTGTTAGTGTTAACAGTTTGTCAAAATGTCATGTCTGCTCTTTCGTTCATAAGAAAAACGAAAGAGGTAACGTGATGCTAATTCTTGCGTTAACTTTAACAGTCGTTGGTGAAATTGGGGCTTAGCTTCGCTGTCTATCCGTCTGTCTGTCTCCAGGCTGTATATCAAGTAACGCGGTAGCTAGAGAGCTGAAATTTTCAGAAATTATGCATTTTTGTTGTCACCATAACAACAAATAGAAACAAAATAGAATAAATATTTTAGAGGGCTGAAATATTCAAAACAAAAACGCGATTTTTAGGCCTTTTCTGCTCGACATCGATAATGGCAACCGGTAAGTGTTTGAAATATTTAAAAATTCAGAATCATTATATTTAAACTTTAATAATAATTTTCGTCCTTAAACCACTGAACCATTTTTTATAAAATTTGGTGAAGAAAGGACCAAAGATACTTTTTATCCAGAAAAAAATTACGATTCCCACGCGATGAACGATTTTTTAAAGAATTTCCAACGAGATAGCGGCCATCAGCTAGTTCATAACAAAATTAATAATAATAAATGATCGAAGTAGGATCTCATACAAAAACAAAATTTTTTGGACTTTTTTTGCTCCATAGGTATCCTTCTACGGAACCCTTCGCGCGCGAGTCCGACTCGCACTTGGCCAATTTTATTCCTTTATTTAATTAAAAGCATAAAAGTGGATCTAATGTTAACAATTGTTTAGGCTAATTGTAAGCTATTATAAAGGCAACATATAACGCTACCAACTATTTTACACTAACTGCCGCAATCACATTGATATTAATTAATGATGAAAACTTCAATGTGGGATGTTTGGCGCTATGTAGCTGTCAGGTCTATCTTGTCAATTGTCGTGTCAAACAGCTTTCATATGTCACGAAATAGCTTCCACATGTTACGATATAGCTGTACATTATAGACAATAATAATATGACAGTTACACAGTGTGTAACAAAAATAAGTGATAATACTTTAGGGTGTGTACGTGTTCCTTGTAGAGAGTTCACTTGAACATACAAAATATATACATATATATATATATATATATATATATATATATATATATATATATATATACAGACGAACATATAACCTCCTCCTTTTTGGAAGTCGGTTAAAAAATAAGTTAAGTAAGACAAATTTTTAGTCAACTTTCTCAACCTGCCGAGTCATACTCACACGTAGAGCTCCACAAACATGTAGGTATTCTATGCCTCATGTAGGCACTGTAACTAAAAACCTATGGTTTCATCCATCAGAGAGTAAGTTATGTCTGATCCCTATAGGATCTGGGTCTATAACATTGAATTGACATAAGCCGACCAAACGACGTAGGTCTGTCAACTGCCTAGCAATCGATTTCCTTGGGTATACAAAATTATACTTAATTTCACGGGCGTATATATAGCTTTGATAAGGGGGGGTAGCCTAACGTAAAAAAGCGGGGGTTCCGGACCCTGTCAATCTTTCTCATATTATTGACTAAATTAGTATAATCATCATTATTTCTTGTAATATGTAGACTTTAATACAATTTTGAATGTAAAATAAGTCTACAAAACCATTTCCAAGCAAAATAAAGTACATACATACCAAGTATTATTCATTTTAGTCACACAAAAATTGCAACATTTGAGTAATAGTAATTGCTAGTCAGTACATCAATTTGATTTTATAATATATTTTTTTAATGTTAAACAGGTATGCAATAATCATGAAAAACATTTACGAGGTAACACATATATTGAGTATGCTGACCTGAGAAGTTCAGTGGCGGCCTATAGAACACTACATGGTCGATGGTACGGTGGAAAACAGCTTACGTTACAATTCTGTGAAATCAAATCTTGGAAAAATGCTATATGTGGTAAGAATAAAATATTTTACTTGGTTCTTTTTTACGTATCTTTAACTCTTTATCATTAAATGCAATACATGCTTAAAAATTTTATTTTTTATTTAGTACAAATTTTCTCAGGGTTGCAGTCTAGAAAGCGTTGTCCCAAAGGAAATTCATGTAACTTTTTACATGTCTTTAGAAACCCTGGAAAACACTTTCAAGATGAATATTACGAATCAAGGTAATTTCGTTGTTCTTGTTCTTAAAGAAATTTTGAAACTATTGAGTATCCAGAAGTGGCTTAGCAAATCAACCACTCGAGTATAAAGGTGCCGGCTGGCAGCGGGCGACAAAAGCAACCGCAGACGACATGTCGCAACGACACTACTGGTTTGTATGTATTTCTATGAAATACCCTCCGCAGACACTGGCTGGTATAAATAGTTAGGTCTAGTCAGTCAGGTAAATAGTAGGTCAACCATCTAGGCAGATGGCTGACCTATGTCATTTGGTCCTTTAGTTTAAATAAATAAATAAATAAAAACATCTTTATTAAGCATACAAGGGACAAAACACAGCCAGAGTTAATAACAACACAAGAATTACAAGTAAATTGACACGACGCACACAAACATACATACAAGATTTAGCCACTTAAAATTAAACTTAAAAGGCACTCTGTTTTGGTTGTGTAATGCACACACTGCATGCTTAAAGGGTAAGCCACTCAGGCTTCGACCGCGGCAAGACGTGGCGCCTGATCTTCCGTGGCCCCCTGTCAGTCTGTGATCCCACAAACGGCACTCTCTTATTATTATTTCCTATAAATATTACAACACACACATATACAATAAAACACTGGACAATTCACAATGGACCGATAAGGGCGGCATCCCACGGTCTGCAACTCTGGATAGACAATATTATTGTAATAAATAAAACAAGACGTTAGTCGGCGCGGGGACGCGCTTGGTGCTACAGGCCCCAACTATGCGCTAGACCTATCTATATTTTATATTTATCATATAATGCTGCGTTTCCATGCTTGCCACGGCTTGACCAGCGTCCACAAGCACAAGCGTGAAGCGTGTAAAGAGAGTATATCTGGCTTGGCTTGCGTGAGCTTGTAGACGCTTGTTTCCGATCGGGTGTGTTGGTTTTTGGACACAGACCAAAGGGCGCTCCGCGCTTGCGGCTAGCGCTTGCGACGCGTTCACACATTGGCGTGCGCTTAGTAGCCGCTGTGAAAGGTTAAAGGCTCCATTCCACCGCGGCGCACGGAGAGACTACGCACGTGCGTCAAGCTTCGCTATGTAAGAAAATATAAGTACTGTGTCCACTGCAACCCACGGACACGCTACGCACGAATTGACCCACGTATCTTGCTCGAATATGGTGCACGCGTAGCTCAACGCTGGACACCACAGAAATAGATCAAGATAGAAGCCGCATGTCGCTCCCTTTGTATGAAAAAAAAGCGTTTTTTTTTTAAATGAAATAAGGGGGCAAACGAGCAAACGGGTCACTTGATGGAAAGCAACTTCCGTCGCCCATAGACACTCGCAGCATCAGAAGAGCTGCAAGTGCGTTGCCAACCTTTTAAGAGGGAATACGGTAACAAGGGAGGGTAGGGAAGGGAATGGAATAGGGGAGGGTAGGGAAGGGAATAGGGTAGGGGATTGGGCATCCGGTAAACTCACTCACTCGGCGAAACACAGCGCAAGCGCTGTTTCACGCCGGTTTTCTTTGAGAACGTGGTATTTCTACGGTCGAGCCGGCCCATTTCGTGCCGAAGCATGGCTCTCCCACGTATATACGAGCGTGCCACTTTTCATACCTACTGTACCTTATTACCGAGTCACAAAATATCCCAAAACGAATATTATTATTTCTTTGTTTCATGTCGATCGATTAATTAGAATCGAGAATATGTACAACTCTATTTGCTTCATTTGACAGAAAAATGAGAATATTGACTGTACCTCGAAACTAAGTATCGATTGTTTTATTTCCATTGCGCACTCAATAGCGGACAAACAGAACGGGCTCTATAATTTTCTAACTAAAGCGGCAATGTATTATGAATCATGCGGTACACACGCAGTTACGTAGATTTCATGGTAAAAACTACAACCACCCACGATTTTTTTTAAACTCCTTTAGTCCTGCGATCTGTCTTTAAGACATTGAGCTGGATTTTATGTAATTTTGTTCTTGACGTGTATGGAACATATCCAGTGATATGATCATTTTGTTAGTAGAGCTCTGTTAAAGCATGTCTTGAGGGGCTCGTCTTTTGAGCCTTTTGAAGGTTGCATTTGGTTCTTCGCTCATTAGATTGTTAGCCAGGTGGTTGGGATGGTTTTCTATTCTTTTAGAGTATTTTTGTAGGGAGTTTTTTATTTCCTCCTTTACAGATTCTAGTTTTAGGTCTCTGGAGTTGCGTGTTTGAGATGTACCAGGGGGCACCAGTTATCATTCGCAGGGTTTTTGACTGGAACCTCTGCAGGATGTTTATGTTTGATGGAGAGGCTGTTCCCCACAGCTGGATCCCGTAGGTCCAGATCGGCTTTAGTATGCTTTTGTAAGAGGAAAAGTTTATTTTCAAGATTTAGTTGTAACTTTTTGCCTATTAACCATTGCAGTTTCAGGAGTTGGAGATCGAGTTCCTATCTTTTTGTCTGTATGTGCTTTTTCCACGACAGTCTTCGGTCCAAGTATACGCCCAGATATCGTACGTCATCAGATTGTGGGATTTTGATTCCATTTAGCTCGACTTCAGGACATGTTTCGTGTCGTAAGGTGAATGTAAACATGGACGGATTTTGTTTCGTTAGACTTTATTTTCCAGTCTTTTAACCATCGAGATAGTTTATCTAGACTTTTTTGAAGTTTGTTGGAAGCTCCAGCAGCTGTTTCGTCGGTTGCTAATATTGCGGTGTCGTCAGCGTATGTTCCAGTCAGGACGTGTTCTGTGTGTGGTAAGTCTGATGTGTACAGCAGGGTTGGGCCCATCTCACTCCATTGAGGTACCCCTGCCTCTATTTTGTACAAATTAGAAATGCCGTCGCGTAGAAGTGTCTTCCACTTAGATACGCTTTTATGAAGAGATAGTAATTAATAGGTAGGTTCTTCCTGATTTTAAATAGCAGTCCATCGTGCCAGACTCTATCAAATGCTTGAGAGATGTCTAAGAATGCGGCAGAACACCACCTCTTTCCTTCAAAAGTGTTGTTGGTTTTTTTCCACGATTCTGTGCACCTGTTCAATCGTGCCATGACCAGCGGGGCTATTCACTAAAATATAAGTTTAGTTAATCACTGTGAAAATGGTTAATAACCAGCTTTTGTTTGTAACCCTCCAGTTCCTTAATTTCGTATTCAGTATCTTTTGACGGCAGAGTGGCTAACTCAATTGACGCAAATTTATCGACTGTAATTCGGCTAAATTGAAAAGTACCGTCTGTGGAGGAGTACATTATGAAATGTCAGAACCTTCTTCTTCTTCTTCTTTGGCGTAAGCCTCCCCGTTTAGGAGTTGCCAGCGTCAGAGTTGAGGCGAAAAATATTTACAGTTATAACATATTAAATAATATAACGCAAACTGATTGCCATGCACTGGGCACGGGTAATGAGTGATGACTTCATGCGACCATGCAAATACAAGATATAATAAAACAGAAAAAATCAGAACAAGCAAATATAAAGCAAAATATTGTTTCTTAGCCTTTAAATATACAGGGAATACATAAACATAATTACAATAAATAATATAATAATTATAAGGAAGAGAATTCTTATTACACCTAGAGCCTAATGTGATTATGAGCAATGAACGAGCATAAGGTGCCTATAAATGGAGAATATACTAACGATAAAATAGATTTAAGATTAGTGGGACGAGGAATATTAGGAGGAAGGTAATCGTACAATGAAAGGTTGTTTTCGCAAGCAAAAAATATATGGTCTGGAGAGCCTTCATCCAAGCCACATTCACACAATGAGCTATTCCTCACCCTTATTTTAGCTAGAAATACTGGATTACATAAGTGACCCAGACGTAGCCGACAGATAGTAGAGCATACAGGCTTATTAGCTTTCAAATATTTAAAAAACCACGGTCGACTAGGTACTGAATCTTGAATTTCAGCGTAAAAACGTCCTTTATATCTACTCGACTCAGTCCAAACAGTATTCCACTCCAAAGTCAAATGCGACTTGGCCAGAGGCAAAAGATCCTGGCAAAAAATTTGGAAATTGCGTAAACCACCAGAATTTGCAGCTTCTTTGGCATATCTATCCACACATTCATTTCCTATAATCCCACTATGACCAGGGAAACGAATGCTGCAGTGGAAACGTTGACCCACGTAGTCTACGTGCACGTCCACTCGTGCGCGTGGCCGTGCACAGCGTGCGCCGCGGTGGAATGTAGTCGACACAAGTTCGGTGTCCGTCATGCTTGGATGTACGTAAAACATTGACGCATTCGGCATTCGCAAGCGTGTAAACGATTTTCAAATGCCAAGCGAGATTTGTGGACGCTTGTGCCTTGTGGATGCTTGCCAAGCCTTGGCAAGCATGGAAATGCAGCAATAAAATATAATGTGTACTGTTAGAGAAGTAGATTCCTAGGCAGTTGGGGGACCTACGCGTAGTTTGGTCACGTTAAGTCAAACCAATACGTCCGATCACAGCTAACATTGAGGCTGGTTTTATCGTTAAGCGTTTCGGCATCGCCGTTGGAGCGCCGCGCGTTCGAAGATGAATGGGGGTAGTAGTTGCGTTTCAGAGTCGCGCTTTTGAGCAGCGCCGTTCGCCCGTACGTTTTCTTCATCTTGGAAAGCGCGTGGAATGCGCTCCAACGGCGCTGCCAAACGCTTAACGATAAAACCAGCCTGAATTGACATAAGCCGACCACATGACGTAGGTCCGTCAACTGCCTAGGAATCAATTTCCTTGATGGTACTATCAGAGAAGTTGATTCAAATACAAATCTTTGTAATAAATTAATTTACAATGTTTTTTAAAAAGTGGCAGTCCCCCAAACTAAGCGCAGCCTGTATTTGCTATGGGGAATTCTTACCGAATCGAATCACAATAAAAAGAGTGCGGCTAACAAACAAAAAACAAACAAAACTAACAAAAATATTCTGGGAATTAGTAAAAATAATAATAATACTTAATAAAATCTTAACACAACATTCATAGGCATGAATCAACTTCTCTGATAGTATATGATATATTTTACCACGATAAAACTAAATATCTTCTGATCTTATGACAATAATATCAATTATTTATCATCATGAGCCTATCGCCGTCCACTGCTGAACGATTAACTCCATTTGATTATAGGTCAGATAACTAAAGCTGGCACGTTCACAGTGCTGTCACTTATGCAATTTCACTATACAGTATGTTTAAAAATATAATATGTTTGCATCATGATAAAAAATATCGTATAATTTGCGTACGATAATAATATGCTGTCGTACATCGTACGTACGCACAAAATTATCGTATGTGCACGATAATTATCGTACGGTTCCAAACGCTGGCCGCTCGCCGATCACACGTTACCGACTTGTAACATCACGCTGTATTTATAAACAGTAGCATAAGAAAAACAATAACTGTCCCCTTCACGCTCATAAGATAGACTGCGCGCGAGCGAGACGGGCAGACTTTTTATGATGCGTATGCAGTACGACGTCACGCCACGCGCTTATTCACAGACACTATAAAGCGCAATGTTTAAATGTGTTGATCGTGCCAGCTCTTGTTAACTGACCTGTATGATAACAAATAAGTATCATCATAGCTAACTTTTCTTTCTCTAACGAATGTGATCTTGCGTAGAGTTACTAAAATGTGAAAAATGTTTTTTCAGGACTACACCTTCATCTGTGAGGAGTTGGCGCTGGTCTAAGTCTCCAGAACGAGAGTCATCACCTCATGACAAGCATAAAAGAAATAAATATTCTAGATCTAAAGAGTGCAAATCTAGAAGATCTACTAGAAGTGAACACAGTAAAATAAATAAATATAGGCGATAACAACACATTAATAATTAATGTTTTTGTTTCCATGTATAGTATATGAGGTACTATCAAATCTAAAACGGCCCATTCACTATCCTGCATTGCAGTCCTGCTGCAGTCCGCCGTGCACGCCTGCAACACCATTCACTATCCTGCGTACAGTCCGCCGCTTATGCAGGATAGTGAATAGTGTTGCAGGCCTGCACGGCGGACTGCAGCAGGACTGCAATGCAGGATAGTGAATGGGGCTTTAAAGAAACATTTTATATTTTTTTTCCTCTTAGCATATCTATTTTGTAGTTTGTTGCTTTTGAGTAAGTATTTATTTTACTTCAGGAATGTGGTGTAATAATACTTTAGTACCGACATATTCAAACTTTGTTTAAAGACGTTATATAGAATGTTTTATCCTTGTCTAAAACGTTAACGTTAGAAATGCGTGTGTGTACAGAATACAGATGTAACTAATACAATATAATATAATATTATCATTAACTAAAATAAAAATTAATAACTGTACGTGGAGATCTTATTTTTAGTTGCAAAATATTATTGTTAAAAACTAGTTCTATTCTATAATCTATATCCTTCCCCGGGACTCAAAAGTATCTGTATACCAAATTTTATCCAAATCGGTTCAACGATTTAAAGAGGTAATCGATAGACACATTTTTGCATGTAAAATACTAGTATGGATAATATACAAAATCCTTAGTCACCGGTTACACGGTCAAATTTACATCAATCTGGTACGGATTGACGAAAATTTGATCGTGTACGCCACGGATTGATGGATTGATCGTATTTTTTTAAACCCATCAATATTCCGTCTTGAATCAGATTGATGGATCAGATTGATGTAAAGACCGTGTAACCTGTGACCAGCGACCACATTTATGTGGTCGCTGCCTGTGACATACCTAAAATTAGGACTAAACTTGGTTATTATTCTGTGACTAAACGAAAAAAGTATCTACGTCATACGTGAAATGTCATTACCATGTTTGAAGCTACGTGTCTAAATGAGAATTCTGTTAAAGAAGTGGCAGATGTTTGTTATCCTATGCTGTCGCTGCCTGAAGAACCAGAGATTGAACATGTCGAAATTTCTTTTTGCAATTTTGTATATGTTAGTGGATACTTAGCTGCAAGAGTTCTTAAAAAAATTGATTGTGAAAGTTGCAAATATTTTCTAAAAGAAAATCCAGATCTAAATGAGCCATTATAAGAAATTAATATCATTAAAAGTATGGTGGAAAGATAAGATTTCTCTTACCTATCCAAAAAAAGAACTTTGTATTTTAGTGACTGAAGCAAAAGATGTTTATGAAAGTACAATTTTGCCTGAGCTAATTTAGCTTCATATTGCCCAATATTGTACCTTGCAACTAAGTGTCCACTGCAATATGGAATGGTTTAAGTGTAGTGTTCACTGTAACTCTGTTCATGAATATTTATTGTCATTTTTGAGCAAATTATTTATAAGAAAATCTTGTAAAATATTTAATAATGAGTTCTTAAAATCCGAAATTGATGTCGCGGACAAGATTAAAAGAGCTCAACAACAAAATAAAGACCACTAAATTTGTATGTTGTGTATTTTTTTAATATGTTACATGGGTAGATATTATTTAAATATGGATTTATTTGATTGTCATTGTATTTTCTTTCTGTGTAACATTCACTTTTACCCAGAAACAAAATCCAGAGGCCCTATATACCCCTAGGATATTATCGATAGAAAGGCCCAACACTAGTATCGATATTCGATAATAATTCATAACTAGTCCCATCACTAGAACTGTCAAATTATGATCTGTCTGAAGGTTGGCAGTACTGTTTGTCGGTGATCAGAAATCTTTATGTTGGTACTAGTTGCAATCCAACTATCGATGTGTGCGTGACCCGTGAGCTCAACTGTTTCATGCAGGGCTTCAAATAACGTTATTGCTTCAAGGGCATAGATAACGTTATGAAAATTTAATTGATACTAGAAATAACGTTATAAATGTATTTAATAACGGTAAATGTTATAACGTTATATAGGATTTATAACGGTAAATATATGTTCTTTGATAACGTTATAGTCCGTCAAGAAAGTCATGACAGGCGGGAAAATTTTCTAAACGTAATCACGCTTTTAAGGTGTATTTTTTCTTTGTATTTTCACAGAGAACGCTTATTACATTTTAAATATGAGTGAGATTTGGTGCACCGTGCACGATCGCATACCTGATACCAAAAAATAACGTTATATTTACCGTTATTATTATAACGTTATTTTTTTGTTATGCCATAACGAAAAAATAACGTTATAATAATAACGGTAAATATAACGTTATTTTACTAGATATCGTTAAAAAAATAACGTTATCTGGCTACCATTATGAAAATAACGGTACGTAACGATATTTTTTCTGTTATTCGATAACGTTATGAAGCCCTGGTTTCATGTTTGATGTTTCTATGGTAGTGCGGTCGTATACGTACCTAGTGATTATATTCTCTTGGGTCATTACAGTAAGAAGAAGAAGAAGATAACCTATTTGTGTTGCAGTAAATACTATGTAAATTCAATTTCAAAGTATCTTGGATAATGGTTTAGTAACAATGTTATTAAAGATATTATTAAATACATTTTAGAATGAAAGCGAAAAATTACATTAAAAATGTTTTCACGAGCATTAACAACTATTTTATTGCCTCGCGCTGTGCAATACATGAAGTTATCTTTACAATATTATAGCTTAAATTTTGAAATTCCGGATAGTAAATATTTTCTACCCAATCTAAGATACAAGAATTATGATTCTAAAGTTTCAGGTTTCTAATTACACTTTTAGTATCTGTTCATAATCTCTTTAATCAAATATATAATGGAATTAAAAAATTTACAGATAACTCAAGTAAAATTAAAATAATATCTTCTTTGAATTTCAAAACAGAAGAGGATGGTTTACCATTTCATGAACTCCCTATGAGAACATTACTACACATATATAAAACTACTATAAGAGATAATGAGTGCGGATACTGCCAAAATAGACTTTACTATTTATCAGATTGCCTCCAAGTATGTTTTGTCATTAATACAAAAATAATGTTCTTTAAAAATTACTATTATACCCATGTTTCATCAATTCACAAATCTCTGTTTTTACATTCTTAAAGTAACAGTTTTAGTACCTATAATAATTCCGAATTTTTCAGTGTCCACCGTCTATTTTGAGCAAACTTGTTGCTAAGAGAAGCTTTTTATATTCTTTATCATTTGAGTGGCTTCAAAATTCTATGAATAAACTAAAGGGTAATTCTATCTTTAATATAATAATTTAATATTTGTATCTTGTCAATTTAAAATTCATACTACTTTTTCAAAATGCAGATTACAATGTTAGCAACGAAAGAATCATAAGAGATTTATGGGTATTAAAGTATCATTCAAAGACAATAGAAGATAGATTTTTAAGAGTTAAAAATTCAGGCATCAATACTTACTACCCTTGGATGGTCAGATGTTCAGAAGATATATTAAGAAGGTATTTCCTTCAGACAATTAATACTGCATCACATGTGAAGAGACACAAACCTAATTTATTATTAGCTTTTTTGCTGGTACCAACTATGAACGATGTCAATATTCAGGTTATAATTCTATGCCAACTATAATGTATTGTGTCATAGCAAAGTTGTTGCATCTTGTTCAAGGTTGGTAACCAGCCTGTCCTGTGACACATAGGCCTCCTCCAGCATTCATTTCTGTTCCTAGCCACTCTCATCCATGTTACCCCTGCTATCTTTTTATATTGTTGGGCCACCACAAACCTAAACAAACAAAATAGAAGTAATTATAAGCATTTGTGTCACTTTCCATTTTTGGCGATGATCTGATCACATCTAATAGCATAAGTACCTATCAACTTTCTATACGGCTCCTGCTTGTCTTCAATTGGTTCTATTAATTCATATTTCATATCACAAGATTTCACTGGATTAAAGTTTGACTAAATATAAAAATGTCATTATTTAATACTGTATTCTAAGTTATCTCTTTTAAATTTTTAGATATATAGCAATATCACAGGAGACAAAAAGTATTTTAGGGGAAACAAATACTACAAAGAATTACCTAGCGCAACGATTAAATACAACACCAGAATTTGTTGATGAAATATTTTTAAAAGTTAAAACACTGAAGTGTATAAGAGTGACTAAGGTAAATTTAAAATAAGTTTCCTACCATTATTAACCCATCAATCCCCAAGCGGCACCTGGCTGCCGCATAACAATTGAAAATCTATTGTCTGCGATGCGAAAGTATAAGTCTTCCACAGTGCGTTTTTCGCGCAACTTTCTGCCGCGCACTGTAAAACTGGAATGAACTGTCACCAGCAGTATTTCCGGACCTATACAACCTGCAAACCTTCAAGAGCGTATTCCCTCTTAAAAGGTCGGCAACGCACCTGCAGCTCTTTTGATGTTGTGAGTGTCCATGGGCGACGGTAGTTGCTTACCATCAGGTGACCTGTTTGCTCGTTTGCCCCCTTATATTTTAATAAAAAAAAAAACAAATAAACATTTTCATTTTAAATATTGTTTTAGGTGAAAAAGTTTATGGATTTTCTCACCCAAGAAGGGTTTGCAGTAGAAGAAATTGCAAATAAGCCAAGAATATTAGCAGCTTCCCAGGACACAGTTGCACAAAGGATAAAAAAACTAAGAAGTTTGGGTGTAGATAAAATCAATTTAAGTGTGTTATGTAGGAGCAAAAAAGACTTTAAAAAAATTTGTGACTCCATGCTGTATGCTAAAGCTGGTGCAACAAAGCATGTAGAAAAGTAATATATTAATAAACTGTAATATTATTATTAATAAAATAAATTATTTCAATGTTAAAATTTTTAGTTCGTTTATTTTGCCAATGGTCAATACATAATATTATGTCTATGGTTGTACAATAATGCCTCAAGTAGCACTGGCACTAAACCTAAAACACAATATCAAGCAAATATTAGGTAAGGAAAAGTAAACAACTTTGAAATTAATTTAATCCGTTTGTTACAAGTTTGTATAGGCCTATCACAATAACCTGGGCAATGTGTAATGCTCTAATTAATGAAAAAATACATTTAATGTGGCAAAACGATAATTGCTTTGTTTGCCTTAACCCCTGATGATATTATATAATTAACATGCACCTGTGCTAATGGAATGAATGATTGGAAATTTTACATAATTAACCTTGTCCACACATTATACAAATATTAAATTATAATTACACATAAAAGGCAAAGGTAAAATACTTTACAATTTAAGAGCCCCTGATTATAAAATATTCAAATTAGCAAATAATTTGATTTAGTATTTCTACTCTAGCATTGTCATATTTATTAGCATTGTAATAGTAATGAATATTGTCTACCTAACTTAAAAGTTGTGTGAGACTTGTCGGTACAAGTTATGAGAGGATTTGGAGGTTGAATTGAACTACTGGTGTGCACATTGTACTCCTGGACCTGCATGCATATGCTCCTCATCATCACTAGCATAAGCCTCTTCTCGGCCACGATTTCTGTCACTAGGGGTGTATTCCATCATGTTCACCTCTTCGACATCTTCACCTGTGGGCATCACGAATGCTGGACGGGGAGGAAGTATACTTTCAATTTGTTTCATTTGCTCTTCGGAAGCAAAATGATTCTCAGGGAACTTTACATCAAACTTTATGTACAGATTGCCCTTTTCAAATGGATTCTTATATTGAGGCATGCCTTCACCCTGAATACCTTTTAGGTCTCCTGGTTTTATAACCTCACCTGGTAGATGTCTAACGAGAAGATCTCTTCCATCTAAATGTTTGACGACAAATTCGAATCCACACAGTGCTTCAGTCAAAGTAATATCACGTTTCATCACAAGATCATCACCAGTTCTTTGAAACAAGTCATGAGGTTTTTGTTGCAACACAATGATGACATCCCCGGGCTGAGTGTCTGGCTGTTGATCACCTTCACCACGGAAGTAAATTTTCTGGTTCTCATTCATTCCCTTTTCCACATGCACTTCCAATATTTTAGTTTCATT
Organism: Lysandra bellargus; assembly: GCA_905333045.1. Lineage (NCBI taxonomy): Eukaryota > Metazoa > Arthropoda > Insecta > Lepidoptera > Lycaenidae > Lysandra > Lysandra bellargus. The sequence goes on from HG995349.1 coordinate 8,977,509, forward strand.
GAGTACCTTTTTACCTTTACATTTGGTGCACTTGTCTTTGTCATTGATAGTTTCGCCTTGTCCTTGACAACTAGGACACCGGGATTGATATTGACGAGTCATATGGGGACCAATCTGTTGGTAGTACACCTTCAATCCCTGTCCGTGACAGTCTCTACATGAAACAACTGACCCTGCTTTTCCACCGACACCGTTACATGCACCACAGATAACATTTTTACTAAGTTGTAATTTAGCAGTTTTTCCCATGTACATGTCTTCTAGAGATACTTTCAAAGGGTGTATGGTGTCTTCGCCTCGGGCGCGTCCGCGGCCGCCGCCTCGTCCCCCGCCCATCCCGAAGATGTCACCGAACAGATGACCAAAGAAGTCATCTGAAGGAAAGCCCCCGCCTTGGCCACCTTCTTGAAGACCCTTTAATCCGAACTTATCGTAGGTTTGTCGTTTCTTAGGATCAGACAATACTTCGTAAGCATAGCTTATTTCTTTAAATCTATCCCCAGCCGCAGGGTTTTTGTCTGGGTGAAATTCTTTCGCTAATTTATGATAGTTCTGAAATGAAAATACGAAATATTTAGACACAGAGCAACATCGCAAGACAAAGGTTTCATTGATTTAATACTTCACAAGGCACGCTTGTTTACGAGACAAGTTGAATGAGACACGCGTTTGTACTTACTCTTTTTATTTCTGAATCACTAGCGTTTCTAGACACGCCTAATATTTCGTACAATTTATTATCAGCCATTATTTTAATAATTTATCACAGCAAGAAGCAAAATTTTGGCTGATGAAAAATTACGAAAAAATGAAAGAAATTATCACAGACATTCACAGAGTACAGACTAAAAATTAAATCGTCATAGTCCATAGAGTTTAAAGAGAAATACAGAGTATTCAATATACAGAGTATAAAACTATAGACAAGACGTGGTAATTTTATTGCGGCCCCCACGATGGGCCAGCGTAGTGGCCCATCATGATGGGCCAGTGTGGGGAGGACGTAGTGGCGTAGGATGGCCGATGGCGCCAGCGATGGCCGTAGAATGGCGGCGGTGTCGGTTTTTCGGTCGCACATCAAAGGATGATGGCCCAGCGATGGCGGTACGCCTCTACACGTTGGCGATACGACAGTCGGTGCCTGACCGCGGTCGAGTGAGGACGTCGTAATCCGTATAACAATTTACGAATTTCATTCAAAATGACGAGTACGTGATCTCATAATGAATGAAAATATAATAATATTATGATAAAGGCGAAAGTTTGTATGGATGTATGGATGTTTGTTACTCTTTTACTCAAAAACTACTGAACGGATTTTAATGAAACTTTACAATAATGAGGGATTTTCATAACTTTTTAATTTGATTGTCAAACAGTTTCCATTTTAGTAACTAGATGGTGTATGGGTAGCAGGGCTTCAAAAAACGTTATTTTTTCATAACGTTATTGCTTCAAGGGCATAGATAACGTTATGAAAATTTAACCGATACTAGAAATAACGTTATAAATGTATTTAATAACGGTAAATGTTATAACGTTATATAGGATTTATAACGGTAAATATATGTTCTTTGATAACGTTATAGTCCGTCAAGAAAGTCATGACAGGCGGGAAAATTTTCTAAACGTAATCACGCTTTTAAGGTGTATTTTTTCTTTGTATTTTCACAGAGAACGCTTATTACATTTTAAATATGAATGAGATTAGGTGCACCGTGCACGATCGCATACCTGATACCAGAAAATAACGTTTTATTTACCGTTATTATTATAACGTTATTTTTTTGTTATGCCATAACGAAAAAATAACGTTATAATAATAACGGTAAATATAACGTTATTTTACTAGATATCGTTAAAAAAATAACGTTATCTGGCTACCATTATGAAAATAACGGTACGTATCGATATTTTTTCTGTTATTCGATAACGTTATGAAGCCCTGATGGGTAGACAACTATCGGTAATACCAGGGAATACCATCAATAATTGCTACAAAACTGGGCAAAAGAATGTAAAACTTGATACATTTCAATTTGAAAAAGACTACATAATATTCCAATGACTAGGTTAACAAAGTTATTACAACGATGTTTTAGTTAAAACTCACGGAAGAAATAGCCCTATTTACCGATATTCACACCAAATGTCACAGGAATTATACATTTTGGTTTTGACAACATCTTACATGCACTTGTGCAAGATAACGGGTATTTCATGGCTAATATTTTACCAATAATGAACATCAAAGACCCAAATAACACAATTTGGGAAAAAATAATAAAAACCACACTAACAATAAAAAGTAGAAGAAGTTTGAAATCAACATGGCCGCCAAAACTGTTGTCACTTGTCAGTTTTCAGTTTGACAAGTTGTTCATCTCAGCGTGTTCCTAAATCAGTATACTGGCCTAATCGCTTAGGCCAATGATCACTTAGTTTTAAGATATTTTGACTTATGTCACACTTGACAGTGCCGTATTTTTTAGAAACACAACCAATATGTATCCGTGATGCCAGCCTGCAGATAATTTCAGATCGGTGGGGAACCAATAGAAAATCTAGAAGTGTCTGTCGTCGCGCCGTCTGGTGGAGATTAAAAATAAGAAAATCTCTCATTAATGATTAATATTGCTTTTACATTATAATATACAGAACTTCTGAATTTTTTAAGATCCAAATTTGGAAGTTTCGGCGTTGTTTTAAAAACGGAAAGCATATTAATATGATATTATTACATTCATCATTGTCATCATCATCATCACTACCATAAACCATTATTTTAATTTTAGTCTCGAAATAATTATTCCTAGAATTAAAGAAAAGGTTCATATCAGGAGGGAGGTGATACAAAGTTCACCGGGTCATCTGGTGAAGTCATAAATTATTAAAAATGCACGTTTTGCATTGCCGCAATGGCTAAAGCGCTTATTCCACTTATCCTAGCTAGGTTCCTAGGTAGGATCCTAGCTAGGTTCCTAGGTAGGATCCTAGCTAGGAACCTAGCTTTACTAAATATTATTCCACTTGACTAAATCAGAAACGATTTAGGATCCTAGCTTTCTAAATGTTATTCCCACGGAATATATAACACTTATATTCCGTGGTTATTCCACTTGACTAAATCGGAAACGAAATCGAACGAATCCTAGCTAGGCTAGGAACCTAGCTAGGATACGTGGAATAAGCGCTTAATGCTTACACGTCCATCTTGAACGACGTTTAGATCGCAACTGAACACGGCCATCATGTAGAGGCGTTGCGACCATTGCATGCCATCGCAGGCGCCATTCGATCGCCCAGCGCTGGCCACTCTTGTAGAGGGGCCATTACATTGCCAGTACCTATACCCTATAGGTCTACCAGCTTAGAAAAAGAAACCCAGTAGAATCATTCTCAGCTCAGCGTGCCACTGAAAGGGACAACAAGAAAAGTAGTTAGTGTTACCAGTAATAAGAGATATGAAAAAATTACCCACGGATCTAATAATATATTAATGCCAAGTTAAAAACTTTCAGTAAATATAAATGTAAATAGTCTTTTACATTTATATTATGTACTCACTGAAATTTTTATATTATTATTCGACACCAAAAATATTATAATATTATTGTGACATTTTTCCGGTCGTAACTCGTAAACTACATTACTTCAAATTATTTATTTAGTCTTAAATATAAAAATGGATTTTCAAATGTGTTAGTCACGCTAAAACTCGAAAACGGCTGAATGGATTGGGCTGATTTTAGTCTTAAAATATCTAGGGAAGGTTTTAAAGTGACACGAAGGTCACCGGGACAGCTAGTAATTATATAAAAATTAATTTACAATTGTGTTAGTAACGCTATAACTTGATAACGGCTGAACCGATTCTGCTAATTTTAGCCTTCAAATAATCCTTGAAGTCCAGGGAAGGTTTTTGAGTGACACGAAGTTCACCGGGACAGCTAGTATAATATTATATTAATCATGATTTATTGCATTAAAGGCCAGCGGGGCTAAAATGGCCGCATTGCAATTCCTGTCAAAACTGTCAAACTCACGTGTAGATCAAATTACATTAACAAAAGTCACATTTGAAGAAAAAACACACAATACTTACATAATCTTATAACAATTATTATTTTAGCCTGTATTCTGTATGCATGCGACAGCAGTGACTGACATACAGGTTATCAGGACGTTCACAGAGCGCGGCCAGCATGCCGTTGGAGCTCCCCCGCATGCGCTGCACCAGTGACGATGCTCGCCTGCGAATTGTGGCAAAGAAACAGTCCACTCGTGCGCACGCGAACATCGCCGAAGCGCTGCACCAGCGGGGGAGCCCCACCAGCATCCTGAACGCGTTGTTATATTGGACGCGAAGGGCGCTGTAGGCCCTTTGCGTATATGCTGCCCAGAGGCTGCAAGTGTAGAAGGATGTACAAAAAGCTCTAAACAACGTCATTTTTACTTCTAACGAGCATCTCGCAAACCTCCTAACAACCATATTCGCCCTAACCGACAGCGCCCAGGTATTTGAACTCCTCAACTCTAGCTAAAGGAATACCATCGAGTAAAAGAGTCGGTACTGTATCCACCTTTCTGGTTTCACTGTTACCATGTACTGACTCTTTTTATTATTGTAAATCAGCCCATGCTCCGCTGCGTAACGCTCACAAATATCAAGCAGCTTTTTGAGACCACAGACCGAGGCACTCAGCAAGACCATGTCATCCGCATAGTTTATGTTATTGAAACATACTCCATCTATATAACAACCGATATGCTGCATGCTGAGCTCCTCAATCAGTCCATTTATATAAAGGTTAAATAGAACAGGGGAGCTTAACCCACCCTGTCTCATGCCACATTCCAGCTTGTAGGGATCTGACATCGCACCAGCCCACCTAACAATATTTATTTGATTGTCATACCAATATTTAAAAGTATTAACCAATTCATGAGGTATACGCGACTTCCTCATCTTCTTCCAAAGAATGCCATATGAGACAAGGTCAAATGCCTTCGAAAGGTCGAGGAAGCAGGCGTAAACGGGCGTTTTTCTTGTATTATATTACTTGACAGCACTCTTAAGACACAATATTGCGGATTCGGTAGAAAGGCCAGAACGAAAGCCGAACTGCGCATCATGACATCTGATATATAACAGCCTAACAGCGACATCTATTATCAAATCGCGGAACTAAATTCACTTATAAAATATTATGAAGTTCAACTCAACAAAGGTAGTTGTCACGTTTACTTTACAGACAACCGATTTTTTTTAGTTCATATTATAAGAATGCTATTAATATTGTTTTTACCTTGGAAGTTGGTTTTAATTTTTTGTTAAAAATAATGAAGAGGTATCTTCTAGTGCTTAGCACGTGCTTAGTTGAAATTTTTTGTTATAAAAATATACTTAAGTTTAACAGTTAAAGTAAAAATTGAGTAACTATTATTCTAACATTATTGTAACCAAAACTACTTTTTTGATAGGATTCATTAAATTCTAATATTAAATACTTAATCATATTATATTATTATAATAATATTATATAAAACAATAGACTCGTACTGTTTTCGCTAATTCACTAATCCAAAAGTCAAAATTTTATGTAAGTAATCCTAATAAACTACATGAGGTCAAAAAATCAGATAAATATTGTCCTTATAAATATTTAAAATTAAAAAAATTACAAATATTGACTGAAGCGACGTCAGACGAATGTTAGGTGTTTTTCGTTACGGATTTTTTTGATAAACGCGATCAAAGCTATACAATAGCTCAAAAAAATTCAAACATTTATATACTTACTCAAAATTTTGTAATTTTTTTTTTGAGTACTTATCAAAAAATCTGTCTCTACCATAAACTTATAATGCTAAATACCAACAAAGAGTGCGAGAGAGAAGAAAGTCCTTCATGGAATTATAACAAGATGAAAAGAGAGCGGCAGTCTAATGTAAATTGTAACCACTTTTATTTGACAGGTCGTCAAAAGTCGTCAATCGTTTTTATGCCCTTTCGGTATTTGCAATTTATTGTTTAAATCCTTTATTATTTTCATCAAATACTATTACATGTTCTGTGAGTGATTGCAGTGTAAATCATAAGAATAATCCTGAAAAATATACATTTCACAGGTAAGTAATTAATCTTCATGTCCTGATTGCTACGATGTGTTTATTTTTGCTATATTCTGTCTTTAGTTCTCTATTTCAAATAAAATATTGTGAATCCTCCCTTTTACTTTCATATTTTGCGTAACTAAAGGTATTATTGTTCTTATATTACACAAATTTTTAAGAAAAAATTTTCATCAAATTTTATTACATATACGCTAGTGCTTGAATCAAATTTATCGATATGCTTATCGATATTTTACAATAACATAAAATTAAAATAAAAATCATTTACCTTTATATATTTATCACCTTAAAAAGGACATATTATCTTATTTTAACGATTATTTTTAAATAATAATAATCTTTTGACATACCTAGTATAAAATCAAGGTTTCACAGATCAGTCACTTGTATCTGATACTCATTGGGTGTTTTCACACTGCGACGGTAACGACACGACACGATACCACAGAATAGATAAGGGCCACCGCACATATAATACAATTTCAAGTTGGCCAACTATCGTACAAACTAAATTGCGTAGTGTCACAATTTAATTGGACAACTTCATCGTGTACGCTGCCAGCCGCATACTTTTAGGGCGTTTTCCCACGAGACACGACACGACACGATTAAAGAACTGCACGACAGACGTCACACAGGCTGTCGTTTGAACGTTTTCACACGAGCGACGATAACTTCGACGACACCGTATTCACTTATGGCTGGTTTACATGTATTAAGTGATAAGTAGTCAACTAAATTTTAACTTAAATTACTTTATACTTACTTAACTAAATTTGAACTTGCTACTTGCTACTAAATTTTGTGTCTACATGCAATTAATAACTTTAAATAATTAAGTTAAAATTTAGTTGTTATCTTGATAAGCAATTTATACTTGTAAAGTGTAAACCAGCGATTACTTCTTAAAAATATGTCATCTATTGTTGGGGTCCTATTTCCTAAGATAGAAGTTAAGCTTATTATAAAACACAGTCATATAATATTTATGTATAGTATAGTATTATGGTTATATTATTATATTTATTTTAATATAAAACATTAAACTATTACCATATTATAATACTGTATGATGTAAATGTAATATGGCGGCGTCATGCTCGCCAGAAAACCGCTATGCAGTTTGGCAGGCTGTTAGATTAATGATTTATTATTTATTTAACAATTTTTCAATAAATAATTTATTTATATTTTATATAATATTATATGTAGACAAAAACGTGACGACATAGCGGATTGTCGTCTCAAAATCGTGTGTCGTGCGGTGCCGTGTGAAAACGGTACATAGAAATGTATGGCGCCTGGAATCGTCACCGCATTTTGTCGTGTCGTGTCGTGTCTCGTGTGAAAACGCTCTTAGATTTATTTGGTAACGGTATTGCTAGCCTAGCACGTGCGTGTTAAAATGCGTAAAAAGCACGCTTTTATTATGGCACTAATAAAACGAAGGCGAAAAGAAAGGAGAATATTTTGGGTGCATTCAATACTAAGTGACAGAATATTAGAATTAGTACGATAGTCAGTTTGTGCGATAGTCGGCCAACTTGAAATTGTATAATATGTGCGATGGCCCTCTATTCTGTGGTATCGTGTCGTGTCGTTATCGTGCAGTGTGCAAACACCCATTGAATGCAGCTTTCAATAATATAATAGAGAGTTCTCTGACAGAATAGGTATAACTGCAACTTTTAAACTTATTAATAGGACTGTTACCGACTTCAAATTATGAAGATTGAGAACAGAAATACTGAGTACAGAATAAGGATTATTTAATACTTTTTAGTTCATTTAAGTATAATATTACTATTGTCTTTACCTTGGAAGTCGGTTTTAATTTTTGTTTAAAAATAATAATTTTGCTCTTTTTAGCTGTCCTTAAGGTTTTCTAAACTTACAGTTGGTGTTTTAAAAAATCAAAATCAAAATTGCTTTAATTCTGAATAAATCTAAAATAAAATATATTTTCAGAATACATTGTGCCTACCACCGGTTCGGGAACTAACCCGACGAGAAGAACCGGCGTAAGAAACTCGCACGGGGCCCACTTTTTACCAAAAAAGTGAGAAAAAAATTAATCTTTTAAAATAAAATTTACAATGCTGTAACTAAAAATAATACAATGTAAACATAGATAGGTACATAATAATTATTGTAAGTCATGTATAAGTAAGGCTACAGTCATGTGCAAGCAGTCATTCAGCATTCTACTCCCAAGATGTGCCATCGTTTAGGAAATCATTGACCTTATAATAGGCTTTGGCGCAAAACGTTCTTGGACTCCTTTTTTAAATTTATAAACGAAAGATTTTGAACGTTTTCTGGGATTCAATTGTAAAGGCGTATACATTGACCTTTAAAAGATTTACTGACTTTACTAAGTCTGATCACCGGCAAGACTATGAAAAGTACCAATAATAGGATCATAATGTTATGATGCATGGTGTAGCGATGATGATGATGATTAATGTAATTAGCATAGTAGCTTATGCTTTTGGTTCTTTAAACAACGCTGAAACTCCTAAACATGTATGTATAAGGAATCCGGAGTTCTGTTCAGCACCTTCAGAACCGTGGTATACCATGGGGAAAAACCTTACTTTTTGGTAGCATATAATCAAAATACATCATATAAATCCAAAATAACCATATGTTCCCATTTGAATATCAAGGAGTCACCTCGATTTCTCATGGTTTCCATCACCACACCACCACTTTTGTGAACATGGTACCTACTCGGAACAATACAATGTACAACAAAAGAAAAATTTTGAAAATCGGTTCACAAACGGCGGAGTAATCATTGAACATACATAAAAAATATATCCACAGCAGAACGTCTAACCTCCTCCTTTTTGGAAGTCGGTTAAAATAATTGTGATAAAAAGTATTAATGATATTTTATGATATGTATTTAATTTAAGAATAAAATATAATATACTATGTGTGTTGTTTACTTTCAACGTAAACTTTCAACGTAAGGGCTGATTTACCAGATAGATTTTACCTGAGAAATAAATAAGTAACTTTATAACGTGTTATGTGTATATTATTTACCCCTTAAGAACCTCATGTCATAACACATCCGACGATTGAAAAATCATTCCAAACGAAAATGTGTATCTACTTTTCAACAAAATCTGTCAAAGTTGCATATTATTTATTTCTTATAGAAACTCAGGTAAAATAACTCGAACGGACTATACTATCGATAGCAAAATACTATACTATCGATATTAAAATATACATCACTAGCACACGCACACATTGACAGATCAAAAATGGTCACGCATTTTCGGGTTGTCAGGTGGTCAGGTGCGTCATCCACCAGGGGGCCTCGCAAAATATATCTTGCCCACATCTGCCCCAGGCCTTGTACAATGTAACTGTTTTGAGACTCAAATAATCGGACGAGAATGTTGCGCCCTATTCTAACAAACGTCAAATGACGTTGTTAGAGCAGGACGCGGCATTCTCGTCCGATTGTTTGAGTCACAACACAGTTTCGTAGTAGGCCTCCTGGCGCGGTCCGAAGGGGGGGGGGGGGGGGGGGGGGGGGGGTCACAGGGGACATGACCATAAGGTTGAGGTTGAGGAAGATCGACATGTGACATACCGCGAAATTCAGGCAACTTTAGACATTGGAATGAGTCAAATACAAATAATATTGCTTGAACAATTAGGTTCAAAAAATTGGTGCGTCAGAACTCTCGAAAGATTCCACGCAGGATCCTCAAATGCTGTATACAACATTGTATCAGGTGACGAATCCTGGTAATACGCGTACGAACCCGAAACTAAAAACAAAACCAGTCACGAGTTTGGGTGTTCGAAAATGAGTTAAAGCAAACAAAAATTGTTCCTTCACGGAGTGTTGCAAAAAAAATAGTGGCCACGTTTGTCTCCAAAACCGGCCATATTGCGACTATTCCTCTTGAGGGACAAAGAACGGTTAATGCAGGATGGTATGCTAGCATTTGTTTGCCACAGGTCATATCTGAACTCCGTAAAGAGAACTGCAACCGCCGCATCGTCCTCCATCACTACAATGCGAGTTCTCACACCGCGCACAGAACAAAAGAGTTTTTAGAGCAAGAAAACATAGAATTATTAGACCATCCGCCGTACAGCCCCGACTTACGCCCTAATGATTTCTATACTTTCCCTAAAATAAAGAATAAATTGCGTGGTCAGAGATTTTCATCACCTGAAGAAGCTGTGGACGCCTACAAAACGGCCATTTTGGAGACCCCAACTTCCGAATGGAATGGTTGCTTCAATGATTGGTTCCATCGTATGGAAAAATGTGTCAAATTTCGCGGAGAATACTTCGAAAAGCAATAAACACATTTTTAAATAGTACTGTTGTGTCACCTCCTTGATTCCCGAAATTTTCAGTGCCGCCCTCGTACATATACCTACAAAAGACTATTCTTATTGTCAAGAAAGTATCTGAATTCTATTCCCATTTTTTAAATGTTCCTGCTGCCACTGTCGTTGGTCAGTGGAAACGGGAGGTCACAGAAAATGCTGATACGAAACTTCCTAAGTTTGTATTTTCTACCATCGAAGTTTGTGATGATGATTTATAGTTACCCAAATATAAAGATATTTCTCAAAATTCTGGTAAATTTTCCCATTTAAGTGGTGCGACAGCATAGCGATTCTTTTCTACGCTTAGGCGTGCAAAAACGTGGTTGAGAGCTAAAATGTTAGAAGAGCGATTAAGTCAGAAATATCAAAGCACGCATTGTACTTTGCGCTGCAACTATTGTAAACAATATCGTGTAACTTAAGCGCTTATTCCACTTATCCTAGCTAGGATCGTAGCTTTCTAATTAATGTTATTCCACTTGACTAAATTTTTTCCGATTTAGGATCCTAGCTAGGATCCTTGCTAGGATCCTAAATCGGAAAAAATGTATGTATCGTGTGTTCACGCATTATAGCACGAAAGTAAAGGTCGCAAGTTCCAAAAATGTTTTCGATGATTATCTACTTAAAAACTAAATACAATACTAATATTTCCTTTAGCCATTATTTTATAAAGTGTGTGATTAATATTATTTATAGTGGTGCAAGTAATTTAATGATAGTAACCAATAGTAACTCAATAAGTGTAATTAACAGATCATATTTGTTGAAAAGCCCAGAAAGATTCATAATTTCGAAAAACATTTTTTCCAATTTAGAGATTATTTTAGATTTAGAGATTTAAAAAATGTGTTTTTTTTTTGTATGGGCGCCCATACAAAAAAAAACACATTTTTTAAATGTGGTGGCCCTTAAATATTTATTTAATTTTATTATTAATTACTAGCGACCCGCCCCGGCGTCGCACGGGTATAAAATATTATATAATTTTTTTTAGTTTGTTATTATTTTTAGCAATAATCCGCGAAATAAACTTCCATCTTTAAGTAAATGAGTGAGTGAACGCATAGGCATGCGTACAGCACCTCCCTCCTCCCACACTGCCTATGCGTACACTCGCATGCAAGAACTTGCAAACACCACCACCACACAAGCAATAATGTTGGCAAATCCGTGCAAGGCCCCTCACCACCATGCAGGTTAAAAACCTCGACGCGCGTTTCGCTCCAACACCGGAGCATCCTCAGGATGTGGACTCTACGAACAGCGTCCATCAAGTGCCGCCGCCGGCCAATACACCGCCTTTTAAATCCTATCGAGCCCCACTACTATCCCCACTACCCCCACTACCCTCACCAGTACCCCCGAACATATTAATAAGCGGTGACGTAGTCAAGCAAGTTTGGTCATTCAACAATGCAAATCTGTTATTTTTCTTTTCTTTTATGATCTCTAATTGTTCCATTGTTTAACTAATTTTTAAATTGTTTAACTAATTAAATATTATATAGCCACTGAAAAAATGATTAAAATCGATAGCCTATGATCCTTCACGTGGTCTACTTCATATCTGTGCTAAATAACATAAAAATTGCTCCAGTAGTTCGCGAGATAAGCCCTTTCAAATAATTTCCCAAATCAATAAATAGGCTATCTAATACTGAAAGGATTTTTCAAATCGGACCAGTAGTTCCTGAGATTAGCGCGTTCAAGTCAGCCCTTTCAAATAATTTTCCCCGTTTTGTCCACATTTTCCTCTATTTCTTCAGTCCTATTAGTTTTGGCGTGATAAAATATAGCCTATAGCCTTCATCGATAAAATGGACTATCTAACACTGAAAGAATCATCAAAATCCGTTGAGTAGTTTTAAAGATTAAAGAGAACAAAGGAACATGAGGGAAAAAAGCGACTTTGTTTTTAACCGACTTCCAAAAAACGAGGAGGTTATATGTTCGGCTGTGGATATATTTTTTTTTTTTTTATTTTTTTTATTTTTTTTTATTTTTGTATGTTCAACGATTACTCCGCCGTTTGTGAACCGATTTTCGAAATTTTTGTTTTGTTGTATTAGGTTTCACTCCAATTTGGTACCATGTTCACAAAAGTGGTGACCTGATGATGGGATCCATGAGTAATCGAGGGAACTCCTCGAAATTTATATGGAAACATATGGTGATTTTAGTTTTATGTGAAGTGTACTAAGAATATGCTACCAAAAAGTCAAATATTGGGTCAAAGTATACCATGGTTTCGAAGATGCTGAGAGAACTCCTGACTCCTTATAGATACACGTTCGGGAGTTTCGGCGTTGTTTTAAGAACAGAAAGCATATGCTACTATGCAATTCATATTCATCATCATAATCATCATCATCATCATCATCGTCATCATCATCATTAAGGTCACCGATGTCTCATGGCACAGAATTAATAATAGTACAAGGCATAGGTATGGATATACTAATAATAATAATTATGTACTGTATAACAACACCTGTTTGTTTAATACATGGCGGTCGGCGCCGCAGAGGCGACGGCGTCGCCGCGCCGCCGCGCCGCATGGCGCGTGGCGGCAGACAACAGATCGAATACTTTACTAATTACTTTATAAAATTTAAATAGACAAATAGAATTAAAATAAAGTTATTTTAAAAAGAGCATTTACACAAAACAAAGTCATTAAGTGTCTTTTTAATCAGTTATACTTATTAATCGATAGATGGCGCACTAAGTATCGATTTGAATTCTTGATTAAGCGCTTATTCCACTTATCCTAGCTAGGAAGTCCTAGCTAGGGTCCTAAAAAATTTATTCAAGTGGAATAACATTTAGAAGCTAGGATCCTAGCTAGGATCCTGAATCGGAAAAAATTTAGTCAAGTGGAATAACATTTAGAAAGCTAGGATCCTAGCTAGGACTTCCTAGCTAGGATAAGTGGAATAAGCGCTTTACAAGAACAGAGCTGTCAATAATTATGATAAGTAATATTAAATATTATGAGTAGCTACGCTACATCCTATGTAAGTTTATACAATCTTTTATCTGATAGATCCTTCGATCGTGGAAAAACGAGACACAATAGCCTTTCTATTGTTATCTCAATCGCCGGTGACCGCTTGGGGCTTGAAGCATTAAAATTGTTAAATTACTTAGCACAATATGTTCACTTCACTGATAATATATGATTTTGTGAGTGTGAGTTGTGACTCTTGACAAATTGTAATAAGATACGTAAAATATACGCGAAGGTTTACCTACTAGTGTAACTAAAAAGAGCGAAATTATTATTATTTTTAACAAAAAATTAAAACCGACTTCCAAGGTAAAAACAATAATAACATTAATATGAACTAAAAAGTATTAAATAATTTTTACTATCTAATGGTGCCTTTTTCCGAATTCGGCTAAACCTCAACTATTTCTGTATTCAATCTTCATAATTTTGAAGTCGGTGCCAGTTCCAAAAGTTTCAAATATTCTGTCAGAGGACTGAAGATTCAGCTATCTGGTACCGACTTCAAAATAATGAAGATTGAATACAGAAATAGTTGAGGTTTAGCCGAATTCGGTAAAAGGCACCATTAGATAGTAAAAATTATTTAATACTTTTTAGTTCATATTAATGTTATTATTGTTTTTACCTTGGAAGTCGGTTTTAATTTTTTGTTAAAAATAATAATAATATAATATGTATAGAAAAATTTCAAGAGCCTACCTGTTGCCATTATTGATATCGAGCAAAAATGCCGAAAAAATCACGTTTGTTGTATGCATATGGGAGACCTTCTTAAATATTAATTTTATTTTATTTTCAGTATATTTTGTTGTTATTACTTATAGTTGCGTGTGTACGGTAAATTATACGGCTATCGCTGAACCAAAGATTTCCTTTGGTAGGATTGGTCCTTATGGCCCAAGGATGGATTTAAGATGTGGATTGTGGATCATATATTTTTTTATAATTGATAATTATAAAAAAAATATATGATGTACATTACTATAAAAACTACCAACGAAAATTGGTTTGAACGAGATCTAGCCTGTAGTTATTTTTATACGTCATAAATGATAAATCTTAATTTAACTTTCATTATATCAAAAATGAAATATTAAAATAAATCAAAAACCTTATAATTCCATAGAAATAATTCTTATTGCTGCTGCGGAACCCTTCATGGGCGAGTCCAACTCGCACTTGGCCGGTTTTTTTGTCTTGTACGCACACGACTTATAGTTAGCGGCAACAGAAATACACAATCCGTAAAACATTCAGATGTCTAGCTATAGCAGTCCTTGAGTCTTGAGATACAGCCTGGAGACAGACAGACAGACAGACGTACAGAAATCGAAGTCTTAGAAATAGGGTCCCGTTTTTACCCTTTGGGTACGGAACCCTAAAAATATATTCTAAAAATCATCAACTGTATCATGACGTAACATTTCTATTTTTCCCTACTTTCGCTCTATAATGGTACGGAACACTTCGTAGGCGTGTTCCACTCGCACTTGGCCGTTTGTCAGGCTGCGACCGCGCCTGATCTGCCCGCCACTGCTCCCATACAAAAACACATTTTTTTCTTATTTTTAGGGTTCCGTAGTCATTGTTCTGTAATAGCACGTAACCCTTCGTGCGCGAGTCCAACTCGCACTTGGCCGATTTTGAAACGCAAACGTGCAAACGGATCGCATAGAAAGATTGGAAAGGCCATGACTATAGCAAAGGACATCCGCAACACCGGAAGAGGCGCAAGTGCGTTCCCGACTCCCGGCCTTATACAACACAAAAATCTCACAAGTGTTTATTTGACTTGGGTATGTTATGTAAAAATAATGGTGTTTCCGGCTACGACCTCTAGAAGGTCTCCACGCCTTGAATTACATATATTGTATTGACAATGCGGGGCAAGCGGGCGGATCTTCTCCGATGGAAGTGAAAGTGAATGAGTGTCGGAGGCTTAATTAGAGAGGACGCTTGCGCGAGCGCTAGTTCCTCCGTGCTCGTCGCACCCGACGCCCGCCCGACCCGACCTCACAGCTCGCCGCACACGCTCACCTACGCTACTTACTTCGACGACCGACTACAGATCCAAAGGTACGCAAGTGCTTCATGACATAATTTTCAGAAAAAAAAACTGACAATTATTATACAGTACAAGAGTAAATAAGTCATTTTCATTAATAAAGTGAAGATTGCGTGAAATTAACAAAAAGATGATAATTTTTGGCATTTATGTGGTACACCTAAGTACAAAACATTTTACTACTACTCAGGTGCTTACTCGGTATGTGTGTTGAATGAACTTGTGTTTTTTTAGCGGGAAAATCAATAGGTCGCCCTAATTAGCGTTGCTAATTAAATAATCCAGGTGGAACCTGGCTGGAAAGAAGTTTCACTGATTCAATTTGCACATCAATCAGTTGTTTAAAGTGCGTCCTAAATCAACGATTTCTCGCGAACAGCTTCTTGAAAACGTTTAAGCATGCCACAAGGAGGTCAACAAAGCGAGTTCTGCTTTCACAAACAAAACAAAATAAATTCACTTCACGTATTGACAATCCTATGGTAGTTTGTAGGTCCATTGCCATCAAAGAAATCAGCACCTATACTTAATTGAAATTTCTAGTAGGTAGTGGGTATGAACTGTAAAGCCAATGAGGATTGAGGTAGGTATTGTATAATTACTTATGTTATACTTAGGTATGGTAAAGCAAACGCAGTGTGTATCTTTCTTTTAGCATAATGTTTACAATAGAAAACATGTCTAAAATCACACTAGTACCTAGTACAATTTTTGTTATTAGACGAATAACGACCACCGTCAAGTAAATAGGATTCGGAACAATGGAGCTTACGTCCTCAATAACAATGATATTTTGAAGCTTTCTTGTATCCATTTTAATTATATAAAAATAGACATTATGTACTTAGGTCTAATAAAATATATAATTATGGAATAATATAATATCGTAATATAATAATATTATATTACGATATTATAACATTCCACACCAATATCACTAACGCTGCGGCCGCACATGCGTCTATCGTCACGAAGCTTCGTGCTACGAGACGCAGTGACGGATTAAGACTACTTGATGTCATCCAAGTTGTGGAATGGAACACAGGCATCGATTGCTTAGGGCAGGGGTCACCAATTAGTTTCGCTCGGGGTCCGTTTTAAGAAATAAAATGACCTCCGCGGTCCGCACAAAAAAAAATTCAACAAATGTGTAATTTAGGAAATTACAAAGGTATTTGTATCAATGAGAAAAGTGTCAGTTTTTGTTGACTACATGTTCTATGTTGATCAGTATGTCGAGACCGACAATTTTTTTCATTTACAAACAATGGTTCGGCGGTCCGGATGCGGACCGCGGTCCGCCATTTGGTGACCCCTGGCTTAGGGCATCAAGTTGATGCCCTAAGCAATCCATGCCTGTGTTAATTATAATCCTTGTTACAGATGAGCCGAGACATCGGCTTGATCGCAGCTGCCTTCTTTGCGGTACTTTGTGTTGCTCAGGCCCAAAGGAGACTGGCTCTACCTGACCCCAGGAACTGCGCTACACGTAAGTTCCTCACAGTTATTACTCTGTTTTTGACGTTTTTGGACTAAAGTTTACCTATCTTATTAATAGCATTGGTTAACTGTTTGACGTACCTAAACCAATCAAAAGTGCTATAGGTCTACCAGGATCTGATGGTAAATTTTGACGGCAGAGTTTCAAAAAATATCCTTGATCATTGGATTTTGTATGTTTCACACACAGAATCAACCGCTATAAGGAAAAGAAAGGATCAAAATATTTTAAACCAACTACCTACCCCTGTATTGCTAGAGTCAATTTCTTTTCTCACATTTTTGCTATCAGATCCTGGTAGACTTATAGTGAACTAGATGACGCCCGCAACTCCCTTGCGCCAAAATTCGTTTATCGCACATTTTTTCGGGACAAAAATTATCCTATGTCCTTTCCCGGGACTCAAAGTATCTCCATGCCAAATTTCAGCAAAATCGGTTCAGAGGCTTGAGCGTGAAGAGGTAACAGACAGACAGACAGACAGACAGACACACTTTCGCATTTATAATATTAAGTATGGATTGATAAACTCCTGTAAATACCTAACCCTTTAAAAAACCGGACATAAGAGCCTTTCGCAACCCTGCGTTCCGAACTAGAAAAACACGAATCTATGAAAAATCACGAATAATTAATAGCAGATTAAACATCAGATAAACTACATACTATACTTATACTTCTCATAGACACTCTGGGTCGTGTTTAACGGATTCGGAACGAACCAACTTAAACCGATCATCAACGGTCAAATTGATAGATAGGAGTCAGTAATCAATCAACACGAAATGGGCATGTAGTAAGCGTTGCATCAGTTCGCGTAATATGGATTCCTTTCCAATCGAAAGGTCAAGACTTCTTAGATCACCTAGGTCACATGAGCACTATTTGCAACATACCAAGAGAAAGGAATACAGTCGGCGCGTCCTTTCTTGCGTAAAATATCGTAATTACACGAGATTAGTCTGAACTCTGAAGATGCTTAGTGACTGGCGGATCACCTTGCGATTTAATGGCTAATGGCCTATTTTGAAATGATGATCCTCGTTGTCCATGCATGCCTATTAGTAAAGTCACGTTCTATCCGACCATTAGGTAAGCATTAACAATAGTTCCAAAAAACAGATAAGGTGTTGTATTAAGAAGCCTCGATACCTAAAACTGACTTGATACCTAAAATAAAATGATGGTAGGTAACTACTGTAAATACTGTATTTGGTGAAACATGGCGGTACCGGTAGCGGTCATTGACTCCCTGTCAAAAACTTGTCATTTTCTATACAAAGCCGCGATTGACAACATCTGACACTTCATTGTCAATCGCGGTTTATATAGAAAACTAGCTGTCCCGGTGAACTTCGTGTCACAGGTCACTTTAAAACGTTCTCTGAACTTCTACGAATATTTTAAGAATAAAATCAGCCCAATCCGTTCAGCCGTTTTCGAGTTTTAGCACGACTGACACATTTGAAAATTCATTTATATATATATAGATGACAAGTTTTTGACAGGGAGTCAAAGACCGCTACCGCCCTGTTGTATTGTATGCATGCTATTGTATGCACCTTAAATTCCACAAATTTTTTACTTATAAAATGAAGTAGGTACTTAGATACCTAATTGTAATGTGCCTATTTTAAGACGCTGATAACTGCCAATGACCTTGAGAATTCGCATATCTCGCATCACTCTCGCATCACTGTCGATTTTCATGCGAGACAGAGATGTGAAATGTTCACTAGGTAGTGTGGATACATTTTTCGTTTGTTAGAGGAAAAAATAAATATTATGGGAAATCTAAATGTCAGAACCGAAAATTAAATCTTACAAGCTTTGGATTTTTGTAAAAGGTGTCAAATAAACAAATTTTTAAAGCATAGCGTAGTATATTGTTTTAGTTAGATCTGTTTTAAGTTCCTGGAAGATGTGACTTTGGTATTTTTTTTCATCCAGTAGGATTACATTATTTTATTTATTTTATTATTTGTTATGGCCCGTATTCACTTTCATTAGTAATAAGTGCAAGTGATTAGGGCAAGTGATTAGTTATTAGGAAAAAGTAAGTGTGGACAGCGACTGTTTAGTGCAAGTGATTAGCCGGCTGCGTAGTAACGTGATTAGTTCTGTATTCACTTTGATTAGTGATTAAGTGCAGGTGACTAGTACAGGTGATGAGTGATTAGTAGAAAGTAATGTGGACAGCGACTGATTAGTGCAAGTGACTAGTCGGCTGCGTAGTAACGTGATTAAAAGCGTGTTCTATTTTTTGCGAGTGCAAGTGCGTGACAGATGAAAACCAATTTTGGTTTCGTTTGACAGCTCGAGATTGTTACTATTATTCCGCTAGGTATATTAGCTTTATGGGCCAGACTGACGTGGTGTGCCGTGTGAAGCGTCCATAGATATAGTATATCATTATTAAATAATATACTTACCTATTAAAAGTACAAAAGGACACCCTTTCAATTACTTCCATAGTAATCCATACTTATTACTTACTAATATACTAATAATATTATAAATGCGAATGTGTGTCTGTCTGTCTGTTACCTCTTCACGTTTATACCTCAGAAGTCAGAACCGATTTTGCTGAAATTTGGCATGGAGATACTTTGAGTCCTGGGAAAGGACATGTAAAAATACTTCGTGGTCTTTATATATAAAACTCAAAGGTGACTGACTGACATGTTGATCTATCAACGCACAGCCCAAGCCACTGGACCGATCGGGCAGAAATTTGGCATGCAGGTTTTTGATCATGAGGCATCATCATGAGGCAGAAAGGATTTTGATCAATTCTACCTCCAAGGGGTGAAAATAGGGGATCAAAGTTTGTATATAACAATACTTCTTAACGCGAACGAAGCCGCGGGCAAAAGCTCGTTTTTAATAAAACCAATATTAAAAATGAAGGACATGTCAAAATGGCAGTTTTATTTTTGAAACTTGGACGCTCGTGTTGACAGCTACTACTGAATTTACTAAATTAAATTACTAAAGAGCCACTAAACAAGAATTGGACACTACTTGCACTACACACCTGCACTCCACTGCCTCAATTACTAGTCACTTGCACTTGCACTAATCAAAGTGAATACAGGCCTTTAAGAAGCTTTTCCAAATATAATAAAAAATCACATAAGTATATTTTTTTTTTGCGCCAATCAATGAAATACATGACGTCTAGAAAACAAAGATGTCGAATTGGCAGTTGTCTTCGTCTTAATGACCACCAACTTTCGTCTCAAAATGTGTTTATAGGTAAATTAAGGTCATATTTCATTCAAAATATTATGTAAGTTCGTAATGCGGCCAGTGGGTAAATCCATAAATTTTAATTTCAAAACATTTAGGCACTATGAAAAAATATGAGGCGCAAACACGTGATTTAATTATTGCAATGGAGAATTAATATTTTATTCCAATTTCCAAAGCTTTAAAAGCTAAAGGATCATACGACAATAAGAATTAAATAATTATCAATTAAATCCTAACATGCATAGAAATTATAAATCAATTTAGAAGGGATTTACAATCCTTTCGATATTTTGCGTTTTCGGAAAAGCAAAAAGGGATGAGCTAAAGTCAAAACAACCGATATCATTAGTCCATTTTCATGTAACAATGTATAAGGTAAGGCAATATAACATGGTCAACTAACCTACCCTAACGGACTACAATAATTCTAAAGGATGAATGCAATTCTAGCATTTAAATCCTACAAAGCCTACAGAGCTACAAAAACCGGCCAAGTGCATGTCGAGCCACGCGAAATATAGGGTTCCGTAGTACCGCTAGTTTTTTTTAAATTTGTGTATGGTCAATGAATTATCTCAGTTGCTTCCAAAGGAATTTGAACGAAAAGTTCCTTTATACTTCGCCGAAAACATTTTTTTTAGTTGATCGACTATTACTGAATAACTTATGAAGTCTTATTACTTATTAGCCGTGATAGTTTTCCTTTTAAATTTACCACATTTCCTACTCCCGTGAATTTTTTTACGTTTCCAGAAGCTACCGTTTAGCTGGTAGAAGGGGGGGACACTGGACCATTTTTTTTGGATTTTTTCCACTTTAAAACTTAATATTTCACAAACAGATCCCTAAATCGGAAAATGATCTATGAATACTCATAATATTTTTTAAAAACGTATCCAACGACACCCCACACAATGGCGCGGACGCGAAAAAAAAATCATCCCCGCTTGATGTGTAGGGAAGGTACCATAAAAAAATTTTTTTTTAAGATTTCATGTACCATTTTGTCGGCATCATTAATATGTGCATTCATGTCAAATTACAGCTTTGTAGGTCCTATTGTCTCTGAGCAAAACCGCGGACAGACAGACAGACAGACGGACAGACGGATGGACAGACCGAAACTATAAGGGTTCCTTGTTGACTACGGAACCCTAAAAATGAATCAAGACAAGGTTCAAACAAATCGAATGACTAGGCAAAACAATATTGTAAAAAACCAAGTATTATGTAAAAAGTTAAAAGCTACTAATTAATTAAAAAAACGACTTCAAAATTCCTTATCCCAAAAACTACTGAACCGATAAAAAAACGCTTGACCCGTTTTGAATTTTGATATACCATCAAGGAAATTGATTGCAGCAGTTATGCAGTTGTAGTTGTAGTATGTAACTATGCAGTTGACGGACCTACGTCAGTTGGTCGGCTTGTGTAAATTCAAAGGCAGGGATCAATCTCAATCCAAAACAATAACCTTGCACACAACCAAAGACCAAGCGTATACGCACCGCAATAAGATTCATTCTAGCTTAGCATAAAAGTGTAGTTACTAGGGGCGGATCTTCTCTATTTACCCGACTGCCAGGAGGGTTATGTGTTTAGCGCGTATCTTCTATGTGTGTAATATTCTTTATTATCTCGTATCTTCAGAACGGCTAAACGGATTTCCACATTTAAGGTATCGTTAGATTTGTCTTAATAGCCCGAGTGTTCTTAGATAGGTGATATTAAGAAAAAACCAAAATGGCGGATGTTTGACGCCATATTGTGAGGTAAAAAAATAAATAAATCTACCAAGCATATAGTGGGGTATCAAAATAAAGGATTTTAAACACTGATTCTAAATATGTATGTAACTTGCAGTTTTAATATTAAATAGAACATTAAATCTACACTAATATTATAAAGAGGAAAGATTTGATTTTTTGTTTGTTTGGCTCCGAAACTACTGGACCGGTTTGAAAAATTATTTTACCATTGAAATTCTACATTATTTTTGTTGAACATAGGCTGAATTTTATTTTGGAGAAAAATAGGGTACCGTAAGATATTTGAGTTCTTCGGACGCAAGGTGTAAAAAATCAACCAGAAAAGTTACTTATTTTACGTACGCTGCCTAAACTATAAAAGATAGAACCATAAAATTCTAAGTAATTGTAGAACTTACAAACATCTACAAAAAAGTCCGCGACACACTATACCTATCTATGTCTAGGCACAATAACCATTTTTTTATTTAAAAAATCTTGAATTTTTTTTTGGACTACATTTAAACGCGTTTATTTTACTCATTCTTTTAATCCTTATCAAAATAAATTATTCCATTACTAAGTACAGTTTATGTAGATAATATTTGGTCTTTGAATGAATAAAATTGGACATTTGGTTTTGAAATTATGGCGAAATTAAAATATTACGATAGTTGGCGTCACTGGCGGGTGCGTGTACGGGAGGAAGACAATATGTGCAGGGTGCAGCCTGCGCATAATGACTGCGTCGTCGATGTTAGTGTCTAAACACACTAGGCTGAATTACGCCGGCGTAATTTACGTGCCCGAAATTACGTTCAGCCGCTTACTATGTTTTACAGTGTCATATTTAGTGCCTAGTAGAGTCCATCGGCAAACAAATCAAAGAGTATTTGCAATTTATTAGAATCTTTAAGAATTTGCATTCATAAACTGTTTATTATTATCACCAAAGTTATACACGCCGAAAGTACTCTATATTAGTGATTCTCAACCTGTGGGTGGCGACCCCCTGGCCCCCCTGGGGACTGGGGAGTCTTGAAGCTTCTGAAGCTCCAGAGGACAAGAGGCGAAAGCACTATTATTTTCAGTAAAAAAAATATAAATTTTATAATATTAAGTAGAAGAATTTTAACAAAAGGACAGTTACATTGTAATAAATAACAATAATATGTCCATAAACATACATCCATACTAATGTTGTAATTGCGAAAGTGTCTGTCTGTCTGATAACTCTTCACACCTAAACCGCTGAACCAATTTTGCTGAAATTTTTATGGCAATACTTTGAGCCCCGGGAAAGGACACTATTTACTCAGGAAAAATGTACGGTTTCCGCGCAATTATCGAATTCCGGTGCAACGGAGTTGCGGGCGTCATGGTACTTGATAATAGAGCCGCGCGAAATATATTTTAGTTGAAATAGTATTTTGAAAAAGATAAAACCGACTTCAAATTTTTGTACGTAATTAAGAATTAAAATTCCCTATCTTAAAAACTACTGAACCGATTTTGATGAAACTTGCAGTATTCCCTAAGTTGAACAATACCTAGTACAATAAAAAAAGAATCACTAAAATCGGACATGTGGTTCCGGAGATATGCGTGCACAAACATACATACATATTACATACCTACATACATACATACATACATACATACATACACTTTTGAAATTTGGCACATTTGTTCAGAAGCTGTCATAGATTAACATATACAAAAACTGGGCAGTTCTGGAAATATTACATACATACGCGTCGAATTGATAACCTCCTTTTTTGAAGTCGGTTAAAAACACTGCTCTACATTAAGAACATTCGCTTCCAAGGGCGTCTCCCATGACAGTTGCATCATGTGGGAGTGCTTTTCATGTTAACATTGTCCGTTATTCGGATACAATTTCAACAAAGACTCTTTGTTGCAAACGTATGCTAAATAAATAGATTATAGATTACAGTTTACACACAAAAGTAACTGATTTATTATAAGGTTACATCGAATGTTTTACGCACTATTATAAACGGTTTTGTCCTGTACCTAACTTGTAAGTTTACCAACCGATAAATGTGTGTTCAGAATTCGGATTGATTACAAACAAAAAGCTCGGTAGTAGGTTTGCAGGTTTGCAGGTTTGCATACAGTGTATAACAAAACTAAAACAACAACAATACTTTAAGATGTGTATGTGTAGCAGCGCTGAAAAAGCTTTTTTTGTGATTTGTATGGGCCGGAGCTCCAGCGTCGTGAATTTGGCATTCGCCCATACTCTCTGCCCATACAAAAGTTGCCCTTTTAGCGCTGTTACTTTCACAGGCAACTCAACATGGGACACATCACACATACTTACACAAAAGTATAATCACTTAGTTTTGTTACACCTGTACCTATAGCTTATTTGCTTGGTAGTGGGATCACTAAAATAAAATGACAAAATTAAGTACTTACATTTCTTCGCCTCCGTAGATTAAAATTGTTAGATGGGCCCTACGGGCTACGTATGTTTTTGCATGTGTGCGTTAGAGAAATACCAACGCGACGTACCAAGTTACCAACATACACAGAGGCACAGACGCACAGTATCTATACATAACTAACTGTTGCCCGCGGCTTCGTCCGCGTTAGCATAGTATAATAACGGAGATGTGTTTCATGTCGGACTTTCATTCAAACTTTCAACCCCTATTTCACCCCCTTTGGGGTAAAATTTTCAAAATTCCTTCCTTAGTGGGTGTCTACTTAATAAAACAACCCTACTCACCAAATTTCGTGACTGTAACTTTAACAGTTTTTGCTCAGCGATGATGAATCAGTCAGTCAGTCAGTCAGGACATGATGTAATTTTATAAGTATAGAATAGATATAATAAAACTGTAGAAATGAAAATTCTGTACATTAAAGATATTCAAAAAATAATAAGCGGGGGGTGTCACTACATCGCTATAGAAGCCAAAAATGTAGTTAGTTTTTTGTCTGTCTGTCTGTATGTTTGTTCCACTATCACACGAAAACTACCGATCCGATTTGAATGCGGTTTTCGCAGATATATTTGTCTTCTTCCAACTTAACATCTGGTGTATAAAATTCCCCCCCCCCCCTCTTACGGGACAAAAGAGGGGGTAAGATTTTGTATTAACTGATGAAGTAGAAATACTTTAAATGGCAAAACAACGTTTGCCGGGACAGCTAGTTACAATATTATATTGTAATACTGTGACAGAGGCACAATTAGTATGCTATGGACTGACAATAAGTGTAACTGCTAGCTTAGTAGTCAGTGGAGCTTTAATTTACTTATAAGTAAAAAAATCTCTACCCTCTTAATCAAATAAATCTCTTAAAAAATTTGTAAGCCAACAAATTTTACATGTATTGTAGTCTCCTTAACTAGTAACTTGCAAGGAGTTATTTTGTTTAACACTCATAAATTCAGTATTAGACAGGTCATATTCGGGGTGTTGTATAATATTTATTACCTCAACGATCACGACACTCATTATAATTAGGATCGTTAGTTTTACGAGGATGTCCCTGTACGGTGAAGTATATCATGTAAAATATTAGTGTTTTGCAACGTGCCTTGTGAGTTGTGACTCGTATTTCGACACACCTTGCTTTTGTATGAGGCTCTTAGTGGTCTGCATTCTGCAGCTCATACATTTAACAACGCATCTATTAGGCCAAGTGTTGAAACCGCACTCGTGTGGTATTGTGAACCGAACTAACCTTACAGAATAATAACTACGGCAATTTTATCTCGACACTCGCGCTCTTTTGATAATTTACGGTCTCGAATCGGCTAAAAGTTATTATTTTACCGTGAGAACTCGGAGTCATCCGAAAGAACAAAGCCAAATAACAACTAACATCCACTTTTTGCAACACGTCTTCAATGCCGATTGCCGGTCCGCAAAGCATCTCGACTTCTTCAGTGATTTGAAGGTTGAATTTTAAGTCATTTTTTCCACATTAGTGCTTTTAATTTTTTTACCGTTATTTTAGCTGTAATCTGCGCTGCATCGTTTGGTCCGTTTATAATAGGAACATCGTAAAGAGATATTTCCTGTTCTGGTTTAGGTTTTTTAAGTTTTGCATAATAACATTTAGCTGATTCAAACACTGTAGATTCAAAAGCATTCGAATTACGAATATAATTCAACGTTTTCAATTTTTTTTCTTTTTTGTGTAGGAGTACGCCACTCTACGTACCGCGATGCTAGAGGCGTTTCACACTCGTACTTCTTCAGCTGGGAACACGCCCCGACCCGCAACTTGGAGGTGGACTGGCTGGACGCGAGGAACATCTGCCGCCGACACTGCATGGACGCCGTTTCATTAGAAACACCACAGGTATTAAAACACTCGTAGCATTCTTCTGTTGATGAATTATTTTTTATGTATCCTGCAACCTAGATGTCTGTTTATTCAAACAATAGTCTAGTGCGATGTGCGATTGTCATCTGGAGTATTGTCTTGCTGCTGCTTGCTGAAGCAAAGGTGTGCATCCAGTGAGCACATTAATCTCATCTATTCTCTACAGAAGTTGTTGATGAATTAAAAAAAAAAACATTCTTAAATGGCGACAGCTTCCTGCTAAGACTTTGATTTGTAACATTTTCGGATACTTAGCTTAGCCGGAAGCCTATATATCCCGGGTGAGATTTTAAACCAGTACTTAGACCACGGGCGCTCTTCTTTCTTTCACGGCCATCCTCCTGGATTAAACTGTATACACCTGATTCAGAGCGCACTTGACCGGATATTAAACAGCTATTAAATAACAAATACGAAATATTAAAAGTTATTCTCCTCGTGATGTAAATGTGAAAGCTTTAAGCTTGTCACTTATCTTGTTACGATAATAATACAACGAGGTAGGAACAATAATTTATCCTGAAGACACAAGTTGTCTTATTGTGTTAAACGGTCATATCAATTTTGATTCTACCGAATCTGTTTTAAAATTGTGCTTCATGTGTAATGTATATAGTGTAACAACGTTAAACAGTGAATATAGAACACTATAAAATGTCTTGGTTTCAAGTTTTCAACATTACGCTTAAAACAAAAATTATCGAAATGTGATTATGAGTACGGTTTACCAACTTGAGCCAATGCTACAAACGCTCTTGTGCAAAATTCCACATGATGGGCTACGGTTCAGCGTACCTACCTGCAGTTTGATCACATAACAGGGTCAATCGTGAGTCGCGATACA
Source organism: Lysandra bellargus (assembly GCA_905333045.1). Lineage (NCBI taxonomy): Eukaryota > Metazoa > Arthropoda > Insecta > Lepidoptera > Lycaenidae > Lysandra > Lysandra bellargus. The sequence continues at coordinate 9,004,818 of HG995349.1, forward strand.
TTCACTTTCTCGACGGTGTATTAGTAATGTTGATTGTGACTTACACGGTCAAATTAATTACTCATGCCGGATGAGAATCACGACAGGATCTAAATGAGAGGATATCAAAGCAGGTTAAATTATGTTCAAGTGTTACGTTAGCAAGAACTTTTTTATTAATCTTAGAACTTTGACTCGGTGGATGGAATGGGTTCCATGATCCATCTTGTTAACGTGCTGAGCCCGTGCTTTTAGCACGTTAACAAGCGTCATCAAACCGGATGAGAAATACGGGAAATAAAAGCACACACAGATTTTCTCCGAGCGCTTCCTGTCGCGGTTACGACGCGATGTGCCGACGAACGCAAAAATATGCCCATTGTTACGCAGCCCCGTGAGATACCACGCCGGATAATAATTACGTACGACGGCGCATACGTATATTCAGAAACAAAAACGTTATCATCCATATTGATAAGGATGTTTCGACGAGATTGATTGGGTTTGTAGAGCGTGGAACGCGTGCGAGAAAGGGGTGCAATGGCCGACTGGGTTACTTACTCCACGACGCACTATTCATAAGGCGCTAGAGCCACGCAAGTGGGACGCGGTCCACATTCTTGCGTAGCCGTGTTGCCCACTTCTAGTGCCGGAAGTTTACGACGGACGCGGGACGGTGCGTTTCCTGTCATTTCGCACTTCATCATTTAGAAAAATGACTAGAGAAATGTTTATCAATATTGTATGAATTTCACGTGGCAAACTTATACGAGATAGCCGGTGCCTGCTATTGTTCGCTGCTCCATCGAATATTCCATTATAACGAGAATGCTCTTTACAGGAAAACGAGTTCATCAAACAGAAGATAGCCCGCGGCAACGTGCGGTATATTTGGACGTCGGGCCGCAAGTGTAACTTCGCCGGCTGCGACCGCGCGGACCTGCAGCCCCCCAACGTCAACGGCTGGTTCTGGTCCGGCTCCGGCGCCAAGATCGGACCCACCACCCAGAGGAACACCGGCGACTGGTCCTACACCGGCGGCTACGGACAGGCCCAGCCCGACAACAGAGAAGCTGCACAGGTACTTGTCGCCCGTTATCTAGATATGATCTATGCCTAAAAACGGATATGTGTTCCACTTTCCTAGAAAAAATGAAAAGACCCACCATCAGATATTAATATGTACTTACCACCACAAACGGTATTTCAATTGACTATAACATTCAAAACACGTAATAGGAAGTTCGAACTTACCGCGTAAATGTTGTTTGCCGATGTCCGCTTTTCTTCTTCGAGTACGATTACTCAATACTATGTAATATTCGAGATTATTCGGTAATCATTTAAAAAACGAAAGTTGGTTGCGGTGAAAATAGCGAATTTCACAACGATTTGTCATCGCTCATCAGTAACAAAACTTTGTACCGCTAAAGTCGTGAAATATTCAACGTTGGCGTTTTTAAAGGAAAGCAGAACCAATCGGTCGATGACTACCGTAATCCGTATTTGTATTGTAGAGAAGTTTCTCTCTCGGTCCTTGTGTTAAGAACTTTTATTTTCTGAACTAGAAGTTAGAACGTTATTTCATAAGACATTGATTATACTATTTATAAATAATACATACTCAGTATTCAACATTTAAGATCCACTGTGTTGGAAATAGCTGGCAAAACAAAGTTAATACAGTCATCACAAGTTTAAGCGACAACTGCAATTATTAGCTTAGCCGCAATGGTAGAGTACTAAGTGTCTCCTAAGTTTATGGTTTACCACCTTATTAAACTGCCATTTCTCTTGTTAACATGTGTGAGTAATAATATGTTCGTTAGATAGGTACAAAATTTTAGAGGTTTTATCTTGGGTATACCGTATACGGTATAACACTAGACCGGCAGTTGCGTTTTACTCTACCATACATTATATTTACGTTCGAATATAATTTGTACTACGCTAACAAGTACGGTCAAAGGCTTGTATTATGTTGAAATCATTAGCATAATCAGTACATCATGAACATAACAAAAACCTATTTCGAATAACCAATCAAGCGCAAATCTCTTAACGGTGTATGTATAACAATGGACAACTGAATCGTTCCCATGAGAATATCTAAAATGAGGGTTTTAAAACGGCGAGTTAAGATCTATTTGGCAATTATAATTGTAGTTACTCCATTATATTATTATTTCCTAGTACCTACCTGGGTTTTAATTATGACTAGAAGGTGCTGAGTACTAAGACTAACAGAATAGGCGCATGAAATAAAATATCTATAGGGACAGCCTTTTAAGTTCTAGCGGTAGAGCTAACAGTGTCTAAACTCTAAAGCATGTTTGCGAACGTTTCTATACAAATATCCTACTCTACCATTAGATTACTATTAGTCTACTAATTATATCTTACCTAGAGGGTACGTAGTACTTATATGTCAGTGCCTAGAGGCAAAGAACTGCAGATTGCGGTAAATAGGTAAAGCAAAAGAACCGAAAATAATCAAAAATTATGAATCATCTATACTTACATAATATATCATATATCAGGGACAGGGTGTCCCGTAAATCGACGATAAGCCGTAAACCAGTGATAAGCCAAGCTACAATAGTTCTCAGAAAATTAAAAAAAAATCCAAGTAATGTGCCTCAAAAAATACAAAGCTTTAAAAAAATAGAAAAATCGACATCTTGTGGTTTTTTAGTTCCCGGCACTACAAATTTCTACTTTTTTTGTATGTAATCCTGAATAATACTTTTGTAAACTGGTGCCTAAAATTTAAATCAAACGACTCCGACTTGAAAGGAAATGAGGCTTTTTGCCCAAAACAATAATTCGAATAGAATAGTTTGCTCGACTAAATGTACTACGCTTGTTTGGCAGGTAATTTTAAAAGTTAGCGCTGTTAATAAGGATTCCAAAATGGTATGACACTTGCTAGATTGTTTCTTAAATTTTGGACAATATTGATTTTTGTAAAGGAAGTCAGTTTTCGACAATTTTTTCTTACTCACTTAAAATTTGTGTCCCTGTATAATAAAACTGTAGAAATGAAAATTCTGAACATTAAAGATATTCAAAAAATAATAAGCGGTTAATAGTTTTTTGTCTGTCTGTCTGTAGGTATGTTTGTTCCACTATCACACGAAAACTACTGATCCGATTTGAATGCGGTTTTCGCAGATGTATTTGACTCAACATCTGGTGTATATAAAAATTACATTTATTACACCATACATTATTAACTATTTTTTCCTACTTAACATCAACCGGGCTAGCACGGCCAGCAGTAGAAATGCGAAAGTATGGACAAACTGTGGACATAAACTTAAGGTCAGTTCCGATCTTTACCGCGGCTAATCGCGACAAATATTCAGTTAAAATGCCACTTTATAATATATAATGTCATAAAGTGGCATTTTAATTGAATTTTTCGGAACGAAAAAAGATCGGAACTTCACCTTAAGTTTATTTCCACAGTTCGTCTATACTTTCGCATTTCTACTCGTGGCCGTGCTAGCCCGGCTGGTGTATAAAATTTTTCCCCCCACCCCTCTCATGGGACAAAAGAGGAGGTAAGATTTTGTATCAACTGATGAAGTAGAAATACTTTAAATGGCAAAACAACGTTTGCCAGGACAGCTAGTGATTAATATTTTTAGTATATTTTGCTTTAGGAACTCTGCCGATTCTATCTACACAGGGTCTTCGTAGGGTCATTTACGCCTCTAGTCCACCGACGCTGCGAAACGCGAAACAACTGCGAAACTGTGATAGAGCGAGATGCAATATTGTATATAACACGTGTATAACACTTTGTAGTGTGGCGGATGAGACAGTAAAATGGTTCGCCGATGTTTCGCAGTTCGCAGCGACCGTGGACTAGAGGCGTTACTACTGAACTTTGTTATAATTTTATAGAGAAATACTTATCCCTTTCTCACCACGCGTCTTCTGAGTACTTAGTGTAAAGCTGAAGACTCTACCCTAAGAGACTAATATTGTTTACTTCTTAGGTAGTTCGATAAAATTTAAAAAAGACTGGGATTATCAGAGCTTCGCGTGACCATGGAGTAAAGTGGTCTCTGGCGTGACATAGGTATCTCTTAGCGAAGTCAATATCAATCCTAGGCACATATTGGCCCCACCGGCAGACCTAGCATGGCCACAAAAGAAACGCTGAAAGGATAAAAAACTGCCAATGTCCCTTTGTTAGTCCATCACTTCGTCTATTTTACCATAAGAATTTGAAACCTTAACCATAAGAATTTTTAAATGCTGGCCATAGCATGGCCTACTGATGATTATAGATTGCTAACATGTGACTTTTGCGACAGGGTAACGACGAGTCCTGCCTGGCGATCCTGAACAACTTCTACAACGACGGAGTGAAATGGCACGACGTGGCGTGCCACCACGTCAAGCCCTTCGTCTGCGAGGACAGCGACGAGCTGCTGAACTTCGTGCGCTCGCGCAACCCCGGCCTCCGGCTCTAAGCCTCCCGGAATAGTACCCACTCTCCCACCCCCTCGACTACACCTAGTCTACCGCCTGGACTATAGCTAGCGTTTTATCCTAAACCAGATCTTACCCCTGGCTCCGGTCTATCGCCCTAACAACATTGTACAAACCATGTGGCGTAATTAAGTTATTTATTATACGAATAAAACTTTATTTAAATATATTTTGGTATAATGGTGTTTATTTATGTTTCCGCTGTAGGTGAAATGTACCCACGGTGAATTCTCTGTATAGTGAAAGTAAGAATACACAATCGTATGTACGAAGATTTTTGTAAAAAGTTTTATGCACATAATAGGTTTACCTAATTTTAAGAATAAAGTATTAAATTAATTTATGAGATGCATTTTATTTGTCCGATTTATACTACCGAGGATGAGGAGCAAGAATGAATTTTGAATTAAATTTTTCTTGTCATTTAAACCAAGTAGTGAGCCCTAGAACATTTTTTTTTGTGATTACTAACAAGCTATTTTTTTTGTGAGTAGCTTCATTTTGATAACAACTTTTTTATTTGCCAAAACTCTTGAAAGTGGTAGCTAACAGAGATAGAAAGGATTTCATACTTTGATTTGATGGTCCTAAAATACATATTATGGATTGTTCTATTTGTAGGACAATGTTACTCTTAAATTATATAACTATTAACCTACCAATATACAAAAAATCAGCTGGTTAGTTAGGGTTTCGTTTAAGGGTCCCGTAATCAACAAAACTTGGTTGACTACGGTACCCTAAAACGGAGCTTGTTAGTTATCACAAAAAAATTGTTCTAGGGCTCCCGTACTAAAGTGAGTAAAGGAAAGAAAATTCAAATCTTATATTCTTTCAGTTTCAAAATATACAAAATCCTATCGGAACAGAGCCTAATAGGTAAAAGTAACTCATACTTTATACAACTTTAAAACGATATTAAAACTAAGGAGAGACTTAAGTCTAATGATTAATTATTATTATTAAGGTCAGAGGTAAACCGTAGTTTTTGGTGGTCATCAAACAGCTCCCTATAGTAACCGTAGTGCGTGTCCGAGGGGGGCATGGTCACAAATCACAATAGACATGACCCCGAAATATAGATTACTAGCTGTCCCGGTGAACTTCGTGCCACTTAAAAACCTTCCCTGGACTTCTACGAATATTTTAAGACTAAAATCAGCCCAATCCGTTCAGCCGTTTTCGAGTTTTAGCGCGACTAACACATTTGAAAATCCATTTTTATACATAAGATCAGTTATTGATTAATCACTAAGCATTTAGGTGGGTATTGTGCCTATTTTCTACTGTTGCCTAACTCTCCTAGGTATTGTGCTTATTTCTACTGATTTTTTGGGCATACATTAAGAGATAAGTTACGAGTCGTTGTACCTATTATAAAAACAATGGAGCATTAGTCCACAAAATAAAGAAATGCTCTCGGTCAAAATTGTAATTACTGTAAGTAGATCGTGGATAACTTTTACTTTAGTATTTCTTAAACTTTGAGTGTTAATTGGGAACTGTAATTGGTAGCAGTAAAACATAGAATATTATGCAGACAATTCGCAATAGTTTATTGTAAAATGCTAAAACCTAAATGTCAAAGTAATTTCAAATAGAAAGTAAATTTTAAAACGACTTCGATGTCCAATAATATAATTACATAACAATGTTCATTCACATTTCACTGTTATTACACAACTTTTAATAAAATTACAAAATGTCATCGATGGTTTAATAACATCTCAAAACTGAGATCAGAAGATTACAATTTTTACAAATTATAATTACTAATACTTAATAATTTAACAAATATCACCAATTCACAGCACGATCTTTAGTAACAAATACACAATTATATTATGTTTAAAAAAATTGTTATTTAGTGAAAAATGTTAAAGTTGTACTTAGACAAAATATGCAATTTTTAATTACAATCATGATTCACAATAGTAGACAGTATCTTTGATATTGGCGTTTGTTCGTAAACATCCATTGAGGATGGGGACATTGAGCGTCAACGAAGTCTTAATTTAAAGTTTGCTCGTTTTCCCCAATTTTTATAAGTTATAAATGAATACTAGCTAATATTATTTATAATGAGAAACCTAAAAAAACATGAACGTTTTATATATATTACATAATTAATGTAAGGCTTAGTTATTTGTCTTCTTCATCAAAAAAGACGCTAAATAAAAATCTTAGCTAAAACAAATCGAAGTACTTATGATGAAAACCTTAATTTATGTTCAAAGGCCTTGGCCTCAGAAAGCTCGTCTTGAGCGATTATCTGCTTGTGCTACGCTACCTACCTACGTGAAGCGCCATCTTTATACAAAGTAGGGAACAAAAAATCGTAAGTCATGAAAAATAAATACATAAGTATGTATATACAGGTGTAACAAAAATAAGTGATAATACTTTAGGGTGTGTACGTGTTCCTTGTAGAGAGTTCACTGTGAAAGTAGCAGCGCTGAAGGACCAAAATTTTTTTCACTTTTGTATGGGGAAACTTGTGACGCTCGGGCCCTTGCCCATAGAAAAGTGAAGAAAAAAAATCATCTTTCAGAGCTGCTACTTTCACAGTGAACTCTCTACAAGGAACACTTGCACTCCCTAAAGTATTATCACTTATTTTTGTTACACACTGTATATAAGCTAATAAATAACAATACAGTACAAAAAACTAAATTATCTATGTGTAAGTATTAAATATTTTATTGAATTCATCAATCCTTATTTGTTATTGATATCCGTTAAGTCGCAACATTTTTTATACACTTTACTAAAATTTTGTATTAAAATATATGTTCAGTTTTCAATTGTTTGGCATGCTCTACGGCTACCTTGAGTTGAAAGTTTTAGGCTAATGCTAGATCACTGATCAGTAATATATTTTTTTTGGAAATTAAATAGGTACAAAGTTTGCTTCTCCTATTTCTTAATTTGGAGTTGACTTGTATTCAATGTTACGAAATATTTTACACGACCTTTCTGTGACGTCTCAATTTGTGTAATCACAGTTATTCAATAACAAATTGCAGTTAAACAATCAAGATATTTATCTGTGAAGGTTAAAACATGAGATTCTATAGATTTTAATGATACGTAAAAATGGTAATTACTTCTTGATTACTTCATAATTTATAATTTCTACATTGAAACATGTAAAATTATGCATCACTGACCAAAGTCAAAGTAATGAAATGAAATGAAGTGATTGCTTTAAGTCACGTGCTGCAGAGTGCAGATCAACCTGTTGTGCAGATCTGTGCTTGTTGTTAAAATAAATTTGTTCCAATTTAATGAAGTAATAATTATAAGCAGCAGCTATATTTAAGCTTGTTTAGTAGGTTTGAACCTTGAAAGATATCATGAAAGAGAAGTTTGGGGATATGCATGGAGGACGCAGAGGAATCTTTCGACTGAGCAGGGTAGTCTACGGTGCTCGGCTGCGGTGAAGCCACTTAATTTCAGACGTTGTATAATATTGTGTCTTGGCGATGTCAGAAACTTTGATAGCGCAATACAGGATTGTACGCTGTTTGGTTCGCTAGAGTCGTGTCTTGTGCATCGTCCTAGTGATCCGCAGGTTCGAGCGTCACACGAGGGATACGCGGGTGACGTAAGGCTCACGACTCACGACCGTCACTTATTGACTCGTCGCTTGAGAAATGTTTGAGGTCAAATAAAGAAACCGTAATTAACGCGAGGCCGGCGGCGACAAATAACTTTTCATACATATTTGTACGCACTTATATCACCTGGGTTACATAAGCAGGACCGGTATTGTTGTTTGTGCACGAGACACCTCACAACACACCGGACTTTCTATAAATACAAACACGTATCGCGACATGAATATATTATTTTTGAGCTAATGATGCTCTCTCACGAATATTAAGCGAGCTTTGTTCGCGGGACAATATTCTGCCAGGTGCCAGTTAGGTAACTTTCGATCTGTTTGATCTTTACGATCGTCTTGACTCTTGACAATAGAATAGGCAGTGGTTTAGTTTATCGCGTCCCGACGGACGTTGTTTAAAGATAGCTATCCCATATTATACTTGGATATTACAATTTAGGGCTCCCACACAAAACTGCGATTTCGCATCGCATCGCAAATATCTGCGATAAAACTCATAATAAAAATTAAATTGCGATGCGAATTCGCAGTTATGTGTGCCCTTACTAGTTACTACACAAAAAAATAACAGTTCCACTGAATGTACGGCGCGGTGCCGCTTAAGATTAGAACTCTTTCACGAAATGTGTAAAATCTAAAATCTTAGAATTCAATTTTATATTGCCCTTCGTAAAAATGCTCCGGCGCGCGTGACTTGACCCTCAATTTGTAATCATCTGCCACAATTACAAAACAAATCCGCTATGTATTGCTTCCATTACCATCTATGCACTTTATTTACTAAGATTAACCTTGACATTTAATGACCTCGACAAGAGCTAAGAAGGAATATGAGGTTAAAGTAATACTCGCATCTATTAATTATTATGTTCGATGTTCTCGTGAGTTCTTGACATGTTACAGGAGTATGCAACCAGCGGGGAGCATCTTCCCCGAGTTGGAAGGTTATTGTTTCACTGAAACAATTAATTTACATACTATGCTTCTGAAACAGTTTCAGAAGCCACTATGTAAATTAATCAATAATAGATATTTCTTAGTGTGTACATTGTATACTAGATGACGCCCGCAACTTCGTTCGGGATAAAAACTATCCTATGTCCTTTCTCGGGACTCAAAGTATCTCCATGCCAAAAGACAGACAGACAGACAGACAGACACACTTTCAAATTTATAATATTAGGATGGAAGTATGGATTTAAAATACAAAGTTTTTTTTTTTACTATGGAAATATTATAGAATTTATTAATCCATAATGAAAAAATATTGATAATAAAGACAGGCCCGCCCACTAGTAGTGGGGATGATATCAGGAGATTGTCGCCCGGGCAGAGCGAGGCTCTCTCTTGTTCATCATTCACCAGCCGGAGTGGTATACGCCACGTTATCAGAATTGAGGAAGGAAGAACCCTTTATGTTAATTGTAGATCCTTTTATAATATGTATATAAGGTCTATGGTGTCAATTATAGGTTTCATAGCTTCACAAAGGTACAAACACTTTAGCATATTTTGTAACTTGTAGTTGAATAAATAATAATAAGTTGAATCATTGGAAATCACTAATGATTTTTTAAAAAATGACGAACTTAACCTTTTTAGCTTTTTTATATTTAGTATGTAAGTACATCGGGGCTGAGTTAAAACCTATATTTAAAGCGCAATCGACATTCTGATCATTACTGACTATTAGAACGATATTCAATAATGTAAAATGTCTAAAATAAAAATTGAATTTAGGTGAATTTTATGCATATGTTCGAAAGTAATTAAAAAACTTATTATGTATGTATCTTTGCAATCTACAGCAAAATCTAGTTAATAGTTACCTAACATTTAATTAATACATATTTATTTTGTGCGGCATGTTTTGTAAGATCTTGCATCACTATTTAATTGTAGCTTCAAAATTATAATTTGAATTTTAAATTACAACGTAACTTAATTACTTATCAACACGAATAAAATATATCAAAATCTCTGTACCTAGATATTATAGTAGGGGAGGGGAGGTCACTCGAGCGTTATAGAGACCTAGTAGGTTTTTACATTAGGTAAAACCATGGTAAAACTGATAGAAAAATAATAAGAGCGTTTTTTTTATTTTAGCGGTGGGTTCAGAAACCTCAATCGTTTTAAAGTTTTGAAAAAGAAAATATATTCAGAAAATTGCTTATTTAGGTAAATTATAAAATATATATTTTAGACAACAAGGACTAAATCATTTAGTTTAGTGCAAAATAAAATATCTGCGAATCTTAGTTAGGAAAATATGAAGCTTTATTTTTTATATTTTAAAATGTCCCTACAGGCTCACCTAACCTTTGAATCGTCAGTGCTTTATATGAAAGCTTCTTTGGGGTACTTATACTAAACATCCCCTATCTTAATCTGACAGATCCGTTGACATTTGAATATTCAAAAAAAAATTTTTTAACCCACCACGTGAGAAATCTGATTTCTATAACATGATAACTAGACACGTCGGAAGCCTATACGAGCTTAATCCCCTCTTCCCCTCCCCAACTATTATATTTATATCGATTGAACTTCATAAACTTACAGTGTCAACAAAATATTTTATGATGTCGCACTTGCATATAATATCTATTATCTACATTCTCAAACATTATGTCAAATATATACCCGATAGCGAAGCATGCTCTGATACCGAAAGTAAACCGCTAATCCATACTAATATTAGTATTATAAATACGAAAGTGTGTCTGTTACCACTTCACGCCCAAGCCGCTGCACCGATTTCGCTGTTTGGTATGGAGATACTTTAGAGTCCCGGGAAAGGACTTAAAATACTTTTTATCTGAGAAAAATGTACGGCTACCGCGCGATAAACTCATTTTGGCGCAACGGAGTTGCGGGCGTCATCTGGTTGAATATAGTCACGTGGATTTGATCGCTTTGGCTTGTACAGCAAATTATGTGTTAGATTCTTAGTACCTATGCACTTACATATTAGCAATGAACATGCAATAAATGTAGAAACCGCGTCAAAATCTTAAAAATTACATTGACGAGAACTACAAGTTTGTTATCTAAAGATAAATAAGACATTTTTGACTCGTAGGTTTATGCGTAACATAAACATCACATCCACTAAATAACTAAAACAAACAATTGAACAACTAAACAAACATAATTATATATAAAACATAATTAATACGCAAAATATACAAATAATAAAAAACTTGCAGCATGTAACACTATGTAGCTCATAGTATGTAGTAATATGATCTGATGATTTGAGTAATAAGTAATAACCTATAACAGTAACAAATCAATACACCAACATTAAATCTCATTGTGTTGCCAATTTTCATTGCTTTTATCTTTTATTTAATTCCGAATGTTGTTTAACCCATCAAGCCCCGTAAGGCCCTTACGGGCCGCGATAACAAAAGATTTCCAGGAATTGGCGATCGACGGTTTAAACATTTCTTGAAATAATAGAAAACATTTCTTGAAATAATAGATTCCAATCAATATCTCTATAGTTTTGGCACGCAATTTGTAATTTTTATTAAAATTAGATTTAACTTTAATAATTGTTATATTGACTAAAAGAAAATAGCTATTTATCTGCGGCGAGTGAGCCAGCGTGTCGTTAATAAAAATCCAATATAAAAATGACTAAAGCCAAAATAAACGTCATCAAATATAAGAGTTACTCTCCTACTCTAAAAACTTCTGGTTGATAAACCGTACTTAATTGAATACAGCAAAAGACACATTTCATTAGATTGAAATTTACATTAGCTGAACATTTGGCGTATAAGAAGGTCACAACTTAGTTACAAATTGTATGATATTAATAAATAATGATAAAAACTACAGTTATTAACTAGGTGATTCAACACTACAGCTACTAGTTACTACTAGTAGCATGTCGAACTAGGTGGTACGCCACTACAGCTACTAGTAGCATGTCTAAAACTAAGTGGTAGAAATTTCAGATTACATATACTACTAGTAGCTTGTCATAAACTAGGTACAGTACCCGGCAATAAATATTGCACATCGACCTTTGGAAAGTGACAGTCGGCTAATTTCGGTTTTGTAGAGCGTTATCTCTTACGCACGAAATACAAAAAGTCCGGTATATATTAGGAGCTGTTAAAACAATTAAGGTTTGCTTCTTTTGACAATTTTATTATTCTTTGTATAAAATACACCAAATTTTCTATAAGTTCTGGCTTTATATTCGGGTAAAATAAAATAAAAAAAGGGTGTTCAAATTATGTTTACGTATTTAAAATTCTTTTGGAAAATTACAGCTGTAGCAAATTTAGGGGTGTTAACAACTCTAGATATATATTTTGAACTGGACGCGACTGCACTCTATTGAATTTGAACAACGACTGACATAATGTCAAATAGGTGTGTGCTACAAAGATAACGCTCTATGAAACCGAAATTTGCCGAATGTCTCTTTCCAAAGGTCGATGTGCAATATTTATTGCCGGGTATTGTAGTACTTCATTACAGCTACTACTAGTTGCATGTCATAAACTAGGTAGTACGATACTACAACTACTATTCTACTAGTAGCATGTCACTAATTAAGTTAGTTCGGCGGTCAGAGTGCGCGCTGCAGTATGGCGGCCAACAGCGGCTTGTCCCGCAGAGCCGCGCGCAGCTCCGACTCGTCCCACTGCAGCCGCAGCCGCCGCCCGCGCGCGCCTCCTGTGCAACATACTCATAAGTGTCTATACTGTACTCGGCTAAATATGGCGGTAGCGGTCATTGTCACAGGTTACACGGTCAAATTTTCATCAATCTGATTGACGGAATATTGATGGGTTTAAAAATTTCAATTAAAAATACGATCGATCCATCAATCCGTGGCGTACACGATCAAATTTTTGTCAATCCGTACCAGATTGATGGATCAGACTGATGAAAATTTGACCGTGTAACTGGTGACATTGACTCTCACTGTCAAAAACTTGCCATTTTCTATACAAAGCCGCGATTGACGATGAAGTGTCAGATTTTTTTTTATTAAGTAAGGGGGCAAATGAGCAAACTTGTCACCTGATGGTAAGCAACTACCGTCACCCATAGACACTCGCAACATCAGAAGAGCTGCAGGTGCGTCGCCGGCCTTTTAAGAGGGAATACGCTGTCTTCTTGGAGGTAGTGGTGGGTCGTCGACACTTTTTCGATCAACGAAACGAGACCGTTTATCGTTCATCGTAAACTAGTTGAAAAAACAGTTTTTTTTTCGACTAGTTTACGTCTTCGACGAATAGTGTGGTGGGTCGTCGACGCTTTTTCGATCAACGAAACGAGACCGTTATCGTTCATCGTAAACCAGTCAATGACAAAACAGATTTTTTTTCAACTAGTTTTCGTCTTCGACGAGCACTGAACTAAACAATAAACTATGACAAATAAAGAAGTTTTTTTGACAAATCGACTTTCAGCATTAACTGTTTTGAGTTTTGACAAACTTGTTGTCGTTTTGCACTTCGACGCGACGAGTGATGACGACGAACGACGAGGCGGTTTAATCTGTGAGGTGGAAATGCACTTCCCTACATACTCAGTACATACTTTTTTCCAGGCTTAGGACTGGCAGGCAGGCAGATTAATTACTAAAATTTTACATTTACTTAATTAATTTAAAATATCACCACTCATCCGTCGATCGTGTCGTCGCGTCGCGTTGTCACACACACACCGTTCCGGCATGGCAACCGTTCACGCATAAACCAGTTTATCAGTAGACGCTAGACTAGTTTACCCGTTCATGACTAATAAACAGTATAATAAAACGGTTCGTTCATTCAACGCCCATCCCTACTTGGAGGTTTGCAGGTCGTATAGGTCCGAAAATACTGCTGGTGACAGTTCGTTCCAGATAGGGATTGCAATCCCGCAAAGCGGGATCCCGCGCCAATTATTAAGGCGACGCCTTGATAATTTGGCTGTAGCAATGCCGATTTTTCTCAGCAATGACTAAAGCTAAGAAATTAAAGTTCATTGTCAGTATTCATCATGTCTTTGTCTTTGAATTGCCCATAGCATAACACGATTGGACAACTTTTATAACACAGAATTATCAATCGAAAAGACCTCTGTAAAAAAAGGGATTCCTATTTTTCCAACAGCGGAGAGTGATTTAAGGTTCCAAAATTTGTACATAAAATTTTTGAAGCATACACTTTAATATGTGCATAGCTTATATGAAATGTATTTATGGTTTTTAAATTACGCGACAAAAACCATTTTGTCGCTTACGCCCTTTCCATTTTTTGCTGTTCCATTGCTTGTTTTCTATGAGAGGCTGGCCCGGCCTCTCATAGAAAACAAGCAATCTAAAACATATCCAACACGGTTTCTTACTTTAACGCGGCGTCACCTTAATCTGCTGGATCCCGCACCTACAAAACGCGGATCCGCGTATCCCGCATGACACATTTGCATAATTTCTCGGGGAGCCCATATGATGGAATGGAAGCTTTGATAGCAGCGCTTTGTGCCAAACCCGATACTTATAAACTAGTGATACTGATACGACTGTTCGAAAATCAGAGTTTAGGTACGAAAACACAGAAGTGTGACTCGGGATTTTTATGCTACGGGTACAAATCTTCTTAGATTCATCGCAGAATTTAGCTTTAGCTGGGTAGATCACCACATAATAAAAAGTATTTCTAAGTGCAGTGTCAATATCAAGACATCCACATAATCAAAGTCGTGACATCGGGGTCGCTTTTTCAACATTTCACTCTTACCACATCTAAAGTTTTAATAAATCCTTCGATCGGGGATTCTCTGAAATGCTATTGTATTCTATTGTTGTCGCGATCACCGGAGCTCGTACTAGGCTTGATGGTTTAATAATAATAATTAATAATAGCTCTCACAACGGTTTCGGTGGCCAGTTTCCATTGAAACCTGCAGGCCAGTTACGCTGAAGTGATTTTATAGTGCCCAAGTGTTTGCACATTACACAAGAGCACTCTCTATTCCTTACTCTCATAACCCAGTCGGACGGACGACCGACACGACTGGCGAGAGATCAAGCGCAGGATCGACTTTTTACATGTCCATCTGACGCATGGATCATCTTACTTGTCAGACAATTAGGAGATCAGCCTGTATTTTTCTAACCAAACTTAGAAATAACATGTTTCCAACGCGGGAATCGAACCCACGACCTCCGAGTGAACAGCCACGCTCTTATAACCACCAGACCACGAGGGTGTTTTAATTAAACTACACGTACCATTGCCAGCGGCGCGCACGGTGAGCGCCCCGCGCGCCTCCAGCAACGCGCACGCCGCGCCCAGCTCGCCCAGCTCCAGCGGGCAGATGTTACGCGCCGCGCACACCCTGCAACAACCATACATACAACTTGGTTAAAGCTTAGCAAGCGCATTAATTCCAACTAGGGTAAAACGCCTAGTGATTGGACGGTACCAGTTATTGGACAAAGCACAAAAACACAATATTCAGGTTACTTTAAAACTGCTTGTTTTTTAAGTAATAGAACGCCTGATTTAAAAGAAAACAGGTAGTTTTTAAAGCAACCTTAATAAATATAAATATAGTGTTTTGTGCTCTGTCATTGGACAGACTAGACACTAGTGTCTAGTACTGTCCAATCACTAGTCATGTTCACCCTATTCCGCGATTACCGTTCAAGTATTATAATTAACTTACTTTTTATATTCGTCATGAAGTTTTCCCATCTGTATTTCTTTGGTGTTCCCCTTATTTAAGATTAATATTAAGCTGCATAAAATAAGTTTTTGTTGCAACGGCAAACTTTCTTCGACGTCGTTGTCGATCTTGGCGGAGCCGCCGTAAACGTCGTTCAGGACTTGTAGAACCTGCTTCAGCTCGACCGTGGCCGTGTTGTCCTTCATCATAGTCTCGACACACTGCGTCTCGGTAAATTTGCTCCGGCGAGCTAACTCTATGACGCGCCGTCCGATGTCCAGTGCCCTCCTCATATCGCCGGATATCGCTGATATTTTAGCTGCAAAGAAAATAAATAAGCTCAGAGGTGAATTAAAATTGTGCCAGTTTCACAGAAAAACTACTGTTATTTATTCTGGGATCATACGATCGTCAAAAGTAGGAGTTTTAAATCTTCATTACAAATAAAGCTACCACCAAATATCAAATCCATACCTGCTAGCATCTGTAGCGCGACGGGCGAGAAAATGTTCCCCTTGTCCTCATCCGCTAGCACCGAGGTGAACACATCTACGATCTGCTGCTTGGTGTACGGCGCGAAGTGCAGCGTGGCTGGTCGCAGGCCGCGCGCAGCCAATCGCGGCAGCGCACGCTCGGTGAGGTCGAGCGCGTTGGCCACGCCCACCAGCACCGTGCGGTGCGCGGGTACCGCGGCCCATCCGAACAACGTGTACAGCACCGACTGCCGCGCGCTGCCCAGCTGGTCTATCTCGTCCAGCACCAGCAAGCTACAAAATTCAACATCAGGGTTAAGTTTTTCAGTTCAACATACCAAGGTGATATGATGCATTTATAATTTTAATAATTCGACAAGCAGCCCAACACCGCAAGTGGCAAGTCTGAATTTAATGTGTTATTTTTTGCATAGTAAGAAAGTCCATTTTGTCATACGAAAATATCAAACATGTTTGAGTTATTTTTAGCTTAAAATAGTAATTACCTAGGTTCCTGAACAAAAATTAACTTCAAATGCGACATAATTATACATCCTTAAACACTAAAAAAAAATTTTGTATATAATTTTTTTTACTAAATTTAGTACTAAATATTTAAACACTAAAAAATAGAGTAAAATACAAAAAAAATATATAAATAAATAGTAAATTTACTACAAAATATTTAAATACTAAAAAATATTTTTTAGAGTTGAAATAGTATGTAGTAAATATAATATTTATTTATATATTTTTTAGTGTTTAAATATTTAGTAGTAAATTTAGTAAAAAAAAAGTATACACAAAAAATTTTTTTTAGTGTTTAAGGATGTATATGTCGCAGGGAAAAGAGGATATCAGGGATTTCACGATATCCCTATGGATATCACGAACTCCCGGTAGATGCCGAATATTCTTGTTTGTTACGTCTTCTTACTAAAAATATCTAGTGATATGTCATTTCACTAAACTAAATCTAGTGAAATGTCAGAAACGCGGATACCACCGAATAAAAATCGAGCCACTCATTTCTCTCGCTCGCTCTAGTTCCCACACGTGACACGGGCACTAGTGGGAGTGAAGCAAATGCGTCGCTCGAGCTGGCGCGGCTCGTCTAGCCTGGAGACAGACAGACAGACTAACCCTTTGGGTACGGAACCGTAAAAACTAGGATAGTCGAAGAGCTGGAGTACCTGTAGTACCTGTGCGTGTACAAGAGCCTAACCAAACTAGAGATCGACATGCCACCTTTACAAAAAATATTCAACTTGGTTGGCCGCTTCATTTGACGTCAAAAATTAAAGGTCTGAAGTATCTGATGAAGAACCCTTAGCTGGTTTCAACTGTATGATTCAGAGATAATTATGGTGATGCCCCCTCAGATCTGCTATAGTTGCATTACACGTGTGATAATAATAATAATATCTCCCACTCTGGTTTTGGTAACGGTGGCCTGTTTCATTGAAAGCAGGCGAAGAGTAATTTTATAGTGCCCAAGTGTGTGCGCAGTACACAAGAGCAATCTCTATATTCCTTTACTCGCATAACACGGTGGGACGGAAGACTGACACGACCGGCGAGAGATCAGCCGCAAGCCGCGCAGGACCGACTTTTTACATGCCCATCCGACGCATCATCTAACATCTTACTTGTCAGATTCAGATGTTAGATGATCCTATCAAAGTATTATAGTATATTTTATTTATCTACATAATATATTTTTATTGATATATTTTACCTACGCGACACATTAATAATTATAATCATTAAAAATATGCATTCTGATACCGATACAAATGACGATTTCTTATCACTATCTTCGAACGAATCTAGTGACGAAAGTTTTCATAGTACAAACTCACTCAACCTTAACGAATCGCTTTTAGATACTTTTGCTAATGTAAATAAAAATTTCAATGTTGTGCATTTCAACGCGCAAAGTATCCCAGCGCATTACGCCGACATGCTTGCCTCCTTTGAGAACGTCAATCTGGATGCCATCCTAGTGTCGGAAACCTGGCTTAAGCCTTGTCTTCCCTCCACTAGCTACAGTTTGCCTGGCTATCAACTGATACGAAATGACCGGGTCAACAGGGGCGGTGGTGGTGTTGCTATTTACTTGCGTTCACACCTCTCCTACTCAGTTATAGCATCATCCGACCCGTCTTCCTGTGATCTCGAGTACATTCTCGTTGACATATCGTTATCCAAAACTAGAATGTTATTAGGCGTCTTTTACTGCCCATCCCTCCATATTAATTATTTTTCCCTCTTTGAAAATTTGCTAGAAACACACTCACCCAATTACGTACACACAATAATCATGGGAGACTTTAACACCTGCTTGATTAAAGACAACTACAGATCAAAAAAACTACAGTCAATCCTCTACAGTCAAAATTACCATCTAATTCCTCTTCAAGCTACCCACCGTGCTCCGGGATGCTCTCCATCTTTACTAGATTTAATGATAGTGTCTTCGCCAAATTATGTCATTAAAGGAGGCCAATGCTCAGCAGACATTTTTTCTTACCATGACATAGTTTATTTATCATACAATGTACGTCCCCCCAAAACTAAACCTACTATTAAATATCAGCGTAATTTCAAAAAAATTAATCATGACTTGCTTATAGAAGATGCCCGAAATATTGACTGGTCTAGGCTGCATGAGGCGGAAGACATCGACACCAAAGTAGACCTTTTCAACAATTCGATACTTGAACTTTATAATAAGCATGCTCCTATAAGACCCATCAAAATGAAACACCTCCCCGCACCCTGGCTATCTGACGAGATCAAAGTCTTAATATCACTAAAACACAAAGCCAAATCTAAATTTAAAAAAAACGGCACAGACGAGCATCGGGAGAAGTACTTAAAACTTAGAAATCGCTGTAACAAGGTTGTTAGAGATGATCAACGTCGCCACATACACGCTTCTATCGAGAACTGTGACCCTGCCAAAGTTTGGAAATTCCTAAAAACCCTAGGAGTTGGTAGTAATTCCAATCCCTCTTTGTCAGCCAGCAACTTCGATAAGGATCTCCTTAACAACCAATTTACTTCCTCTAACCCACTTGACCACAATACAAAATCACAATTAATACAACATCTGGCTACCTTACCTAAACCTGACATTCCTCCTTTCCACTTTTCTCGGGTCACTGTTGGTGAAATAAAAAAGAATGTCAAAGCAATTTCCTCTAACGCAATCGGCGAGGACAACATCAGTAAAAAAATGATTTCCCTAATTATAGACGAAATTGCTCCCACCTTAGAACACATTTTTAACTTTTCTTTAACCAACAGCGTTTATCCAGCCATCTGGAAAGCAGCGCAAATTTTACCTTTGCCAAAAAAAAGTAAGCCTGTTTCACCTGCTGATTTCAGACCAATCGCTATACTTCCATTTCTATCAAAGGTCCTGGAAAAACTGATTCAACACCAATTGTCATCATTCATTAATAAATTTAATCTGCTAAGCGAATACCAATCTGGTTTTAGGCCTGGCCACAGCACTACAACAGCACTAGTCAAGGTCACAGACGACATACGTTATGCTATGGACAACAAGCAAGTCACGATCTTGGCTTTGCTGGATTTCAGCAACGCCTTTGGTAGTGTAGACCATGACATTCTGATAGAACGACTTAGTGCTGCTAATTTCTCACCTTCAGTGACCGACTGGTTCCGTAGCTACCTCGGGGGGGCGACAGCAGCGGGTTCGTGTGGTAAACGAGTTCTCCTCATGGTCAACTATCACCGTTGGAGTTCCTCAGGGTGGAGTACTACCCCCACTATTGTTCGCCTTATTTATAAACTCCATAACTTATTTTTGTTCCTCTCGCTTTCATCTATACGCAGACGACCTCCAGATCTACACCCAGTCCACCTTGGAGGATCTTCCTACTTCAATCAATAGCTTTAATAGTGATCTTAGGGCAATCTGCGAGTGGAGTAAGAATAACGGCCTTTCCATTAATCCAATAAAATCACAGGTCATTATTGTGGGGAGTCAAGGATTAGTATCCAAGATTGACCGTGTGAATCTACCTCCGGTGCTCGTAGATGGTACTCCAATACCCCTAAGCACGAAAGTGAGAGACTTGGGTGTGTTTTTGAACGATCGTCTTTCCTGGTCAGACCATATTTCCTCAATCAGCAGCAAGGTGTGTGCAGTATGGGGGTCACTGAGAAGGCTAAAAAACGTTCTTCCAATAGGGACTAAAATTCTACTTGCCGAGTCTTTGTTTTTGTCTATATTGGATTATGCGGATGCTTGTTTCACTGACATCACTGAACAACAAATAGACAAACTCGAGCGTCTTCAGAACATGGCAATTCGCTTTATATTTAACTTGCGTAAATATGACCACATATCTGAATATCGCCTCAAGCTTTCTTGGTTGCCCATCCGCCTACGACGTAACATGCGTATCCTCACCTTGCTTTACACCCTGCTATTCAACCCTAAAGCACCGTCTTACCTCAAATCAAGGTTTGAATTTCGAACGTCCGAACTTCAACTGCGCTCTGTGTCCAATCTCCTTCTCCATATCCCTAAACACAATACCAATTTCTATAATAAATCATTCACAGTCAGGGCAATACTGCTTTGGAACTCCTTACCAGCCAAAATCAGGCAAGCTAAAACTATTGTAATTTTTAAAAAAATGCTTAAGATTCATTACCTCAGTATTTCGTAATTATTTCGTGCGAAGGGACTATAAACCTTATAAGTATTGTTTTTATTTATTTCTGTGTATGTAGGTATGAGTATGTATTATATTTAAAATATATATATATATTAGTTTGTTTTTATTTAGTATTTGTGTATTAGTATATTTTTAGAATAGTACTTACCTATAGTATTAGTAGTATATAACCCAATATGCTATTGAATATCTATTATATTTTAAAATAGGATTTAGCGTAATTTATTAAGATTTATGATGAGCCTTATTTAACTTAGTAATATTCCAACTTAAGCTGCACTGTTTTGTAATTTGTTTCCATGCGCCAGAGGTTGCTTGGAAGAAATCGCTTCATAGCGATAAAGCCGCCTTTGTGCTCATGCAGAGTTCATGTAACTTCTTTTATTATGTTTGTACATTTTGAGCACAATAAAGCATATTCATTCATTCATTCATTATCCGTGTGTATACTAGAGCAAGCGAGAGAAATGCGTGGCTTGATTTTTATTCGGCGGTGTCCGCTTTTCTGACGTTTCACTAGATTTTGTTTAGTGAAATGACATATCACTAGATATTTTTAGTAATAAGACGTAACAAACAAGAATATTCGGCATCTACCGGGAGTTCGTGATATCCCTAGGGATATCGTGAAATCCCTGATATCCTCTTTTCCCTGCGACATATATAAGGTCAAATTCCGTAGTACATCCAATTAAATTATGAAAGTGCTAAATATGTAAAAAATTGGACACCCAGACACTTATTATTAATTATAGTGAATATTTATAATCGATTTTTAAGGAATTATTCGATATTTAATCATTATTGTTAAAAATAGATTATAGAGATGTAGGTAATTTGACCACTGCTAACACAATGGTCGTCAATGGTCGTGTTCGTTTCGCATGCGCAAAGTTTAAATTAGTTTCAGTGTTAGTGTCATGTGCCAAAATCTGACAGAAATTGATTCAAATTTCTATTATTGCACATGTGCGAAAACTGCACATGCGCATTGAAATGAAACGAATATGTCTAATCTAACAGCTGTATCGCCATTACTTTTCGAAGGAAAGTTTTCATCAATTTCAATTTGAAATATTTCCGCAGGATCACCAATGAACCCACTTTTTTTTGGGCTTAAAAAATCGCAAATCTTACAAAGAAATTGATAACCAGTTTTTTTAGCCGTTTTTCTTTGTTACAAAGTTACCAATTCTGACGAATTCTCAAAAATTGTACCACTTCCGGCAAAAATTACGTATGATTCATGGAAATTTTAAAATGAATTATTTCACATAACTTGTCGGTAAGGTATTGATTTTTTGGTATCAATCGATGCAGGATGTTTTATTTTACTATATATTTCAAATTTAGGTCAGAATCTTAGAATTTATAAAATATGTTATATACATCCTTAAATATTTTGAACTTAATTTTTGTACAGGAACCTAGGTAATTACTATTTTAAGCTGAAAAATAACTCAAACATGTTAAATATTTTCGTATGAGAAAATGATTTTGGTATTACGTATGTATGAGAATTTCGAGGGTAACCCGGGCTCATAATGATGCATTGCATCATGAAATCTCCGGAATGTTTCCGAAATTTTGGAAGCTTTCGGGAAAGTTTCAGGAAGTTTACTCGAAAACTTCCTGATAACTTCCAAATTTGGAAATTTTGAAAACTGTCATTAATCTTATAAAGACAGTTATGACGTTTAGTTTTGAACGCAAATGACATTAAAATTAGCTAGTTTTTATAGTTTTGATAAAATTTAACATACTTTAGGCAAATTATAGGTATGGATATGAAAGCTCAAAGCAGATTTGTCCAAGTTATTATTCAGTCGCATGATTCAGATAGTTGTTATACCTAAATATTTATTTATCTTAGATAACATTATTTTCAAACATATATTGCTCAGGTATGACTTTGCTTTACAGTTTTAAAGATGAATGCCCAAAAATGTATAGACCAAAAACCCGTAATCGATTCAAACCATTTATATGGGGCATAGTAGACTACATCTACGGTATCCCAAATACAATGTCCTTTTTGGATTAAACAATCACCAAGTACTTTAAAAACGATCGTAACCAATTGACTTTTCTTATAGGAATCTATGATATTTAGGACGACATGATTTTTGAGGAATTAGTACATAGTAAAAACACATTTATATTAGTCTACTGATTCTTATATTCATGTATTTAATATTAAAATATTTATCACTTTTATATCTGAAAGTATGGAATGTCAGTTTGGTATAGAAATGGTATAATCTGTACTTTTAACGATTATTACATGATATCAGTAAACAAGCAAACGGGTCATCTGATAGAAAGCAATTACCGTCACTCATGGTCACTCGCAACATTAGTAGAGCTACAGGTGCGTTTAAGAGGGAATACGCTTTCTTCCGAAAAACGTACGGTGACATCTCTTTTTAGGGTTCCGTAGTCAACAAGGAACTCTTATAGTTTCGGTCTGTCCGTCCGTCTGTCCGTCCGCCCGTCTGTCTGTCCGTCCGTCTGTCCGCCATTTTGCTCAGAGACTATAGGACCTACAAAGCTGTAATTCGGCATGAATGCACATATTAATGATGCCGACAAAACACTGTAAGCACTGTCCTATTCACGGGAGTAGGAAATGTGTTGAATTTAAAAGAAAAACTATCATGGCTAAGAAGACTTCAGTTATTGAGTAATAGTCGATCAACTAAAAAAAAATAACTATTCAGAGAAGTATTAAAGGAACTTATAATTTAAATTCCATTAAAAACGTAACTGAGATGATGTTGTTAGTAATGTATAATACGTTATAAAATATGTACATTCATTGACCATTCAAAAAATATCAAAAACTAACGGTACTACGGAACCTTATATTGCGCGTGGCCCGACGCGCACTTGGCCGGTGTTGGCTTTATTTTCTCTAAATTGTATATTCTTATACGTGTCACCATCGTTTTTACGAGGAAAACACAAAAACAAAGGAAGAAACTACATAGTTGATTCAAAGCGCTGTCTCAAAATCTCAGATTTTTTTTTTCAAATTATCCGTTTCGGTTATGGTTTTGAATAAAATGAGTTACATATTTACAATCTACTATTAATGGTCTACTTTGCTGTATAAAAATTTTTTCAATCGACTATGGGTTTTTTTTTGGGCATTCATATTAATTCATTCAATAATCATTTTATATTATTTTTCTTTGAAACCATGTATAAAATAGTATTTTTTTTTTATAAAAACTAGAAGAGTTTTCTAATAGTAATACAGAAACCTTATTAAAATATGGAATAATTTATGAGCTAAATTTTTTAAAAGTAAGTTTACTCTTTATGTACCTACCTATAGCCGGCTATTTAGGAGCGAATTATCGATTAAACTTCTTTCTAAAGCCATTATGCTGATTTGATCTAATCTAACTAGTAATTTTATATTATTACGTGACGAGTCGAGGGGTCGTTGTTTAGACCAAATTTTTCGTGACACTTCGAAGGAGTGACGTGTAGGGGGTAAATTTTGTGTGGAGAGAAACATTTTTATTTTTTTCCTGAGGTAAATTATTCAGATTTTTGGTAGGTACAATCATGCCTGGTAAGTTTTTATTCACAAATATTCGGCATCTCAAATATTTTGAAAATTTATTTTATTTCTTATCGACATATTTATATTTTGTGCGTTTCAAAGAAAAATAATATAAAAACAGAAAAGTGTCAAGCAAAGTCAATCCTGAGCAATATATGTTTGAAAATAATGTTATCCATACTAATTATAAATATAACAAATGCGAAAGTGTGTCTGTCTGTCTGTCTGTAACCTCTTTACGCTCAAACCGCTGAACCGATTTTGCTAAAATTTGGCGTGGAATTACTTTGAGTCCCAGGAAAGGACATAGGATATTTTTTGTCCCAGAAAAATGTACGGTTCCCACACGATAAACTAATTTCGGCGCAACGGAGTTGCGGGCTTCATCTAGTTTAAGATAAATATTTATCATAGCTATCTGAATCATGTGACTGAATAATAACTTGGACAAATCTGCTTCCACATCACACCTATAATTATACCTAAAGTATGTTCAATTTAATCAAAACTATAAAAAGTACCTACCTAATTTTAGTGACATTATTTGCATTTAAAAATAAATGTCACAACTGTCTTTATAAGATAAATGTCAGTTTCTAATACTTCCAAATCTGGAAGTTTTCAGGTAGTTTTCAGGAAGTATTTCTCAGAAAAAAAAATTCCGGGGATTTTTCATCTCGACATGACACATCTCATTGTCGCGTTGCAATCTGAACAAATCTTTATGCTGCGTCCAAATTACTTATTACAAGTTCAAATTTCGACAGCAAAAGGAAATTGAGAGGCTTCAGTGCGTTTGCACAGTCTGAGTTGATAACTTGATAAGTAGGAGAAAAAAAAAACTTACATTATCTTATGATCTGTACACAAAAACTTTTCAATTGCACTCAAAGATGCCTTTTCACTTGTGCCTGAAGTCTTTATCTTTAACTCCTTGCATATCCTATAGTAAATGCTAGAGGCCGATTTCATCATTGTGCAATTAACATAAACTTGCTGATAGCCATATTTTACCTGGAAGAGATTTTTATTTAATTTATTATAAGCTTTTTGACTTACTTCATGATTTGGACAATGTGAAAATGTTCATTAAAGTTCCTAAAACAACTCATTTACTGCATCAGAATCTCGCCGTATGCACTGTCAGTATTTACAAGTGCTAAATGATTTTTTTATGTATTGAACGTTGTATCATAAAAGCCATTACAACGCAAAAATTGCTGACATTCTGTACTGCTTATTTCAATGGAGTGAATGAAGTTAAAATACATAATCATTTAAAACCCTCAGTTACCTTAGGCAGTTTTAACACATATGACAGGCTTGCCGTTTTTCCAGTTCCTGGCTGACCAGAAATGTATAGCGATCCAGATTGATCACTTTCTAAGTGCTCATATAGAAAATTTTCTAAAAACGCTATCTCATTCTCCCGACTAACAAGTGGTTTTAAACTATTTTCATTGGTGCTGCAACAAATAAAAGTATATTAGTTAGTACGTATGGTAAAATATATACCCAAATACTGTGAACATTACTATAACAAACAATAATGATTTAATGATCTCCTAATGTAACAAGGGACAAATGACAATAATGAGAGTATAGTATAAATACTATCACAAAATACCTACTTAACATCTAAGCTATTTGCAGTGTCCGATTCTTTAACACAATTATCTGATACTACTAGTGGTTTTGCTATCTTCTTTGCAGAGCATGCATCTGTGAAGATAATAATAATTATAATATTAAATCATATAGGTATAAACAACCTAACAATTACTGATCAATGACCATAGATATTAAAATTGCTAAATGCAATGCTAAGGTCTTGTTTCACCGCTTCCTGATAAGGTGCCCCATAGGCTTATTTGACAGATTCTACATACTCTATGTGTCAAGTTAAGTGGTGGATAGCCTTATCAGGAAGCGGTGAAACGGGCCCTAAATTTAAAGAAAATCAAAGTATAGAATACCCACCATCATTAACAATTTTCTCTAGTTTATCTTCATTAATCCTTTTTAAGGTTTTCTTTACAGTGTTGTCAATGTTTAAAATATCTTTATTTTCTATATTACAGTTTTCTTTCTTGCTTGGCAGGTACGTCCTTTTACGTGATCTAAAAGGAATTTCAGTTTGGCACGAAGACATCTGAAATGAATTAAGAATGATCATCAAATAAAATTCTTGAGTGATGAAAAGCTGATTTTTTCGAAAAAAATGCCATACCTTTTTAAGGACTGAGATAATATGAAAACAGAACAATAAAAGAGTAAATCTGTTATTTAAAATATTTAATTTCACACTTCTCAGACAATGCATTATACCTACTTTACACTGTTTTAGAAATCAATTTCTATTTCTTAATATTATGATTACATATTTGAATATAAACTCATTCACATTATGTTGTAATCCATAACAATTAAGGATTTGAAAAATTCTATATTCATAAATAGCACAACATTATTTAATGATAAAAAATTGACCAGCACACATTAATTAAAAAATAATAATTATTATTAAGTTTACCATAACATTAATTACCATTATATACAACAATGAGTTATAGATATAAGAATAGAAATATATCAGTAAAAACTAAAAATACTTTGAATATTATTTCAATGTGCAAATTATTATCAACTGTGATTAATATCCTCTGCATATTATTTAAAAAAATATTTAAATGATTTTTAACAATGTTGTCATACTTATTGTTACTCACAAAGATATAATACACAAATGTAAAAATATTACAGTTAATGTTGAAGTTATGAAACTCTCAGAGCACTATTATTGCTTTTCCTTATTAAAATCATTCTGGGATTGTGCCATGTTTGACATATTTTTAAGCAAATCATACTGTCTCTGTGCTAACCAAGCATTTTGTACTTCCATTTGGTGTCTTAATATATGCGCGTGAGTTAGAAGTTGAGGCTGAGACAGATAGTCAGTCGGTGAAGACATAGTAGGGTTAGAATTTATATTTGAAGTGATTGGTTGCCTAATACTTGTCATTTTTGCCATTGGGACCAATGGTCTTAACTGTTTAGGTAGTGACTTAGCAGGACCTGGAGAAACTTTAGGTGAATCGGTTTTTGCAGATCCCAAATTTGATAGCTGCGTACTTGTAATTTGATTTGACTGATTAGCATTTTGCTCGGAGACATTATTTGCTTGTTTTTCCTCTGCAATCACTAGTTTTGGTGAAGAACTTGGAGAGCGAGTCTGTCTAGGAGATGGTTGAGTAGCATTGGAAGTATTCTGTGAAGATGTTTGAAAACTAGGAGATGTCACATTTGAATTAGTAGGATTTGTTTGCTTCACTGTACTTGACTTTGGTGTAATTTCCTGTTTCAGTGGAGCCTGAGTGCCACTTGGTAAGTTAGGGCTAATCTTCTCCATTTTCAACTGATTTAATGTACTAGAAGATGGAACTCGCAATGGCGTAACATTTGAACCTAATGGTCTGTTAGACATACTTGGAAAGTTGCGAACCTGATTTATAGCTTGAGGCAAGCCTTTAGTTGGTATACCTTGTTTCTTAGCAAGATTAGCAATTGATTGCATTGTCTCAAAAGCTTTTGTTTGTTGTGGTCCCAACTGACTTGGTAAATTATGGGGAGTAGACAAATCAAGAGCCATACTTGACTTCGTTTCTGTAGTCAGACTGCCAGTAGAAGGTACCTTACTTAAATTGGGATTGTTAAGTTTACTAGAGGCAAAAGATTTAGATGTAGCTGGAACCAGTTTTGGAACTTGAGCCTTATTTTTGGGTAATTTATGTTTTTTATCACCTTGTAAAAATTGCTGCTCAAAAGTTTGTTGAAATGTTATAGGCCCTGTTAAATTACCACCTTGCTTTGGTAATTTGGCATCTGCTATAGGTTTTAGATTAGGGACTGGTCCTTTAGCCGATGTTTCTGGAGATTTTATTTGTTTTGTTTGAGAATTACTACCTTCAGTCTTATTTCCTGCAACATTTTTTTCACTTTCAGTTTTTACTTGTTTTTTTGGATCAGTATCGGGCAATTTTAATATCTCTATGTAATTATGTACCGGAGGACTTGGAACCTTATGTTGCACATTAGAAGCTGTGGAAAGATTCTTGTTCATTATATTTTTCTTAGCATCAGCAGTGGTTTGGTCAACAGAACTTCTTGCATCTAATTTTTGGTCTGTCAAGGTTATTGAGAGTGAGGAAGGAATATTAATTTTACAGGAGTCAAATAGTGATTTTAAGGGGTCTCCACTTGTAGGAGTAGTATTTGCACCTGGTAATGATGTTTTTACTTGTGACATTATTTTACTTCTGTCACTAGTTGGATCACAATTATTTGATAAAAGATCCATTCTCAGTTTACCAGGAGTCTGTCCTTTGCTTTGTGTTGAAGTGTGTGGTAAACTAGATTTCAACTCAGGGATTTTCTTCATGACTGGTTTCAAGCTTTCACTATGCTTTGTGTTGGAGGTTTGTGGTTCAGACTTATGGATTTGTAATTTTAAAGGAGAGACCAACTTTTGTGTGGTTGTTGATTGAGCAGATACTGACTCTGTTGGTTTTCTTTTTGGTGAAGATGATGTTTGAGATGTTGAAACATTTCGCTTTTGACCTGCATTTTCTTGCAAGTTCTGTTTCGTAGACAATGCTGGAGGTGGCTTAATATCTTTAACTGGTACTGTGGGTCCCATGGTACTCTGTTCATTATTTGTTAAAGTCTTATTGGAATTTTCAACACCTTTTTCAATAATTTCTGTTTTTATGGGTCTGTCGC
This sequence comes from Lysandra bellargus, assembly GCA_905333045.1. NCBI lineage: Eukaryota > Metazoa > Arthropoda > Insecta > Lepidoptera > Lycaenidae > Lysandra > Lysandra bellargus. The sequence continues at coordinate 9,034,164 of HG995349.1, forward strand.
TTAAACTAGATTTTACAATTGCAGTGCTTGGTGTAACATTTTGACCAGTAGGTAGTTTTGCCTTTTCTAGTTCAATTTTAACTTTTTTAATTTCAGGTAAATTCTTGGTACCTTCATGTTTTCTTTTTAAGCTCTCGTCATTCTTTTCAACTAAGTGAATTTTCTGAGTACTTTCTTTTGGCGATAATAATATATTTTCACTATTTGATTTGAGTTGAATATTTTTAGCAGAGTTATTTTTAGCTGTCAGCTCAAAAGAATTCAAAAACTGTGATTTTTCAACTTCATCATCATTTTTCTTCGTAGGAGAAGTACATCTGGTTTTGTCTGTTGAGCACTGTCCAGGGAAATTTCCATCCTTTGAAAGTTTAGAGGAAAACATACTATTCTTTTTGAAAACTTCCCGAGATTTCTTATTGTTGCTTTCATCAGGCATGGGGCTATCAGTTCCTGAAGACAGCTCTCCTGGATCATTCAAATTAGGTGCTGGACTACTAGCATTAGTATCTTCAGTGCCTGTAGGACTTGATTTTCTATCTGTGAAATGCGACCCTTTTCTGTTCACATCAAACAACCTGTTACGTATTGCTACATAATCTATAATTTGATAAAAAAATCTCATTGGCTCATTTCTTTTCCAGTTGTAAATGTACGCAATATCCATCAGTGTGTAGTAATCAGGTAAGGGAACCCTCTTGTATAATATATCAATAGCAAATTGTGTGCTATCAATATCAAACTTCATACTCAGAAACTTTTTAAGATGATTAATATTAACAACAGCTGGGCACTGTAAATATCTTCTGGGAACTGCTGTATTGGCTTGTGGTTCATTGCTATCAGAAGACTTACTGGATATGCTATCTGCATCGGTTAGGTCTGAATATTCTAGTGAAAAGGAAATTACATCTTCAGGGCTAAATATTATCCTTTCAGTATCTTCACCTCTTTGTTCTGGTGTAGCAGAAGCGGCTGGCCCGGGTCTTGACGAATAAAATTGTTGCCGCCTTTCCATTTCTCTTTGAAAAAGTCCCGGAACTAGCTTATAAACAATATCTTGAAGAGCCTTATCCAGTTTGATATTTGGCTTAGCGGAGTTAATCATCATTTCACACACGGGACAGTAGCTTTTAACTTGCAGATGTTTTATAATGCAACTTCGACAAAAAGAATGTAAACATTCTACAATGGTGGTTGCATCGATATAATAACCGTGGCATAATGGACATGTAATATGTTCATTCACTTCGCCTAGCAGAGTTCTCTGAGGAACCACTGCACTATTGTTTTGATCATCCATTTTAACAACCTTTTGATCGGGTTGTTTATTAGAAGTGACCATTTTTATGATAGCATCACCAATGTCACGTAAAAAAGACTTATACTAACACAAGTTTTCAATTAACTTTTTATGGACTCATAAGTATGTCTTTATTTAATCAATTAGACAAATCTATCCCCGATTTATCAGTACTAAAATACGAAAATACGCGTGAATCAAGATTCGAGGGAACGACCGACATGACACTTTTTTTCTTAAGTTGGTAACCCTGTTCACTGATGGCCTGTTTTGATTACGAATAATAATTTACCTATGTTTTTGTTGCATTAATTCACAAATTATAATTATACTATTGCATTACTTCTTATTCTGAGACTTACTAATGAATTCTTACCTTATAAATAACGTTTTATTGCTTAATCTTTCCAGTATCCACTTTAATAACAAGTTTATCAAAATGTTATTTTGGCGCGAATGTTGTATCGAAAACGTCAGACTAATGTCAAAACTCAAAAAAAGCTGGAGCTGGCAACGGGCATTGGGCAACCGCCAGGCGCCAACCACACAATTTAAAGTTGCTAGACCAAAATAAAACCATAATTAGAGTTCGTGACTTCGTGTGTCCTCAGTCCTCAATCCTCAGACTCCTCAGTTTTTACTTTTCCATTATGAGCATTACCTATAGGCTATAGCCACTGGTCTCCACTAGGATGCTAAATGATTTAGTCAGTAAAATCCACACTTTTCCCGATTTAGTACACTAATTATTAGGATCCTTACATCCTAACTTTCTAAATGCTATTTCACTTGACTAAATCTAGTTACGGAATCATTTAAACGTCTTAAATTTAGTAAAGCACTTATTCCATTTTACTAAGAGCGTTTTCACACGACTCACGACACGACACGACAAAATGCGCTGACGACTCCGGGCGCCATAGCCATACATTTCTTTAAATGTACCGTTTTCACACGGAACGACACCGCAGTTCGAACAGCACGACACACGATTTTGAGATGACAATCCGCTAAAGCGCTTATTCCACTTATCCTAGCTAGGATCCTAGCTTTCTAAATGTTATTCCACTTGACTAAATTTTTTTCGATTTAGGATCCTATGTAGGATCCTAGCTAGGATCCTAAATCGGAAAAAATTTAGTCAAGTGGAATAACATTAGAAAGCTAGAATCCTAGCTAGGATCCTAGCTAAGATAAAGCGCTTATTCCACTTATCCTAGCTAGGATTCTGGCTAGGATCCTAGCTAGGATAAGTGGAATAAGCGCTTTAGTGGAATAAGGACTCCCACAGACAGGCGCGATATATCACGTGATCTATCGCGCGATAGATCGCGTGATATATGTTTTTAGTACATTTTGTATGAGGACGCTCATGTAGTTACACACTGCTGCGCTTTTAACGCCGCGATTGAAGTATATCGCGCGATCTATTCCGCGATCTATGGCATTTCACGTCATTTTTGACAGTTCTCCTTTCAGCGCTCCCGCACCATAGATTATAAAGCGCCTGATATACGGTTTAAAACTGAAGTTTGAAACCATGTAGTGTAGATAGTTGTTTTATGCCAAATTTGGTATTTTTTGGTATAAAACAACGGTTTCAAACTTTAGTTTTAAACCGTCGTTTTAAACAGTCTATCAGGCGCTTAAGTATTATAATACTAGATGATGCCCGCAACTTCGTTGCGCCAAAACTCGTTTATCGCGAAGGAACCGTACATTTTTCCGGGACAAAAAGTATCCTATGTCCTTTCCCGGGACTCAAAGTATCTCCATGCCAAATTTTAGCAAAATCGGTTCAGCGGTTTGAGCGTGAAGAGGTAACAGACAGACAGACACACTTTTGCATTTATAATATTAGTATGGATGTGCTTGAAACACATATATATGATCTCGCACTCATGGGAAATCTTGATTTGAAATAAGAATAACAGTTACAAAACATAATATAGTTCTGACTTTTTACTGCATTTCGAATGTGCCAGTCTGTAGCCGTGCGCATCATTTGTTTTGATAGTTACGATAATAAAATGAAAGAGACAGAAGAAAGTCGCGCTCGCTAACTAGAAATTAAGCGGCAGAACTTTTGCCAGAAACTGTAAGTGCTAACATAGCACCCAAGTTCAAATTCTGCTCAGTTTCCTCAGTGAATGTGGAGCGAACCTTTTCTATTCACAAAAATATTTTAAACTAGACGTTCCGCGCGGCTTCGCCCGCGTAAATTAGATATTTCACAGTAGGGTTGCTGAGGATTCCTCATCCGCTTCCTCATAATGAGCAAGTTCCGCAATATTTTGGGTTCCTCAACCGTTACCGCATCCTCATAAATAAAAAAAAATCCTCATCCGCTATCGCTTCCTCAAAATTTAAGAGGAATTTGTGAGGAATTTCACTGCGCATGCGCGTCGCGTATCCAATCATGGCAACGCACACGCCAGAGCGCGAGAATCAGCGAGAATTTTATCATTCACTCATCTTTTTTCGTGTGCGTGTTGTGTATGTTACTGTGTGCTGAGTGTGAGTTTTTTGTTTCACATTCGATCGTGAATGCGTTTGGCGTTTACTAAGATTTTGTATGGGATTACTCACTGGGCTGGGCTCACTCCCGTGAGCAGGTGGCGCTGTATAAATCCCATACAAAATCTTAGGAAACGCCAAACGCGTTCACGATCGAATGTGAAACAAAAAATTCACACTAGGCACACGAACTCCTCCTTCCTCCAGCAGTTCTGGACCGATTTTGATGATTCTTCATTGTGTGTGTTTCGAGAATGGTTTAGATTCATAGTTTGGTCCACTGGAAAATGCCCTTTTAATAATTTTTTGTGTATTGTTATGTACAGACAGGACAAAGGCTTTTGGGTTGGGTCCGCTAGTATTTATAATTTCCTATCATCCGATTCCTCATCCGCTTCCTCATCCGCATCCTCTTCCTCAAAAAATATCCTCTTCCTCATCCGCATCCTCTAAAATTGCGCGTAACAATTCCTCTTCCTCCTCCTCTTCTCATAATCACTTCCTCAACAACCCTATTTCACAGAAAAATTAGTCCACAAAAAAAAGCCTATGATTCCCACGTGGTCTACTTCTTATCTGATCCAAATAACAGAAAGAATGCTCTAGTAGTTCGTGAGATAAGCCCTTTCAAATAATTTCCTCCGTTTTTTCCACATTTTCCTCTATTCGCTTTTATTAGTCTTAGCGTAATAAAATATAGCCGTTAGCCTTCCTCAATAAATGGACTATTTAACACTATAAGAATTTTTCAAATCGGACCAGTAGTTCCTGAGATTAGCTCGTTCAAACAAACAAACAAACTAACAAACTCTTCCGCTTTATAATATTAGTATAGATGACCGTAGTCACAATCTTACTACTGAAAATTTAGAAAAATATTTGATTGCTAGATTTGATTGCTAAAGGTAACTTTACAATAATTTTAAATAATTTTAATGTCATATTATAATGTTACTGTACGGTCTATTATCGCCTATTAAAAATAATTTACTAATTTTAAATGCAGATCTTGAATTTGCATATTGTCATATAATTATGCATATTCTGCCAATTTTCGTGCATATTTCAAGCTTTTTTCATGCATATTTGCATGCATATAACATGCTTTTTATGTTGCATATAATCCGGCTGGGCTTCAAATAACGTTATTTTTTCATAACGTTACTGCTTCAATGGCATAGATAACGTTATGAAAATTTACCCGATATTAAAAATAACGTTAAAAATGGATATTAATAACGGTTAATGTTATAACGTTATATAGGATTTATAACGGTAAATATATGTTCTTTGATATTTGTTATAGTCCGTCAAGAAAGTCATGACAGGCGGGAAAATTTTCTAAACGTAATCACGCTTATAAGGTGTATTTTTTTCTTTGTATTTTCACACAAATCTCGCAAAAAAAGTGGGCTGCGAGTGAGATTTAGTGCACCGTGCACGATCGCATACCTGATACCAGAAAATAACGTTATATTTACCGTTATTATTATAACGATATTTGTTCGTTTATACATTACGCATTTTCATCCCCTTACAATCCCTTTTTCCAGTTAAAAAGTAGCCTATGTCCTTTCTCAGGCTTTAGACTATCTGTGTACAAAATTTCAGTAGTTCAGTAGTTTTGGCGTGAAAACGAGACAGACAGACAGACAGACACTTTCGCATTTATAATATTAGTATAGATTAAAACCGACTTCCAAGGTAAAAACAAAAGTAATACTTACCTACTTATTCTTAATCTAAAAAGAATCAAATAATTATTATTCCTTATTACAGTGGCGTCTTCAGACTTCGCCTAAACCTCAACTATTTCTGTACTCAATCTTCGTACTTTTGAGGTCAGTACCAGCCCGGAAAAGTTCTGAGATTCTTGACATAGCAATTACGCTAAGGTAAGCTGGTACCGACTTCAAAAGCATGAAGATTGAGTACAGAAATAGTTGAGGTTTAGGCGAAGTCTGAAGACGCCACTATAATAAGGAATAAGAATTATTTGATTCTTTTTAGATTATGAATAAGTAGTATTACTTTTGTTTTTACCTTGGAAGTCGGTTTTAATTTTTTGTTAAAAAATAATAATTTTACACTTTTTTGTGACGACAAGGCTATAATATTATAGCTTGTTGTGAGAGTTGTACATATTAGTCACAGGCTACACGGTCAAATTCTCATCAATCTGATCCATCAATCTGATTGACAGAATATTGATGGTTATAAAAAGTTCATATTAAAAATACGATCAATCTATCAATCCGAGTCGTACACGATCAAATTTTCGTCAATCAGTACCAGATTGATGGATCAGATTGATGAAAAATTGACCGTGTAGCCGCTGACTTACTAGCGGTCGCCCGCGGCTCCGCCCGCGTGGATGTCGGTTACGGCTGCAAAAAGCCTACCCAGGAAAGACTCGGTCAGCAAAATGATTCCCAGGTCAATTCACAGACTCCGACACTGACATCGACGACGCGGACGCAGTCATTATCCGAAGGGTGTACAGTGCACACTGCACAGATTGTCTTCCTCCCGCAAGCGCATCTCGCTTGGTGACGCCCACTATCGTAATATTATAATTTCGCCATAATTTCAAAACCAATCCAATTTTAATCATTCAAAGACCAAATTTTATTTACATAAACTGTACTTAGTGATGAAATGATTTGTTTTGATAATGATTAATGGCATAAGTAAAATAAACGCGTTTAAATGTTGTCCAAAAAAATTCAAGATTTTTAAATAAAAAAATTGTTATTGTGCCTCACTCGACATAAATAAGTATAGTGTGTCGCGGATTTTTTGTAGATATTTATAAGATCTACAATACTTAGAACATTTTATGGTTCTATCTTCTATGGTTTCGGCAGCGTAGGTACGCAAAATAAGTAACTTTTCTGGTTGATTTTTGAAGTGAAAACTTCTTTAGCGGCGTTGAGCACTTTTGTGGGATGGGTAAAAACTGTGAAACTCGCGCCAGATTTTCGTGTTGATCGAAAAACCATACAAAACGCGTAAGACGGTTGGAGAGTAGTGTTTTGCGTCGAACTCGAACTCGAACGAACTGTACAGTCGGGGAAATGAGTTGTTTAGCAGAAATGTACAGTCAGGGAAATGAGTTGTTTAGCAGAAATGTACAGTCGTGTGCTAAGCAGAAATGTACAGTCGGGGAAATGAGTTGCTTAGCAGAAATGTACAGTCGGGGAAATGAGTTGTTTAGCAGAAATGTACAGTCAGGGAAATGAGTTGTTTAGCAGAAATGTACAGTCGGGGAAATGAGTTGTTAAGCAGAAATGTACAGCCGGGGAAATATTTTGTTTAGCAGAAATGTACAGTCGGGGAAATGAGTTGTTTAGCAGAAATGTACAATCGGGGAAATGAGTTGTTTAGCAGAAATGTACAGTCGGGGAAATGAGTTGTTTAGGAGAAATGTACAGTCAGGGAAATGAGTTGTTTAGCAGGAATGTACAGTCGGGGAAATTAGTTGTTTAGCAGAAATGTACAGTCGGGGAAATGAGTTGTTTAGCAGAAATGTACAGTCGGGGAAAATTGTGCTAAGCAGAAATGTACAGTCGGGGAAATGAGTTGTTTAGCAGAAATGTACAGTCGTGTGCTAATCAGAAATGTACAGTCGGGGAAATGAGTTGTTTAGCAGAAATGTACAGCGGGGAAATGAGTTGTTTAACAGAAATGTATAGTCAGGGAAATGAATTGTTTAGCAGAAATGTACAGTCGGGGAAATAAGTTGTTTAGCAGAAATGTACAGTCGGGGAAATGAGTTGTTAGCAGAAATGTACAGTCGGGGAAATGAGTTGTTTAGCAGAAATGTACAATCGGGGAAATGAGTTGTTTGCAGAAATGTACAGGTCATGTGCTAAGCAGAAATGTACAGTCGGGGAAATGAGTTGTTTAAATGTACAGTCGGGGAAAGAGTTGTTTAGCAGAAATGTACAGTCGGGGAAATGAGTGTTTAGCAGAAATGTACAGTCGGGGAAACTGTCGGAAAAAAAAAGCTGCTGTCGCGACAGTTGTCTTGCAGGTGGAAACGCGGCCTTAATCAGCGCAACTCATTTAACAAAGAACTCATTTCCCCGACTGTACATTTCTGCTTAGCACAATTTTCCCCGACTGTACATTTCTGCTAAACAACTCATTTCATATTTTTTATATTTTTTTTTAATTGGCAAATCTTAAAGAGTTGTTTAGCAGAAATGTACAGTCGGGGAAATGAGTGCTTAGCAGAAATGTACAGTCGGGGAAACTGTCGGAAAAAAAAAGCTGCTGTCGCGACAGTTGTCTTGCAGGTGGAAACGCGGCCTTAATCAGCGCAACTCATTTAACAAAGAACTCATTTCCCCGACTGTACATTTCTGCTTAGCACAATTTTCCCCGACTGTACATTTCTGCTAAACAACTCATTTCATAATATTTTTTATATTTTTTTTTAAATTGGCAAATCTTTTCATATTTGATGGGGGAAGCCCTCAATAGCATGGACCTATGGGTGGGGCTTCCCGCTCGACTCGGGAATTTACCTGTTGAATGTATAAAAACAGAAATTCGGTTTAATTTTTTTTTAATTTTCACTTTGACTTCAGTGATGAGGATGACTAATGACTGATGACAGATGGGAAAAATTTTCTTAACGTAATCACGCATAAAAGGTGTATTTTTTTCTTCGTATTTTTACATAGAACGCTTATTACATTTTAAATATGGTCAAACCTTGCACATTTTTATCTCGAAATATTAAAGTTCTCATATTTTTTATTTCATTTAAAAATTTCTCGCCTGTCATTACTTTCTTGACAGACTATAATAATATAGGTTGTTATATTTTAGTCTGTAAGTTTTTTAAATAAATAAACGAATTTGATTGAATATTTTTTTTTGTCAAATTACCGATTTTGGGTACAAATATACCGATTTTAGCTGGCAATTCTTTCTTTTTCTTCTTTTTTGGCAACTTGACACAAAGGATGTGTATGTTGTGCCACAGACAAGGTAAAAAGGTAAGGAATATGGCGGGAAAACCATATTCCTCCTATTATAATTTTCATCATCGTTTTCATGTATCGTCAGGTCTAAAGTCTAGTCAAAGTCTAAGTAAAAGTCAATACAGTCAAGGAGTCAAGTCGGTCGATTCAGTAAAGTGGTAGACGCTTTACTGAAACTTTCGATGGAGTTTTGGAGGGAACACAAAATAGCACGTTTCTGGATATTACATCACTTTCCTACACTTGTGCATGAACACGAATATCTAATGGTTAATATTCTACCAATATTACACATTAAAAACCCAGCTAACACAATTTTAGGAAAATAATACAAAAACACAACAGCACTCTTTCACATGCCCGCCAAAACCCCCGCTGGCAATTCTACCGATCTCGCTCTATGACGTTCGAGACCAGTGTTGTCACATCTACCAACTTTATGGTAGATCTACCAATTTTACCTCCCTTCTACCTATCTACCAACTTCGGTATCAAATCTACCTATTTTTCAACATATCATTGTTCACGTACTTGAATTAATAATAAAAGTTACAGGCTACTCGGGTAGCATTTTGGTATATTGAGTCGTGGTACAACATTTCCTTCAGCATTTAACGAGCTGCAGCTGTTCTGAGCCGTTCACTCACTTTCGAAACGCAGATTAGTCTGTGAACGGTCCGAAATGTTACAAGAGTGGTAACAAAAAATTTAAAAGATTGATCCTGAGCCCGAAGTATTTTGGAAACATGTTGCAACAATAAAAAAAAAGAGACCAGTCCCCAATGTTTCCCCTGCTTTGTGAGACAAGTACTTGCACTTCCACATAGCAGTGCAAATGTTGAGAGACTGTTCTCCTCAACAATTTAAAGACATGTCAGAGAAACTCACTCAGCAGTCAACACTGGAAGGTTTGCTTCATGAGCCGAGTGCTGAACATTTAAAATCTATACTAATATTATAAAGCGGAAGAGTTAGTTAGTTACTTTGTTTGTTTGAACGCGCTAATCTCTGGAACTACTGGTCCGACTAATATTATAAAGCGGAAGAGTTTATTAGTTTGTTTGAACGCGCTAATCTCAGGAACTACTGGTCCGATTTGAAAAATCTTTCAGTGTTAGATAGCCCATTTATCGAGGAAGGCTGGCTATATTTTATGACGCTAATACACACTAATAGGAGCAAAGAAATAGAGGAAAGAGTGAAAAAAACGGGGGGAAATTATTTGAAAGGGATTATTTGAACGCGTTAATCTCAGAAACTACTAGTCTGATTTGAAAAATTCTTTCAGTGTTAGATAGACCATTTATCGAGAAAGGCTTTAGGTTATATTTTATCACGCTAAGACTAATAGGAGCGAAGAAATCGAGGAAAAATTGGAAAAAACGGAGGAAATTATTATCTTAAGAAACTACTGGAATAATTTTTATGTTATTTGGCACACATGAAGAATAGACCACGTGAAAGGACATAGGTTTCTATTTTGCGGAAAAATATACGGTTTCCGTTACATTCCTATATTAGGCGGGCGAACGCGCGGAACATCTAGTTATTCAATAAAAATATGTATAAACACTATCAATATAACTCTCTCTATAGATAAACTAGCATTTTTTATTCTAAAAAATTTGCTGATATGAGGGTGGTAGATCTACCAACTTTTGGGTCTAACATCTACCTAATTCTACCAATTTTTGGCATGACGTCTACTGATTTTCGAAAATTCGGTGTCAAAGAGGATGTAAACTGTATACTACGTAATATTCGGTGTGACAACTGACAACACTGTTCGAGACCATAGACTAGTATATATATTATTTGTTCGAGACCACTGTTAGCGATCTTTCTTTTGTCGACCTCTCCGTGCTTGTTTGCACGTCTTTCTGAATCGTATAAAATCTTCATAATCAGAGGGGTTTAATACCTTACTTTTAGTAAAGCCTTTCGGCTTCTAGCACGTCAACATGAGAGCAAAGGTATTTTATCATAAAATTGTTTCAAAATAAATGTTTTGTATTCACTTGTAAGACCGCACATTGTACGAATTGTTTTTGTTACAGTGGCGTAAGAAGCGTATGCGAAGGCTAAAGCGTAAACGCAGGAAGATGCGTGCGAGGTCTAAATAAAATGGTAAGCTAAATTTTTATATAATATAATGTATTTTACATATTTATGTACTTCTATAGTACTAATGTAACTCCTATAACCTTTTTATTCTCACTAAGTGTTGCTTTCATTGATAGATTTCTAAAATCCAGTACGATAAATGATCTTGAAAACATTGTAGTCCCATCATCAGCATGGCCATTAACCACATGTAGTGCACAAATAATAAATTATGCACTTAACAATTTAATATATTATGTAGGTACGATAGAGCAACTGTTCGAATATGCATGAAACATTGCATAGAACTTATATTTATGCAACATAACCTAATGGTGGCACAACGAAACTAGCCGGTTTCGCAGTAAATAGACAATGAATAATTATTAAAACATGAATGCTACCTTTCATATTTTGAAAGTTGAGGTTATGCTTATGTCTGCCACCAATAAATTACTATATCAGTACCATCAGTACTATTGTATAAAACCAACTTAAGCATTTGAACCTGTACAATTATTAAATACATGTGTTATTGTCCGAAGCTAAGCCAGACTAAGCTACTGAAATCTACTCTGACTTCACATTGTTATCTATCATGTGGGTAAGGCCGCCAGAATTGTCAAATAGTGGCACAAGATTTTGTGTTACATTTCTATACGACGCTTTAATACAAGATAAAATTTGTGTCTGGGTTGGTTGGTTGACACAGGTGTACAACATGTAAGTAACTCACAACTTGAAAACCATTACTAGGGCTCATCATTACGAATAACTTTTTGTATGGAAGTAACAGTGAAATAGTGAAAAAATAAATCAGCTGTTCCATACTTTTCAAGTGAAGTTAATTGAAATAAAATAAGTACCTATTTTTTTTTTCACATTTTCAGTGTTGCTTCCATACAAAAGTAATTTGTGATGATGCCCGAGTAGTAGTTTTCAAGCTATGCATTAATTTAGCTACACGTTGTATGGCCGTCCAAATACCACTATGCATTCGGCTTTATAGATCGATTGTGTTACGATAACACAAATGTAACACTAATGTAATATAATCGTAACACAAATGCAACACAAAAGACTTAGAATTTACAACAATTTTAGATTATATTTCGGTTATTTATTGCAACTAGACATTAGTGGGCGATTTATAATATACCTTTGACCTAATCGCTAACAAATATAATTAAAATATCTGTTTATTACCTTAGAATTCACATTTACTTTTATTTTTTTCCACATAAACAAAAACGTAACAACCAGTCTAAGACTCATTTACTCCTGAAACAATAAACCCAGCATTTAATTTTGTTGATGACAGTGCTGCCGTATTCACACTGCATTTGCACGTTGACTCTTTAAATAGTAGCTTTGGGATAAAAATTCGTCACACAAATAATACGTAACACAAAATAAAAAGCCATATTTTATTTTAAACTATCGATAAAACAAGTCAGTTGAAGGGTTTGCAATGTGTGGCTTACGGGAGACTTATCGAAAGATGTGTTTAGTTGAAATAATGTTTAATAACTGACTTAATAACTAATTAACCTAACTTATATAGGAGGGAGGTGAGACGCACACTACACCTCCCTCGTTTTTTTGAAAAAAAAAATGATTACTTACATTTTTTTTTACTTAAACACTATAGTTAAATATAAATCATTTCATAATTATTATCAAATCATTAATGTAATAAGCTACAATCGAATTCTTAAAACGTAAATAAGTACCTACTTTAATTTTTTATTCTCACTTATTCTATTATTATCTACCTTACAATAAATACAAATCTGTATTGCTTGATTTAATTGAGATTATTATTAATTTTTTTTTACATCAGTGATGGGTGACTGACGATGTTATCTTTCAATACACAAACATAATATACGACATTAAACACTTTTTCAGTATTTTAATAAAACTTTTTCACATGGTTACTTTGCATCTCTAATTATTTTTATTACGCCCTTTAAAATATAAACTATGTATCTCCTTTATTTAATGTCTTATAAACTTCTATAAACCTCTATTGATATTATTATTACTACACAAAATACAATATTTTCTTTTATTATTGATAAATTCATTTTTTTTTTATACCTTATTACTAGTTACTGTTTCATACTCATTATTACTCATTGATTAACTTATCAATATTTTATTAATCCCCTTGATTAGTGGACTGGCCAGTCACTTACATTTTAAATTGTCGTTTCATATTAGGTATACCTTAATTCATTAGCTCTTAACTCTGTTTGTCATTTTTCATGCATGCATGCCTTTCATTTATTTATATTACTTTCATAACATTACTGGTACATTTTATTTTTATTTATAGTCGACTGTTTTATTTATTTTATGGTACTTTTATTATTTTATATACTTTGTGCGCACTTTTATTTGGTACAATACATTTTATTTATACAAAATTAAACGGGACCTTTTTTAAGACTAACCAACAACAAAAAAAAATGTCTCCAACCATTTTACTTAAATGAAGGATTGTTCCCGCCGAGCATGCTCTAAGTACCATTTATTTTGTACCATTTTGTACCATATTTAATACCAAGGTTCTTTTAAGGCTACTTGACCTCCAACTATTCTCACAGAGAAAACTCGTTTACACCGTGATCGAATGAAGGATTCCCTTGCGTATTTTTTTAATGCTCTCGGCATTTTTTTTTCCCTCAATGTACGTAGCATTTTAGCTAGTATTTTGTACCTAATGCTCTATGGCATTTTTAAACCTATTTTATACCTATGCCTAACAAAAAGACCCATTCCATAATTTTATGCAATAAATATTTAAAATATCCTTAACTATTGGGTGATCAGGCCAACAGCTACTAGACATTTTAAACATTGATGCAACCCTATCAACCTATAAACAATCCTTTTTCAGTCAAATGCCTTCTAAAAACACTAAAACCCTTATTTCCTAACTTCAAAATAACCATTTCTATACCTAAATAATAGCTTTAAGCTATTTTGCAAACCAAATATCACATTCCTAATCCTTTCTACGTATTCGTACGTTCTAATATTACGTCATAATATCTCGTATGAACGTAAATATTTTTAAGTAAATCCGTGTAGTCATATCCAGTCTCATTTCTTAGAAAATGTAGCCAATCAACTTACTAAAGTAGTTAAAAAGAATTTAATACATTTTCAAGAATTATTTCTCCTTGTCTCTATATTTTCATAAGTTCACTGAAAAAGTATGTTTATTTTACATAGCATAATTTACTTTTTTAACATATTGTTATCTAAGTACATCTTTTATTTTTGTTTCTCTTTCTCTACTATTTCACTTTTATTTTACCTTTAATTTTACATTAAGATTTACAAAGTAACCATGGAACCAATTCAAAATAATTTTAATAAAAATTTATATGTAACTTCTAAAATCTTACTGAATTTAATTGTGTCGGAATACATAGCAACATAACATTATATAAAAATCATAACATCCTAATCCCCACTTAATTTATTTTACTACTATTTGTTTTAAAAAAATGCCTCTTTTGTCTTTAATTAAAATATTTAAGTCGTTATTGTTTATTATTCTTTATCATTATTATTTTTCTTTAATTACAAAATTATTCATTAATACCTTCTAAGTTCAAATTAAATTGAATTGATATAGGTACATAGCAATATTACCTTTTTTAATAATTTTTATTTACGTTTATTAAATGCACCTATTATTATTAAGTATAGTTATTTCAAATATCATCTATCCTTTACATTTTAAAATATTATTATTAATTATTCTTTGATTTTAGTATTTTTACATGAAAATAATATTTTCATTAATTTTTATGTACATAATAAGTTATTGCGCTTTTTCATTTACTAATTAATTTGAAATAGTCATAAATTGACAACTGAAAATAAACGAATGTATTTTTAATAACTATTTAAAATAAATTTCAAAAGTAATTCATACTTCCTAATTAATTTTGAAAAATCAAACTATTTAAAATATGTTTATAATTTATTTTGTAAAATTTCAAAAATAAAATTTTAATTGCCTAATTGTAAATTTATCAACTGCGTAATGTAGTATTTAATTTTTAGAGCGACCAAAAAAAATATTTTAGCAAATTAAATGTTGTATCTTTAGTTAGTAGTCTACTAATATATATTCTGTGGTAGTAGCAGAAAGTTAATTTATTCTATTAAGTACGAATTTTATTTATATCTTATTTAAAAACATACTTGTTAAACAATAATTAGTTCCAAAAATTTAATAAAATTCATGCCCTGGAATGCATGCTGATTACGATTGTAAGTTTGGCAACAAATTACTGGTAATAAATTACTGGAATCATATTCAATATAAATATGGACTGCGCTTACATGACATATTTGGATGCATAAACTCATTGCATCACATTTTTTATGTTTAACTTTGTACCAAATATGATGCACAAAATGTTTTGATATTGTTATGCGAAACCAAAATATGATGATCTCTTTTGGACCACCCATATTGTACTGTACTGTAAATATTAATTAGATTTTTGGCAACTGTGACACAAAACAAAAAAAAATGTATTTTCACAATTATTAATGACAACAAAATATTAACATTTTAATTTTCACTCGTGACCCATTTGAAAGTTTATGTAAAAAAATGATAATACACATAAAATAAAGAATGAATCTATTAGTGCTATTAAATTTGAAGAGAATATTATAATTTAACTAATTAAGTGCAACGACACTTTAGAGTATTGTGGAAAAAAAAATCATAAAGTTTTAAATTAAAGAACCACTATCGCAAAAAAAATTTATACCTTTTAAGCACTTAAGAAATGTATGTTGATTAAAATTCTTTAAACAAAGATTATACTTGGTACAACCCTATGAATAAAATATATTTAGCCGAACAAAGAGCATCATCCTTTTTATAAAGTCGGTTAGAATAGTCTACTTACGTTTCGTTGCGCGAATGCTGAGTTGGCACCGCGGACATTTGACGCTTTTCCCACAAAGGCGTTGCATACCGTGGAAACTTAGCTGAGGTGTTTTAACCTACCTGCTTTAACCAACTGCGCATAATATTCGATTAGTTATGAGTTGCTATGTATTCCTCTATAGTATAGTTATACCAATAACAAAATTAATAACCCTTCAACTCTGTAAAATTACCTTTGTTCTTAGATACAATTTCCTATTTTTAAAATACTTTGATAATACCACACATATTTCTTTCTTATTACACTGTAAAAATACGGTTAAACCAAAATATATTTGTGCTACTCATACCAAAACTTACTTTATATGAAAATTCATCGTCAACATTCTGTATAAAATTTTTAACTTTTGCTATACAACAGTACAGTAACTATTACTTAATAAATCCACATTCTAAATTAAAATAATTATTTCCGAATACTTGTTCAATTAACATTGTTTTCTTTTAATTTAACCTCATTCAAATGTAATATTAAATCGTTATTTTCCAAAAAAAAAGAATACAAAATTTTTGCAAGTTGCAGAATAATCCCATTACTTAAAATTAATTTTACTCTCAAAACACTAAACATGTAAAGGTATTCAAAAAGACTTTTATTGCGTTATATCTCTAAAAACCTTATCCAAAAATGATTCTGAATAATTTGATAATGATTATTATGCTTTAAGCAAAATTAATATGCACACAAAAAAATAGTAGTACCTGGGGTAAATGTCTTAAATATATTAATTACTGCAACTATTTGAAAATTCCAATAAGACAGTTACCTATTATAAAACATATTATCAAAATATTACCAACATTAAAAATTTCGCAAAAACTAATTTATTACATAAAGCAATCTGACTTTCTACTAATTAATTAACTGTTAATTTTTCACTTTACTTATTTTTACCGAAATCTTTATTCCAAAAATTTAATTTATTTTTCTCAAAACTATGTTAAATCGAAATATTAGACATAAAATTGAATATATTGTTAAATGTTAAGTGAAATTCTACTACTATTATTTTTATTATGTACTTACTGTATGTTATATTTCTAATTATATTTTTCAAACGGAACATAAAATTTAAGTTTAGAAAAATTTGAAACATAATTAATTATACTCTTCCATTACATACCGCTGTAGTTACAAATTGAATGACATATTATTTTATTTTATTTTAAAATTTTGACATAAAACAAGTACTGCTAAAATCGCATTTTTCTATCCTCTGTTCTTTTCCCGGCTGCATCTACTTCCGACACGAACATCTCCCGGCCGCCTGCTCTACATTCCTCTCATCCGACTCCAACATCTCCCGGCTGCCTGCATATTCCACTCATCTGACACCATCAACTCCCGGCTGCCAGCTTTGCATCTCCACACCAAAATTTTGATTTTCTTCCAACGGTTTTTTTTTTTCAGCAACGTTTTCATACACTTAATTAATTATTCTCATCAATTATTCTTCTTGAAACTTTTTGATACATTTATTTTTAATTTATTATTTTCCACTGAGTCTTTTTTTAACTATTATTATATTTATATTTCCACTTCTGACAGATTTGTATTTATCTTTTTTTAGTCTCTACACTATTTACTTATTTTTAAACCTACATTTTTTTTAATCACTAACGGCCGTTCAGTTCATAATATTTTTGTCCACATTTACCACTATAATTATTGTCCACATTTTCAGTCACTATAAATTTCACTTTTAACATATTAAAGATAGTCTTATTTTAGTTTCATGTTTTTTATTCACTTCTACAGTCCCTGTATCCGCTGCGCAGCGCTGCCGCAAGGCAGCACTGGCAGGGTCGCCATGCAATGTGTGGCTTACGGGAGACTTATCGAAAGATGTGTTTAGTTGAAATAATGTTTAATAACTGACTTAATAACTAATTAACCTAACTTATATAGGAGGGAGGTGAGACGCACACTACAGGTTTTCGCAACAATATTAATATTAGAGCAAGAGACTATCATCTAAAGCGCATCACACACGGTGAAGATACTATAATATTTTATCTTAAGATGCCCAAATATAAAATATTATAGTATCTTAAGCTATCACACACGGCTAAGATACGTTAATATTAAAAATATGTTCATTTCCTTACGAGTCTGCGTTAGTGCCACACGTATTCCTTGTTAGAGTTCTATATTATGTATATAGGGTGATTGACTATGAGTGATACTGCCTTACTTCTTGATTTATTAGACAGCTCCTCAGACGATGATTCTGATATAGAATGTGAAATGCAGATTGCAATAGCCCATTCCAAAAGGAGAAACATTTGGATAGAGCCTCACATAAAGAAGAGAAAAACTTGCGGTGAATTTAACCTTTATAAATCTGTCAACGAAGAAGTTTCAAGAGTATTTTAGAAATTCAAGAGAAACATCGTCCGATCACCAATGAGCCCGCGTGCTGCCCGACACAAAAACACCCTGTATTCACAAAAATTTATATTTCGCATCTTAAGATAACATATTAAGATACGAAATATATATTTCGTATCTTAAGATAAAATATTAAGATCCGAAATATATATTTCCATATTGCTCGGTATCTTAAGATACAAAAGATAAAATATATATTAACTTCGTTGTGTGTGATGGTTCATAGGATTTCTATGGTGAGCGATATTCTAAAATATGCTCTAAGATAATATATATTTTATATTATCTTCACCGTCTGTGATGCACTTAATTCTTCGACGTATACTTATTATTCAGATATTCTCTACAATTTAATGGATATTCCAACCATAAGATACTGCAGAAAAAAACGTCACACAAATAATTGACAATTTTGGCAGCCTTACCCATGTGTGTTTTACTGAGAAAAGTCATACTTAACCCTAGAGTACTAATATAAAATTTCCACCGCTTAATACTAATGATCGCCTGGGAGGCTACTTTTGTAATGAAACTTGTTTATTGTATTATTTATTTACTTAATTTTTTACAAATACAGCAAAAATTAAAAGGCCAAGCCCTAAAATTTAAAAAACTTTAACAAAAATGATTCCTAATAAATAGCATTAGACTTAAATACAAACTTAAACTTGCCTTCCATTTTTCTTGTAACAGTAGGTCTTTTGCAAGTCTTGTATAATAAAAAATACTCTTAAATTTTTTATTTTTTGGTATCAATATTACTATTCAATATACATTGTACATACTTTATAAAACACATAACTTTTGGTAACATGATATTTTTACATACTCCATTGAGATACTATCTACACACTAATTTGAAGTTAACCTTAAAATTCTTACTATTTGATTTTGGAGATCAACAGATCGATCTAAACTGGTGATCTTGACGAATTAGCTACTAGGTGGTTTAATGTGGTACTGAAATATTTGAGAGTTCAAAGACATCTACTATTTAATTTGGTAGGTTTGCTTTCAACCATAACAGAAGGATCTGCTGCGCCATCGTCATAGTCAGATTGACACTAGTTGGTCCTTAGTTTGCTTCCGAATTCCGATTGAGAAAATATCTGCGATTTGGTGTTCATTAAGAATTATATATAAAAAAGACGGGTTGCACTCTGGGAGTGCCGGCAGAAGTGAAAACTTGATTATTAACGTTGTGTATTTTTTTAACCGATTTTTTAAGAAAATCGATTACTAAAAAATCGTTTTTTTTTTATTAATCGAAACTCTTACAATCGATTAAATTTTTAACCCATTTTTTATGAAAATCGATTTTTCGAGAATCAATTCGAGTTCGAGTTCGACACAAAACACTACTCTCCAACCGTCTTACGGTTTTTCCAAGGTTTTTTGATCAGCACGAGAATCTGACGCGAGTTTCACAGTTTTTACCCATCCCACAAAAGTGCTCAACGCCGCTAAAGAAGTTTTGACTTCAATAAAATAAGCATATTTTAGTAGATTAAAATATGCTACAAGCTGTAAAAATCCCAAAACATCTTTGAGCGAAAAAAATTAAAGGCGATCGAGTAGGTTATATTTTGAAAACAGGTAGTCTGGGCCGGAGCCTGTTTGGCCTCAGGTCTGCAGCAAAGTGTATGCAGAGTTGGCGCGAAAGCACAATTTAACTCTTGAACGTGTTTTTGAAATTATCGAAAAAAACTGTCCGCACGCGGCCTGTCAGGCGATGATTAGTACTCTAGGGTTAAGTATAGACGTTAGCTCCCTTTTAGGCAGTCACTTTCTTTAATTGAGACAAGTGCAAAGAAGTAAAGGGAATAATAGCTAAAGCTTTCTCCACCTTTATGTTTTTAAAATGAAGCATAGAGACTTTAAAAAGCTAACATTTTCAGCCTTTGAATTTGTATTATTCGGAGTTCTAAAGTATATACTATTATATACCAAAGAAGTGTTTTAACTAACTAACTTTTACTGCTCAAGATTTAAAATTTAACACTTTTATAATAATATTCTTTGAGGAACTTAAACAAACAATTGAAAACTGACTTCCTACTCACAAAAAAGTATGACTCTTCACACTTTTGAAGGTGCCGCCTTAAAGGTGTGCGTCCCCCCAGAAAGCCCAATCGAGCTAGGTGTATTTTCAATATATCAGAATTTAGAGCAAAAATAGAGCACCTCTACAGTCAAGTAAAAAAATTGGAGCATTAATACGAACGACGCTGCGAGCTAAAAACCGTGGGCTTGCTGACGTCCTGTCCCGTCAGCACGCCAAAGCTAGATCTCGGGAACCGTTGAGAGTACTATCGTGTATTGTGGTTCAAATTTTCGAGCAAAATTGGAGCACTCTGCTCCCGTGAAATCAACTTCGAAACTAGAATGTGAAAGGAGTTAGACGTGATTAACCGGTGGGCTTGCTGGCGTCCTGTCCCGTCAGCAAGCCCACGCAGATCTCTGAAACGGTAATGATTTGGATTATGATTAAAAACTCTACAATAGAGCCCTATTTAGAGCACTCTGCTCCAAAAAAAATATTAATGTAGCTTCAATAGTTATCGAGTTACAGGCCTTTGAAAACGGGCTTGCTGACGTCGCGTCCCGTCAGCAAGCCCATTTGGAGCGTGAAAACTACTGAACGGAGAGTCGTCAAAAATATCTCAAATCGTAGCTTAGAATGAGAGAACTATGCTCCAAATAGATCAAAATCCTAGGTTCTACAGTTTTCGCGCTATCAGCGAAAAACACTTCAGCCGCCAAAATTTGTCGATTTTCACAATCGCGCGACGTTGCCGTTCCGTGCTACAAGCAAATGAACGCTTCATTTGCCGTTGGTGTACACGAGAATGAACCTTCCGATGGTTTATTTAAGAGTCTCTTTACTTGCAATCCTAAGATGGCACGTAGTTTATGTCTGATATAATAGACCAGCAGCTATCGTTGCTAATTCGACATTTGTAATCTTCTTGTAAGTTCATGTAAAAGTAAGCTTGTTTGCCTACTCCCTATATTGAAATGTTACCTAATAATATTTCATTTGATGTGATGTGAGTCAGCACAGCATGATTAAGGGCCTACATGAACCATAATGGCGCCGCCATTAGTTAAAAATAATTACTCACGTAAGTAGTACTTACCTACTTTTAAACGAAAACTCAGTTTTCAAGTTAGGCATTTATTTAGAAACAATCAATCGGCAAAATATAGAAAGCTGTGTAATATTTATTATTTTTAACTGAGAAATTATTTTTTAACTGATGGCGGCGCCACTTAGGCTTGTGAAGTTGTGATCTTAATAGAAGTGTTGAAATAAAACAAGAAACATACAAATGTGTAAATGTTATAATTGAAAATTTAAAATAAACTAACAGACAATATAAGTAAACATCGTAACAATAGGTAGGTATAGTGCAGAGTGTTGCCGTTTTATATTTTAGAAAAATGCTAACTTTTCGCCCGAAAAATGCTAGAAAATGCTAATTACAGTTTAAAAAGTGCTAAATAAAATGCTAATTTTATTTAAAGTATTTATTATTTATAAAACAATTTATTAATCTTCTATTTTGAAAAATACCTGAAGGTAAAGCATTAATAAGTTGGTTGGTTTTGATTTCAAAAAATGGTCATGAAATAGTCGTGACCACATGCCGAATCTCGAAAATAGTCCAAGGATTCCAGAGTTATAAAGGTGTCTTGAGGATTTTTTATATGTATAGTTTACATGGGTTATATGGGTTTTTAACATACTTATACAGAGTAAACCAGGTCGAAATTTATATCGTTTGGGACGACTATTTCCGGACTATTTTTTGATACCAAGTTTATACTGAAATCCGTAAACGTTTAGTAGAAAACAGGTGAGGATTATACCGAAAAAGCATGTCGCTATAATCCTCACCAAGGTACCCATAACTCTGGAATCGTTGAAGGACTATTTTCGAGATTCGGCATGTAGTCACGACTATTTCATGAATATTTTTTGGCATACCTACTCAAAATTGATTTTCATGAAGGTTTCAAAAGTGAGGATTATAGCGAAATGGACACAAATAAAGAGGTGATTGTGCACATGAAAATTTACATAATTTTAGTGCCATTTTATGACCAAAAATGTGATAAAAATTGTTGTATAACTTTGCTTAAGCACTATACCTACCTATTGTTACGATGTTTACTTATATTGTCTGTTAGTTTATTTTAAATTTTATTTCAACATGTTTGGAAAAAACGTAATAGGAACACTACAATAAATGAAACGCTATATTTATTTAATCATAATCGTAGTAAAGTAACATAAGAAACCAAATGATGATTAAGACTGTTTTATAAGAAGCAAAGGTGCGAAAGGTACCTTCAGGCACCTTACCTATTCTAATTTATAAACAAGACTGATTTGTAACAATTATAACATTTACACATTTGTATGTTTCTTGTTTTATTTCAACACTTCTATTAAGATCACAACTTCACAAGCCTAAGTGGCGCCGCCATCAGTTAAAAAATAATTTCTCAGTTAAAAATAATAGATATTACACAGCTTTCTATATTTTGCCGATTTATTGTTTCTAAATAAATGCCTAACTTGAAAACTGAGTTTTCGTTTAAAAGTAGGTAAGTACTACTTACGTGAGTAATTATTTTTAACTAATGGCGGCGCCATTATGGCTCGTGTAGGCCCTTAATCATGCTGTGCTGACTCACATCACATCAAATGAAATATTATTAGGTAACATTTCAATGTAGGGAGTAGGCAAACAAGCTTACTTTTACATGAACTTACAAGAAGATTACAAATGTCGAATTAGCAACGATAGCTGCTGGTCTATTATATCAGACATAAACTACGTGCCATCTTAGGATTGCAAGTAAAGAGACTCTTAAATAAACCATCGGAAGGTTCATTCTCGTGTACACCAACGGCAAATGAAGCGTTCATTTGCTTGTAGCACGGAACGGCAACGTCGCGCGATTGTGAAAATCGACAAATTTTGGCGGCTGAAGTGTTTTTCGCTGATAGCGCGAAAACCGTAGAACCTAGGATTTTGATCTATTTGGAGCATAGTTCTCTCATTCTAAGCTACGATTTGAGATATTTTTGACGACTCTCCGTTCAGTAGTTTTCACGCTCCAAATGGGCTTGCTGACGGGACGCGACGTCAGCAAGCCCGTTTTCAAAGGCCTGTAACTCGATAACTATTGAAGCTACATTAATATTTTTTTTGGAGCAGAGTGCTCTAAATAGGGCTCTATTGTAGAGTTTTTAATCATAATCCAAATCATTACCGTTTCAGAGATCTGCGTGGGCTTGCTGACGGGACAGGACGCCAGCAAGCCCACCGGTTAATCACGTCTAACTCCTTTCACATTCTAGTTTCGAAGTTGATTTCACGGGAGCAGAGTGCTCCAATTTTGCTCGAAAATTTGAACCACAATACACGATAGTACTCTCAACGGTTCCCGAGATCTAGCTTGGGCGTGCTGACGGGACAGGACGTCAGCAAGCCCACGGTTTTTAGCTCGCAGCGTCGTTCGTATTAATGCTCCAATTTTTTTACTTGACTGTAGAGGTGCTCTATTTTTGCTCTAAATTCTGATATATTGAAAATACACCTAGCTCTATTGGGCTTTCTGGGGGGACGCACGCCTTAAAGCCAACTTAAATTTTAGTAAATGTCAAGGACTTTCAATTTTTTGGGCTGGCACCGATTTCAAAAGTGTGAAGATTTAGTAGAGAAATCGTTGAATTTTAGGACAGTTCTGAAAAAGACACTATTTAAATAATAACAATTATTTCATACTTTTTTGTAAGTTTGGAAGTTGGAATTTTAGTTTAAAAAATCAACCAAGTGCGATTCATACTCGCGCACGAAGGGTTCCGTACCGTTATAGAGCAAAATTGTTTTTTGTATGGGAGCCCCCCTTAATTATTTATTTCATTTAAATTTTATTATTAATTATTGAAGTACTAGCTGTTGCCCGCGACTTCGTCCGCGTTAGCATAGTAGATCACATCCCAAGTATTATTTTATTTTACAAAAATATTCAATGTACAGAATTGACTTTCCTACGATTTTATTATATAAAGATGTTCCGCGTGGCTTCGCTTGCGTAATTTAGGAATTGCACGCAACCGTACATTTTTCCGCAAAAAATAGGCTATGTCCCTTCACGTGGTTTATTCTTCATGTATGCCAAATAACATAAAAATTATAATAATAATGTCTATGGACGCTTCACACCACGTCAGTCTGGCCCTGTGCTAAGTACCTGATGGACTTGTGTTACAGGTACCAGACAACGGAAATATATTTAATACTTTTATACTATACATATTGTTACGTGCTAGGGTTCGAGGATTCGGAGAGAAAGACCTGGTGACTCTCTTGAAGACTTTATTCACAAACACTAGCTCACACAAATCACTAAGTCCAAACACTAAGCACTAGATCCAAATCACTGAGCACTATCACTGTCCTAGGTCGTAGCCGAGTCGTTAGTTCACTATCACAATCACTCACTATTGATCACTTGTCTCACTTTTAAGTCGCCTTGATGATCGCTCGGATCGAACTGAACTGCCGGCTGGACTGTCTTCGACTATTTATACGGGCCGGATCGAATCTCAGAAAATTCCGGAACATCCCAGAATAAACCCGATATGCGTAAACAAGTATGAGATATTTCTAGAAATTACTCGTAGGTACACCTAGCGCCATCTAGTATCGAGTAGGGGATTTATGTTGCCTGTGTTCCCTTGGTAAGTTCCACTGCTTCGACGCTAGATGGCTCTGTGTGTCCGTAACACTACTCCCCTCTTAGAGATGCTCGTCCCGAGCATCGTTGTTACTGCCCTGGTAACGCGCCACGTTGTCCTTACAACTCCTGATCTGCGGTCCCTTCACATCAGCGCAAGAAATACATTCGTGGCACCAATTCTGCACATCATCACGCCAATGCAACCAGAAAAATCGTTCTCGCACTTTCCTTAGCATCCTCTTGACACCTAGATGACTCCCTGATACACCCTCATGTATCTCGCGGAGAACATCTGGTACTCTCGCCCTTGGGACAATTATCTGAAAATAGAACTCTCTACCGTTAGCCCATTTCCGGTAGAGTATTCCGTTTTGAAGTATCAGACTGTCCCATTGCTCCCAGTACGCCTTAGTGACAGCGCCAGTGGGTGCAACCTCACTCCAGATTGGTTTTACGTCACCGCGATTCTTCCATGTGATGATGTGCCGAAGGTCGTCATCTTTTTCTTGAGCTTTCCTCATAGCATCATTTTCCAAGAGACCCAAAGTATTTGTCTTTGTTTTTCCGCTCCGTGCCTGGGAGGTAACAGTTATCGGGGCTCTCTCCACGTTGTCCAATACTCGCCACCTAGTCCTGGATTCTATTCGTTTCCCCTTGTCCCGGGCAGGGGACGAAACTGCTTGCTTCCTCAGCTCCTCTATTTGTTCCTCGATCCTTTCCATCCTGGCCATCTGGGTCTTCTTCTGCGGGCAGTTGAGCTGAAGGTGGCCCCTCTCACCGCACTTATAGCACATGGCTTCGAATCTTTTCCTTGCAGGAGCCTTAACCTCCCTGACTTCCACAGCGACCTCGCGGATATTATGGGTCTACCGTATGCCACGCCGAACAGCCTCGACTTCCAAAGCATGCGCCAATGCTTCCTTTAGCGAGGTGTGGTGACCTAGCCTTACTGCAGCTCTGACTTCCAGGTCCCTGATTCCGTCGACAAAGGCTTGAATAGTGTTCGAGTCGACCATCTTGGAGTCTGCTCCTGGATGTGCCTTCTTGACCAGTTTTTCAATTTCCAACGCCCATTGTTGTAGTCCCTCTCCTGAGCGTTGGACTCTGTCACGAAGTTGAGCACGGAACACGTGCTCCAGGTGTCGCTCCCCGTATCTGGATTCAAGGGCCTCCATCAGGTCTTGGAACCCATTTCCTGTATGTGCTTCTAGGACTGACAAAGCTTGCCCTCTGAGCGCAACAGTGAGAGCGGTCAGGCATTGTTCGTCAGTCCATCCGTTGGCAGAAGCAACCGTTTGGAATTGCTGACGATAAGCGTTCCAAGAAGTAGTACCGTCGTATGGTGGCACTTTAACTCTTGGTCCTTGTACCACTTGCACCACTCCGGTAGTTCCACTGGACGCCGCCACTCCTGTGGTTTCCAGGCGCACTTTCCACTTCTGTAGTTCTGTGAGGCCGGTTTTCACATTTTCCATATCCACTCCTAGCCCGGTAACTCGTTCTTCTATAACATCGACATCTTTCCGAAGCTTAGTCACCGTGTCATTAACATCCTTTATAGCCAATAGCGCCTTTTCTTGGAGGTCCTTTTGTTGCTCTTGAGACTCCATCATTGCCCTTTGAGAATCTTGCATAGTGCCGAGCTTGCGGTCTTGTGACTCTTGCAAAGCGCCCAGCTTGCGGTCTTGTGCCTCCATCATTGCCCTTTGAGAATCTTGCAAAGCCTGGATTAACTCGATTATGCTTTCCAATTGAGGAGCCATTTGAGGGGCTGTAGAAACTACGGGCGTGGCAGAGTGGATGTAGCTAGTCGACGGGTCCTGAGCAGGCGGGGCCCAGTGGGCGGGGCCAGTGGGCGTGGCCTGGTGGGCGGAGCCAGTGGGCGTGGCCATGTCCAGAGTGGGCGGGGCCTGAGGGGCGTGGTCAGTGGGCGGGTCCCGGTGGGCGGAGTCAGTGGGCGTGGCTTCACCCGAAGTGGGTGGAGCCTGGGGGCGTGGTCAGTGGGCGGAGCCTGGTGGGCGGGGCCAGCGGGTGGGGCCTGCCCCGCAGTGGGCGGAGCTTGGTCCCCAGTGGGTGTGGCCTCCGCAGCCCCACCTCCAACCCCTCTCTCGAATTCGATGGCAGCAGCTCGCTGCGCCCTTGTCCTGACACTCCCCTTGAAGTCGTCTCTCGGAGTCAATGGCATCTCCAAATCTCACTTCCGACACCAGTTGTTACGTGCTAGGGTTCGAGGATTCGGAGAGAAAGACCTGGTGACTCTCTTGAAGACTTTATTCACAAACACTAGCTCACACAAATCACTAAGTCCAAACACTAAGCACTAGATCCAAATCACTGAGCACTATCACTGTCCTAGGTCGTAGCCGAGTCGTTAGTTCACTATCACAATCACTCACTATTGATCACTTGTCTCACTTTTAAGTCGCCTTGATGATCGCTCGGATCGAACTGAACTGCCGGCTGGACTGTCTTCGACTATTTATACGGGCCGGATCGAATCTCAGAAAATTCCGGAACATCCCAGAATAAACCCGATATGCGTAAACAAGTATGAGATATTTCTAGAAATTACTCGTAGGTACACCTAGCGCCATCTAGTATCGAGTAGGGGATTTATGTTGCCTGTGTTCCCTTGGTAAGTTCCACTGCTTCGACGCTAGATGGCTCTGTGTGTCCGTAACAATATATATAAGATTTTTATTATATGATACACATATTTAAACACATCCATGACCCAGGAACTATATAAACTTTTTGTTCCGTCGGCGGGACTCGAACCCGCGACCTCCGGCTTGAGCTACCGACTCGCTCACCACTGCGCCACGTAGGTCGTCAAGAGGTCGGAGGCCCTTTCATATAATTTTCCCCGTTTTTTCATATTTTCCTCTATTTCCTCGCTCTTTTTAGTGTTAGCGTAATAAAATATAATTTATAGCCTTCCTTGATCAATGGGCTATTCAACAATAAAAGAATTTTTCAAATCGGACCAGTAGTTCCTGAGATAAGCGCGTTCAAATAAACCCTTTCAAATAATTTCCGTCCGTTTTTTCCACATTTTCATCTATTTTTTCGCTTATATTAGTCTTAGCGTGATAAAATATAGCCTATAGCCTTTCTCGATAAAGCAATCCAACAGTAAAAGAATTTTTCAAATCGGACTAGTAGTTCCTGAGATTAGCGCGTTCAAACAAACAAACAAACAAACTCTTCCCAATTATAATATTAGTATAGATAAATACAGCTGAGTATTTTGTGTACATTTCAAGTGCCTACCTGTTATCATCATTGATACCAAGCAAAAAATATTTGAGAAAAATTATGTTTGTTGTATGGGAGCCCCCCTTAAATATTTATTTTGTTTTTAGTATTTGTTGAGCGGCAACAGAAATACATAATCTGTGAAAATTCCAACTCCCTAGCTATTACCCTTCTTGAGTTACAGCCTGGAGACAGATGGACAGACATTGAAGTCTCAGTAATAGGGTCCCGTTTCTATCCTTTAGGTACGGAACCCTAAAAATAATGGACTGAATTGATGCCAGACTGACTGTGTAACCTGTCTAATGGCGCATTTTCACTGGTCGATGGGGCCCGCATGCGGGGTGCGGGAGATTTCTGAAACACATGCCAGGACCAATGACAATGCGCCATTAGTTGTCAATTAGTTGTCATAGACTCCCCGTATGCTGTATACCGTACGAGTTAACGACTAATGAAAATGCGCCCTTACAGTTGAACTCATTTCAACTTTCCTTCCATGAGAGATGATTTTCCTTTCCTATACCATTTTTTGGAATACAGCAAGCTTCCATTGTATATCCAAGTCCTGATGTCTAATAAGGTTTTTCTCGTGTTACAGGTACATCTGGATGGGGTGAAAATTTATTTGCAGCCTACAGACTTATGTATCTTTAAATAAATAAGTTAAAATTAACTGTTATTTTTTTGCATATTACAGGAACCTTACAACTATTCCTACCAGTCACTAGTCTATAATAGTAAATTGATAGTGTGATAAACTGATAACTGATAAGTGATTATTTCATGATAATATTATATCGGGCTATAGACCAGGGGGTAAGGGCATAAACTGCGTTAAGCGGGCACTCGCGCGGCTTCATACAAAAGTGACCCGTCGCGGGAAGCTGCGCGGCAAACCGTCGCGGGCAGGCGGGCCCCGCGCCCGCGCAACGGAGCCCGTCTCCCCGCGCGACGGTTCCCGTTGCGGAGGCAGGCGCGGGGCGCGCCGACAGGAGCACGCGCGGGCTAGTTCAGTTTAGGGATGGGATATACTTGCAAAATTCAATACCAGGGCTTCCAAGTACGAGTACGTAAAAATACCAGGGTCGAAAACCAGGTATTAAAATAGTTGCAAGTATTTATTATGGAACGGGGAACGCATTGTGTGAGTCGGTCCCGACTAGGTCCCGAGACCCGATATACGTAATACGTCTGTTTCCGACACCGGATTTAAGCGAGTGCTGCAATCGGCCTTCCAGTGTTATCAACTCTCAGAAATATATTTTATCCCTAAAGTTCGTGTCAAAAACCCCTAAAAAAGCTTAATTTTTTTTTTGTTTTCCACCTAAAAATATATAAATATAAATTCATAATGATTTGGAAATAATATTATACTGTAATATTGTGCTTCAAAATCTTTTTATTAAAAGTTACATATTTAATAAGTACATTAAATATTTTGTCTTCATCTGAAGATTCCGATTTTTTTAAATCATACATGTGACATTGAATAAATTTAACATTTTATTGGATGGATTAAATGTTACACAAGATCCATAATTTCCCATCTTATTTACTACATCTGACACTTCATTGTCAATCGCAGTTTATTTTAAAGAAAATAACAAGTTTTTGACAGGGAGTCAATGACCGCTACCGCCATGTTTCGCCGAGTACAGTATAGTATTAATAATAAAAATACACACTATTAATAATAAAGAATTGTTTTATAAATATTATCATGAACCAAATATAATTTAATTAAGTACTTATCTAGTGCAAAAATAAAAATTATATTAATTTTTTTCTTATTTACCGCATTGTTATTGCCAGCCTCTCTATTGGTGATATGACTGATATAGCTCTTACTTTGAGATTGTTGACTTTCAAATACGGTTCCAGTTTTGAAAATAATTCATCGTAGACTTGAACCGAAACTTTAAAATACTTATAAAATAAATTTTCACTATCCCTTAATTGACTAAACTTTACAACAAATTCCCCGCATAGCAACCTAGATTCAACGAAAGGGCTCACTGGTTGTCTTTTTTTTTGCTAGTCGTCGTTTTGCTAAGTAATAATATATTAAGTTCTCCATCAATACGACTGTACATGCACAATGTTAAACTGGAGACACTGCGTAAGTCGGGTATCCGCGACGGGGACCGCTGGGTGTTCAAGCGCGTACTCAAGCGACGTGCGCCCGTCGCGGGTGCCCGCTTAACGCAGTTTATGCCCTAAATGTCATATTGCTATACTGTGACCAAGGCTTCAAATATCGTTATTTTTACATAACGTTACTGCTTCAAGGGCATAGATAACGTTATGAAAATTTACCCGATACTAGAAATAATGGTAAAAATTGATATGAACAACGGTAAATGTTATAACGGTTAATAGGATTTATAACGGTAAATATATGTTCTTTGATAAAGTTACCTTTGTAAAATAAGTACATAATTTAATCAGTCAGTTCAGTATGCACAAAATTAATCTACAGTCTAGACGTGTCTGGTGACCAGTGTAGGTGTATATTATAGCCCCCCGATGGTTGCACGCCTTGTCGTGGCGGTGGGGCTCTAGTAACCGCGGCTTGGACAACCGCGGTGAAGCAAAGAGGCAACCAGGGCCGGCCGGTGTCGCCGCCTGGCCCGAGGAGGGCGCTCCCAGCGGACTGGAGGAGTCCGCTGCGGATGCGCACCGAGGTGGGGCCGCAGAGGAAGAGGCAAGTAGGTATTACGGTGCGCCGCTTGCCCTATCCTCTGCGGCCGAGGACGGATCGCGGGGGGGAGAGGCATTGTGGTAGGTTGCCGCTCTCCCTACCCCCCTGCGAGCTGGCGGGGCCGTTCTGTTTGAACGGCATTGGTGGGGCCGCAGAGGAGGAGGCAAGTAGGTATTACGGTGCGCCGCTTGCCCTATCCTCTGCGGCCGAGGTGTGGTCGGTGGCAGAGCCAAAGACCTGATCTGCCACATGGCCTCCAAGTAGCAGACTCGGGGGGCGTCTGCTACAGCCCTGGTGGGGGCCGAGGAGGAGGGTGCACGTGTTGTGCGCCCATCGTGGAGTCTTCGGGCCGCTGGCGGGGTCGCGGATGTGTGTATCGTTCCCGTGGCCCCGTCAAAAGGCGGCGTGGCGGAAGATGGGGGGGGGTTTTAGTGGGTATACCGTGGTCTCATTAGCTACGGGAGTCCCACATAACCGCTCGGGTCGCCCCCTGCGCCTGGGTGGTATGCGTAATGCATTTCCCCCTCCGGAAAAAAAAAAAAAAAAAAAGGTGTATATTATAGGAAAAATGACGTCCAATGAGAATGACATGGTCAGTAGTTCAGTACTCGGTATCATTTTTCTAATATTACTTATGGTTTGTGTAGTAAAATATTGTATTGCCAGCAGGTGCGCCGTGCGCTGGCTGCCGGGCGGACTCAAACGCGATCTTTATTCCTTCGTGGACAAAAAGCCCGCCCCAGTCTGCAAAACAACAGTTTTGCAGACGACGGGGCGGGGCGGGCTTTTTGTCCACGAAGGAATAAAGATCGCGTTTGCCCGTCGATGTCGCATACCTGATACCAGAAAATAACGTTATATTTACCGTTATTATTATAACGATAAAGGGTTGGACCTAAGTAAATGGCAGTTCTAAGCGACAGAAAGAGAAAGGGCGACGGAAAAAGGCGATTCCGTGCTGCCAGATGAGGTCTAAGTTCCAACCCTTATACATAACGAAAAAATATCGTTATTATTATAACGGTAAATATAACGTTATGTTACTAGATATCGTTAAAAATACCGTTTTCTGGCTACCATTATGAAAATAACGGTACGTAACGATATTTTTTCTGCTATTCGATAACGTTATAAAGCCTGTTATAGACTTATCGCAGTCGATATTATTAAAAAAAACTCAAAACAGATATGTTACTCTTACTACCGCGCGCGTTGTGAAGCTTCAAATACGGGTCAATAGGCAATTTTCATGTTATAACATAAAAATGTGAAATAACTTTAATTATATACCTTTTGTCATGAGGAATTCAAAAATAATGTTAGTTTTTCATAAAAATGTACGATTCATTTTATATTTCTAATTTAAAATCGAAGTTTTATTATCTGTGTATCACGTGACCCAAAACGCCAGCCGCCATGATTTTCTCTGTATGACGTCATTTGTACTAAAACAAGTTTTTGTTTGTAAACAACGCATCACGTCGAAATTTAACAGTACCTACCTATAAAGTATTTTGAGACCAAGGAACTTAGAGTCAAACTGGAAGCCAAACTCATAAAGAAAAAGTGAAGATAAAAAATTTGTCCTTGAAGTTATTTGTTGACGCTCCGTCCTTTTCTAAGTAGGGTGTCCACACATTTTGTTTGTATAGGTACTAGGTGGAAACGTAGTAACAGTAACAAGTTGGCACTAATATAATGGATGTACTAAACCACTGTGGAGTGGCCACGTAATATTTTTAGACAAATCCGGCAGGGCTATCACGTAAAAATAGCGATCACGAGGTTACGTTACTTACCTTAAAAGAACGATGTGTTTGATATCATCGATAGTATTGCTATGGCCGATCAACAATCGTGTTGTATTTTACCAACCCACGGAATGTGTAATTTAATTTAATTAGACGTCACTACCCGACTACGGCGAAGCAAAAGGAAGGTTATGATTTTGACCGGTATATATGTTACATTCAAACCAGTATGTATCATACATAACGTATACGTATGGCCGATTTCTTCATTTCTTCAAAAGTATTTATCAGAATTCCATAAATAAGGTCTCGTTTGAAAAATCTTTATTGTCCAATGGTTAAAGGCTATGTGAGGCCACGTCTTGTAGTCAAATGTGGCGCCCTCTGAATGGCATGAAACTATGAACAAAAAAACTTGTGGGAATATGCGTAGCCGCCACAAAGGAAGATCTTCCGACCGAGCGAGGTGTTATGCTCGGTCAGGCCGAAGCCCACGTGATACATTTCAGCTGTCGTATATATCGACAGCTGGTCCAACAACTGAACGTGGGCGGGGGCGCTGCTGGTAAAGGAGAACTGTCAAAAATAGCGTTTTTGTATGATGACAGCGTTAGTTCGTTTTTTCGCCACGTGCATTAAAAACCTTGTCGAGCGCTATGGTTATGGTTAAATATGGCGTCTTGATGGCGTCCATTTTTAACTTTAACCAAAGATTTGACATTTTGCATTGTAGTTAAAGTTATAGTTAAAGTTAGTTGGTGCAACCCAACCTTAATCTTTTCAAGGAAGCAAATAATAATAATCAATAAAATAAAGTAAACCATTCAAAGTTCAAACACATTTATTTAAGAACGATTTACACGTCTAAGATTTATAACTATAACACGTGATTAGATAATAATTTTGTGGAGTTATTGATGCCTCACAATCATATTGATTTTAGATTATACACTTTACATTTATTTATTACCTATAGATTGGTACAGCATACATATTCTAAATTTTACACATAAAACTTATGCACTAACTCCATTTACTATATTTTTCTGAAGTTACAAATAGCAGATATATCAAAAGTGGACATATTATGCAATGTTTGTATCTGCAACTACAGAAAACTATAATAAAATACATACAGTTGATAGCTATACATATACATACTATAGTACCTAATCTTCAATTTTACCTAAGGAAATTTCTGAAAATGTTTTAGCCCCTTACATAAATATTATTTTTTCTTGGACGCCCACAAATTATGATACCTATTTAATAATAAATTATACATGATTAAATATTATAGCTTTGTGAAGTTTCTGACGCCTAGTCCGAATAACGCTTAACCTGGAATCCATGACATTTTTTAAATGTCTTCGGAGACGCATAGTTAAAAATGAATTTGCAATTAATTTAACAAGTTTTGATTCGTGCAATTCAGTGCAAGTTATACAGTCATTTGTGGTATGACAAAACATTTTTCTTAATTTAGGCGTAAAATGTTGACAGACCAAATTTATCATCTTATTTTTAACGTTGAAAGAATTTAATTTATCTATGTTTGATAAATTTTTGAAAACTTTATCAGCATATTCAATTACTGAATACGCTTCAGTAGAAGGGAAATGCAATTTCCCTCTATTTACAAACACAATAAAAATGATCAGATTGTAAATGTTCAGGTTCAATCAGTATTTTTTTACATTCATCACATTTTTCACGCTTTATAATTTGTTTGACAATATATCCTGTTATGTAATAAAGAATATTTTTTTGGTATTCGGAGCTTGTTGTTGTTAGCTCTAGTTCCAAAGAATATAGTTGATCTTCCATTTCTTTGGTGTAATCTAAATCGTTATCAATATCGTCGATGGAGTCCAAAAGTGATGGTTTTTTGGTACTATAACCAAAAACATGAGATGCCTCATATGTGTGGTCAACGCTATTTGCATTGATTGATGGCTGAATAGAATTTCTAAAGAGCAATTTTCTCAATCTGTATCTGAATTCCATAGGGCTTGGGTTATTGTTTGTTCGACCACGTGCTCGAATACATGAAAAAAAAATTTCTAAATTGTCCTGAGAACATTTAAATGTTAAAAGATATTTGACTACATGAGTAGGATCTTTACATAGGTTGTTAAGAAGAAGCGGAAAATTTTCAATTCCCATCAAAAACCCTAAAGCAAAAGTTTTGCGGGGATGGTTTAAAATGCCTTTGCCTTGGATAGATAGTGAATTTAAAAAAACTTTACTTTCTTGTAAAATAGGTTTCCAAAAAGTTTCATTTTTTTCCGATAAAGGACTTTTAAAACCACGGCCGAAAGGAGATTTCGAGTTCATTATATCAAAAAGCCGATCAATCATTTTTAGAAATTCTACTGTTGCTTCACTCCCTAGGAAACGTATGTTTGGATGTTGAAAGTAAGGCTTGAAATTATTTTGCTCTAGGAAACAACCCAAGGTTTGGTATGCTTTAATATTTGATGGAGCGCCATCACACGTCATTGAGCGAACAGTTATGCCAATTTCGTCCAGCAAAATAACTGCCGTTTTAAGCAGTTCTGCCAAGAAATCGGCTGATAATGAACTTTTAATTAAAAAATATGCAATTGGGCACTTGAAATAGTGTAAGACACAATTTGAAAGACTAACGCTTCTGTAGCTAATTCTTCTTTATCTTTAACAGAAATTTGGCCTAAGTCAACATATCCGAATACTTTATCCAATTTTTGGTCATAGGTCAAATCTTGTTTTAAGGCCATTCCGTCAAATATTAATGCCACGTTTTTCAGGAATGGTTTTTCTTGGCTTTCTAATTGACATTTTAAATACTCAATAACCTCCGTTAGAAACCCCACATTACAATTGAATGTTGAAATAGAACGCCGTAAGGTCTCTACATGGGGCAACGCTACATATTTTCTTAAAAACTCATATGCTTTTGCGGAATAAAAATGGAGAGTTAATGCAAATGATTTTACTTCTTCAGTATACCTCATACCTTGCGGGGATTGTTGCGTCGGTTTTTTGAAATGTTCGCAAATATTCGCAAAATTTCCACTAATTATATTTTCTATTTCACTGTTACTTGCATATGATTTAACTATATTCATTAAGGACTTCATGCTATTTACCGACTTGTTCAACCTGATAACTCTTTGAGCTAATACTTTGTTTCTCCTCTCAAGAGCGTCTTCTCGTGGTGTTTTAATTCGTGCTTGTATGCTTTTGTCCATACTGATCTTGATAGGCGAGGTACTTTGGTTGGTGACCTAAAAACATACATAATTATTAATTACCATTATCCCAACAGCTAGAAACTTTCAAAAATAGCTCAGAACAGAGTTGTGCTGATCTTAATCCAAGTACCAAGTAATATGAAATATATATTACAAACTATTCACAAATGTAACTGAGGCCGTTTTAAAGAAGTCCAAACACAAATACCATGGCACCAGATTTTTATGCATAAATATTAAGCCAGTTCATAAATAAGTAAGAAGATATTAAGAATGTATGTGTTAAATTAATTTATTTTACCTGTTCTTTGTTTTCATTGTCCACTTGTGGTAATAACAATGTTTATAAATATAATAATAATAAATAAGCGAGATTTTTTGCAGGGTGGTATATTATCTTCTTGCACATTGGATGTATTTTCCTTTTTTGATGTTGTGTCCTGAAGAGGCAACAGCATCTGGACGAGAAAATATCGCATCAGTAAATATGTAGGCGCATTAAGTCATCAGACACCCATGTATCCCATGGTATATGTTTTTAATATTATCATGTTTAAAAAAAATGGTGCAAAGCCACAGGTAGAAGCTAGTCATTATCAACTAGCTTCTACCTGTGGCGTTGCAGTTCCCACGAAAATAGTTCCAGGGACAAACTATTTCTATTAAATTAGTTACGGTGAATGTTATTGATTTAACTAATAATAATATCTATGGACATTTCACACCATGTCAATCTGGCCCCATACTAAGTATCTGAAGAACTTGTGTTATAGGTACCAGACAATGGAAATATATTTAATACTTTTATATTATATTTATACTTACATGACGTGATGATGAAGGCATATTCATTGCTTCATCAATTAAAATGGAAGGTAGTTTTGTATCAGTATTCTCTGATTCCTACAATAAATTATTTTTGATTAATGTTTAATAAATCTATTGAAATTGAATTTAGATATGTAATTAGGCAAAAATATCATATGGTCAGAGAATAAACTTACATTACTTTCTTGATAGATAGGGGTTTTCCAGTACTGTCATAATCCGATTGTTTAAAATGGAGACTGCATATTTTAGAGCTTTCTGTAAGAGGTCTTCTCAGTGGCACAATCGCCAACCATTTAATCCGTTCCGCTAAATCAGAGGGAAACCTAAAAAAGACAATAAAACAAATATTTATACAAATATTTATCTAACATCTAGGTAGCATACATGGCACTAATTACCTATTAAGTTGATAAGTAGTCAACTAAATTTTAACTTAATTTGAAGTGTCTGCCCAAATGTGTCAAGTGACAAGCCCTGCCTGCCTACAAAGAAAATAGACAAAATTCTAATTATCTTGTTTAGTACTTAACTAAATTTTAACTTGCTACTTGATACTAAATGTTGTGTTGATACTAAATTGTGTGAGTACATGCAATTAATAACTTAAAATTAAGTTGAAATTTAGTTAACTACTTATCGACTTAATACGTGTAAACCAGCCATTATAGTACAATGGCTCACAATATGGTCACCCTATTACAATTCAGTTGACGAATTTAAAACAGTTATTATAGGACAATTATGAACTATAAACGCATTATTACAGACATAATTAACAAACAACCGAAGCCCAATGGTTGTCAAAAACAATTTTCAAGTAAAGGCCATAAAATAACGAAAATAATCACGAACAAAGGTGTACGACGTACTAACAATTTTACATTAAAATTGTGTACTTACTTGTGAAAAATCACATCACATGCAGGATACCACTCACTTCCACACCCACGAACTATACATTTTACATCCATTTCGTTGTTTTTATTATATATTATCCAAAATAAATCATAAGAAAATTGCGAAGTGATGCGAAACGTCACAAACATCCGCCATCTTAGCTTGTCACTGTGTGTCAATGATTTGACAGTGTTGCAATTTAAGATTCACGTGTTTACCTTTATTTTATGGAAAAATAAGTAGGTAAATATAATCGAACTGTAGTTTAGTTATAACTATCTAACTAATAATATATCATATTTTTAATAACTCTACTTATCCACTTACTATTAAAAAATATTTCATAGTATACAATATTAATTAAACAATATTATAAGATCAAATTCGTCGCGGTCAAGATTGCGGATGTGTTATAAGTGCAGTTTTGTATAATTACTCTGGTATATTAGTGAGAAGATTTAGAAAGGGACGGAAGGTAAACGTCAAACGTAAAAGGTTATTCGGGGTCAAAAATATCATCTTCAGCTTGTTATTCGAAGTTTGGCTTCCAGATTGACTCTAAGTTCCTTGTTTTACGCAGTATAAAAAATTACGAGTTTAAGTCATTGAAGTCCTCAAAGGATATTAGATGCTTCTTCTCATCTTACTTCCGGTTGTGGTTAATTAAAACCTTAGTCGCCGGTTACACGGTCAAATTTTCATCAATCTGCTCCTGATGGATCAGATTGATTGATCTGGTACGGATTGACGAAAATTTGATCGTGTACGCCACGGATTGATTGTATTTTTGTCACCGGCTACACGGTAAATTTTTCATCAATCTGATCCATCAATCCGTACGGATTGACGAAAATTTGATCGTGTACGACTCGGATTGATGGATTGATCGCATTTTTATGTCACCGGCTACACGGTCAATTTTTCATCAATCTGATCCATCAATCTGGTACAGATTGACGAAAATTTGATCGTTTACGCCACGGATTGATCGTATTTTTAATATGAACTTTTTATAACCATCAATATTCCGTCAATCAGATTGACACCAGATTGATGGATCAGATTGATGAAAAATTGACCGTGTAGCCGGTGACTAATATTAACTTTTTATAACCATCAATATTCCGTCAATCAGATTGATGAGAATTTGACCGTGTAACCGACTATTATTATTGGTAGGTAATAAAAATATTTTATTGACAATTTCTTTAGATTATATCATAAACCTATGAATTATAATCACTGACCTCCAGTCCAGTACTTGTATATTGGAGGTCAGTGATTATAATATATTATGTCCAAAATATGTCAGTCAGTATTTAAATTTTATCAATTAGTCACTTAGGTTTACTTCCCTAGAATTTTAGACAAAACATGGGACGCACGACTAGCATTAAATGGGAAAAATCAGTGCCATGCAAACCAGTGCATAATATAATATCTTCCGACTTCCCTAAACACAATCCTCAACCATGGAAATGTATGGTAAGGAGAAAGGATCGCATATGCAATTATTAAACTTAAGGCTGATTTACATTGATACAGTAGCTGGCGCCAGCATCACTAGATTCCGTCGCTGGATCAGCACTGTATCAATGTAAACATGTTTCAATCCAGTGCTGGACTGGATTGAAACTTGTTGAAAAAAAAAATGTTTACATACATAAATACAGTGCTGATCCAGCGACGGAATCCAGTGATGCTGGCGCCAGCTACTGTATCAATGTAAATCAGCCTTAACTTATTATTATCTTTAAAATTTTAAATTGAGAATGACTTTGAAATAGAACCTTTGGTAAATATTATTCATAGGAAGGAGACCCTCACATTCAGCTGATCTTATCTTATGAATATCAACGTATGTGGTTTCAAGAAAGAGAGGCATGGAAGAAGCGAATGTACACTGAAAACAATACCGTCAACGTAGATGTTGTCAAACGTTACGTCTTAAATTTTAAAGCTCACCAAAAAAACAAACAAACCAGGGCCAAAAAAACTATTCAAAATGAAAAAGTAAGTTTCACCTATACTTACTTGAACAAGAGGATAATTTATTTTAATGGATTAGCCTCTTAAAACTCTTGTTTATTCATTATATAATAATATACTCTAAGGCTCACTTATTTTAAAGCAATGATATTATATATTAAAAAAAAAAACTCTCAAGTAGAATTGACCCTATTTATGCAAATTGAGTCCAATCCACACCATTGCCAAAATTGAGTTAATAATGCAGAAGTATTCCAAAATGGCCCTTTTATCGACCCTATGAAGATCGTACTAATCTAACAATTTTTTCAGAACAAAACATTTTCACAACAAAGTTACCAACTAACAAATTAATGAGTATTGTTTTTTTTACATAGATCCAAACTAGGTACATGGTCTCTCGATTTTTTTTTAATTAAGCAAGTAGAAGCATGCGACTTGGTTGCTGTTTGCATATTAAAAAAGGCTTAATTCTTAATATTTTACAAAGACTCATTGTGACACAGGCCCGACACAAAAGGGACATATCCCTTTTTTTCGTTATGTTATGGTTATCCAAGTAAGGGTAAAACGACTAGTGATTGGACAGTACCAGTTATTGGACAAAACACAAAAACGCAATATTATTATAAAGTTTGTTTCAAAAACTGCCTTTTTTAAAGTAATAGAACTAGATATTCAATATCAGTGGTTAACACTTAGAAATTATTATTTTCATACCGTGCCTAAAGAAAAACACAAAACCAAAAAAAATATATTTTGTTTACTTAGGTACATTTAAAAAGAAATCGGTCAAGTGTGAGTTGAACTCGCGCACGATGGGTTCCATACCATTATAGAGCAAAATTAATAAGAAGTAAAAAGTTTTATAGTGCCCAAGATTGTGCCCGTGTAAAAAGTCGGTCGTGCACCTGA
This sequence comes from Lysandra bellargus, assembly GCA_905333045.1. Lineage (NCBI taxonomy): Eukaryota > Metazoa > Arthropoda > Insecta > Lepidoptera > Lycaenidae > Lysandra > Lysandra bellargus. The sequence goes on from HG995349.1 coordinate 9,074,800, forward strand.
TCTCTCACCAGTCATGTCGGTCTTCCGCTCCGTTAGGTTACGAGAGTAAAGAATAATGCTCTTGTGTATTGCGCATACACTTGGGCACTATAAAATTACTTCTGCTTAACTGGCCCGGTTTTATTGAAACTCATACGTGGGAGAGTTTCGGCACGAATGGGCCTGCTCGACCGGAGAAATACCACGTTCTCACAGAAAACCGGCGTGAAACCGGAGGCCCAATCCCCTACCCTATTCCCTTTCCTCCCCTATTCCCTTCCCTTCCCATCCCTACCCTCTCCTATTACCCTATTCCATCTTAAAAGGCCGGCAACGCACCTGCAGCTCTTCTGATGCTGCGAGTGTCCATGGGCGACGGAAGTTGCTTTCCATCAGGTGACCCGTTTGCTCGTTTGCCCCCTTATTTCATTTTAAAAAAAAACCAGCTCTTGTGTATTGCGCACACACTTGGGCACTATAAAATTACTCCTGCGTAACTGGCCTGGTTTCATTGAAACCAGAGTTGTGTGTATTGCGCACACATGACCGTTACGACACGATCGTATAGAGGGGGAAAATCCAGGAAGAACAAGCTGAAGAACCCCATATCCAGGACAAACAGTTGCCGAGTTATAAGCACCCAAAGTTTGACATTGACAGCTCGGTAACTGTCAAACGTCGAACAAAAGCGGCCATAACTCCGCTCCCAATAGGCCTAGAGGAACGGGGTTTCTTCTAACATCAAAGGTAACACTTCGGCTACCCCCTCCCTGAATTTGAACTAAATCGGAGACATCAAATTTTGTCTCAATTCTGAAGCCAGGATCGAATAGAGGAGAAAAATCCAGGAAGAACAAGCCGAAGAACCCCATATCCAGGACGAATAGTTGCCGAGTTACAAGCATTCAAACTTTGACATTGACAGCTCGGCAACTGTCAAATGTCTTACAAAAGTAGCCATAACTCCGCTCCCAATAGGCCTAGAGGAACGGGGTTTCTTCCAACCTCAAAGGCAATACCTCGGATACCCCCTCCCCGAATCTGGACTAAATCGGAGACATCAAAACTTCAAGGATGATTCTTCTACTATATACTTACAATACTTTTAAATGAGTAATGTAAAATTTGTCTATTACAGTAATGTAATGGACAAATTTTACATTACACATTCTTTGCATTTAATGGACAATAAAGGTCCGATAATGGCTCATTATTTTGTAAAATGGCAATGTAAGATACTCCATTACTATTATTTTTTGTTATATTATTATTATTTTTTACATTAAGATTTTTGTAACATTGCTTGAACTACTAATGCGAAAGTGTGTCTGTCTGTCTGTCTGTCTGTCCGTCTGTCTGTCTATCTGTCTGTCTGTTTGATATCTCTTCACGCCCAAACCACTGAACCGATTTTGCTGAAATTTGGTATGCAGATACTTTGAGTACCGGAAAAGGACAATTCATCCCGGAAAATGTACGGTTCCCGCACGATAAACGAGTTTGGCGAAACGGAGTTGCAGGCATCATTTAGTTTTAGACGTCCTTGTAAAAACCAGAAAAAAGTAGGAGCGCCACATTATATCAGGTAGGTACTTACTGCCGAAGCATACAACAAGATATATTTAGGATATGCTCACCTAGATACAAAAAAATATTAAGTTTTGAATCTAAATTACATATTTTTTTCATTTCAACCTTTTTTTTGGGAATATAAGCATATAAACTAAAAAATAATGAATATATATTTCATTCTATTACTACATAACCGAAAGAAAAAAATGCCGGTTTTCTTCAAAATTTGAAAGTTCATGAGGCCTCAGTTTATTTAAAAGCAAATTTTATAAGTTAAAATCGTTGTTTCTATAACTAATTAGATGTTAGACATCCAAATCGGGGGCACAGATCTCATGCACGAAAATCCTGTTGACTTGTGTAATAAATCTAAAGAGATGATTCGCTTTGGATTATATGTATCCCACACTAATATAGTTTTTCTAAAAGGAACCCTCCTGTTTTTGTTTAATTTTTGTTGGAAATAGTAGTAATTTTTAAAAGATTTATGTTTGTACGCATAGAATAAAGTACCAAATATACTATTGTAAATTAACTTTACTTAAAATAACAATCAGTTTTAAAGAATACACAATTTTAATAAAAACGGCTTTTTCTCAGAACTGTCATCGTGTGAGTTGAGTCCGGTATGCATAAATAGGTCCAATTTATTAGTAGTAGTAGTATTTAGTAGAATATCATTGTTTTAAAGTGAAAACCATTGCTCGGAAAAATAATTTTTGGGTACTTACATATTTTAGATTTGATGGAATTGGGAGTAAACTTGCAAACAAACGTTCGCCAGAAGATAAGGTAATTGCATATTACAACAAAAATAAATAAAAATCAAATTAACTGAATTAGAACCTAAAATCTATTTAATTAGGTTCGACACATCACGCGACATGCTTCTATAATCTAGGGTACCTACCATTTATACATAGTATAATACATACATATTGTATAATTAGTTACTAAAAATTGTCTTCCTGCAATAAATACTTTTGATTTATATGGCCTTTTTCTTAAATCCTATCTAAATATTTTAAATGTGGAAGGTTTTTTTTTCAGTTGGAATAAATCACAATATGGAATGATGATAATAGGGTAGATAATAGGTAATACAAATGCTATGATGGTTTTGTGGCATATAAGGAATTCCGAAGGAACCGCAAATTTTTTGAAAAAAGAAAGTGCCTTTAGCATAATATATTATTTTTCCTCGTGGTCTTCTCTTTAACTCTGCCAAGTTCCATAAAAATTGGTCCAGTTCTTCTTAAGATTAGCGCGTCCAAACTCTTCGGCTTTATAATATTAGTGTAGATTTTATTGCATAGAGGACTATAAAATTACTTAAAAAAACAAAGCAACTATAATAAAATTGTTTATTTTCGCGAGTTTAGTAATATTATAATAATAATCATTAATCATTATCTATTTTCTACCATTTATAAGTTCCACAACTCCAAATTCTATTGTTGAGCTAAGTCATTATGAATTAAACAAAACCAATAAGTGCATCTAACCGTTCGGAAAGGACAACATTAGAGTATAGACAATATTAGTTTTACACACGAATACTTAAACAAATCAGTCAAAACTAAAGTACCCCGTCGACTATCGTTATCGACACTTCAAATATTCCTCATGTATCGGAATATTGTTTGTACTAAAGAATATTGGACATATCCCAAGACCTACGACCAAGGCAAGAAAATTTTAACTGGATCGTCTCAATAACACAAAGCAACTACTACTTAACAATATTATTTTTGGTTTATTTAGGTAATTTGTGAATATAGAGTACATTATGTTAAGAATGGAATGATGGCCATATTATATTGTTGAAATGTTAAAAGTATTTCTATTTTAAACACATTTCATCTGCTACTGCGTAAGGCATCCATTAGGCCGCGTTTCCACTGAAGCGGAGCGGAGCGGACAGGAGCTTAGCGGTGCCGAATTGACCAATCACCATGCTCGAAATCTCCGCTCCGCTTCGCTGTCATTCCGATAGAATAGCACGATTGGTCAATTCGGGCACCGCCAAGCTCCTCTCCGCTCCGCTTCAGTGGAAACGCGGCCTTAGACGGTAGGTTTTGCTGTCAGTTTTACCACAGTCATGACTGTGACTGATGGATAACCTACCGTGTAAGAGCGTGACTGATCATGAAGCTGATTGATGAAAATCTGGATATTTTGTTTCATTCAACCATCAATCACGAATTTTGAGTGAGTTTTGTCACATCTGACAAAATTGAAAAAAAAAAAAAAGATAGAAACGTATACCTTTGAAAATTTTGGCTTTGGCTGACATAAAACTGAAGGGAATTGAGTGACCGTCTACCATTCGTCAGTCCATCAGTCACCATCAGGCCGCGTCCCCATCAGACACGGCGCGGCGCGGCACGGCACGACGCCGCCACCGTGCACGGTACGTAAAATAACCAGAAAATTGTTTTTTTTTTGTATGGGAGCCCCCTTAATTATTAAGTTTATTTTAATTTTAGTTTCAATTTTTAAAGTATAAATACAATTGAGTAGTTTGTGAACATTTCAAGTGCCTATCTGTTGTAATAATTATTGGTATAGAGCAAAAATTAATTTAATGTTTATGTTTCTTTTTCAATCTTCGTCTTAGTAACACCAAGAGAATAATTCTTTCGCGATCCATATCCAGACAAGCACTCTCGTTCGAGCGCAAATATCGACTGAATAAGGACGCACCGTACGCGGCACCGTGACACGGTGCAGCGCCGTACCGTGCACGGTGGCTGCGTCGTGCCGTGCCGTGCCGCGCCGGGTCTGATGGGGAACGGTCCCTCAGTCAAACATAATTCATGACTGACAGAATTGACTGACGCTTGCATGCCCGTGTAATGGATGCCTAAGGTTTGGGGATATTTAGCCGAAGCGGAAACTGAAGGACGAGACGTCGGGCCCGCAGCGGCCGCCCGCACCGAATATGTCGCCGCCGAAGTCGAACGTCTGCCGGAGATTGAAGTGGCCAAACATGCTCGGATCGATATCTGAAACATTTATACCGAAATAGTTATAGCCACTGAAAAAATTATTAAAATCGATAGCCTATGATCCTTCACGTTGTCTACTTCTTATCTGTGCCAAATAACATAAAATTGCTCCAGTACTTCGCGAGATAAGCCCTTTTTTTCCACATTTTCCTCTATTTCTTCGCTCCTATTAGTCTTAGCGTGATAAAATATAGCCTATAGCCTTCCTTGATAAATGGGCTATTTAACACTAAAAGAATTTTTCAAATCGAACCAGTAGTTCCAGAGATAAGCGCGTTCAAATAAGCCCTTACAAATAATTTCCCCCGTTTTTTCCACATTTTCCTCTATTTCTTCGCTCCTATTAGTCTTAGCGTGATAAAATATAGCCTATAGCCTTCCTTGATAAATGGACTATCTAACACTGAAAGAATTTTTTAAACCGGACCAGTAGTTCCTGAGATCAGCGCGTTCAAACAAACAAACTCTTCCGCTTTATAATATTAAAGTATAGATTCTTATCTATTATGCTACATGACAGACGGTACCGATGAACGGACAGATAGCCGGTTCAGTTTTTATTCTTTGGGTATGGAATAGGGTTCCGTAAGAAAAATAAAAGAGACTCACTAAAGTAGATGAAGCATACAGTAAGGCTGTGTTCAAACAAAGCTGACTGTGAGCCGAAGTCAGAAAGTGAGCGAATGTTACGCAGTTACTATGTACATACATATTACATATTCACTTTTTCGTTCACACCTAACTGACAATACGTTATTACGCTAGTGGTAGGCGCTGACGCGGCCGATTAATATAGCACGTCATTACGCTAGACGGATGCTGATTGGCTACGTAGCTACGTCAGCTATAGCGTATATTCAGCATACTGTGAACGAAAAATACCGTTTATTTTACACCGGGGCTCACAGTGAGCCTGCTTACATTCGGCGGTTTACAGTCAGTTTGGATTGAACACGGCCTTATATATCTTTGTCGTCAAACACAAAACAAGCAGCCACTCACCGCTCATGCCCGCTCCGTCGTCGTCGAAGTCGTGTCCGTGGTCGTATCGTGCGCGTTTCTTGGGATCGCTGAGCACGCCGTACGCCTCGCCCACCTCCTTGAACCGGCGCTCCTGTTCCCGCCGCTCGAGCTCCGGGGCCCCCGCGTGCCGATCCGGGTGATGGACTAAAGCACGTTTTCTAAAAAAAATTAACTACAAATTAAAGTTTATGCAATGATATTTAGGGCCTGTTTCACCACTTCCTGACAAGTGCCATATAAGCTATCCACCACTTAACTTGACAGATAGAGCATTTTAGAGCCTCGCTGCAAATAATATTGTTTACAAATATAGCCATTAACAAATCATTGTAATTTTGACATAATATGCATGATTCACTGTATTCTTAGCTGGAAAAAATAATAGCTGTAAAAACGACTGATAAATCTCACGTGATAACGTTATCAGTATAATTTTTTTTTATTATTATTAAATAAGGGGGCAAACGAGCAAACGGGTCACCTGATGGTAAGCAACTACCGTCGCCCACGGACACTCGCAACATCAGAAGAGCTGCAGGTGCGTTGCTGGCCTTTTAAGAGGTGCCCCTGCCCAGAGATGAGAACAATATTCCATATGAGGCCGAACCTGCGCCTTGTAGAGTTGTAAGCGTTGGTCCGGACTGAAGTACTGTCTCGCTCTGTTAAGAACACCAAGCTTCTTCGAGGCTAATTTGGCCTTACCCTCTAGATGATATCGGAACTGGACTTCGCTCGATATGTTGACGCCAAGTGTCTCAATGCTAGGGGAGATGGTTAAAGATGTGCCCTCGAAACGAGGACATACGACATACAACCATCCATTTTACGGGACTATGTTCTGGACATTTATCATTTCCTATGGCAGACTTTAAAATGCATATAACAGCTATAAACAAAGAACACCATACCTGTATGCTTTCTTGATATCATCTTCAGAAGCTGTCTTGTCTACTCCAAGAATTTTGTAGTAATCTTTGCGTTTGGATTTTTTGAGTGCTATCTTGGCCTCATGAAGCAAATGTTTGTGTTCTTTGCTCTTGTCAATTTTGTTCAATTTTTCATAGTCCTTTACAGCTTCTTCATACTCTCCTAGTTCTGTGTAGCATTTGGCACGTCGTAGAAGCGCTTTGACGTAGTTTTCGTCAAGTTCCAGAGCAGCTGTACAGGCATCGGCTGCTTCCTTCGTTTGATTCAATTTGGAACACACTGTGGCTTTGTTGTAGTATAGTTTCGCATTCACCTTTTTGTTGTTGTTGTCAATACTCAGGGCCTCATTATAGAATTTCAAAGCTTGCTGCCACTGACCCATTTTGAAAGCCTCATTTCCTGTAATGAGCGATAAGAGTGTTTTAATTTTGTATAGGCTAGTGTTTTATTTACAGATACCTATTATTAGCTGCCCCGGCAAACGTTGTTTTGTCATATAAAGTATTTCGCCCATATTATTTATTGAAGTGATTAAATAAGTATGGCACTAATCACCATGGCAACGTAAATCGCTATCCCTTCACTCAAACAATGATCGCCGTTAGTCTCGAGTTGTATTATTGTTGTTTATTCAACAAATTCATTTATCAATAAAAAAGTACCTAGTAGCCGATTTTCAGACCTACTCAACATGCATATAAAATTTGGTAAAAATCAGTAAAGCCATCATCATTAATCAATCATTTCAGAGGAGTATTGTAACTAATATTGTGACACGAGAATTTAATATATTATGTATAACATTATTTATAGCATGGTAAAATATTGTGTAACTTTAACTGCTCTTTCATGTTTCATTTCCTACTTTCTATAAAGCGCATCACATACGGTGAAGATACTATAATATTTTATCTTAAGATACCCAAATATAAAATATTAAGCTATCACACACGGCTAAGATACGATATTATTGAAAATCTGTTCATTTCCTTACGAGTCTGCGTTGGTGCCACACGTATTCCTTGTTAGAGTTCTATATACAGGATGATTTACTATGAGTGATAACTGATAATGCCTTACTTCTTGATTTGTTAGACAGCTCCTCAGACGATGATACTGATATAGAATGAAATACAGATTTCAGTAGCACATTCCAAAAGGAGAAACAAAAGAAGTTTAAAGAGTATTTTAGAAATTCAAGCGAAACATTAATTTCGATTTATGATTTGATTAGGGAAGATATAAAAAATCTGCTAAGTGCGAGTCGGATTCTTGGCAAAAAATGAGTTTTTTTTTGTATGGGAGCTTAAATATTTATTTTATTTTTATTTTATTATTAATTATTAAAGTACAAAATATATAAATAAAAATATTGTGAATATTGCTACCATTATTGATTACGAGCAAAAAAGCCAATTAAATCACGTTTGTTGTATGGGAGCCCGTCTTAAATATTTTTTTCTCTTTAGTATATACATAATCTGTGAAAGTTTCAACTCTCTAGCTATTACCGTTCTTGAGTTACAGCCTGGAGACAGACAGACAGACGGACAGATAGACGGATAAGCAGACGGACAGGCAGATGGACAGACATCCAAGTCTCAGTAATAGGGTCCTGTTTTTACCCTTTGGGTACGGAACCCTAAAAAGCAAAATACAAACATGCGATAGAGCATTTCCAGTGAAGAGCCAATCCGATCACCGTTGAGCCCGCTGCCGGACACAAAACACCCTGTATTCATAAAGATAAATTTCGAAATATATATTTCGTATCTTAAGATAACATATTAAGATATGTATTAATATGTATTTCGCATCTTAAGGGGCCGGGTTACCCTCGAAATTCTCATACATACGTAATACCAAAATAATTTTGTCATACGAAAATATTTAACATGTTTGAGTTATTTTTCAGCTTAAAATAGTAATTACCTAGGTTCCTGAACAAAAATTAACTTCAAAATATTTAAACACTAAAAAAAAAATTTTTGTGTATAAATTTTTTTTACTAAATTTACTACTAAATATTTAAACACTAAAAAATAGAGTAAAACACTAAAAATATATAAATAAATAGTAAATTGACTACAAAATATTTAAATACAAAAAAATATTTTTTAGAGTTGAAATATTTTGTAGTAAATTTAATATTTATTTATATATTTTTTAGTTTTTTACTCTATTTTTTAGTGTTTAAATATTTAGTAGTAAATTTAGTAAAAAAAAATTATACACAAAAAAAATTTTTTTAGTGTTTAAATATTTTGAAGTTAATTTTTGTTCAGGAACCTAGGTAATTACTATTTTAAGCTGAAAAATAACTCAAACATGTTAAATATTCTCGTATGAGAAAATGATTTTGGTATTACGTATGTATGAGAATTTCGAGGGTAACCCGTGCTCTTAAGATAAAATATTAAGATATGAAATATATATTTCCATATCGCTTGGTATCTTAAGATACAAAAGATAAAATATATATTAACTTCGTCGTGTGTGATGGTTCATAGGATTTCTATGGTGAGCAATATTCTAAAATATGCTCTAAGATAATATATATTTTATATTATCTTCACCGTCTGTGATGCTCTTAAATATGTGAGAACTGAGAAACTGCTAGACAATTTTAACACTAGTCACTGTAGAATCTGTAGACAACAGCTAGAATATAAACATATTTAAAAAATCATGGGGCTTACGTTAATCCATGTTGTTGTCTTTATTTTAACATGTTTTTTCTAGCATTTGAAAAGCAGCATAATGGCAAGCAAAGAGTAAATAATTCTATCAATAAAATAATAATATGTATCAAAGTAGAAATAGAATTAGGGAATTCATACCTTCCTCCTTTTTCTGCTTTAGTAGCTTTGCCCTCTTGTATGTTTCCATGGCCTTCTTGTGATCAGGTGCAAGCCTTAGTACTTGTTGGAAATGTTTGAATGCTTGTTCGTCTTTGTCCTGAAATTCCATAACAAAATAATAAGCAAAGTTAGAGATAGTAAACTTATATAAAATACAATGTCCTACCACCTTCCCCACTTTCTAGAGCATTATTTTTACATTTTTTTATGATGCGACCCCATGATATTATGGCATAAAAATAATTTATCATGCATGTTACATGTAAGTTTATGTTAAAAATTCTTCTGTCTACTTAATGTATCAATTTTTTTCAATCCTTAGTTTTTTTTTTTTACTGAAAAAGTTTTCTCGACATTTAGTGAACCCTACAGAAGCTTCACGACCCACGGGTTGACAAACACTGTTCTAGGGGTATAAAGCAAGCAGCAATAGGCGAAAAGTGTAGTATTAAAAAATAAGTTTAATCTTAAAAAGAAGTCTATAAAAATTAAAAAGTATCTTACCTCGAAATACAGACATAAGCCCCTAACAAATATAGCTTCTGTTTCCATACTGTCAAATCTTAAAATATCATTTGCAATCTCTTGAGCTTCTTGACATCTCCCAAGCATAGCCAAGCTTTCAGCTTTGATCAATTTATCTCTATAACAATAACATCCAAATTAATAATGTCCTTAAATATTATACACTAGCTATTTGACCGAGCTTTGCTCGGTATTCGATAAGACACAAATAAAATGAATTTTTCTAAAAATGATTCCTAGCTAGATCGATTTATCGCCCCCAAAACCCCCTATATACTAAATTTCATGAAAATCGTTGGAGCCGATTCCAAGAAATTACATATACTTATATTATATAGAAGAATAGCTTGTTTAAAGATATAAGATTATACAAAAAAGTAATAATAAAATAATCGGCCAAGTGCTAGTCGGACTCGCGCACAAAGGGTTCCGTACCGTTATAGAGAAAAAATAGGCCAAAAATTGTGTTTTTTGTATGGGAGCCCCCATTATTTTTTTATTAAAATATTATTATTTATTATTAAAGTAAGTACAAATATTTAAGGCTTTTGTGAAAATTTCAAGTGCCTACCTCTTATCATTATTGATTACGATTTACGAGCTAAAAAGGCCAAAAAATCATGTTTGTTTTATAGGAGTCCCCTTAGGGAGCATACCCATACTACGTGACCTACTTTTTAAGATTTTTTGACCCCCTCCCTCCCCCTGGTGACCACGCGTAGTATATGCCATGACCCCACCCCCCCCCCCCCCTCCATCAATTGTTCACGTGGTATTGACAAGAATAATTTTTAATCATTTGTAAGTAGAAACAGTAGATAGCAAATGAAAATAATTTGACTCATATTTGTGTTTATAAAGTTATTTATTACAAAAGACTCTTTGCATGTTTATAATAATTATCACTTCTTAATTAAATATGGGAATAAAAATAACGATCACCAAAAAATATTTTGAAACCAAGTTTGCCAAAGAGAAATTTACTTGACACCGATACTTATAATTTAATTATTACTAATTAATTAAATATGGGAATAAAAATAACGATCACCAAAAATACTTTGATACCCAATAGTTTGCCAAAAAGAAATACTTGACACCAATATTTAAGATATACTATACATGGTGTAACAAAACTAAGTGATAATACTTTAGGATGTGTACGTGTCCCTTATAGTGAGTTCGCTGTGAAAGTGCAGCGCTGAATGACCACAATTTTTCCACTTTTCTATGGGTAAGTGCCCCAATGTAACGTGTTGAAAAAAAATGATCTTTCAGCGCTGCTTCTTTCACAGTGAACTATATGTAAGGAACACATACACACCATAAAGTATTATCACTTAGATTTAAGTTGAATATACTTAGGGCCTGTTTCACCGCTTCCTGATAAGGTGCCGGGTAGGCTTATTTGACAGATTCTCCATACTCCATCTGTCAAGTTAAGTGGTGCATAGCCTTATCAGGAAGCGGTGAAACAGGCCCTTAATATATTATAATAATAGTCTAAAATTACAATGGTAATTTATGGCTTTATAATATTAAGTAGGATGATCACCAAGCTTGACAGGTTCACCAAACTTCAAAGTGCCTGACAATTAGTGACAACAGTGCCTGTTTTTTTTTAATAGCTGTTGGTTATAATTTACAAATAACCATAATAAATATCAGTGTCAAGTATAATATATATATATATATATATATATATATATATATATATATATATATATATATAAATTGCGAGAAAAAAAAATCGTATGTTTCTCTCGGCAAAATTGACTACGTGACAAAACTCTAGACCCCCCCCCCTCTTGTGACCGAGCGTAGTATTTTGAAGACCCCCCTCCCCCCCTAAATGGGTCACGTAGTATGGGTATGCTCCCTTATGAGCGGGATGTCAAATTTTGTCTGTGTTATCTAATGAGTATTACGATCCCGGAAGACGATAGACTCAAATGAAATTTAGATTTATTTAATCATTGTATATTTATCTGATATTTGGCTAACGGAAAACACGATTCACTTATTTTGACTCGATAGATATATTTTTCGAAATTATGAATCTCTCTGGGCTTTTCAACAAATATCTGTTACACTTATTGAGTCACTATCATTAAATAACTTGCACTACTACCACACTTTATAAAATAATAGCTAAAGCAGGGGTTCCCAAACTGTGCGCCGCGGCGCGGCGCCCAGTGCGCCGTGGAAAGGCAAGAGGGGCGCCGTGAGTGGATCCTGCATCGTTATGGCCGATACCACAAATATAATAAAAATCGGCCAAGTGCGAGTCGGACTCGCACACGAAGGGTTCCGTACCATTATAGAGGAAAATTAGGCCAAAAATTGTGTTTTTGTTTGGGAGCCCCCCTTAATTATTTATTTTATTTTAATATTATTATTGAATATTAAAGTACACATATAACTAACTAAGGACTTTGAGAAAAATTCAAGTACCTACCTGTTGCCATTTTTGATATAGAGCAAAAAAGGCCAATAAAATCACGTTTGTTGTATGTGAGCCCCCCTTAAATATTAATTTTATTTAGTTTTTAGAATTTGTTGTTATAGCGGCAACAGATATACATAATCTGTGAAAATTTCAGAAGTCTAGCTATAGCAGTTCTTGAGTTACAGCCTGGAGACAGACGGACAGACGGACAGACAGACAGACAGACAGACAGACAGACAGACGGACAGACATCGAAGTCTCAGTAATAGGGTCCCGTTTTTACCCTTTGGGTACGGAACTCTAATATTATAACCACATTATTATCCGATTCAATGCGGCGCACATTTTTTAAAACTTTCAGTAATGGCGGCATACAATTTTCTCGCGACACGTTAGCCGCGTCATACGCCATAGAAGTAGATGACACGGGCGCACTATCTTGGGCGGCAGCAACTGCTCTGGCGGGGGAACCTCCATGGGAGCTCACGGCGATGGTGCTCGCCGAGTTGAATCTCCTCATCACTAAGGGGAGGTCGAATGGCGAATCCCCTTCGTGGGAAGAGCTCAGGCGGATCCGGAGACTTGGAGAGCAGTGGCTGCTGAGGAGGTGGGAAGAGGATCTGGCGCAGACCCGGTGCGGCAAACGTACCGCTGAGGCACTGCGTCCAGTTCTTGCGGGCTGCGGCGTGGATGCGCCGCAAGAAGAAACCCCTCACCTTACGCAGGTACTCACCGGGCACGGATGCTTCGGTGAGTACCTGTGTAAGCTCGCCAGGAGAGAGCCAACGCCAGCCTGCCATGAGTGCGGCGCTGCGGAGGACACGGCCCAGCATACCCTTGAGGTGTGCGATCGTTGAGCCGTGCAGCGCTACGATCTCGAGTCGTGGCAGTGCTACTTGCTAGGCGGGGACCTCTCGCTCCCGAGCATGGTGAGCTGAATGCTCGAGAGCGATGAGGATTGGCAGGCGGCGGTCTCTTTCTGCGAAATCGTTATGTCGCAGAAAGTGGTCGCGGAGCGAGCGGGACAGAGAGGACGATCCCACCCCTCTGTCGCTCCGCCGGCGTAGACGGGAGTGCGAAGGCGACGCTATGCGAACCTTGTAACTCTCGTCTAACGGGGCTCCAGGAGAGGATGGGAATCTCCCTGGCTTAGCCAGTAACGGCGCCGAGGGGAACGCTTCAGTCTGCCGAAGCGTTCCCTAACTTTAGTGGAAGTCCAGTCCCTTCTGAAATTGACCGGCTGGTCATGGATGGAGTCCTGTGCTTGTTAGATCCGGGACATCCCTCCTTAGGCTGAAGGCGAACCGCAGGTGGTTTTACTGGGTAGGGTGCTTCAGCACTGAGGCACATCCCCAACCCCGGGGGCCCTATGACGGGTTTCCCAGCGCATTAAAAAAAAACCGGCCAAGTGCGTGTCGGGCCACGCGCAATATAGGGTTCCGTAATACCGCTATTATTTTTTTTTTGTATGGTCAATGAATGTACATTTTTAACGTGTTTTACACTACTAACAACATCATCTCAGTTACTTTCAAAGGAATTTGAAGGAAAAGTTCCTTTATACTTTGCCGAATACATTTTTTTTAGTTGATCGACTATTACTCAATAACTTATGAAGTCTTCTTAGCCGTGATAGTTTTCCTTTTAAATTCAGCATATTTCCTACTCCCGTGAATTTTTTCACATTTCCAGAAGCTCTAACGATTTTTTCCACTTTAAAACTTAATATTTCACAAACGGATCCCTAAATCGGGAAATGATCTATGAATACTCATAATATTTTTAAAAAGCCTATCTAACGACACCCCACACGATAGGGTGGACGCGAAAAAAAATATTCATCCCCACTTGATGTGTATGAAGGTGCCATAAAAGAATATATTTTTTAAATTTTCATTTACCATTTTAATATGCGCATTCATGCCAAATTACAGCTTTGTAGGTCCTATAGTCTCTGAGCAAAACCGCGGACAGATAGACAGACGGACGGACAGACCGAAACTATAAGGGTTCCTTGTTGGCTACGGAACCCTAACTAGATGACACTGCTGCCGTGTCATCCACCATGTTCAAAAAGGTTTATGGTTTTTCTTGATTTTTCTTGGTTTTTAAATGTATATTAAATTATAATATTATTTACTAGATGTTCCGCGCGGCTTCGCCCGCGTTATTTAGGAATTTCACGCAACCGTACATTTTCCGCAAAAAATAACCTATGTCCCTTCACGTGGTCTATTCTTCATGTTTGCCAAATGACATAAAATTTGTCCAGTAGTTCTTAAGATAATAAGCAATTTCATATAATTTCCTCCGTTTTTTCCACATTTTCCTATATTTCTTCGCTCTTATTAGTCTTAGCGTAATAAAATATAGCCTTCCTCGATACATGGACTAACACTGAAAGAATTTTTCAAATCGGACCAGTAGTTCCTGAGATTAGCGCGTTTAAACTATTACTAAATAAGCAATGTCATATAATTTCCCTCGTTTTTTCCACATTTTCCTCTATTTCTTCGCTCCTATTAGTCTTAGCGTGATAAAATATAGCTTATAGCCTTCCTCGATAAATGGGCTATCTAACACTGAAAGAATTTTTCAAATCGGATCAGTAGTTCCTGAGATTAGCGTGTTCAAATAAACAAACAAACAAACTCTTCCTCTTTATAATATTAGTAATTAGATGTAAAGCAGGTAGATGCCTTTTAATATTTCAGTCGGAATTTCCAGGAATTGCTATTGTATTCTATTGTTGTCGCGATCACCGGTGCTCGCGCGGGGCCTGAAGGATTAAATATTTGTTTATTACTTTGTACCTGATTAACCTTACTATAATCATTAAAGGTACTTATGTATATTTTTCTAATAGCTGGGTAGAGTAGGGTGCCGTGACAAAATATTTTACGTGTAACTACGCCGCATGCTGACAAAGATTGGGCGCCCCTGAGGTAAAGGAAATATAATATTGTATTTAATTTTTAAGTAATCATCAAAAACATTTTTAGGACTTACGACCTTTACTTTCGTGCTATAATGCGGGAACCGTTGTTACGCGATATTGTTCACTATTAGCTGCAGTGTTAAGCAAATTGCCCGGGAGCAAAATCCATAAATCTATGGAATCATTGTATCACAATTGGAGGATAGCGTGTGTGTAGGCGGGCCTAGCGTTTTGACAGTATGCTCTTAATTATTAATATTATTTTGTTCTTAGTATTTGTTGTTATACTGGCAACAGATATACACAATCTGTGAAAATTTCAGAAGTCTCATTATAGCGGTTCTTGAGATACAGCTTGGCGACAGACAGACAGACGGACAGACGGATAGACAATGAAGTCTTAGTAATAGGGTCCTGTTTTTACCCTTTGGGTATGGAACCCTAAAAAAAGACTTTACTTTGTACTTGATGGGCTGTATTCAAGGCAACGGTCCATGCAGAATACAACTCTTCTGTAGTCAGCGGTTTCCAGGGCTTTTTGTGCATCCTCATGTAACTTTTTTAATGATTCAAGAGCACGTTTCTCATTTGCTGCACAATCTGCTCCACCTAGCTCACTAGCACGCTTCACTGCTTGCTCCACACCAGACAAGTCACCTGTTAATTATAAATATAACGTAGAACAAAAGCGTGTTTCATGTAAGTGTTATATAACTCTTAATTTAAATAGTTACAATTGAAGGTTACTCTAATCTTATCACATGAATTATTTCTGACAGAAAAGCCACAAAGTGGTTTTTGTATAATTTAAAAAAAAATCATTTTTATGTTGCATTAATTATGTAGTCCTGTTAATTATTATCAAAACAAAAAATCTTCTTTTAAATTTTTTTTAAATTACTATGTGATGACCAATTAATTGGTCATGCAACACTATTACGAGCAGATTTTGGTTTAAATTCTGAAAAAAAGTGCTACAGAAAGTTGGCTAATACATACCTAAAGCTAAATAGCATTTGGCCATTCTTATGTAGCCTTTTGTGAATGTAGGATCCAGAGCAACTGCTTTCAAAGCATCATCTAATGCTTTTTTGTACATGCCTAACATCATATAGCAGGCAGAGCGGTTTCCATAGTATGCAGCATTCTCTGGTGCCAATTTTATAGCGTCATCATATAAAACCAATGCACCTTTGTAATTTTTAAACTTGTAAAGCTGGTTCCCGCTTTCTTTTTTCTCCTCTGCAAGTCTTAATTAATATTCCCAACATGTTAGTATCTTTCACAACTCATTTTAAATAAAAATATTTCATATCATTGAGATGTATGGAGTTGACACCGTAACGCAGTGCTTGGTCACATTCAAGATACGCTATATAGCCACAGTGCACTTAGTCGGCCGCGAGCTCTTCTGCGCACTTGACGTATGACAATTATAAAAAAACAAAATAAAAGTCATAAAAATGCCTTGGTGTGTCTTAGGATATTGTAAAAATAATTCCAAAAACACTTCCAAATGCGACGGCATAACATTTCATCAGTTAGTATTCTTCTTTAATTATTTTCAATTAAAATACGAACATTCAATTATTAGGCGAAGACGCGCGCCATTTCGCATTGTCATAGAGTAGTAGATTCAGAGGGGAATGTAGGCAGAAGACGACGATGAATGAAGTATTGACTTAGACGAGTTTGTATTTTGGTAATAATATAAATACGGTATTATGTATACATAATGTACATGCGTACATTATAATTGTATTTATAAATATATAAATAATTTGAATTTAGTAAGTATGTAGTGGACTTTGGATCCATACTTATTATAATATAATTATTATAAATGCGAAAGTGTGTCTGTCTGTCTGTCTGTCTATCCGTCCGTCTGTGGGCTTGTCCGTCCATCTGTCTGCCTGTCCGTCTGTCTAACCGTCCGTCTGTCTGACTGTCCGTCTATCTGTCTGTCTCTCTCTGTGTCTGTTACCTCTTCACGCCTAAGCCGCTGTAACGGCTTTGCAAACTTTGGTTTTTGACCGACTTCCAAAAAGGAGGTAATACGTTTGGGTGTATGCATCCTCTATCAGTTGTATCACGGGGAGTGCTCTGAGGACCATCCCATCACCTTGATAAGTGGTGGTCTTCCACCGTGCATTTTTCGCGTAATTTTTTCCGCACACTGCAAAACTGTGGAACGAACTATCGCCAGAAGCATTTTAAGAAGAAGGCATATTCCCATGCATCTGCAGCTCTTCTGACGTTACGAGTGCACATGGGTGACGGTTGTTGCTTTCCATCAGGTGACCCGTTTGCCCCGTTATTTTATATAAAAAAATCTAATTAACTTCTATGTCCTTGAGAAATCGTACTTGATGTTGATTAGTTAAAAAGCCGTGCCATATTCAGCGACTTGTTATAATATTATTATTTCGTTTATTTCCGCATGACTTAAAAGTTGGATTTCACTTAACTATTTTTAACTGAAATCCAATTCTTTAGTCATGCAGAAATAAACAAAACTTTTTTTGTATTCTTCTATTTTAGATGAGCCGCCATATTGGATGTAGAATGACATTACATTTGTTTTCGAGTTATTCTCAAAAAGTTCTTTCATTTAATATCCATACTGTTATTATAGGACGGCATAGAAAATAAGTATTCCGCTATCTTGGATGGTCGGCCATTTTATATTTTATTTATAGTGATGTCACATACTGTATCGTGCATTGTCATTCAAACCAAACGTGTATACAAAATGTCAGTTCAATTAGTTAAAATATTATATGTACATACATATACTTGCTTCAAAATCGAGTTCAAAAATTCCACCCGAACTTACATAATAATGTAAATGACTAAATAATATACAGAGCAAGTTAAATAAAAGCTTTTAATAATGTTTAGTAAAAATATTTGTTTTATTTTATCCACTTTCAAATAGAGTCTGCGTTCATTCGAGTGTAGGCACAAAACTTTGTCACTTCTGCAGTACTGATCTACAGCCATCGCCGCCCCGCCTCTCACTCCGCTCATTCTTAAAGTGCGACATGTTTTTTGTTGGCAATAGCAACTCCATACATCTCAATGTTTCATATTTAGTTAATGTGCTGATTCGAAGTCACAATATGTCACAAGTCATCATATTTTTTTTTACTTTTGTGTAGGTAGTTACTGTTGTGACTTTTGTATGAATAAAAGCACAATAAAGAGATAATATTATTAAGATGAAATATTGTATTATACTATGAAATCGATGGTTAAAATGATTAGCATTTCTATGATGATCTCATTAGAAATTTTAATACTAAAGTCTAAAATTTATAATTGTCAACAATGGATGTCATCCAAATAGGTCAATCAGGAAGTAGTACATTGACATTGAAAGTATAATGAAAAACCTTTTTAAATCTCTACTTTCTATAAAAGTGCTAATCGATTTAAAGCTGATGCCTCTTACCTTTCAGCACTTTTCGGGACTAAATCGTCAATAGTCAGGTCGAGGTCCACTACATCAGGCTCTGCCATTGTGCTGTTGGTCTTGGGGTAGAATTTGAAACTGAATAACTCTAATTAGTAATTCAGCTAAAACACTCTAATCTTAAACCAAATGGCTATAAAATACAAATGAAAGAGGAACACAATTTTATTTTGTAATCAAATATAAATTTTGGTAATCCTCTTTCTTTTTTTTTTACAAAGAAAAGGGTCTAGATAATGTTGCCAGCTTTATTTTTACCAACCCTCTTTGTACCTACCCACCAAATGCGGCAGCGTAAACCACCCGAAACCACTAAAACCTAAATGGCCCCTCAAACCACCAGAATTCCACTAAATAACGTAAAGAAAACTACTACCTACCTGAATATAATTTGAAAATAAAACAACAACAACGTTAAGTATTATTATTGAGAGAAAAATATTTTTGTTAAGACGTACATACTACAAAAAGGAAAACATAATATTATTTAAGTAGGTACATAACTAAAGATGATCGTCTTCAGAGGAATCAGTGTCATTTGCTTGTTGACTTTGTGGCGCTCACAGATCAAGAACTAGTTACTTCGTAAGTGGCGCTCCGTGCGGCCTCGAGCTACTAAGGGCGCGCGTTACAAGAGTATTTTGTTTGAGTTTTAAACTAGTGAAACTAGTTTTAAACTAGAAAGACTAGTGGTTTATCGTCCATGCTGACCACTAATTTAAATAAGATAATCCACTAAAAAATCCACCAGCCACTAAAACCAAATTTTTCCCGCCGAAAGGCACGTCTAAACCACCAGATCTAGTGGAAATTCCACTAAGTTGGCAGCACTAGGCATAGACTACATTAATTTTCTTAAAAAGCAGTGTTGCCAACTATTCAAAACATTTTTCCCAAAAGCTGCGCGTCCACTGGATCGGAATCGGAGCGTACGGACCACAGAGGTATTATAATAATAATAATAATAATAACGGGAGTGTTTTTTTTTAAATGCCTACCTATTTAGCTGTTGTATGCAAGAATCGAAGTGACCATAAGCTAAAAGTGGTCACTTTTCATACGTAAGTACAAAAACAATTTAGTATTTCCAGTATTTTCTACCAAAATCACATTTTTTTCGTTAAAATAATTGCACTAGTCGGGTACTGAGAGAAATATGTAACCTAATGATTGAACCCAATACATTGCTCGCTAAGTGTAGCGTGCCTAGTGTTGAAAACAGTCTGACCGAATAATGAAAATTGCGCTTATTGAATCGGTCGCTTAACATGCATGGTCACCACCTGCCGCTGATAAGAGCCGTGAGATAGTGATGTACCTGTCGTTTTTTGTTGTCGATACATCACGTCGCCGCGATTAGTACTTACGATTAATGTGTAACAATATCGACCCCTCTGGGTAGAAACGTCGTAAAAGCCATTTTGGCCAAAATGAGCTTTTAACGGTTTCTTACTCAGAATCGCGAGCTCTATCAATCTGTATATTCGAAATGTTCAAATTCGCAAAAAAATGTCTTTTACAGCATTTTTCAACTCATTATAAACCCAGTTTTGTTCTTTGAAAATGTATCAATGCGCAATTTTTCAATTAATTTTTGAAATTTATGTAGTAAGTGTCATTTTTTTTAATTTCGTGGTTAATACTACATAATATATACAGAACTTGAAGATAATACTATCAAACATTTTGTAGTAAAAGACACGTCATCCCAGAACACATTTACTCCTGGCGGAGCACGTCATCAACAAATATGGCTTTTACAACATTTTCACGACTTCAAACATTTTTTTATTCTTTGAAGTTATAATAAACCACTATAGCTTAGTTAGCTTAGATTTTCGGGTAGTTTACTAAATAGAAACTAAAAATATTCAATATTCAATAGTTTCAGAGATCGTATGGCTTTTACTACAAAAAATCTAGTTTTGAATGGCTTTTACAAAATTTTTTTTGCTTCGCGACTATAACCATTTATTCATTTGGGTGTATAGTTTTTCATTATTTTAACGTAAAATTTTAGTTTTCCGACAAACTTTAATAAAATTATCGAAATAAAATTAACCTTACTTAACTATATTACCTCTAATTAATGCAAAAGGTAGGTAAGTATTCAACAATAATAGCTTTAGAAAATCAGTTCTTCGTATTGTTACTCTTGGTAATAAGTCTTTTGGTGGAAAACTTCCTTAAAACATTTTCTCAACTTACACATTAAACAATCTTAGATTGTAGAACTAAAAAAAATGAAAGTTATTAAAGACGTCTTTGGAAATAACCGGAAATTGTATACAAAAATAACAACAAAAATAAATGACATATTACGTAATTTGTTATTCAGTCAACTTACTCGTCACTGCAGTCATGGACGTATAAAAAAAGGCGGACGGAGTCCCACCATACACAAAACTGTGTCGTTCAGAGTCGGCCAGCTGGCTGTATGTACACGGTCCGCACGTACACATTCTTGCGCTAGTCCATACCATTTGACAGGCGTCAGAATGTGTGCGTGGCCGACTCTGAAGAAAAGTGAAGACACAGTTTTGTATATGACAAGACTCCGTCCGCCTTTTTTTCTACGTTCATGACTGCAGTAACATTATCAAAATAAAATTAACAAAACATTCTTAAATAAGCAAAAATAGCGAGCATTTAACAATAATAACATTATTTTAATAAAATCAGTTCTTTACGTTTTTCATTGTACTGTAAGATAGTATTATTATGTGCCATTCACTATTATTCCAAAGATGAAAATATCTCTAATGTTTACTTTAGTTTAAGAAGCTAAGATTGTTTCGTAAGTATATCAATTATCAAGTTGAGCAAAATGTACCTGAGCAGTTTTCCTCAAAAATATTTATACCGTAGACATTACGAATACATTACAAAGAACTGATTTTATTAAGATAATGTTATTATTGTTAAATGATTACTTATTAAGTTGAGAGATTGTGTTGATCTTATATTGATAATGTTACTGCAGTGATGAGTGAGTTGACTGAATAACAAATTACATATGTCGTTTATTTTTTGTTATTAAGTTTGTATACAATATCCTCTTATTTCATGTATTTGGCCCGATTATTTTGATAATTCTTAAATTTTATCGGAAAAATACAATTATACATTAAAATAATGAAAAACTATAAAATAATTTGATATTCGTCACTAATGTTTGTCGCATTTAATGCACAAATTACACTTTCTTATTACACTTGTCTTTTAATTCAAAAAATACCTTCAACAAAAATTTGTTTTAAGTCTTTTACAACCAAATGAATAAATGGTTAAGGGCCCCCAAGACGATCAAACGGTTTGATTCAAACCTTACGTGTTTGATGCAACCGTTTGATGTCGGTTTGAACGGTTTGTCAAACGAAACTGCGCAGTTTGGTTCAATAATCGCTGTGTAGTACACGTCTTGTGACGAATAAATATTATTTTTAAAAGATAAAACCGACTTAAAAATTGTACGAAATTGAGAATTAAATTCCCTATCTCAAAAACTACAAACCTATTTTGATGAAACTTGCAGAAGTCTCCCAAGTTAAACAATACCTATTATAGCACAACAAAAAAATATTTAAATCAGACTTGTAGTTCCGGAGATATGTGAACACAAACATAAAAACATACATACACTTTTGAAATTTTGCACATATTTTGTTCAGATGCTGGTATAGACTAACATTATATACGAAAATTGGGTAGTTCTGGAAATATTACATACATACGCATCGAATAATAATTGATAACCTCCTCTTTTTTAGTCGGTAAAAAATAATGTACCTACTCCAAAGAATAGTATAAAGT
Organism: Lysandra bellargus; assembly: GCA_905333045.1. Taxonomy (NCBI): domain Eukaryota; kingdom Metazoa; phylum Arthropoda; class Insecta; order Lepidoptera; family Lycaenidae; genus Lysandra; species Lysandra bellargus. The sequence goes on from HG995349.1 coordinate 9,097,373, forward strand.
TTGTTCAAACACATCGGAACACGATCAAACGGCGCGTCAAACACAACAAAAATATAAAATTTCATCAAACGAGCTTCAAACACGTAAATGTTTGACAAAAATGTTGTAAAAGCCATTTACAACCAGATATTTTCTAGTAAAAGCCATGCGATCTCTGAAATTCTGAAAATCTGAAAACTACCCGAAAATCTAAGCTTAATGAGCTATAGGGGTTAATTATAGCTTCACAGAATAAAAAAATATGCGTGAAACAAAATTACGATTTTTGTTTTTTGGCCGTACTGTTTAATGGCTATTTGGCTTTTACGACGTTTCTACCCAGAGGGGTCGATATGTTCACCGCAAGTTCACCGACACAAAATCTGTGCTTTTTTGATTGGTCCTTAAAATCATTAATCTGTGTTTCAAATATAAATAATAAAGAAAATAGTGTTATGGACTAGGAGAGAGCCTTATATCGGTGTATAAGCGTCAAAAGCGTGTAATGTTATGTCCTACTTACTAGGACATAACAAAGGAGTCGGTCTGCATATTTCAAGTAATAAAAGTGTTAATAAATGTTTTAAGTGAATATTTTATGCTATATATTGTTGAGTTTTATGGTTCCGCTAAATAATAAACCATAAGAATGGCCAAAGAATGCCTCAAACACGTGGATTTAACATTAAATACGTAAGTTTTGAACAACGTTTTTTGGGATTTTCAATCGGTATTTTTGTAAGCTAAAAATAGTATTTATAAGTTTAATAATCTTTTATTCGTGCTTTAAAAGGCAATAGTGCTAAAAATGTCACATCAATTAATAATTTGTCTACAAAAATGGCATAGCTTTTTACGTGTGTTTACGGATTCTCATTACTTGAAATATAGTTTATCGATATCATGAATTAAATGACTTTCTTTCCTGTAATGTAATGTGCTTCTAAATGATCGACAAATAGAAATATTCAAGAAAATAAACACCCACTACCATATGAAAATAAGCACAAAATGGCCACGCGATGACGGGCTAAGATTACATCTATGTTATCTATGGTCATTTTGATGTGTTTGACTCTAAAAGGCCGTATACACGATCGGTTTCAACCACCAAGAGAGGTCAACTTGGTAGGGTTGGAACAAAAATCAACCGTGTAGACGTTTGTTTTTGGTTGACCAACCAAATAACCTTCAATTACCTTGGTAGTGAGCGCATTCCTCATTACCAATGTCAAATAGAGAACGGTGGCGCCACGTCGGGGTCGGGGTCACCAATTTAACGTTGTTAGTGGCGGCCGAAAAGAAAGATCTTCCGACCGAGCGAGATAGCATGCTCGGTCAGGCCGAAGCCCACGTGATACATTTCAGCTGTCGTATATATACCGACGCGCTTAGAAAACTTCGATAGCGCGATGCAGGAATGTTAGGCGAATTGTAGGTACCGCCACATAACATCGAGTTGAAACGCGACCGTGTAGATGCTTGTTGGCGCTCAGTTGCACATTGATCGTCGGCTGCGTTGCATGTGGTGTGTAGCGCTAGCAACTGAAAATGGTGGCGCCGACGCGCAATGAACGCGAAATCTTGACTGAATTTCAGAAATGTATAGGAATTTGCCTACGTTATGGGATATTGCTTCCGATCTTTATAAAGATCGGGACAAAAAGAGACAAGCGTGGCAGTTGCTTGTCGAAAAATTAAAGGAACATTACCCTGAGGCTGATATTATGTCGATGGCAAAAAAGAAAATTGAACACATAACAATATGAGGTTTAGATAGTGGCCCCATTGTTCACTTTTCTACAGCCTAGCCAAGACTGGCGAGTTGATTTACGTGTAGATAGAGATTATTTTGTTGACCCAACCAAGGTGATCTCTGTTGGTGGTTGGAACCGATCGTGTATACGGCCTTTAAGGTAATATACCTTCCGATAGGTATACTAACTTTATGGTTTGACTCAATGTATATGTCACCGTAAGATTGTAAATACCGTTAGATTATAATCTATCGCGCGAGATTGTAAAAAGTCGAAAGATTGTGAACCGCAACGTACTGCTTACAATTTAACGTATCATTATTCGGTAGATTGTAATCTATCGAAGTGAAACCGACAAACACAGACTACTTAGAAGAACTAACGTTCCGACAAATTACAATCTTAAAATTGTTAAATTGTCAACTGTCCGGAGGCTGTCCCTGATTGGTCGGCCTTACAGTATAGTAGACCGTTCTGTGACCATAGTGAATGAAACACAGGTGTCAGTCAAATGAAATTAATGCACTTCAAGAATTGTGACATCAATATCCGACATTGTAAATGTTATCAAATGAGATCACATAGGTTCACGAGCATAATATATATTAAAACACGGAAAATGTATGTAATTTAGACTATGTGCGGTGACTAACACTAACTTATATTTATCATTCAAACTACACTTCTTTGGTTAATAACAGATTCATTTTACTTCCGCAACAATTTTATATGACTAATTCTAAAGCTGTGAGTTATTTTCAACACGAAATCAATTAACAATCACCCAAAGCCCGTTTGCTTACATTTATCAACAAACGAATAATGCGACACGGGGCATATTAAATACCGTTCAACCAATCAGCGCCCGAGGTGCGTTCCATTTCACAATTTGACGGTTTCACTTCGATATATTATAATCTACCGAATAATAATACGTTAAATTGTAAGCAGTACGTTGCGGTTCACAATCTTTCGACCGTTTACAATCTCGCGAGATAGATTATAATTTAACGGTATTTACAATCTTACGGTGACATATATACCTCATTGTGTTTGACATTGTGTTTGACACTTGAGTCGTGAGTCTTGACATTTTATTGACAGATAAGCAGGCACAGAGTACTTTTTTATATATAGTAAGCAGGGAAACAGTCTAGAGATTGATGAGAAATTGTGATAAAGGAAATTGTTGTTGAAACTGTTTTAATAATTATTAAGGAATTGTGCGTTAACAGTATAAATGTTCTCAATAAAAACTATACGTTTTTAAACTATCTGTTATAAACATAATTAGAAAAATGGTCGAGCACTCTGTAGCTAACGAAAATCTCTTTGCCGAAAGTAATAAAATTGAGTGGCAACCTCTTTCTCTGACTTTGGTGGAATATCCTAAAGGTAATATTTAATTAATAAAGACAAAGATATTTTCAAAGTTAATTAAATATCTGTTACATTAAATTATCATTGCAGGAGACCTACTTGGGAAATTCTTTGCTTTTATGAGTTTAGCTCCATTCGGCATTGGAGCAGGATTTGTTACTCTTATTTTGTTTCGAAGAGATTTACATACGGTATGTTTTAAATACTTATATTATTATATAAGTGATTCCGAACCATTTTCAAATGACTACATTTTCATGACTTTTTTACATTAAGTTTTATCACGGATGTTAAAATCTCTAATATTTAAGCTTGATTTTTTTTTACTTCAGATATCATTCTTTTTGGGAACACTAGTCAATGAAGTTATAAATATTATCCTAAAGCATGTTATTTGTGAAGCAAGACCATTGGCAAGAGGAAATTTATATAATGAATATGGAATGCCATCATCACATTCACAATTTGTCTGGTTTTTCAGTAGCTATGTCTTGTACTTTTTCATTATAAGGTAAGGTAAAAATTTTGCAAAGTTAATGTTGTATTTAATTCAAACTTAACATAGGAAACAATAAGTATAACATGCTTAGACCCCAAAAACAATATACCTTGATTGGGCCTTGATAGTCCAAACACCCAAAATATTCCCTGTTTGGATGTATGCAGCGTTCGGATTATAGTATGTAGACATTTTTAAAAGAATTTTTTGCAATAAAACAACGCTATTATAGAAACTACATTTTAATCATGCAAAACTTATTTATACAAAACTAAAAGTATTTTATATTTAAAATTTTGTTTGATCAATGTTAATAAAAGTACAACTAAAATTCCAGGCTCCATCATATAAATAACAATAATATTATATCTCTACTTTGGAGGGTGATCATTGTTGGTAGCTGCATCGGTCTATCTATGATTGTTAGTGCAGCGAGGGTGTACCTGCACTACCACACAACAGCACAGGTTGTGGTGGGTGCTATAGTTGGAATTATATTTGGAACAATATGGTTTACTATCGTCCATCGAGTTTTTACACCATTCTTCCCGCAACTTGTATCATTGTAAGTGTTGTTATAAGTTGTAGTTTAATTAAGATCACTTTTCTTGATTTTTCCACATTGAATACACAATACATTATTGTATAACATAACTATAGGGCCCGGAAAAATATGTATTAAAAAATCCAAAATATGGACTAAAAAATTGAAAATATGGAAAAATATGGAGTATAAAATTACAATAATAAAACATTGTTTTAGTCTTTTATATAGGAAATAATTACTGTACGTCTACATAATTATGGCTGCATAATGCATTACAAAAAAAACTATAAAAAAGATAGCGAAATTATTATTTTAAGAAAAAAAGAGAACAGCTTCATTCAACTTCCCTTACATATAGCCCTAAGCAGTGGTGTTCCTAACGGCTATATTTTCATAGCGCGCTAGATGGAATACGCTACATTTTTCAAACGCGCTATTTTTGACGCTACGTTATAATTTATAACAAATAAAATCTCGATTCGTTCAAGCGCGCTAGTTTTGACGCTACGTTATAACTTATAACAGTTATAACGAATGAAATCTCGATTCTTTCAAGCGCGCTAGTTTTGACGCTACGTTATAACGAATGATACGTTATAACGATCGATTGGACACGTTGTAAAGTTACCGACGTTATTGAATTCTTTCGCTAGTAATAATTATAACGCGGTGGGTGAGTTAATATAGTAAAACGTGTTTGTTAGATAACTTAGAATAATATAATCGTTTGAAGGCATTATTATTTATTTGGTTAATTTTATTATATTTGAAATATTTAAATTAAAATGATACAATATAAATATATAATAATATTATATTGAAATTGAAAGGAATCGGTTTATATAAGTACAATTCTTTTTTTTATAAGTTATTTAAATGGTTTTTAATTATTTTTTTATTTTTTGGTAATATACTTAAATTATTTTTACATCTTTTTTAACATTTTATTTACTTAAATTTAAAAATATAATAGATTTAGAAAAAATACATTCATATGGAACGGAAGTTACCATTATATTACAGTACAGTGCTCTTCGGAGCAGGGGGTCAATTACTGATGATTATAAAACATTATAATTTACCTATGCAGTATGCACGCAACGCAACACTGAAAAAATTATGACAGCCGAATTCACCCGATTTGAACCCGAAAGACACGACAACGAACCAACGAAAGTCGCGACTCGCGCGCGATCGGCAGCGCGGGCGGCGCCGCGCTAGGTCAGTGACCGCGCGATACGTTAAATAACGTAGCGTCTTATGCATAGTTTTATAGCGCGCGCTATTCGTTGCGAAGAAATAGCGCGCTACTTTTCTCAGCTATACGTTATATTAACCACCACTAGCCCTAAGGGGCCGGGTGCCATCGAAATTCTCATACATACATAATACCAAAATTATTTTCCCATACGAAAATATTTAACATGTTTGAGTTATATTTTCACCTTTAAATATTAATTACCTAGGTTCCTGCACAAAAATTAACTACAAAATATTTAAACAAAATAAAAATTTTTAGTGTATATATATTTTGTAGTGAATTCACTATTTATTTATATATTTTTTAGTGTTTTACTCTATTTTTTAGTGTAAGTAAGTAAATATTTAGTAGTAAATTTACTAAAAAAAATGTATAAGTACACAAAAAAATTTTTTTAGTGTAAATATTTTGCAGTAAATTTTTGTGCAGGAATCTAGGTAATTACTATTTTAAGCTGAAAAATAACTCAAACATGTCAAATATTTTCGTATGAGAAAATGATTTTGGTATTACGTATGTATGAGAATTTCGATGGCACCAGTTTTTTTTTTGTGTGTGTGTTACTTAAATTCTTTATTTTACCCGAAGACCGAAACATACTTCAGTTTTTGTTTAGCCATGTCATGTCAGCAACAGGACCTTCAGCATCTGAAACTTTATTTTCTATTTCTTCAATAATCTTCTTTGGAACGACGATAAAACGCGAGAGGAATGAAATGTACGCAGCCGTACATGCAAATGTAGTTACATTGTGGCGGGAATGTATTTTTTTGTATTTTTGTGAAAATATGGACGATTTTGACATTTTCTTGCAAAATATTATGGACTTATCTTTGTAAAACCCTAAAATATGGAAAAATATAGAAAATAAAACTTGGTTTTTCACAGTCTAAACATGATAATTCGTATAAAAAGCACATTCTAGGCCGAAACGTAAAATAAAAATATGTATTTAGTATTTACATATAAATCCGGGCCCTAAACATATTTGTTTACTGAATGCTAATTAATATAACAACTATTTATTAACGGCCTTGCAAGACAGTTATCTAATGATAATAATTTTCTTATATCGGTTAACTGAATGTGTTACACAAACTAATACAGTGCTGTTTATTTATTTTCAGAAAAATTTGTGAAATGCTGATGATACGAGACACAACGTTAATACCGAATGTGTTATGGTTCGAATACACGACGTCGAGGCAGGAGGCACGGGCACGCGGCCGCAAGATGGCAGCGCTGAAGCCGACTCAATGATGGTGCGCCCGCGCGCTGCCGCTGCAGCCGAGCTCTGCCTTCTGCACGTGACGGCTGATCGCCGCCGGCGCAGTCGCGCTGATTGGCGGCATATTACTTAATCAAAAATACGCTTTGTACTGTTCTATTGACACTATATTTAATATTTTTAAATGTGAATAAATTTTTTATTTTCTTTGTTTTATGTTTGAATATTGTGAAATAGTGTAAATAATTAATTTATATTTTAATAAATTAAGTAGATAATATTCGTAATAATAAGAAAAAGGACTGGGCTTGTAAAATTAATTGTAGATGGAAAAATATTTATGCCCTCATTTGGCAATAATTTGTTTCTAAAGTACTTAACATCTTTCAGCAGTGTTAGGAACTTACTTACCTGTTGTACAGACGTTTGTTACCTGTCTTAGATGTTATATTGATTATTAATACATGTTATTGTGTAAAAGATTTGCTATATTTCTATTTCTAGGAAAAAGGATATGTTTTAATTTTTATCTGTTTGTATAGATGCTTTAGAATCTTCTTTTCCTAGAAATGAGTCCAATAATTTTGTACAAAATTGTAATTCATAATGGTACTGAATAATTTAGGATGTAGGTAAGCTTAATATAACATTTAATATTTGCATGTCCATTTTCAAATGTTTTTTTATTCTATTAAAAGGTAATCCTGATTTACTAAGCTTAACTTGTGCCTCGAATGTCATGTACATGTCAGGTTATAATTAAGTAAGTATTTGCCTACGAATAAGGAAACTACTAAGGAAAGTAACTCCCATACTAATACAGTTTTAAATTTGGTTCCATTCAAACTGTCATGTAACGTCAGCCTTTATACCGCTCAAGGTCACGAAAAGTGAACCTAAGATACACTTTTTTGACAAGTGTTTTGGAGCATGTTTTTGACGGAGTTACTCTTCCTTAGTTTTTATTATTCGTAGGTATTTGCATTTGTTATAACTTACAGTAATATAATAGAAGTAGGTCCCATCGAGGAAATTGATTCCTATGCAGTTGACGTTAACGTTATTTGGTCGAATATGTCAATTTAATGTTAATTGTGAATTTGTGATCTGTCGGCTGGGTTTGACGTAACGCAACCAAAATACATAGGTCCCCGATCTGCATAGGAATCAACTTCTCTGATAGTACATAGAATTTAGAGACATTAGAATAGGCCGCGCAAAAATTTAAGACGAAACTGGAGAGCGTAATCGGCGCAGGTGTATATCTACGAAAAATCGGTGTTCCAAATGTTAAAAACGTGGCACCATTGATCTAATTCCAACGGCAATCTACCGAAACGACCTTCTTCCGCTTACGCTTCGTTTAACCAAAGAGAGCTTTTAAAAAAACCGGCCAAGTGCGTGTCGGGCCACGCGCAATATAGGGTTCCGTAATATCGCGTTTTTTTTTTTGTTTTTGTGTGGTCAATGAATGTACATCTATAACGTGTTTTACACGACTTACTACTGACAACATCATTTCAGTTACTTTCAAAGGAATTTGAACGAAAAGTTCCTTTATACTTAGCCGAATACATTTTTTTAGTTGATCGACTATTACTCAATAACTTATGAAGTCTTCTTAGCCGTGATAGTTTTCCTTTCAAATTCAGCATATTTCCTACTCCCGTGAATTTTTTCACATTTTCAGAAGCAACCGTTTAGCTGGTAGAAGGGGGGGGGACACTGGACTCTAACGATTTTTTCCACTTCAAAACTTAATATTTCACAAACGGATCCCTAAATCGGAAAATGATCTATGAATACTCATAATAGTTTTAAAAAACCTATCCAACGACATCCTACACGATGGGGTGGACGCAAAAGTTTTCATCGCCGCTTGATGTGTATGGAAGGTACCATAAAAAAATTTTTTTTTAAGATTTCATGTACCATTTTGTTGCCATCATTAATATGTGCATTCATGCCAAATTACAGCTTTGTAGGTCCTATAGTCTCTGAGCAAAACCGCGGACAGACAGACAGACGGACAGACCGAAACTATAAGGGTTCCTTGTTGACTACGGAACCCTAAAAACGAACATGAAGCCTTCTCCTCCAGTAACACCAAGCGATCTTTAAGTTTGCGCGGCCTATCGCACAGATGCAGTAACATCTATATATATTATTCATTATACAAAATTAGGTCAGAATAAAGTACATAGGTAGATTAAGTGCCTAGAAGCCAATGTACTATTTAAAATAATACTATACTGTACTCGGCGAAACATGGCGGTAGCGGTCATTGACTCCCAGTCAAAAACTTGTCATTTTCTTTATTATAAACCGCGATTGACAATGAAGTGTCAGATGTCAATCGTGGCTTTGTAACGAAAATGACAAGTTTTTGACAGGGAGTCAGTGACCGCTACCGCCATGTTTCGCCGAGTAAAGTATAAGCAATAATTCGTGTGGGAGCTACAAACCAGATTGAGGTATATATAGGTCTACCAGAATCTGATGGCAATTTTTGACAGCAGATTTTCCAAAAATATCTTTGATCATTGGATAAATTTTTATATTTGCATGTTTAACACACAGAATCAGCCGCTATAAGAAGAAAAAAGGATTAGAATGTTTTATTCCAATTACCCCGATATTGCTAGATACAATTCATTTTTCACTTTTTGCCATCAGATTCTGGTGGACCTATAGTTACCAACTTTTTAAGCCCATTATCATTAGCAGGCAAAATACAAGTCCCATCAACTTGCTTTTTGACAGCTCACTGATGGCAAAATAATCTGGCATCAAGAAGCTGGCAATAAACATTTTGTAAAGAAAGTAAAAATGTTATTAAAATTAATCTTGTAATATAAGACGTTGTCTTCCATGTTTTTAAAATACAGTAAGATCTTAATATATTACCTATATAATATATACCGTTGAACATGATCGTAGAAAAAAAGGCGGACGGAGTCTTATTAGTTATTATACACAGCACTGTGTCTTCAGAGTCGGCCACGCACACATTCTTACGCCTGTCAAATGGCCGGACTAACATAAGAATGTGTGCGTGCGCACCATGTACATGCAGTCAGCCTGGCCGACTCTGAATACACAGTGAATAAGACTCCGTCCGCCTTTTTTTCTACGTTCATGCCATTGAAGCAGATGTATCTTGTGAGGCCCTCTGAGGATGACGTAAGAGAACGGATTTGTTGAGAGAAAGAATTTTTTGATACAAGTTTAAACTTTTATTTAAACTTTTTATTTATGAATATTTTAGTATCAAAATCGTAAATCCTTTAAAAAATCTCGTGGTCCAAGGGGCGCGAGGCTCCTTAGACCGCGATGCCGTGGGCGGTCGCCGATCGCCCACGTCGCCTACGCCTTAGGGCCAGGCCACAAGATGCGTTGCGGCGTGCGACGCCGCAACGCATCTTGTGGACTGGACCGCAAAAACAACCTTAAAAAAGCAATGTAGTTTTTTGTGATGCGACGTCGCAACGCAGTGTCGTGGCCTGGCCCTTACGCCGCCTCTGCATTGATATTAACTATTTATTTTTCTGTAAATCGTGAAAATCTTTTAATAGGTGTCACATACCTACAGTCAAGGCAGGTGTAAGCACAGTTCATATACAGTACCACAACAACTTGAGAGTATTTACAAACTTTTTCAGACTTGTAAGTAGCAAGTTAAGTTTACGAGTCTTAAGAAGAAATGAAAAGTGTACACTAGCGCCATCTTGGATTAAACTCCATTCTAGATTTTAGCATTATAGTAGTCTAGAATCTAGATAATATAGTAATAGTAGTCTACAACACCTAATACCTACACATGTTACAACATGACCTGATTTGTTTCAAAACTCATCTAGCCTGTCTTTGCCTCCACTATATAAAATAATAACCAAAATCAAATAGCATACTATAACAAGACGTACAATAGTGTTAGAAAGTAGGAACTTAAAATGCATTTATTTTGAAAATAATAAATGCTAGATTCATAGTATCTCTCATACTTACACAAAAAGTAAGGCAACTTTTGTTAAACTGTCTTAGCGAAATAATAAATAGTTGTGCTAATGATGCAGCTTTGAGTAATTTATAAAATTTTAGTGATAATTCTTGTTTTTAAGCGAGTCAGTTTTAATATTCAAGAACATAAGGTTGTGCTATAAAGTTATAAAATATAAACTAATGGGGTATCAATAATATAACCATTATGATATTAGATTGTGTAGATATTGTAGACTTTAAGTTTTATTAATATAGGTACTATTTTTTTAGCTTATTGTTCACATATTATGCTATGATTTTAATTTCCAACTGTTAATATGGTTGAAAAAATAATGAAGAAAATGCATCAGCATCCCTCATTGTATGTTGCATAAACTTTACTTCGTAATTTTTAAAATATGGAAATTGTACATATTTATCATTCTTTTTACTTGTAAAGTAAATAAATATTTATTTCTATAATATTTTATTATTTCTTAATTCTTACATCTAACAAAAGTAAAATGGTTAGTTAAAAAACTATAAATTCCGCCATAATAAGTATTATTATTTAAAACACCCAGTGCAGAGTTAGTAGCCCAGCGTCACTCACAGTTACAACAAATCTAATGCCCCCTGGCCCCTAATCCCTACCAAGCTACAATCCATAGACCATAAAATAGTATATATTATCTCAATGGTAATAATATATCAACCATTCAACCATACAGGCTGGAGAGTGAGCCTTACACACACAATAATTATAAATACAACATACACACATAAAAAGCAAAACTCCACTTTTGTGGTTAGGTAAGAAAAAACAATCAGTATCTTAGCACAGAATATATATTAGTAGTACCAACAGTTTAATAGGCTATCGAACCATGTAAATAACATGCGTGTAGGTCTGGAAAATATTTTTTTAAAAAATGTTTAAACTCGAAAGTCGTAAAAGGTGATATTGAGAAAATCGCATTCAAACTTCGACATCCTAAAAAAGTATGTTATTGTAGGAAGTTACATAGATATCATGTTTTTTGAGAAGTACGTTATATGGTCTTTTAGAATTTAACTTCAATTATATAATTTTATAACTTTATTCCTGTTGTTTACCACGCCAAAGCACATGATGTAATGAAAATGCCCAAGGTGGTTTTTTCTAAATATTTCAATATATTTCACTGCCGTGCCCCCAGATATTCTAATCAATGTTACCGATTTTCAGCTTGGTGCAAATTACTAGTAGTATAACAGTAGATACCGTGCCGAAAGAAAGCCGCAATCGATTCTCGACTGCAGCACCGACAATAAGGTCCCTTTTTTACTAAACTTTAAGATATATTTTAACCTATAAAAAATCGTTTTTAAAACCTGTGTTTTTGTCATATCAAAATTTAGAGTCCGTTTATTAATATGGAGCAAAAAAAGAAAAAATGTTTTTTTTCGACACTTTACTTTAAATGCGATTATCTCGGAAACTAAAACCCTCCATAATTAAGGTCCCTTTTCCCAGATAACGTCACAATTAACACTTTATATTTGCCTACATATGCGCTCTCTTTCTAGGTACCCTTTCTGACGAAATCAAGATTGTCACCTTTTAGAAAATAAAATAATGTTGTTTTATTTATTTATTTAACATTTATTGTACACAAGAAACTTATTCTAAAACAATTGACTGCTTATTTCAAAGAAATTTCTTACAGCAGCCCTACAAAGAGAGACATGACATGTAAGAAAATGGACAGCACGTGCACAATCACAAAATAATGCTTTAAGTCTACATACAAGAAAATAATATTAAATATTTATAACAATAATAATAATAATACATAAAATATTACAATTAGAATATACAAATAAATACAATACTATAATAAGTAATTGAAAAAAATACAAAATAATTCGCCTATAATACATACATACTCTATGTATAATAACGGTATAATAACGGTATTTATATAGATTCTTGAAGATAATGCTCTTTTAATCTTGTTTTGAATAAACTTATAGTGGGGCTATCACGAACAGCATGGGGAAGCGAGTTCCACAATCTGACTGCATGAACAGTGAATGAGTAGGAGTAAAAGTTGGTACGGTGCGGTGGGAGGGAAAGGTTCATTCTAACGCTGAATCTACATGGGATATGGAGGGGTCGGGAAAAATTGAATCGATCAACAAGGTAGAAGGGAGATAGAGGATTATACAAGATATTATACAGTAAGCTAAGGATATGGGAATTGCGTCGGTGACGGATGGGAAGCCACTTGAGTTTTGATCTAAATTCAGATATGTGGTCAAACTTTTTTAGTCCAAAAATAAAATGGATACAGAGATTCTGCAGGCGTTCTAATTTTATCAATAATTCCTCATTCAAGTCTAAGTAACAGGAATCGGCATAGTCGAGGATAGGAAGAATGAGGGTTTGGACAAGGAGAATTTTGGTAGGAATGGGCAAAAAATTTTGGAGGCATCATGTGCAACGAGTGGTGTACCTTTCTACTGACTTCATTAACCTGAGGTTTCCAACTAATTCCAACTGAGATTACTGTCCGAGATGATCCCTAAATTTTTAGCTGAGTCAGCATAGTCAATAACAGTACCATCATATATGACTGGAAGCACATTGCGTAAGTGTTGAGTCATGTATTTGCTGCCAATTATGATGGCCTGCGATTTTCTCGGATTTACAAGCATACCGAAAGATCTGGCCCAGACGGCTATTTTATGTAGGTCGATATTAATGCCAGCAATCGCAGAATTAACATCATCGATGGTGCAGTGCCGATAAATTTGCAGGTCGTCTGCGTATAAATGAAAATTTGAAATGATTAGTGTAACAATAATATGTATTAATAAAAATAGAGAAAAGGGGGGGAGAGAGAACGCCACCTTCAGGAACACCCGCTTCAATATCGCACCAATCTGAGGTGGCCTCATCTGAGCGGACACGTTGCGAGCATCCTCGAAGGTAGGTGTCGAACCAGTCCACCACTGAGGGAGATATGTTAAGGGAACGAAGGATGGAAAGGATGATATCGAAGTCTACAGAGTTAAATGCGCTGCTAAAGTCAAGTAAAACTAAGATCGAAACACGTTTGTTTTCCATTGCTAGTCGGATATCATCAGTGACCTTTAACAGCGCTATAACAGTACTGTGACCCTGGGCGGAAACCGGATTGGAATGAAGAGTGTAATTTATTAGAGGATAGGAATTGGGGAAGCTGTTTATGGACTATGTGTTCGAGGATTTTGGAGAGATAGGGTAGTATAGATATTGGCCTAAAATCGGAAACTTGTTTTAATTACTATAGCTACTAATATCAAACTCTTTCATAGTAATAATCAAATTTTAGTAACCCAATGTATATTTTATAATAGTTTTATATTCGATTATAGAGTGCAGGAGCTGGTCAGGAATTTTTTACAACTTAAACATAGTAACTTGTGTTTATTTGTCTAGTATGCGGTTTGTTTGTAACAAATTGGTTTATTTGCTATGGTTGTGTATTTTTTTTATTGTTTTTTTGTATTTTAAAGTATTAAATTACCTTATTGAAATATTTCTTTGATTTTTTTTCAATTCTTCACATTCATCAGATTAATAACGATTCTGTCACAGTGGCATCAGTACGTAGATATATGCGACGAAAAAATCTTGCGCGTGCGTCACCGCTCGCTTGTGAGTCCCTAGTGATCTGCCATTCTAGAGGGGTACTTGCAGTTCGATACCTAATCGCGCGAGTGGGATAGGCCTGACCTTACGAAAATTTTAGCACTTATCTAAAATATTCAAACCGTTTCTAGAACAAAAGGTTGTCTAGACTCTAGAATTGTAATAACACAAAAATTCGTATAGTATGAGGCCCTTTCATTTCACAAATCACACATACATGGTGGTCGGTATAGTATTAAGGTATTAAGACTAGGGACATATCACTGAGGACAAACCTCAGGCCATGGCATAATAGGACAACTTCTAAATTAGCGTGAAGCGTCACTCATCGAAACATGAGTCATGAACAAATAACAGAAAATAAATTCAATAAAAGTAGTAACTTACAAAAGTTCATGTTTATTTAAATGTACATATTTAAACATACATCCAATTTAGGAGTAATCATCATCTTCATCCTCATCATGTTTTAGTCCAGAAGGTGGCGGGACGTACGGGTTGGTGATGCCTTCAGCACCGGCCAGCCCCTGCTGCTGCAACAGCAACCATTGCTGCTGTTCCTGTTTTGCCTGTTCTTCCCGTGCCTGAAATATGAAAAAGTCCTCATGCACTAAACATTACGGTATTCTTGAAGAAATGGAAATGAGATTTATAACTTTGACAACATAATATATAAGTTAACTAGCAAGGAATGGAACTAGTTAAGACTTTACTTTGTAAAATATAATATTATAGCATAATACTGTGAGAAATAGGGAAGAGTTATTGCCTGATAAAGTTTTGGTGGAATAAAATTAATTTAATAATAAAAAAAAATCCTTAAAACTATTCATGAGAGTATAGTACTGCTGTTACAAGGAAAAAATACACTTCTAACATTTTCTTCAAATTTAATTATGTTATACATTCTGAATCAGTGAAAAAGGTGCCTCTACAGTCGCTATCCCCAACCCGCGGCCCGCGGGCCGCATGCAGCCTGCCGGAACACTGTTTGTGGCCCGCGTGATGTTAAACAATTTTGAAATTCTCGCCCACCGACAAAATAACGTAAAGTCTACGTGATAGTCGTTAAATTTTTTCCATTTTTAAATACTTAATTTTGAAGAATGTTATATTTTAACCCTAAAAATTTTGTTGCGGCCCGCAACATCAAGACCAAAACATGTTTGTGGCCCGCATGAAAAAAAAGTTGGGGACCACTGCTCTACAGTCTACAGTATATAAACCAGTAGAGGCACCTTTTTAACTGGTTCTAAATGTATAATTATATTTTTTTATACTCCAAATAAAACCCTGTTAAAACCACTGTGTAATAAGACTCATCTCTGATATTGTAATACCTCTATTGTGGGAATTGCAGACACAATAGATATTCAATTGTTATGCGACAGCCGGGTGCCGCTTAGGGATTGATGGGATAATAGCATTTTGAATATCTAAACATACATTTTTTAAATTTCATATTTTGCTGGAAGCATCTCTTTTCCTTATCATGGCAGAGTAGTAATGCTAAATAATAATCCTTTAGGTTAGCTACAACCAACTGTAATATGTAAAGAGGAGAATCAATCCAAAGTTACCTTTGCAAATAATTCTTGCTGTTGTCTTAATAATTCTTCTTCTGGTATTCCTAGGTTTTCTAATCTCGTACTTTGTCTTCTTCTTTTAGCAGCAACAGCTTTACAATCTTTTAAAACTGCTTCTGCTTCAACAGTATAATCACTGAAACCTAGTCTGTCCAGTGCTGAATCAAAAAATATTTTATTAATATACTTAATTCAAATACAACAGATTCTATAAAATTCTGGCAAACACATTTTATGACGCACCTGTTAGTACATGTTCAGCATTGATTGTTTTTTTGTTACTTTGGTTGCAGACTTCATTTGCTTCAGAACTTATAAGATGAATAAATTCTGTACAACAATTTAAAATTAATTCTCTGGATTCAAATGCAACTCGAACAGAGGGTACTAGCTCCTTAATCATTTTGTTTATACTAGCTCTCGGTAATGTGAGCTCATCCTCTTCTGAAGGAGGCGGGCATAACTCTCGTTCAGGACTTCCCATTGCTTTAAGTATGATGATTAAAATTGTGACCAGTAAATATTATAATGGTTGGAGACTGGAGTGCACCAAGTTTCTTGTTAACAATTTATAAAACTTAAAACTATAGGTACTTCTGTAATTAATACAATGGTATCGTTAATCTATACTAATCTATATCTATACTAATATAATAAATGCGAAAGTATCTCTGTCTGTCTGTCTCGCTTTCACGCCAAAACTACTGAACCGATTGTAATGAAATTTTGTACACAGATAGTCTAAGGCCTAAGAAAGAACATAGGCTACTTTTTAACTGGAAAAAAGGGTTGTAAGGGGGTGAAAATGCGTAAATTTGTTCAAATTAAGTTAGTTCCAAAAATTCATAATAGATGGCGCCGTGCGTCTCCTACATCGCGCTATCGCTTGCTCATAAGTCTTTCTATAAGACGTGGTACCATGTCAGACTGCAGGTTTCGATACTTTCGATTGTTATACACGTTGATAATGTATAACTCACTAGTCACTACTCACTACTCAGTACTTCATCTATGTAGTGATGAATGACGTAACTTTAAACCTACCAATCTAATATATCTATGATAAATAGTTTATGGGTAAAGCTAAAGTTATGAAATATTATGTGCACAGTGCACACTGCACAGCTGTTTTTGGCTAATTTGATTTAAGGGGTACCTACCAGGGTTTTAAAAACCTTTAAAATTTGACACCAATTTTGTTGACACCGCGCGCTGTAAGTACACTGAAGTCCACGCGGACGAAGTCGCGGGCAACAGCTAGTAATACATATTTTTGATTATCAATTTAATCAACCTTTTTATTTTAAACTTCATTTACTTTTAATATTATATTGGAATTTGATAAACATGATACAAATTAAAATTTTACACTAATATTTTTTTTACAAAATTTTGAATTGTCAAATCTAATGTCACAATGTGACGCAGAACTCAGAAGGCAGAAGCCACAGACTACTTATGGATACTACGCACTGACCTCCATTATACAAGACTACAAGTACGCTGGACCGATGATACTCACTTTTTTTGTGCCTATTTGAAGCGGAATCAGCGCCCCCATTATCAGGGATAGGAACTGAATTTGACGTAACCATTGGTAATCATGTATGTATTAAGGGCCCCCGAGACGATCAAACGGTTTGACTCAAACACGTAAATTTTGGTTTGACTCAAACCATTTTGATCGTTTACAAAGCTAGTTTGAACGGTTTGTCAAACATTTACGTGTTTGAAGCTCGTTTGATGAAATTTCATATTTTTGTTGTGTTTGACGCACTGTTTGATCGTGTTCCGATGCGTTTGAACAAACTTTATGCCATTCTTTGGAGTAGGTACATTATTTTTAACCGACTAAAAAAGAGGAGGTTATCAATTCGATGCATGTATGTATGTAATATTTCCAGAACTGCCCAGTTTTCGTATATAAAGTTAGTCTATATCAGCATCTGAATAAAATATGTGCAAAATTTCAAGTGTATGTATGTTTTTATGTTTGTGTTCACATATCTCCGGAACTACAAGTCCGATTTAAATATTTTTTTGTTGTACTACAATAGGTATTGTTTAACTTGGGAGACTACTGCAAGTTTCATCAAAATAGGTTTAGTAGTTTTTGAGATAGGGAATTTAATTCTCAATTTCGTACAATTTTTAAGTCGGTTTTATCTTTTAAAAAATAATATTTATTCGTCACAAGACGTGTACTCCACAGCGAGTATTGAACCAAACTGCGCAGTTTCGTTTGACAAACCGTTCAAACCGACATCAAACGGTTGCATCAAACACGTAAGGTTTGAATCAAACCGTTTGATCGTCTCGGGGGGCCTTTACATTTCTCTATGGCTTAATCGTTTGAATTGTTTTCGTGTTTTTAAAGTGTTTTAAAAGGTTTTACGCGATTGTAATATATAAATAAGTGGTGGTAGTTCATAGTTAAACTATGAAAGAGTGTATGTTATGTAAAACGCGGTACAAAAAGGGATGTGGGGTTACATTTCACAAGTAAGTGATTTTAACAGTTAATTTCTACGATTTTAAACATTTATTGGTAATATAGGCACCTAAAAATGTGGCACTAATCTTATTATACCGTATTCACCACATATTTACCTTTGTTTTACCGATTTTTGATAAACAACAAAATTCAATAGTGCTGGAGTTTTCTGTCGATAAAACTTATCAATTATAATCTATGATATAATATTATAAAAAACATAATTGGTTAAAATATATAATAATTGTATTGAAATCTCCGATTACCGATTTTTATTATCAAATACATATTATGCTCTTATAATAATTGACAGGTTTCCGTCTGACGAAGGAAGACTGGAATTATGGTTGAAAAAAATTGAAAAGCCTGGTTGGCGTCCGAAAATTGCTACTACCGCTTGCCGTTACTATTTGAAGTGTACAAACGTTCTCTGTGAAAATACAAGGCGCAAAAACTACCATTTGATCGTGATTATGTTTGAAAAATTTATTTCAGCGTCTACTCTTTCTTGACAGACTGTAACTGTTTAACGGTAACTAATAAAATATAATGTTAAAGTATCGCACATATATTTTTATTATTTATAAATACCTTTCCTACTCCACCCCAATAAAAAAATGTATTCAAACGTTCTATATTTATTTATGGATCGTATTATCCAATTAGTTAATTTCCCTCGCACTTCTGCAATCAACGCCAAAATGGCGAAAATCAAATGAGTTAAAGTAAATAGATAAAAATTGGCTTGCTAGATCCATAAATAAATAGGGAACTTTTATATTATTACTAGACGCTCCGCGCGGCTTCTCCCACGTAAATATATAATTTCACAGACAAATTGGTCCACAAAAAATAGCCTATATTATAATCCTTCACGTTATACATTCCCCCATTTTTTTCCACATTTTCCTCTATTTCTTAGCTCCTATTAGTCTCAGCGTGATAAAATATGTAAAATGGGCTATCTAACACTGAAATAATTGTTCAAATCGGGCCAGCAGTTCCTGAGATTAGCGCGTTCAAACAAACAAACTCTTCCGCTTTATAATATTATATGGTATAGATTAGTTAGGGTCTAATCACACAGAACACTTATTCAGCTCTGTTCAGCTTTAATGCGATACACTTTAGCACTACTTTGATAATATTAGAAATGAAATTAGAAAATACAATACAACAAAGTTTTTGTTAGAAGCTTGTTTTCAGTTTTTCGTAGTGCAAACTGGTAAAAATAAATGGATTATAGATAGGTACTGCTACTTCACGTTATTTACGTATGAAATCATTGTTAATTTATTACGCCTATCTAAATTACGGAGAGGAAGTCTGTAATCTTTAATACAAATATTAAGTAGCGTTTGTATTGTTCAATTTAAAATTTTTGTTCCATGGTCGACATTATCTGAATTTGGAAACATTTCATCGATAATAGAAAAGACAGTTGTACATCACTAGTATTAGTTCCAAATACTCCCACAACTGCTATCAGCGCAAATATGGCGACATGATGGCGACTTTCAAACGTTATTTTTACGTCAAATTTAGTTCCTATCCCTGATAATGGGGGAGCTGATTCCGCTTCAAATAGGCACAAAAAATAGCTGTCATTTCAAAATCATCAGTCCATCGTACTTGTATAATGGAGGTCAGTGATACTACGTATGCAGAAGCATCAGCCATACATTTCTATGTACCTACCGTTTTCACACGGCACCGCACGACACACGATTTTGAGACGACAATCCGCTATGTCGTCACGTTTTTTGTCTACAGATAATATATAAATAAATTCTTTATTGAAAAATTGTTAAATAAATAATAAGTCATAATCTAACAGCCTACCAAATTGCATAGCGGTTTTCTGGCGAGCATTACGCCGCCATATTACATTTACATCATACCTAGTATTATAATTAATGTATCATAATAAATATAATATGACCATATTAAAATACTATATAACTATACTATGTAACATAAATATTATATTATGACTACGTTTTAATATTAAGCATATAATAGCAATTAATAGTATTAAGCATAACTATCTTAGGACCCCAACAATAATAATTATAGATGACATATTTTTAAGGAGTAATGGCTGGTTTACACGTAAGTATAAATTGCTTATCAAGGTAACAGCTAAATTTTAACTTAATTTTAAGTTATTAATTGCACGTAAACACAACATTTAGTAGCGAGTAGCAAGTTCAAATTTAGATAAGTAAGTATTAAGTCATTTAAGTTAAAATTTACTTAGTTGACTACTTATCTACTTAATACGTGTAAACCAGCCATAAGTGAATACGGTGTCGTCGCAGAAATCGTCGCTCGTGTGAAAACGTTCAAACGACAGCCTGTGTGACGTCTGTCGTGCAGTTCTTAAATCGTGTCGTGTCGTGTCTCGTGTGAAAACGCTCTGAAGCATAGGTATAGTATATACCAGGGCTTCATAACGTTATCGAATAACAGAAGAAATATCGTTACGTACCGTTATTTTCATAATGGTAGCCAGAATATAACGTTATTTATTTAACGATATTTAGTCAAATAACGTTATATTTACCGTTATTATTATAACGATATTTTTTCGTTATGTATAAACGAACAAATATCGTTATAATAATAACGGTAAATATAGCGTTATTTTCTGGTATCAGGTATGCGATCGTGCACGGTGCACTAAATCTCACTCGCAGCCCACTTTTTTTGCGAGATTTGTGTGAAAATAGAAAGAAAAAATACACCTTATAACCGTGATTACGTTTAGAAAATTTTCCCGCCTGTCATGACTTTCTTGGCGGACTTATAACGTTATCAAAGAACATAATATATTTACCGTTATAAATCCTATATAACGTTATAACATTAACCGTTATTAATATCAATTTTTAACGTTATTTTAAATATCGGGTAAATTTTCATAACGTTATCTATGCCCTTGAAGCAGTAACGTTATGAAAAATAACGTTATTTGAAGCCCTTCTATACCGTACCGTTTGATGCAACTGCAACTCTGTCACTTTGCTTACGAAAATAAAAATAAAATGCTGTCAAATCCATTTGACGAATGGCGTATGACATTGACATTTGACAGTCAATTAATTGGGAAGGCTGAGGGCTGAGGCTGACTATTTACGGCGACTTTTAAATACACACCAAATTATTCTACTATCATATTAGCAGAAAATGGTGTTATTTTTTACAAGTAATGTAGTTTCTCCACCTATAACCTTGTTTATGGGAGCCGATAAATATGAAAGTAAGTGATTTTCTAGACGTGGGATAAATAAATGCACATGTTCGTGCTGCAAAACATACTTTACACCATTTTTTCATTATAGATGAAGATCTAATTAAATGGGGATGGCCGGAAGACGTTTGGTTTCATGTGGACAAAGTATCTTCCGCACACGTTTATCTAAGGCTAGCCCCTGTATGTATATCTGTTAGAAATTTGTCACTTACAAGTTACAACCTGCTTCACATTAAAATATATTTTTTAGGGTCAGACAATAGATGATATACCAAATTCAGTGCTAGATGATGCATGCCAACTAGTAAAGGCAAATTCTATTATGGGAAACAAGATGAATGACATTGATATTGTCTACACTATGTGGGCCAATCTAAAAAAGACACCAACTATGGAGGTAAGTGAATTAATTTTATTTTATTATAACTTCTGATTTAATTATAATATATATTTGCTTATAACAGGTTGGTCAGGTTGCATTTCATAAAGATAAAGATGTAAGAAAGGTAAGAGTAGCTAAAAGAAATAATGAAATTATGAATAGACTGAACAAAACAAAGAAGGAGGCATTCCCAGATCTAAGAACTGAAAGAGAAACAAGAGACAGGCTAGAAAGAGAAGACAAGAAAAAAATTTTAAGAGAAAAAAGGGAGAAAGAGAAAGAGGAAGAGAAAAAGAAAAAGGAAGAAGCTGAACTGAGAAGTTATGCCACTTTGATGAGAAAAGAAAATATGACAACAAATAATGATGGAAATGATTCAGACGACTTTATGTAGTTGTCAAAGTATAATAAAACACGTATATTAATCTTTGTTTAAGTTTATTCCAACAGATAAGAGTGAGTTTTTTACCCAGGATGGATATTTTTTCTCAGGATATAGCTCATTTACAAAGATTCTCACAAAGTCTGGAAACGTTCCTTGTTCAATATTCTTACGCATTGTACGCATTAAACGCATCTAAAAATAAAATCACATGTTTTAATAATTAGAAATTAAATAAATGTCATGCCAATGTCACTTGTTTAGTATTATTTAATAAATCACTGTAATTATAGTTGTTTACAATTATAGGTTGTGTTTTACCTGAAAGGCAAGGTTGTGCACCGAAATAAGGTGACAAGCCACTGTTTCTGAAGATACAATACAATGCAGGTAAGCTCTTGTGTAATTTTTGCAAGTACTACAATCACAGTCTTTGTCAATTGGGTTTAGATCAGTCTGAAATTGTTTTTGTTTCAAGTTCAGCTGTCCTTGATTCACAAGAGCACATCCAAATCTCTGTAAAACAATGAAATAGTAGCAATTAATCAACTAGTCATCATTTTTTTTGTATTAGAAGTAAAGCAAGTAGATGTTAAAATAGGTTAACTTTTCGGGCCTTAAGAGCCCGGGTTACCCTAGAAATTCTCATACATACGTAATACCAAAATCATTTTGTCATACGAAAATATTTAACATGTTTGAGTTATTTTTCAGCTTAAAATAGTAATTACCTAGGTTCCTGAACAAAAATTAACTTCAAAATATTTAAACACTAAAAAAAAAATTTTGTGTATAAATTTTTTTTACTAAATTTACTACTAAATATTTAAACACTAAAAAATAGAGTAAAACACTAAAAAATATATAAATAAATAATAAATTTACTACAAAATATTTAAGTACTAAAAAATATTTTTTAGAGTTGAAATATTTTGTAGTAAATTTAATATTTATGTATATATTTTTTAGTGTTTTACTCTATTTTTTAGTGTTTAAATATTTAGTAAAAAAAAATTTTACACAAAAAAATTTTTTTTAGTGTTTAAATATTTTGAAGTTAATTTTTGTACATGAACCTAGGTAATTACTATTTTAAGCTGAAAAATAACTCAAACATGTTAAAAATTTTCGTATGAGAAAATGATTTTGGTATTACGTATGTATGAGAATTTCGAGGGTAACCCGGGTTCTTAATTCCCTTCCTTCCTATTGTTTGCAAACATATTTTGTTAGTCTAATATTTTTAAATTTAACAATGCTATTAAAATATTCAACTCATAAACACTAAATTTAAATAATATTAGGAAAAAAATCTAGAAAAGTAGATCATCCCAGATATTGTTAATTATTGTTATTAAAAATTTCATTAACAGGAAAATATTTATAACAATAACAATTATTGTATTTTAGTGACCTTTTTTTTTCAAGAATACTTACTGCAGTACGTGTTGGATACACACAATCAAACATATCAACACCAAGAGCTACACATACAACTAAATCAATAGCCACACCAACCCCCATTAAATATCGTGGTTTTGTTTTGTATAGCAAGCTGGTGCCAAGGCTTACCATTGGCCAAAAGTCATCTTTTGCTTCACCACCACTAAAAAAGTAATTATTTTTTACAAAATAATGTCTAAAATATTAGATATACCAAAAACATGTTAAGTCATTATTTCTTACACTAATAAAACTGAACCAATAGGCTACTTGACCTATTTTTTTTCTTCTTGCTAATCGCTTCTTTATCATTCATTTTCATAAAAAAAACTAATATTTTAATATTTTACAAAGTAGAAACCCATAAAAATGTTGATTGAAAATCATGCCTTTTAAATGGCGCCGAAAACACTGTCCGCCATAGTGTGACGTCATACGTTTTGTATTTTAAACTCTCTTTATTGAAAAATTTTTAATATGCTAAATGTATGAGTCTAAAAGTGCCCAAAAATTATAAAATAATTAAATAAGAAATTAGAAATCATTTGTAATGTTGAAAACTTTTGGAGAAAAGTTTGGCCATTTCATTTCCTGTCTACAATAAATGGAGATAATATATAAAACTGATGTTTTATTTGAATTATTTAAGAAAATATATTTTACAAATCTTTCTAGGCTTATTCTTAATATTTATGTACAAATAAACTTACATATAATGAGCGCGATGAATAAAAGATATTAAACTAGTATGAGGATGACGTCACATCCAAATCGGAAGTACCGCAAAAGCGTTTTCGTCAGTACAAATCCTATTTTCATAAAATCATATTTTCAAATCGACTTTATTTATCAATCATACGTTTTTATTTGATGATAAGGGTGAAATACAATTTCCTAGGCCAAGTTCTACTAGAAATATGCATTAGTTCAATGAAATTGAATATAGGTCAAGTAGCCTATTGAAATTATCAATTTATTGAATGTTGGTAGTATCTAGGTAGGTACCTACAATAGGCATGATGACTATTTTTTTTTCTTATTTGTAATTGAAAGATCCTTAAAAAATAGAAACATAGCTGATTGAATGACTCTGATAGCTTAAAAATTCACCAAGATATGACAATTCAAACATCTCATAAACTAAACCTGCCCGAAACGCTCCATACAAAGTGCTACGAAAGACTGACGTCACTCTTTAATACTTTGTACGGATCTGGAGAGAATTTTGTTCGGTAGGTATATTAAATATTGCGTTTATGAAAGTGGTTTCATAACAAGAGTTGCTTTTAATTGCATAAGTTATCGAATAGTATACAAATATTAAAAAATTTAATTGAAAAAAAAAACGACTTGATTATCCAACTTTGAAGGCATATAACAAAAAAAAATACAAATGCTAACAAGCTGAAATTTTGGGATCACTTATTTTTTACCGTAATTTCTTTATTTTATTAACAAAATTAGCTAATCTTGGACCTTGTCATCATCCCTATTATACATATTAAATATACCAGTGTATAATTATAGGTACCTGTAAAATATTAAACATTTTGTATATTTTCCCAAGCTGCCCAAGCAGTGCCTGTACATTAATTTCAAATCTTAGGTCTTCCTACTTTTATTAGGGAGCGTTTCCACTGAAGCAGAGCAGAGCTTAGCGGTGCCCGAATTGACCAATCGTGCTATTCCAGCAGAATGACAGCGAAGATTTCGAGCATGGTGATTCGTCAATTCGGCACCGCTAAGATCCGCTCCGCTTCAGTGGAAACGCGGCCTTACCATCTTAAGAATATTCTCAAATATAATTTACATACCTTAGACCTCCTATTGCAAATCCATGGACATCCTTTTTCATATGCTCTCTTGCACTTTGTTCCCTTAACTGACTATTCAACAATCCTTGTACTATGGGGAATATACTTTGTTCAGTGGGTCTCTTATGTGCCTTTAGACAGCGATCCAGCCATCTGCTTGTTCTCTCTGTTGCTTCTTTAATTCTCTGGTAATCTTGGTATGTTGTTTGAACAACATCATCTAGTTGCATTATTATATCTGCACCTGTAATTGGTGTGGTATGGTAAGTAAAAAAAAAAGCCTGACAAAACATAATAGAGATCAACTACGATAACATGGCGCGCCCCTCCAAATGACTGTTTCAATGTGTGTAGTCACATCCTTATGAAAGAGTTTATATGTAGTAAGTATTCAACCAATCACAGTACACGTAATTGTCGTAATATTTCAGTTAATGTCACTTATTACCAAGATTTGTTGGTCAACTGATCATAACTAGCCTACCGCGCAAGACAACACACTTCTGTCATTTTGACAACGCACTTCGAACGTTTCGAATTTTGGAGGGGCGCGCCAAGTTATCGTAGTTGATCTCTACTTAAGCTGTAGGTGAGAGTTAAAGAACTTGCCATAAAATGGGATCAAGATAGACTAGAGCCATAATAATAATATGTTACTCAAGAATAAAGGTTATAATTTTGTACTAACCTATGTGATTTTGGATTTCAATAGACTTTTCTGGTGTTAACATTATTTCTGATCCATCATATGGGGATTTAAATTTGACACCTTCTTCTGTAATCTCAGCCAGTTTTAACAATGAGACCATTTGAAAGCCCCCTGAATCTGTTAAGAGAGCTCGATTCCAACCCATGAATTTATGCAATCCACCAGCTTTCTCTAAAATGGATATACCTGGCCTATTACCTAAATGATAGGTATTTCCTAAAATAATTTCACAATCTAGGGATTCCAGTTGGTCTGGAAGTAAACCTTTCATAGTACCCTGAAATGAATTGAAGCATAGGTGACTAAGAGTTACTAACCATTGATGTGATTTATTTCACTTCAAAGCTATAATTAGGTACTAAACAAGTTAGCTGTATGAAGGAATTGCTAACCTGAGTTCCTACTGGCATGAAGACTGGAGTTTTTACGTGATAGTGAGGTAATTTCATAAGGCCGGCCCGCGCTCTTGTGACACTACATTCTGACTGTACGGTAAACGACAGTGCTACTGATGAAGCCATAACGTAATAATCGCCCGATCTCTTCTCGTGACGAGACTTTAAAAGATTCCCCTTAAAATTTATTGATAAGCACCCTTTTTTATATTTTAATATCATATGTACACATAACCTAACAACAAAAATGCACCAGAAATATTATGTTCACAGACTACTTAGGGATACTACGTATATTATGTTTAGTACACGTTTAGTACAAAAGTTTTTCTTTCATAATGTTGGTCAGGTCAGGCTCGCGGCTCGCGGCGCGTGTGAGCGATTCTCGTGTGTCACCGACGAGCATTCTTTATAGTTTGTGCACCGACGCGACGCGAGCCGAGTAAGTTCGCAAGCTTAAAACCCGCGTACTTTAAGTCCGTACGTGTGTCACCCCCTTAATGTTAAAATCTCCAAAAATCCAAATTTAAAAAAAAGGAATATTATTGTGCAAAACAGTTTAAGCGCTTATTCCACTTGTCCTATTTAGAAGTCCTAGCTAGGATCCTAGCTTTCTAAATGTTATTCCACTTGACTAAAGCGTTTATTCCACTTATCCTAGCTATAAGGTTCCTAGGTAGGATCCTAGCTAGGAACCTAGCTTTACTAAATGTTATTCCACTTGACTAAATCGGAAACGATTTAGGATCCTAGCTAGGCTAGGAACCTAGCTAGGATAAGTGAAATAAGCGCTTAAATTTTTTCGATTTAGGATCCTAGCTAGGATCCTAGCTTTCTAAATGTTAATCCACTTGACTAAATTCTTTAGGATCCTAATTCCTAGCTAGGACTTCCTAGCTAGGATAAGTGGAATAAGCGCTTTATCTGCACTTATCTATGGTAAGCCATTGCCGAGACCAACAAAGAGTGCGAGAGAGAAGAAAATCCTTTATGGAATTATAACAAGATGAAAAGAGAGAGGCAGTCTAATGAAAACTTTAACCACTTTCATTTGGCAGGTCGTCCACAAGTCGTCACCCGTTTTTATGCCCTTTCGGTATTTGCAATTTATTGTGTATACCCTTTATTATTTTCGACAAATACTATTACACTGGTACATTATAACAATAGTAACTTGTTCTGTGAGTGATTGCAGTGTAAATCATAGGAGTAAAGCGCTTATTCCACTTATTCTAGCTAGGATCCTAGCTAGAATAAGTGGAATAAGCGCTTAATCCTGAAAAATATACATTTACACAGGTAATTTCGCTATATTCTGTCTTTAGTTCTCTATTTCAAATAAAATATTGTTAATCTTCCCCTTTACTTTCATATTTTGCATAACTAAAGGCACTATTGTTCTTAAATTACACAATTTGTGAAGAAAAATTTTTCATTAAAATTGTTTACATATTATACGCTAGGGCTTGAATCAAATTTATCGATATGCCTATCGGTATTTAACAAGAACATAAAACTAATCTAAAAACGGTTGTCTGTAAAGTCGGTTTACTGACGATGGTTGAACGTGACAACATGCCTCTTTGTCGCTCGTTCCGCGCTCTCGCTTGCACTTCAAGCCCTAAATGGAACGCCTCACAGCGAGGTAACGCCGCATGAGTCATGTTTTTCCGTGCGTGCAGCCGGCTCCTACATACAATAATCTTGCTTGCTACATATTATAATCTGTGCATCGAATTATAAGACGTTGTCACGTCAAAATGTAATGGGGGTGTAAGGGTATTATGATATGTATTTAATTTAAGATTAAATAGTATACTATGTTTGTCGTTTACTTTCAACTTTATATTTGCATTTCTATTAATGTAAGGGCTGATTTGGATAGTTTTTATCTGAATAATAAGTAAGTAACTTTAAAATGTGTATATTATTTACCCTTTTGAGACCTTCATGTTATAACTTATCCGGCGATTGAAAAATCACCCCAAACGAAAATTTCAATCGTCACCTTTTTTCTACCAAATAAAATATATGATACCTAATTTGAATTACAAAATCTGTCAAAGTTGCATATTATTTATTTCTCATAGAAACGCAGGTAAAATAACTCGAACGGATAATACTATCGATAGTAAAATATACTGTATCACTAGCACACGCACACATTGACAGATCAAAAAATCGTCACGCATTTTCGGGTTGTCAGGTCGTCTATACGACAGTATAAATTACAAAGATTAAGGATTGGGTAGAACTTTAGTCAGCGTGTCACTGAAAGGGACAGGAAGAAAAGTAGTTAGTGTTACCAGTAACGAGGAATATGAAAAAATTACCCACGGATCTCATATTATAAACTAGCTACTTACCGCAACTACAGCTGCGTATATGAAGGCCTATTACATACTGTTGACGTCTAACGGATGCATCCAGTAATCATCATCTGTCCAAAACTAAAAGCTGTTGATGTTTTACTTTTTAATAACTTACGTTAGGTAATTACTCCCTCACTTATTAGTAATAATGTAAAATGTGATACACTGTGAATAGTGTAATCGTGTGAAAAATCCTTTTTTAATATTACTATTCGACATTTATTAATTAATACTAGCAGTGGCCCGCGGTGTTACCCGCGGTTTATTAAGAAAAAATATATATTGTGACATTTTTCCGGTCGTAAACTACTTCAAACTTAGAAGTTTGAATTATGAGGTCCAGTTTTTAAGTATAATATGATTTATTGCGATAAAGACTAGCAATCAATTACAATTTTACGTGGGCAAACCCGCGGGTAAAATCCGGCCAATAAATAAAAACACAATTCAATCATTAACATATATATTTAACATACATTTGATATGCGTATCAAATAAAGGGTAACTACTAACTAGCTAACGGCCGTACTCAGAGACGAGTATCAATAATTACTTAACTGTGATTAACTCAACTCTAACTCTAATTAACTCAAGTTAAGCCGTGGGGCTTATCTTTACATTATCTTATTTATCTGTCAAACTCTTCATTAAATTGAAGTTTAGCACCTAATCATTAAATTTCTCTGAGTACGGCAGTAAGTATTTAAAAAAAGTATTTTTAACGGGCTTTGGCCCACCACATATTCCCACCACCAAGAAAATCCTTTGATATGATCTCAGGGAGCCCAAAAGACATGCTAAAGCTGTCTTAGGCAATATTCCCATTCCCATCCCCAGGCGGAGTAGGAAATATTCCCATTTTCCCTCCCCATACAAAGCAAGAGGTCTCACACGATGGGTTACCTGATGCTTCGCTCTTAGAATCTAGGAGCTGTAATAAAAAATATTAATTTAATTTCTGTACACAGAAAAAAAAGGACCTAATGAATTATAAATAAATTACCTTGACAGGCACGGAAAAAGAAATATTTTCTTTCCAACATTTAATACATCTTCTTTATTAAAATGTTTACTGTATATTTTTGAACCACGTGGTGGGACCCAATTCAGTCTATTTTTTGAAGTTATCCATAATTTAATGATTTCAGGGTCATTAGGAAATCTGGAAAAAAATTGGATACATGATAATTGTATTGGAATAGTACTTTAAAAATATAAAATCGACTTCAAAATAATTGTACTTAATTAATTGAGAATTAAAATATCTCGAAACTACTAGACCGATTTTGATGGAACTTGCAATATTCCTTAAGTTGAACAATACCAAACTTGAAACTGTACAACAAAAAAAGAATTACTGAAATCGGACTTGTAGTTCCGGAGATATGCAAACACAAACATAAAAACATACATACATACATAAATACATACACTTTTGAAATTTGTTTCATTTGTTCAGACACTGATCTAGACTAACATACACAAAAACTGGGCGGTTCTGGAAATATTACATGCATATCTACGAATTGATAACCTCCTTTTTTGAAGTCGGCTAAAAAACAACAAAATGTTGAAAAAAACATATTTACTTAAATTTCCCCATTAGCAGGGTAATTAATGTAAGCAACATCTGGCAGCACTGGCATTTGAGGTTATAAAAACAAAATACATAAAATACAATATATCAGATGCTAATTTTAGTAAAATATATGTTTAATGTGAACAATATTAATAATTAAAGAAAGTTAATTTATAAAAACTGTGATGCTAATAAAATAAAACGAAATTTTTGAAAACTTACATGTGAAAAGATATTCCCTCAATTTTCCTTAAAGTATTACTTTTATAGCCCCAGTGTTGTCACATCTACCAACTTTATGGTAGATCTACCTATTTCACCTCCCTTCTATCTATCTACCAACTTCGGTATCAAATGTACCTATTTTTCAACATATCATTGTTCACGTACTTGAAATAATAAACGTTACAGGCTAGAGATCAACTACGATAACTTGGCGCGCCCCTCCAAATGACTGTTTCAATGTGTGTAGTCACATCCTTACGAAAGAGTTTGTATGTAGTAAGTATTCAACCAATCACACTACACGTAATATTTCAGTTCTGTTGGTCAACTAATCATAACTAGCCTACTGCGCAAGACAACGCACTTCAAGTCGTTTTGACAACGCACTTCAAACGTTTTGAATTTTGGTACATTGAGTCGTCTTGGTAAAACACTTCCTTCAGCAATTAACGAGCTGCAGCTGTTTTGAGCCGTTTATTCACTTTCGAAACGCAGATTAGTCTGTGAACGGTCCGAAACGTTACAAGAGTGGTAACAAAAAATTTAAAAGACTGATCCTGAGCCCGAAGTCTTTTGGAAACATGTTGCAATAATAAAAAAGGAGACCAGTCCCCAATATTTCCCCTGCTTTGTGAGACAAGTACTTGCACTTCCACATAGCAGTGCAAAATATGTTGAGAGACTGTTCTCCTCAACAATTTATTTTAATGACTTGTCAGAGAAACTCACTCAGCAGTCAGCACTGACACATTGGTGATTGGAAGGTCCGATTTGAAAAATTATTTCAGTGTTAGATAGACCATTTATCGAGGAATACTATAGGTTATATTTTATCACGCTAAGACTAATATGAGCGAAGAAATAGAGGAAAAATTGGAAAAAAACGGAGGAAATTATTTTAAAATTGCTTATTATCTTAAGATACTATTGGAGCAATTTTTATGTTATTTGGCACACATGAAGAATAGACCACGTGAAAGGACACATAGGTTTCATTTTTGCGGAAAAATGTACGGTTTCCGTGACATTCCTAAATTAGGCGGGCGAAGCCGCGCGGAAAATCTAGTTATTCAATAAAAATATGTATAAACACAATCAATAAAACTCTCTCTATGGATAAACTAGCATTTTTTATTCTAAAAAAAATTGCTGATATGAGGGTGGTAGATCTACCAACTTTTGGTTCTAACATCTACCTAATTCTACCAATTTTTGGCATGCCAAAAATCAGTAGATGTCATGACATCTACTGATTTTCGAAAATTCGGTGTTACAACACTGTATAGCCCATAACACTACATCCCAACATTATTTTAAAATAGTGCACATACACATCTTATAAGAAAAACACAAACCACTACTTCTAACGTTACATTATTAGATAAATCAAACTTGAAATTCTCGCGTCCACATTTCCGATTCTGATCGTTCAATCGCCATAGTAGCAGCTAATTAAGCGTTTGTTTTATAAATTCTGTTTGTTAATTTTATTGTATAATGCAATTTTAAGTAGCCTGAGGGCGATTCCATTAGCGAGGTGCAACATTTTGACACACTTAATGCTTCCTACAGGCAAAATGAAGCATATTTATTAATAAAATATCCCTTGAAGGGATACATTTTGACTAGTTTAACAATGATGTATAAATGAAAACCTTCGTCAAATGTATGAAGGGCCACAAAACAGGCCAAAGTGCCATCGTGGGTGCAACCAATTTGACCCTCCATTATGAACTGTGATGAGTTCTTAAGTGAATTCTGGCTATTGCGAAACTTTTATAAAATAACTTGCCTATATTTAAAAATAGCATAAAACAAAGAAACTATGTAACTAGATAAAAGTAATTATAGTAATAAGTACTAGAAATTATTAACCATTTCTACAATCGCGGGCACAACATCAAAATTCTCAAATCTCTTATAGGTGAATTAAATCGTAATTCTCTAACAAATTTTAAAATTTTCAATATGGAATATATAATTATACAAGTAAGTTTGTAATAAAACTGTACCAAATTGTAGTTTTTTTTTTAATTTTCAGTTGTTTATTGGCCTGACAAAATTAATCGTCTAAATCACTAAAAATGATTGAATAGTGTAATTTATACAAAAGATTTCGACGTATTACTGTACAACTATACTACAACTAAACATTAATTTCAAATATATGCTATTTTAATTTAAAAATATGGGAAAAAACATTGCATCCCTTAGATGATATTGCTTAAAAACGCTCTAAATTATTCTAATTCCATTTTTTACCGATAAAAGTTGTTTTGTTAGTAAATACATATCTTATTACGTATATTCCAATTGAAAAATGTAACTAATGCCGCATTTTAAAAATTCTCGTTATGGGCCGTCTGTAGCGGAATGGCCCCTGAATAAGTATTATGTGGTATAATAAAACAACAATTTTACATTGACCTTATGTTTACGTAATGAACTGTCAAAGAAATCTTATAATATAACGCGCCTAACAATGATTGATACTTTGACTTGAATGCTTTGCGTAATTATGTATCTTAGATGTATAATATAAAATTCTCGTGTCACAGTGTATGTGCTTAACTCCTTTAACACTTTGATGCAGCGTAATATAATATTATAATTATGTATTACGTTTTATGTTTACAGGTAGCAGAAAAAGCGTTTAACGAAATAACCGAAATGGCTGAGAGAATTTATGCTATCATTTTGAAAAAAAAAACACTGAAAATATGGGAATTAACCCTTTATTAGGATATTGAAGAGCTGATTATTGAAGATGAAAGTGCCTCTTCACTGTGACACCACTGATGTAACTACCTACATAGACCTAGAAAGTAGCGATTATTCTGTTTCCGGCTGCATTGTAGAATATTATTTGGATGATCATATTTTATTAAAATAACAAAACCTCGTTTTTTTATTTTTATAAATAGGTAGTTCCTTAATAAAACAGGAGTGAGCTTCTCTCAGCTCTGACTGGTTATCAAAGTAGCTCCGCACCTCTCAGGGAGAGGGTACTTAAATAACAGGTGTTATAAATTCATAATATGTAATACTAGTGACTAGCTGATGTCCCGGTGAACTTCGTGTCACTTATAAACCTTCCCTGGACTTCCAGGAATATTTTAAGACTAAAATTAGCCACATCGGTTCAACCGTTTAATCGAGTTATTGCATTTTTTATATAGTCCGTCAAGAAAGTGAAGTAATTAAAAAGTGGCAACATCGTAGTGTCATCCCTTTTTTTCTTAAATTGATTTGAAAGGGATGACACTACGATGTTGCCACTTCTTAATTTCTTCACTTTCTTGACAGACTATGACATATGTGTACAAACAAACAAATCTTTATGTCCCTCAAAAAAGAATTTTACATATTAAGTATCTTAAACAAAACACTGCTCCCCACACTAGGATTCCCTGTGTCGTGAAGAGCAGTCTCTTCCATCATGCACATAGATACATACAATTAATTTTAACCAGCTACTGACTTATGATAACTAACGTAAAGTTACGTGTTCTAAGTCTTTTTAACAGAACTATTAATGTATTTGTAAGTAAACAGGCTATATATTTTTTTAAATTGGTGATGCTTTTATAATATGATACAAAATACACATAATAGCATTACAAGATCATTACCAGAGCCACCGAAACCAGCTACAGTACGTGTAAGTTAGTGATGAGGTGAGTTATACAAAGATTATAATACTTTACATACATTAGATTGTTTCTTGTAATATCGTAAATTAAACACACACTATAACTACATCATAATTATTTCAAATTTTCGTAACTAAATAATATATATAAATCATAATATTTACAACGTGTTTTTTAAACTGTATTTAATATAAAGTATCAAAATCTTTTATAGTGACTGGATACAGTGTGGCCATAAGAGGCCACACCGGAAACAAGTGGCGACTCTATTAATGTCGTGACTTTTTTGACGGACTATACAATCAGTCGCCCATCAGTCGCCAGACTAAATCGGAAAAATTTAGTCAAGTGGAATAACATTTAGAAAACTAGGATCCTAGCTAGGACTTCTAAATAGGACAAGTGGAATAAGCGCTTAAGGCGTATAGCGTGTTGATTTTTATAGCGTTCAATCTCGGTGGCCACAGTAGGTACATTTAGGTACTCATGTACTTCGCTGTTTCTAGTAAACCATGGAGCTTTGGCTATGTTC
Organism: Lysandra bellargus; assembly: GCA_905333045.1. Taxonomy (NCBI): domain Eukaryota; kingdom Metazoa; phylum Arthropoda; class Insecta; order Lepidoptera; family Lycaenidae; genus Lysandra; species Lysandra bellargus. The sequence goes on from HG995349.1 coordinate 9,132,506, forward strand.
CTCAGAATATTATTTTGCACTCTTTGGAGGCACATGATATTGCTTTTACAGGCAACTCCCCATAATGGAATTCCATATGTCCAGATAGGCTATAATGTTGTGTTATAAATTAAGAGTTTGTTCTCTAGGGAAAGTGCTGATTTTCTTCCTAACAGCCAGCTCAGGTTGCGGAACTTAAGGTTGATTTGATCTCGCTTTGCTTTAATATGATTTTTCCACGTAATTCGTCGGTCTAGATGAAAACCCAGGTACTTTATGCAGTCTGTCTGAGGTAAAGCACTGTTCTCTAGGTATACCGGGGGACAGTTACCTCTTCTTAGGGTAAAGGCGATATGATTTGATTTAAGGGCGCTAGCTCGAATGCGCCGCTTTTGGAACCATGAGGATATTAAGTTTAGGACATGCTGGAGTTTTTTACTGGCTTTTTCAGGGTCCTTGTCAACGGCCAGGTAAGCAATATTATCAGCGTATGTCGCAACACCCACGTCGGTAACGGTGGGAATATGGGATGTGTAGAAGTTATACAACACAGGACCTAGAACAGAGCCTTGTGGGACTCCAGCTCTTATTGGGTACAACGATGATCTATAGCTTCTCTTTGTTTGACTTGAAATAGTCTATCGTTCAAGTAGAACTTTATAATGTGAAACAGGGAGTGCGGTAAGACTCTTTTTATTTTTGCGATTAATCCTTTGTGCCAGACTCGATCAAATGTTTGTTGCACGTCTAGAAAGGCCGCTGAGCAGTAATTCTTATTTTCGAGACATTGTCTTATGACGTGATTTACGCGATAGACTTGCTCAGTTATGGAGTGCCCTTTTCTGAATCCAAATTGATGTTGTGGCATTATATTCTTATCGTTCATAAGCTCCATGAATCTTGTGAGGATTTTTTTTCCCATAGCTTGGAGAGAACAGGGGTGATGCTTATAGGTCTATACGAAGTACATTCGTGCGGTGGCTTCCCGTCCTTGTAGATCATAACAATTTGTGAAATTTTCCATAAACTAGGAAAATGTGAGGTCCGCAGTATGGAGTTAAACAGGCAGGTAAGAAAAGTGATACACTTTTTTGGAAGTCCCTTTAGTATTCTAGGTGTTATTAAATCAAAACTAGGAGCTTTGTTGAGGTCTAAGGCTTTTATTTCCTTTTCCATTTCTTTGGGTGTGGTAGGTTTGAGTGGTAAGCACAACTGAATATCTTGGGACAAAACACTGTCATGATCTGCATCATCACATAAGGTCTCATTTGGGGTGAATATTTCTGATAAGTGAAGCGCAAATGCTTCCGCTTTCTCCTCATCAGTCCGTGCCCATCTTTCAGTACCGGAAAGTTTTCTTATAGGTGGAAACGACTCTTGTGGCTTATTGAAGTTATTGAGATGTTTCGTGGCCTTCCAGAGAGAATAATTGTTGCCCTGACATGCTGTAAGATTTTCGAGGATTGTCTTAAGAGTGTTGTTCTTTTGCTCAGCGAGCATTGCTTTAAGCTCTTTTATGGCTCTGTTCAGTTTCTCTTTGTCTGAGCTGTGTCGACTGTCGGGATGTCTGCCATATTTTCCGAAGTCTGCGCTTCTCTGCTATTTTTGATTTAATTTCAGATGACTGGGTTTGTACACTATAGTCTTTATATTCTATTGAAGGTACTTGTATAAGATTAGTTACATATTTACAAGTACGTACGTACGTAGCCAACAAGGAACCTTTACAGATTATAGTAATTTCGGTCTGTTTGTCCGTCTGTCCGACAGATAGATGTACTATCTGTCTGTCCATCTGTCCGTCTGTCCGTCTGTCCGTCTGTCCGTCTGTCTGTCTGCGGTTAAATACGGACCAGAGTTGCAATAAGTATCTTAAATATTTATTTCCAATGGTAAAACTTTGGCAGCTCATATCTTCGAAATGTGACACTTTACGCGGTTTTGTCCAAGATTATTTTTTGTTTGTGTTGATGCTAGCTATCCATTTTTCAAAGAATAATTCGTGAACGCGATTTAAAAAAAAATACCAAAATGGACAGAGGTCGGCCAGGCTCCATACAAAAATCTTCATACCCCTTTAGTTACTGAATCATTTAGACGTCTAAATTTAGTAAGGTGGAATAAGTGCTTTAGAGATCTTTGGCTTTAAAGGGATGACACATGTACGAACTTAAAGTACGCGGGTTTTAAGTTCGCGAACTTACTCGACTCGCGTCGGTGACATACGAGAATCGCTCACACGCACCGCGAGCCGCGAGCCTGGGGGCATGGTAACCCCAAGGCTCGCGGCTCCTATAAAGTTCTATAAAGCATAGACTTATATACTTTATTAGAAATGGCTGTATGGGCAACGCTCCCTTTGCCTGTCCCGACCGGGACGAATTAAAAAAAAAAAAAAAAAAAGTTTGTGGTCAAGTGTCAAGTGTCAAGTGTCAAAAAAGGCTAACCTATGCCTACAAGTTACGAAGTAAGTAGTAACTAGTTCTTGATCTGCGCCTACAAGTTGGTTTCAGAAATTGAAGAATAATTATTAACATTATCCTTTTACGAGATACAAATTAATTGTTTCCATCTATTTGTATATAAAAAAATATATAAAAAATTACTAAAATAAATAAGCGATGTGAGTTGACTTTGTAGCCATCCAATGTGAGTTAATTACACTACTCGGACTTTCATTTCGTAAGTACCTATATTCCAATAAAATTCCTACCTATATATCGTAAAATTTCAGAATGTTTAAAATTATTTTACAATTATTTATGTAGGTACATAAGTAATAGACTTGGTTTTTTGCATTATATTCAGCGGTTGTTGGTTTGGTGGAATTTGCGTTTTGACGCCACGTGCTTGTCATTTTGAATCGATGGATCAAATCCCAGTTCCTAATGTGTTTATTTTCTACTTTTTATTTTTTTTATTATTTATTTTATAAAAGTAAATGGTTAAACCACTTTTTTATGATATGGTAAGTATATAAAGTCTGTACAAGTGAGCACTCACAAGTGCCAACCATGTTCTAACAAGTAAGAACACAAAATGAAAATACGAATTTTGAATATTTATAATTTACGATTCTAAGGTTTATTAAAAAGTATTTTTTTTTTATAATAATATGTGTAAAAGTTACATCTGAACCTTATTTTGTGAAAATATATTTCAAGCTGTCATGGTGTAGTAGTTTAAGGACTTGGTTAACTTTTACATCTCTGTCCATGGTTCAATCCCAGGTGAAACTAATTTTTTTAATTTATAAATTTTTGCGTTTTGTATTTTTAGGCAAGCTTATAGTTTAAATTTGATGAATTAAGATAAAAAAGGCAATATGAATAGGAAGAGGGGAAAACGACAAAAAAAAGATTCAGGGCAAGAGGTACTAGTACTCCCTCCAGATTTATTACAAAAACTTGGAATTAACTTGGAAAAAATGTGTTTTAGTGAAGATTCCAGTGCGGTTTCAATTGAAGGTAATTTTTTTGTTATTGTTTAAAACTTAAGAACTAATATTTTAACTTTAAATCAAAAAATGTATAGTAAACTGATAATATTATTTAAATAATTATGAAAAAAAAATAACAGCTTAAATCAGTGTTTCCCGAACATTTTTCTGCCATGGCCCAGTAATTTTTATTGATGATTTTGTGGCCTATTGAATACTAAACCTGAGCTCATTGTTTTTTATAGCTTATTTATCTGCTTCATAATAAATAAATATCTCTGATGGTATATAAATTATTAGGTATTGCCTTTTTACTCACAAAATTTTAGTTGTGAAGTATGGAGCTGACGAAACTGATGAAATAACGCAACTCGGTAATTTCAAATCAAAATGAATAGGAAATGTTGACTTTAATTACAGTGCCTTTTTGTATTTAATACTTCTATTACATATACAAGGTGTAACAAAACTAAGTAATAATACTTTTGGGTGTGTATGTCTCCCTTATATAGAGTTCAATTATTTCAATTTGAAAGTAGCAGCACTGGAAGAGCAAAATTTTCTTTTCAATTTGTATGCCCGAGCATCATGAATTTTCCCATACAAAAGTAAAAAAAGTTACTCTTTTAGAGCTGTAACTTTCACACTAAACTCTATGTAACAGGAGATACACACTCAAAAGTATTATCACTCATTTTTTACACCCTGTATATTAAGCGGTCTGCATGAAATTATGCTGATTTGATTATTAATACGTAATATAATCTTTTTGGTTTTTGATATCACATAATTTAAAAATGTAATACAAATAAATCTTGTTACATTGCTTGTTTTTAAATTGTATAAAAACATTTTACAGATATTTCTGGAAACGAGGCTCCTTTATTAACCGAAGAAGTATTAGTTCAAGACATAATTTTCACTGAAAAAAAGAAAGAATCTTCTATCATTGAAACTGCAAATTTAATGAAAAAGTCTCTGTTTTTAAGTCCGACATTCAATACACCACAATCTGTTGTGATACCTAATAGTATAGAGCCAGGAAGTACGTCTAGTCCAGAGAAGGTTTATACAGATGATGTGGAAGTAGATAAAAATGAAAACAGTGAAATCAGAAATGAAGATCACTGTCTTGCTGTAGATTACTGCATTGAAAATCAACATAATATAATTACACAATACAGCCAGGATAACCAGAGTAGATCTACTCCAATTTTAAATCCGTCTATAAGTACTGCAAACGAAGAAAGTGCATCCCAAACTAAAATTGATAACAAAAATAAAATTAACATATTGTCTGAGGAAATTGTTAATCCAACAAAATTGAGTACTTTGCGACCATTAATTGATATAAATGACCGAAAATCTTTGGTTCCTATACCAATTGATACTTTCATATCAATTGACAAACATCATCAAGATAATAAAATAACTTTAAACAATAATACATGCTTGTCTCATAATGAATCAAAAGCTAATAATTTAAATAATTTAAAAACCAAATATAATGAGGATGCTGTAACTCAGACTGCCCAGACAAATGGTGAAATATTAGAGAATAATACAACCGAAACAGATATTGATATGTTGCCTGGCTGTAGTGAAAAATCTTATGATACTGTTAACAATTTATATGTTTTTAAACCAGCACCAAATGAATCAAAGTCAATAGAAGATGAAGATACACTAAAAGAAACATGTAATGAAATTCGCAGTGATCAAAATAAATTAAAAAGAGTAGAAGAGAAAGCAAATTTGGAAGAATTGAAAACGTGTGGTGCCTCTGTAAATGAAAATGAGTTAGAGCCTGTAAAGACAATAGCAAATATATTATTTGAACATCTTAACAAAGAAAAAAACTTTTTTACATCTAAACAAAATAAAGCTAAGTCCAAAATGTCAGTTCAAGGTGTAGAAAAACCTGGTGGAGTAGTTCAGATAAATCAATCTAGGCAACATAAAACAAGGACATATGCTAGAAATAAGAAAAATAAGATTACAAAAAGTTATATATTCGATCACGTAGTTGATATAGATACAAAGGATCTAAAGATAGATTATGCTGATAATATTTCTTATGAACATCTTCAGATCCCTGGACAATTTTGCATTTGTTTCGATTTCGGATACTTAGACCGCAATATGGGTCTTGGCTATGCACATCCACACTTTTCTAACACTGAAAACAATATTCCACTCAATGATGCACTTAGCATTTACATCGAAGATGTTGCAATAAATCATATTGACTGTGATAATATAAACCTCGAAGGTGATAATATAAACCACGAAGGTGATAATATAAACCACGAAGAAACATCTGATACTGCTAAGATCTGTTACAATGCTGTATATTTGGATTCAAAAATTGAAAATGAGGTTTCAGACTCAAATAACAAATTGATACAAGATAATACAAATACACCAAAGACAAAAGCTACCTTAAGTAAGAATGAAATAAGAGATGTCGCTAGTAATGATAATGTAGCACAATCAATGGAAGAGCAGAGAAAACCAGCACAGGCAAGTAGCGAGTTATATATTTTGTGAAATTTTCGATGATTAAAATGCTAAACCAGCTGTTCTGAAGGGAAAAAACCTAAATTATACATAGTTCAGTCGCCAGAGGTTTTAACCTCCGAAAATTGTAATAGTGAATGGATTTTTGTTTTTGAGGTGTCATTTTCTTTTTTACACTATAACTCGCAAAGCTTACCAAAATTTTTTTGTGCTTTTAAGTTTTTAGTTAAGTACTTAATTAAAAATTAATATTTCACCATATAAAACCGGTCCAGAAAAAAAAATTCTTATTCCTGTTATTTAATGACACTTATCCGATTGTTTACGATGAAAATTAACCAAATACACAATTTTTAAAAAAGAAAGTTTGCTTTGTTAAGCTAAATACAACTACAAGGAACGCTCGTCGTAACCAAGATAAAAGGGTTTGGGTGGATTTAAGGGTTGTAATGAAAAGTGTGTTAAACTTACTTGTTGTGCGTATTTAATTTTTAGAGAAATGATAACTTTTAAGTACTTAAAAACGTTTAAATATCTCCAAAAATGTGTAAAATAGACCAAAAACATTTTTCTATATTTGTTGAGAATTTATTTAAGTGAGAGCTAAAACATTAAATGCATCGACAAATGAAATACTTTTTCTAGTCTTTGAAATATATTTAAACTTCCTACTTAAAGCCAGAAAAAAAATTGGGTGCTATAAATCTCACGTACATACTAAAGACGCATGCTGCGACCTATGTTTGGAAAATGCTTACCTGAATACAAAAAATATCAGTTCTTAACCTAATTTGTATTTTTTTCCTTTAAGTATGTTTTAGCAAATATAATTAATGAAAAAAAAATATATATTCTTTAAAAACCTAACCAAAAGAAATAAAATACAGATTTTCTTCGAAATATCCGTGAAAAGTTTGTGCTACATTTTCAGAAAATTTAATAAAGTAAGAGCTAAAACGTTATACACATTAAGAAATGGAAGGCTTTGTTAAGCCTAAAAAGTAATTTTAAACTTCCTATTTAACACCAAAGAAAAATAGGAACGACATTTACCTGGCCAGGTACACAACAAGCACATTTAGAGGTATGCTCATCTACATACAAAAGTATTAATTTTAAATCTAAATTATATATTTTTTCACTTGAAGTGGAAGAGAATAATTTAAAAATCAAAAGCACAACTTTTCAATAGGTAAACTTTATTATTTATGTTTTCAGCTACACATTCCTTTTTTTCTTTTCAATTTTCATCCACTATTGCAAAAATCGGAGGTTTGCACGATTTTTACGCTCCGGGAACTCCACTAACAGTAACATCTCCGAATATGAATATAAATATTATAGATTTGTATGTCATCTGTCGCGACAACATTCTCGTATGAATTTTCTCGTTTTCAAATTTAAATATGATCTTAATATTTATAAATATTTACAGGTGTCCCCTGAAGTAATAACCGTACAAAATATGCAACAACATGGATTCGACACTTCCAATATTGATACCGAAAAAACTGAGGAAAATCAGGATAAATTGATAACAAAGGTATGTAAGTTAGTGACCTTCCAGTTGAATATTACGAAGTCACTTGTCTGGTTACTAGTCATCACGGCTAGCTGAATCGTTACTTCATGATGTGAAAGTTTTGTCCTTAAGGTTTAAATTTCATTTTAAAATAATGTTCCTTGTAGCAGCGCTGAAAGACCAAATTTTTTTTTCACTTTTGTATGGGGAAAGTCGACGTGACGCTCGGGCCCTTGCCCATACAAAAGTGAAAAAAAAATTTCTTTCAGAGCTGCTACTTTCATAGTGCTCTCTCAACTCTACAAGGAACACGTGCACACCCTAAAGTATTATCACTTATTTTTGTTACACACTGTATTATTAATTTATCATTTCATTCATAATGACGACCTCTGTGGCTCAGTGGTAAGCGCGTTGGACGCTCAAACCGGGGGTCGCGGGTTCGAATCCCGCCGGCGGAACAAAAAGTTTTCAATGTTCCCGGGTCTGGATATGTATTAAATATGTGTATGATATAATAAAAATCTTAAATATATGTTTAGTATAAAAGTATTAAATATATTTCCGTTGTCTGGTACCTGTAACACAAGTCCTTTAGGTACTTAGCACGGGGCCAGATTGACGTGGTGTGAAGCGTCCATAGATATTATTATTATTATTATATCTTTTTTAATTTTAGAAAAGAAAGCTTTCTCTGTTGGAAAAAGAGGAATCAAAAACAGATTATCAGAAACGCAGAAAGGGGAGAAGATGTAGCCGTATTTCAAATGAGAAGCTTGAGCCAGTCAATCGCGCCGATAAACATAAAGTAGAAGTAATTACGTATTTTTTACCTTGTCACTACATAAATACTTGTTTCAATCCGGCACGTAAACCGTATTTAACATTATTTTAGGTTATCGAAAAACAAAATTCAGAGTCCATCGGAGGCAAAGATTCAACATTCAATATAGAGGTCGAGCAAGAAGTGCGTTGCGCAATGTGCGACGCGAGCGTGCGCGCAGACCGCTGGCCATCGCACGCCGCAGGCCACGCCTACATCGCCTGGCCACACGGACAGACACCTCTCGTAAGTTATCTTTTTTTAACATTCACTAAACGTATTTTTTTAAGGAATAAGTGTACCTATTCGAGTCGATAGTGATTCATAATATTATCTGTATAACTAAGAATATATTTTAATTGACAGTCTATAATATTCGCGTAAGTTGTAATTTTATATGATACATTACTTTTTGGTATATGCATTTATTAGTAACGAGATTTAGACTTAAAATACTCATTAATAATTGTTTTAGGATATCACAGACAAAAAGGTAATACGTAAACACTTAGTTGATATTTGTGATGAACTTGGCGCACTGACTTGTAGCAAATGTAAGACCGACAAGAAAAGTGTAAAGTCATATTTAGAACATACGAAGCATTGCAAGTCTGCGGTAAGTAAATTTATATCCGTAAGCAAATAATACGTATGTCTTTAATTTTTAAATTATTATAAATGCGCTTCATATGTATTGTAGAACCATACGTCCAACTCGCCAGTGGACAGTATCACTGCAGAAGGTACAACGACAGACGCGGCGAATGTAGTGCCACGTGCCGTGATAGAAGCGGCGGACGTGAAGCCCTGTGCTATTACAGACATGACGGATATAGCACCGTGTGCAGTCACAGACGCCGTGGATGTGGTACAGCGCGTCGCGACAGACGAGGAGGATGTAGTGTCTGCCGCGACTGACGCTGCAAATGTAGTGGCGGGCATTGTGACAGACGTGGCAGATGCGGTGCGATGCGGTGTATGCGACGCACGGCTGTCTCGCGGCGACTGGATGGCGCACGCGAGACAAGAGCACAACTACCGCGCCTGGATACACGGACAACCGCAGCCGGTAACTTTATTTTCATAGCTTAGCTATAAAATAACTATAATAAATTAGTTTTCGTGTAGTGATGATAAAATTTAGCTACCTACTACCTAGAGTCCTAGACCAAAGTGAGACAAAGACAACATTGAATTAATCGAGATAGCCGATTAGCTATGTCCACATTATGCGTTTTCGTCTTCCATTTTCGTCATCTTCTTCCATTCAACTTTCGTCTTGGCGCATTCAATAATTGAATGTGTCAACGAACGCAACGCCAACTGTCATTTTTCATAACAAAGCGAAAGTTTTGGACGGTCAGAGGGCATGCGTCGTGGACACGCCTCACGTTCGCTGTTGACTGCGCTATAACGCATGCCCTTGACGAACAGAAAAAGGCACTTTATGGACAAAGCTATTCAGATTTATAATGGCTGATATATATATATATATATATATATATATATATATATATATATATATATATATATATATATTTTTAAATATCTATGGACGCTTCACACCACGTCAGTCTGGCCCCATGGTAAGTACCTGAAGGAATTGTGTTACAGGTACCAGACAACGGAAATATATTTAATACTTTTATACTATACATATATTTAAGATTTTTATTATATGATACACATATTTAATACACATCCATGACCCAGGAACTTAATAAACTTTTTGTTCCGTCGGCGGGACTCAAACCCGCGACCTCCGGCTTGAGCTACCAACTTTATATTTATATAACTTGATATCTTTATGTATTTAACGTAATGAAATAACACTATGATTCCAGGATCTCAAAGATGATAATGCTGTTTATAATCATTTGTATAATATATCAAAAGAATTTGATGGATTGACGTGCGCTAAATGTGGTCTGAGACGGAAGTATGTGAAAGCATATTTGAAACATATAGAATCCTGCAAGGGCGCGGTAAGTGCATTTCACTTTTTATCTATATAAATATTAACTATAAATTTAAATTCATTGCTTCCTGGATTGTAACAAATCCAATAAAAACATAAAAAAACCACTGTATATGCATAAGTATTTTTATTTGCAGGATACTCTAGATACGAGTCTAAACGATTCAATAAACCAAAGTACGGCATCGCTCAACTGTGCGGTTGATGAGGCCAATACTAATATACACCAAGGTAGTGTCAAGAGAACCAGATATAGTATCGACAAGAGTAAATCTACCGTCAAGAAAAGAAAAACTAGTATCGACGGGAATATTGTCGATAAGGATAATACTACTGTCGATAAGGATAATACTACTGTCGATAAGGACAATACTACTGTCGATAAGGATAACACTACTGTAGATAAGGACAACCCTACTGTAGATAAGGACAACACTACTGTAGATAAGGACAACACTACTGTAGATAAGGACAACACTACTGTAGATAAGGACAACACTACTGTAGATAAGGACATTACTATCGATGCGGGTGCGGTCGTGTGCGGTGTGTGCGGCGCGAGCGTCGCACCTGCGGCGTGGAGCGAGCACGCACGCACGCAACATGAATACCTCGCTTGGACGCACGGACAGACGCCGTTGGTAAGGCCCTTTCTCTACCTACCGCACTGTAATAATTAAATGAATATTTTGACGTAAGCTCCATACTTTGTCTGTCAAACTCTTTACTTGATTACAGTTATGTAATTAATATTCGTCTCTGAGTGCGGCAACAAGTTAGTTATCAAAATAATGGCTTTGGTCATTATTACGTATTCATAAGTCATATTAAAATCATTGTTTTGTATTAATTTAAAGTATTGTAATCGTTTTGATAAAAGGCATGTTTCAAACTTAAATGATTTTTCTAGCTAAACTTTGCCCTGATATTATTATGCTGCTGGAATTATATATTACTAGCTATATGACCGAGCTTCGCTCGGTATTCAAAAAATTAAAAAACACACATAATGTGACATTTTATGAAAATGATTCCTAGCTAGATCGATTTATCGCCCCCGAACCCCCTATATACTAATTTTCATGAAAATCGTTGGAGCCGATTCCGAGATTCCAATTATATATATATACAAGAATTGCTCGTTTAAAGATATAAGATAATATTATTATTATTTGATCAGACTTCAATCATTTTGCAATATTTGAATAATGTTTGTTAATCAACATTTTCAGGAAATCTCAGAGGAAGAAGCTGTTCTTTGTCATATGAAACAAATTTTGAAAGAGACGGGACAATTAATTTGCAGTAAATGCGACAAAATATGCAAATTTGCTAAGGCGTATTTACGCCACGCCAGAAAGTGCGGTGCATCTGTAAGTTTAGATTTTTTTAAATAATCGACTTTCGTGTATGCCTTGACTAAATATGTAAATGAATGAATTATTAATAATATTAGCCGTTTCATAAAATGCCATTGACTTTATATATGTATAAGTACTAACGACCGAGACCGCCGCTGCTTTGTAGTGGCTTAGACTAAAATGATTTTCTTGTCGGTCGATGTCGCGTGCCGCGTGGAAAGCCACCTTATGTCTATATCTTCGTATATTATATGGTATGCTTATGGAATTTTTAGGATGAGACTTTGGACAGCAGCGCGAATGACACCTTGAATGTAAGTGACCAAAGTGTAAGTAAAACCAGCAACAAGGGGAGGAGGGAGGCGGGGGTGGGTAGTAATGGGCGTGACGTCACGTGTGGCGTGTGCGCCGCGAGCGTGCGCGGTGCGGACTGGAGCGAGCACGCGCGCACGCAACACGGTTACCTCGCCTGGAAGGATGGAGAGACACCTCTGGTAAGCGATTTTATATTTGGTATGTAACTAATGAAAATATATAACGATGCATAATATAAGCTATAAGTTTTGTTCTTGTCTGTTATATTGAAAAGGGTCTTATACGAGGACAAAACGTTGTATAATTTGTATGTAATTATATTGTGTTGTGTATAATGATAATATGTATAAATTATATTACATTTGATACATATTTTGAAAATATTTGCTGTTTATTAGGGAAATATATATTATTGTGCTTTTTTAACGCAGTCCAATTTTACTTGTGTTTATTGATTTTAGGACATTGATAATGAAGAACAAGTTCATACTCACTTAATCAGAATCAGTAGAAAACGTAATGGTCTAACGTGTAGTAAGTGCGACAAAACGATCAAGTATGCAAAAAATTATTTATCTCACGTGAAAGCCTGCGAAATTGTGAAGGTTGCGGATGTTTTGGGTACACATTTTGCTATCTAATAAAATATTAATTAATAATATTATTTGTTACCTGTGACATTCTCAAGGATAAAGTTCTTTTTTATAATATACACATTTTGTTGCAGATGTTTTAGAATGTGCTGTTTGTAGTGAAAAAGTTGAGCCGAGCGATTGGCAAAAGCATGCTATGAGTAAACACTATAACGTCGCGTGGGCCGTCGGTGACACTCCTGTCGTAAGTAATAATGTTTTTAAGTGGCTGTAAAGTGTAAGGTATGAAAATTGCTGTCAATATGAAAGACTTCGGCATGGTGTGCTTAGACACTTAAAGCTGTAGTTATTTTTCAGGATATTAAAAACCCTTTCGCCGCGGAGAAGTTGTTGAATAAATACAAACAAAAGCACAACAAGCTGCAGTGTAAAGTGTGCGGGCTGGTGCGCGTGTCCTGCGTCGGGTTTTATGCGCACATCATACAGTGCGGGAAAACGGACGAGGTATTTACTTAACCATGGACGTACCCAGGTAGGGGCAGGAAGGGGGGGGGCAGCTGCCCACCCCTAGAAGATAAAATAATCGTCAATTTTCCCGGCAAGTGGGAATTAAGACGTGTTGCCCACTCTGCGCAAAATTAAGTGTTCTAAACAAAATATATTTTCAGTCAGATCAATAAAGTTCAATTTTCATGATTTTTTAAATAAGTATACTAGTACGACCATCTTCTCGAAACAGGGTATTCTGCCCCCCTCTAGCTGAAATCCTGGGTACGCCCACTGTACTTAACTTGTTTTTCCCACAAACAATTTGTACTATCAGAAAAGTTGATTCCTACGCAGATCGGGGACCTACGTAGTTTGGTTGCGTTACGTCAAACCCAGCCGACAGATCACAATTAACATTGAATTGACATGATCCAACCAAATTACGTCAGTCCGTCAACTGCCTAGGTATCAATTTCCTCGATGGTACATACTTTCATAATTTTATATATTTTTTCAAAGGCGTAGGGCGGATGCTCCTTAGTTCTCGGCCTATGTCAAACTCACCAACTCACATTCACTAGAGATAAGCTGACCCAATCACGTGGGACCACTACCGTATCTTCCCATGAATAAATTTCTCTAAGGGTACCGAAAAAATAAATTCATGAGCTAGAAACAAATTATCGGACGCATCCATAAGTCGCGGCTGATGGACGCGGCTTAACAATGTGCACGGTTCATCCGTGGTCGTCAAAGACCTAACCTATATAACAATGGCAGACGTCCGCGGATGCAAAAACATCCGGCCAGCCAGATTCAATGTGCATTGAATCTGGCTGGCGGCCACGCGGCCAAGCCATCCAACTAACCGCCACCGCCACCGCAGGCCGCGTCTGTCTGGGAGACGCTTTAATCAGATAGGAACAAGCCGCATCCGATGCGAACGTCCGCCGACGTTCCTCCGATAAAGGTGGCTCCGCTCCAGCGCGGCGGCCTCCGTAAAGTGTACCACAAAATGTACAGGCTGTGGGCTATCTCGCTTCGCCCTGATTGTTACTACGTGCTTTAGGAGGTGGAAATATACAAGAGCCTGTGCGAGATCTGCAACAACAAGTACCTGTGCGTGTACCACAGCCAGCACATGAAGATGCACCGCGAGCAGGAGAACGCCAAACAGAGGAAGCTGCTGATGGCGGAGAAGGTGGTGCAGCAGGAGCAGGACACCCCAGTGGTCACCGGACGCAGGAAAGCTGCGGAAAAGTAATTATGTTTATGCATAACTAGGGCCCGTGTAAATACAGTCGGGGCATTTTAATAGGCCACATTTGACATCTGTCAGATTAATCTCCATAGTGAGGTGAGCTGCGTAAAAACATCGACCAAAACGAATAAATCGATACGGACTTGAAATAAAATACTTGAATTTTATACGTTTGAAACACCCTCCTGTCCCATTATTACTTTTTCTTTTGCAAATTCAAGGAGAAAAATAAGACAAGTACATAATTTGCAGAAAAAAAATGCATTCGCTTGAATTATAAAAACTGTTAAATGTAGTATTATCATTATTCATTTCACATAAATATGTGTTACTTTTCACAACGTGGTTATTAATTTATGGGGATATTTCGTTACAAGTAATCAATTCATCGATACTATTTATTCGCTTTCGATTTTTAGGGTAACTTCCCTAGAGTTTAAAAAGAAAAAAGGTCAGCTGACGTAACATTGTGACGACGTGCAATTATTAAGATCAGAATTTGTTTATTACGTTTAGAATTGTTTATCAGTAAAATCAAATCGTTAAATACTTCGTATCGGTCATATTTACAATAAATATGTAATCGTAATTGAAAAAAGTTAATCAATTGTGCAGTTATAACAAAACGAAAATATTTATTTTTTATGTACGTCGCTATAAGGTTACCTGGTACAATTTTGATGAATTGTCAAATGTGGCCTATTAAAATGTCCCGACTATAGTCAGTACTCAAGGTGCATCTCGGAATTCTCGGTCTCAAGACACGGTTCAGTAGGCCTACTACGAAACAATTTTGAGACTCAAACAATCGGACGAGAATGCCGCGTCCTACTCTAACAAACGTGAAATGACGTTGTTAGAGCAGGACGCGGCATTCTCGTCCGATTGCTTGAGTCTCAAAACAGTTTCGTAATAGGCCTACAGGTTCTGTGATTGGTTGGCTGTCAAAATTTGGACCAATCACAGAGCCGAACCGCGTCTTGAGACCGGTTCGCATCTTAAGTACTGACAGTCGGGCCTAGATGACGCCCGCAACTCCGTTGCGCCAAAACTCGTATATCGCGGGCTGTCAAAATTTGGACCAATCACAGAGCCGAACCGCGTCTTGAGACCGGTTCTCATCTTAAGTACTGACAGTCGGGCCTAGATGATGCCCGCAACTCCGTTGCGCCAAAACCCGTATATCGCGCGGTAACCGTATATTCTTTCATGACAAAAAGTATCCTATGTCCTTTCCCGGGACCCAAAGTATCTCCATGCCAAAAGCAACGGTACCTCTTTACACCCAAACCGCTGGACCGCCAGCGGTTTGGGCGTAAAGAGGTACCTAACTGACAGACAGACACACTTTCGCATTTATAATATTAGTACGGATGTGCCTACTAATAGTTTACCGGTAGGATTTCTTGTATTTTGTAAAAGCAACGGGCGAAGATTGTACTGATTATGGATGTGATGTGACATGTGTTAGCTCACGGACTTAAAAAAAAAACGGACGTAACCTTGTCTAATCCCGAGTGAAGCATAGTTATGGCCGCCCGTGTAGGATGTGTGCGTGTCATTGGCGCCGTCACTCAATGTACAATGACAGCGGGTTGTAGTACCTAGTTGCGTGTGTGAGTGTCAGTTACGTGTACAATAAACGAAATTGTCGTACCTTGCATGCTTCACCTCTTTATAGTGTAATGCTCCGTCCGTTTTTTTTACGTCCGTGTGTTAGCTGTGATCCATACGATCTGTCGGATGACATAACGCAACCAATAACTTTTTATTTAATGTTTTTCTAATTGAAAGAGTTAATAAGACGCAAACTATTTGAATGTATGTTTTTAATATAATTAATTAATGATAATATAACGACTTCAATACTCGTCAAATAATTTAATATAGAATATCCCTGAGGGTCAACTTTAATGTTGTGTTCTTTTTTTTCAGAGCCATAAATGTGATCAACAAATCTGTGAGTAATTTTATTAACTTTTATTTTTCACATAAACTGTATAGTTTATGTGAAAAATATACGTATTCTGGTTACATTTGTTTACCTTTTTTGTTAACTTTAGCACAATCTTGTACTGTCTTTTGAACGTACGGGCAGATTCTACAACTGCAATAGCTAAAGGGGAGCTTTAAAAAAAATAATAATAATAAAACATTTATTTAAGAACTTTGGGCATTACACCACACATATTGGGCATTACATTACAAAATTCACAACAAAGCTCAACATTGTAAATAATTGGCAGTGTTATTAATTTGTGCAAAGCTTTGCAGTAAACTGTAATTACTATCTTTACTTAAACTGTAGTTATTGGCAAATTGTAGACCTGCGTATTTTAATGGTCGCGGAACGCGTTGTGTCAAATCTAGACGACAGATCAAGACACAGAATTAACATACCTCGACCAAATGACGTAGATATCCCAATATATGAATCAATTTCTTCAATACTATATCAGTTGGGCGGTGAAGACGCGAAGGACGCGGCGAGCAAGACGGAGGACGATCCGTACTCGGACGCGGGCACGGACAGCGACGAGTCAGCGCAGCTCGACTCCGAGTCCTCCGAGTCAGAGTCCGGCGTTGACTCCGACCTGTCCGACCAGTCCGGCCACTCCGCCCTCCAGCTCGCCGCACAAAACAGGAAGCGGAAGAAGAAGAAGTACCCTGAATCCCGTGAGTTGGCGCAACGTATTTTTAGGGATTAACCCCCAAGCGGCATCCGGCTGCCGCATAACAATTGAAAATCTATTGTGTCTGCGATTCCCACGATCGAGATTAATGCCTTACCCGCTTAATAGGGGCGAAAATAATATGGGTTAATCCAAAACGTAGTAGTTTTGGAATAACCCATATTATTTACGCTGCTTACCAAGGAAAAATTAAAATTCGGCATGATAGTACGTATGTAGTTTTGACATACGTACTTAATAAGTAATAACATACACACATTTACCTATATGATTAATGTGATTATTAATTTATTAGTCGTTATTTTGAATACTTGTTCATGATAACTATGTATAAAACATTTCAGATACTTCAAACATCAAACGAATACCATTCGTGGTGAAGGACGTGAAAGCTTTCTTAGCTGATGGTGTGGCTGAAATGTGAGTTAGAAAATTCGTTTAGCATTTTTTGTTTAAAAACTAACTGCCGCACTCAAGTGTTAAATGTAAAGTTTCACATAAATATATGGGGCATATTATATCAAAATATTCAATAAATTAAAATTAAGTAATTCATTGATGTCCGGCCTAGTATCCACCGATATATTATAGATTACTAGCTGTTCCGGCAAACGTTGCTTGCTGTATAAAGTATTTCGCCCATCTTATTTTATTGAAGTGACTAAAGCGGCCCATTCACGGCAGTCCGCCGGCTTATGCAGGATAGTGAATGGTGTCGAGGCCTGCCGCCATGCAGGCCTGCGACCATGTTGTCCATGTGGTGCGATTCTCAACCCTAGCCGATATGCTCGCTAAGATTCACGAAAATCGGTCGAGCGGCCGTTTCAGGCACCGTGACACGAGAATTTTATATATTAGATAATATTATGAGTTATGACAAAATAAACAATTAGGCAAGTTTTCCATCAGCTCTTTCACGATTTTTGTTATTGTTTCTTATTTCTTCGATTTTTAGACGCAAAAAAGTCTTATGTGCCGGCGAGCTGTACCCGCAGTGGCGGAGCTGCGAGCTGACGGGCGTGCCCGACGCGCGCGCCCACCTCTACATGCCCGCACTGAAACGCTCCTGCAACGTCAACATCAACGCGAACGAATGGACCACGTACGAGCTGTTCGAAGCGCGAGTTGACAAAGGTTAGCGTGAAACTAGGTGAAACTAAAATTATTATGACTAAAGGGACTATATTTCACATTGCAACATAATATGCATGATGCTGCATAATGCATCACAAAATCCTTAATCATATTTAAGTATAGTTTAATAATATTTTAATATTAAAAATTAAAACAAAATAAATATTTAAGGGCTCCAATACAAAAAATATTTTCGATCTTTAACGGTACGGAACCCGCGTGAGATCGACTCGCACTTGGCCCATTTTTGAAATACTATTATTATTTATTATTTTACAGAAACGTCATTGTTCGTGGGCGGCTGTATCCAGTGGATATCGTGGGCGCCGGCGATAGTGGGCGACAAGGGTAGGGGCGGGAACTATCTGGCGGTGGCGGCTCACAGGGAGGCGGACGCGCCGCGCCTTGACCAGTCTGACGTGTTCCAACACCCGGCCATGCTGCAGATATGGGACTTCGGGGATATGACCACGTGAGTAAACAGCTATATATTTTATACCTGTGCGATGCTGTGGGTCGTCAGTTGTATTATAATAAACTCTACTTGTATATCTGCCTTACTAATAAAATGACCCACACTGCATATATTATGTTACGCTCAAAGACCGAAATCGCTCAGTGAGCGAAAAAATAGCTCGCATCGCGTTGTGGTCACAGTGAAACAGCCACGACGCGAATTTCGCGTCGTGGTTCTAATGAAAACGGCCACGACGCGTTCTGGCAATCACAAAAAGGCCATAACGCGAAATTAGTTTTTCTTGATTTATTCTTGATTGATTAATCATCCATAGGTATGGAAGATTATATTTGAATTACCACGCGTACTACAATTTTTTTAAATGAAATAAGGGGAAAACGAGCAAACGGGTCACCTGATGGAAAGCAACTTCCGTCGCCCATGGACACTCGCAGCATCAGAAGAACTGCAGGTGCGTTGCCGGCCTTTTAAGAGGGAATAGGGTAATAGGGGAGGGTAGGGATGGGAAGGGAAGGGAAGGGAAGGGAACAGTGGAGGGTAGGGAAGGGAATAGGGTAGGGTATTGGGCCTCCGGTAAACTCATTCACTCGGTGAAACACAGCGCAAGCGCTGTTTCACGCCGGTTTTCTGTGAGAACGTGGTATTTCTCCGGTCGAGCCGGCCCATTCGTGCCGAAGCATGGCTCTCCCACATATACTTTTTTCTTTTACTTAATCACCGCATAACGTGTTTATCATTATTATGAAAAAACTGTTATCTACTTCTATTTTGAACACGTCAGGGCACCTAAGCTATCGCTGTGCATCGCGTTAGACTGCGGCACGTTGTGGGCGGGGTCGTGGTGTCCGTCCGGCGTGCGGGACGCAGCGGCGCCGCGCGCGCGTCTCGGCCTGCTGGCAGTAGCCACGTCCAGCGGCGCCGCATACATACTGCCCGTGCCTTATCCTGATGATGTACAGAGGTCCGTGTTTGATTTGCTATTTTTATTTACTAGACATTAACTGAGATTTCGTCTACTCAATAATCTGCCGATTAAATTTTCCCGCAGTAAAATAATTTTTGCAACTAAGACAGGTTAGTGCCTGTTTCATGCCGTATTCTACATTATATTTTTTTGCTTTCATCAAAATCTAGTAGTTTCGGATACTATTCAATTCAAACATATATATAATTTACTATATTTTATAATGTTGGTATTAATTTTATTGAATTAAATTATATAATAAAGTTTTTAAAGTAATACGCATCGTCAAATTATTTTGCAGTGACAAGTTGTCATTATACAAAGTTAAACCAGTCGCCGAGTTGAGGTTTTCTCGCGGCGAGAGACAGAAATATCAAGCTACTAGCATCACATGGTCTACGGTGAGTGTTTTTGTATTCAATGTAGCTTCTTAGCTTCGTCCGATCAAATGACTTTATTGAATTCTAAAATTTACCTATCTATTATAGGGTTTAACCGAATTTCAAGTAAGGAGGAAGATCTGTGATTAGTTGGTTATATATTTTATGTTTAATTTTGCATGTCTAACGATTACTCTGCCATCAGTGGACAGATTTAAAAAATATATTGTATTGCAGGAGAAAGGACATTCGGTGGTAGTAGTCGGCTACGCGGACGGGTCGCTCGGCTATTACAACGTGGACAGCACGTCGCCGCTGCTCAGCGAACAGGACGACGGCGTCTCGATATTCTACCCCTACGATGAGGAGTACAGACATAACTCATGTATCACTGGTGCGTAGAAAAATTTTGGAACGAAGTTCCTTATGGCGCGTTGCGAAAGGGGGCTAGACGGAAAAGTTGTAACGACACTTTTAGTACCTGCGAAGAGGGCGTTGGTATGGCGATGACGTCAGCTGGCGGGAAATTTAAAATTCTTTATAACTTCGTTCCATCCGGTTGTAACTTGACACCTCTCAAGTTTTTTTTTGTAGAATTATAAAATAAATAAATAAATCGGCCATGTCTCAAACTGGTAAAGTACAGTAATTTTATATAAAAGTTTATGCTATCAAACGCCTGTTGCATTGCTTACGTAAGATACAAACCCATCTGCTGGTGTCTGTGCAAAGATAACCTGTGTTTCCTGATTTCCTTTTTACTGAAAGGTTAAGAGAAGTTGATTCATAGGGCAGACGGCGGACTTACTTATGTAGGTCGCGTTTTGTCAAACCCAGTCTACAGATGAGGACTTAGAGCCTGTCCACACGGCGCGTTGCGTCGACGCAGCGCTGCCTTTTGACGCATAGTCGGCCACAAGGGTGCTGCGTCGTCGCAGCGTTATTACGAAGCAGTCTTAACGCCAACGTCCCGCTTCGTCTCAGGGGCTGCCGTCCTTCATGTGTGGCCGGCTATGCGTCAAAAGGCAGCGCTGCGTCGACGCGCCGTGTGGACTGGCTCTTACATTAAATTATATATACATACATTAAAAAATCGTAGGCCCGTCAACTGCCTATAAATCAATTTCTTCGAAGGTACAACACAGTTCATAAAACGTTTTTAAACATATATTATTTGCCGCAGACGTGTCAACGGTGTTGGGCGGGGGGGTGTGCAGCACGTCGCAAACGGGCTCGGCCCTGCGGCTGCGCGGCGCGGCGCTCCGCTCGCTGCTGCCCGCCACGTGCGCCGCGCCGCTGCCGCTCTGGCCCGCCGCGCTCGTCGTCGGAAATGATATTTTAGGTCCGCTAAATAATTATTTTTATTTAATTTATTTTTAGTGAACAATGACTGGGGTCTTCAAATTAAATACTTGACGCGCTGAATCAATTTATTGCACGACAAGTTAAGTTGGCGATGGCACACGGCAGACTCTCGCAGGAGATATTATATCGCCACACCACAGATATAGCTAATTTTACAATATATGCGATTACCGAGACTTATAACACATACTACACATTATTATAGTATACTAGATGACGCCCGCAACTCCTTTGCGTCAAAATTCGTTTATCACGTACGAACCGCACATTTTTCCGGGATAAAAAGTGTCCTATGTCCTTTCCTGGGACTCAAAAGTATCTCCATACCAAATTTCAGCAAAATCGGTTCAGCGGTTTAGGCGTGATGACATACAGACACACTTTCGCATTTATAATATTAAGTATGGATGATTTTTCCATTGAGCGGTTCAATAGACGGACAGACGTAAGTCGTAGATAAGAACGTCTGTATATACGAATGTAGATATAAATAATTATTTACGGCACTATTAATCTTTCGATCGGGGATTCTTGGAAATGCTATTGTATTCTATAATTGTCGCGATCACCGGTGCTCGTACGGGACTTGATGGGTTAATCCTTCGATCGCGGATTCTTGGACATCTATTGTTATTCTATTTTTGTCGCGATCACCGGTGCTCTTATAGGGCTTCATAGGTTTAAGGTTTCTTAATTGATAAGATAATCATTATTACCTAAGTATTTGACTAAGGTTTTATATTTTTTTTGTTGTGACAGAGTGAAAGTGATTAAGCGTTTATAACTCCGGGACCTATACAATAAAATATAGAATCGCCGATCAGATTTTATGAAATAAAATTTGATCGGTGATTCTATAAAGAAGAAACAAAGAAAACGTGTCGGCTTAGCCCTCTGAACTCTTATAACTCTTTCATCTATAAAAAACAAAGCGCTAACCCTTTACGTACTCTGGCAGTGAATCAAACAGTGAACGAGCTGGAGTGCTGGGGCGCGGGGCGGCGGCTCGGCCCGCTGCGGTGCTGCGGCGGATGCGCGTGCTGCGGCGCCGTCGCCGCGGTGTCGCCGCCCGCGCTGCGCCTCATGCGCCTGCATCCCGCTTACGGCGACCACTTAAAGACGGTACGATAGAGTAGTCAACGGTGTTATTATTTCACGAGTGTAATATATACAGGGTGTCCCAAAACTCAACGATAATCTGGGACCGGATGAATGGCCAAGTTACACCAGTTCCGGGAAAAATAAAATAAAAATTCCATATCACTCAGTTTAGCGATAATAGACAATTTTGTAAAAAAGTCGAAATTCGACACCCTTAGTCGCATTTTCAAGTCCTGTGATCACCAATGTCACAATTTCGCTGTATTTTTTTTAATTTTGAGATCTTCATTAACGATGCTATTAATCGCAACTACGAATTAATGCAAGAAACATCGTTAATTTAATAAAATAAGTTAAGTTTCAGTGAGTCATGGTTCACAAAAATATTGTTAGTGAACTTTGACACTTCATTTTGAAAAAAAAATGTACTACACTACCCTTGGCAAGTTATTTCAAAAGTTGGCGCATTTTATCAAGATTTAAAAATGGTGCAACACTAGCCACTTTTCTTGCCATTAAAATTTTTATTTCTCATTTTTTCCAAATTGAGCTCATTTTGAACAACTCAAGATTAGGAATTTTTGTTACTAAAATTTGTTATTTTTTGTTTCTGGTCTGAAATAAAATTACTATTTTTAGTAAAGAGGTAATTCAGTCAGTTAATAACCAATCTTATACTAAAAAACATAATGATAATTAATAAAATAATGAAAGAACCGTCGTAAAACTTTTTATTTAATTATTCTCCTTAAACTACAATAAATGTTCGAATTGGTCTTTTGTAAGGCGTTGCTTAGCCTGTATTCGTGCCGGAGGCAAACAATTCAAACATTTATCAAACATTATATATTTAATATATATATATATATATATATATATATATATATATATATATATATATATATATATATATATATATATATATATATATATATATATATATATATATATATTAAATATATAATGTTTGAGATGTTATCAGTTGTTGCTTTCGTTACTTACATAATCTTGAATCTAAAAATAAAATTGAAATATTTTTATTTTATTTTTTTAATTTATTTGAATGTAAATGTGTAAAACGTATTGTTTTACTACGGACAAGATCACGCTGGTAGCTTGTGGAATATGTGCAGCGATCACTTGATATAAAACGCCACTTATATAATGATAAATACTCACATAAAATTACCACTTTTCAGGATATAGCCACGATACAAATTGCCCGACTGGATAACAAAAAGCCAAAAATTAAAAACGACGATCTAGCGGTGGTCATAGAACCGAGAACGTATGAGGACGCCATCAGAACCTACGGAGTGCAGTTCAAATCTCTCACCGCAAAGGTATGCACAAATAATAACATTATGTTATACGTGCAAATAGTTTTTAGATATTTTTAAAAAGAACTAAGACATTGAGAACAATTGAAGTAAACAAAGAGGAGTGCCGTAACGTAAGTCCATTCTCAATCTTGTTTTATGACAGAGAAAGTTTGGAGTACTTATGTTTGTCACGTTCAGAACTAGTAAACAGATTTGGATCAAACTTGGCATGAAAGGTTAGGCCCCCGCCCTGAATTACCATTTACCACATATACTTTTTTCTTTTCAAAAATACAGTATATCTGTGGTAAATTGTAATCGGTAGGTTTTTTCTAAAACAGAACCGCCGCCGAAAACAAGTTAACCATAAAGAGTCGTTAAACTCGCGGAAGTACCGGCAACGCTACTTATAATGCGGTTCACATATTGTTTAAATTTTGCAAGTCCTTGTTTTTTTATTACATATTAGGACGCTTATTTCCTGTTGATACATGTATGGACTGGTAATATAAATACACTTTATCTGTCCTAACGCAAATAAATTCAGAAAATGTATGACGAGTCGCAAAAAATCAATGTTTATACGACTTCTCTTTTGCACCTTATTGCTACAAGCCTTCTAAGATTATTGCAGTCAGCAGGGCCGCCCATAACCTCAATTAATGTGTGCTTCAAATATCTTTAAATTCTTGTACATAAAGCATATTATTTTGAAATAAAACGACTAGTATATGACGTAAAAAGTTAGTTAATAAATGCAATAACCACGTACACCGTTTATTACTGTATTAACCCGAGTTTATCCATTTAATTGTTCGATATTTCGTTTATTGTCACAATATTGTTGGTGCTTAAGCCACATGTCCACAATATAACTAGCTAAAAGCCGAGCTTTGTGAGGGCTCGCGTCGTCACACCGTGACTGACTGGTGATAAGTTGATAGCACATTTACATATAAATAAAAAATACTATGTTAAAGCACAAATCAAAAGGCGTGATAGTTTTTCCGTAAAGTGTACCACAAAATGTAAAGGGATTAGGACCCGTACCACGAATCGGTTTTGAGACTCAAACAATCGTACGAGAATGTTGCGTCCTTTTTTTTTTTTTTTGATGCGCAGGCGAAACCCCTCATGGGTGCCGGGTTGGGGATGTGCCTCAGTTAGCTGAAGCGTCCCGGTGGTGTGGGACTCTTACCAACTAAAACCACCTGCGGTTTGCCTTCAGCCGTATATGGAGCGATGTCCTGGATCTGTTCAACACTGGACTCCCTCCACGACCGGCCGGTCTACCTCACAAGGGATCGTCTTCTACCAAGTTAGGGAACGCTTAGGCAAGAATGTTGCGTCCTACTCTAACAAACGTGAAATGACGTTAGAGCAGGACGCGGCATTCTCGTCCGATTCCTTGCGTCTCAAAACGGTTTCGTAGTAACCTACAGGTTCTGGGATAAGTATACTTAGGACTCGCTTCGCTCGCCCTGATAATATTTTCATTCCGCAGCATATGGGCGGTCTGCCGAGCAAGGAGCAGAGCTGCGAGCGGTTCCCGCTGGCGGACGCGGTGGGCGTGGCGTTCTGCCCCACCCCCGCGCACCACACCCGCCTCGCCGTCGCACTGCACTGCGGCATCGTGCTCCTACTCAACGTCTGATCTTCCATAGTGTGTATAAGAGGCTATACATTTGATTTATTTTGATCTTTACCCTACCAAATGCGAGCGGTTCCCGCTGGCGGACACGGTGGGCGTGGCGTTCTGCTCCGCCCATAAAGTTAATATACCTAGCGGAATAGAGCATCAATCTCGAGCTGTCAAACGAAATTGAATTGATCTACATCTGTGTGTAAAAATATGTGTATTTATATACTTACAACACAAGCATTTTTTCATGAGATTAAATTGTTAACGTGCCGATAAGTGCCGACTGAACGTCAAAAAAAGGGTTCTGCTGTCATGCATGCAATGTTACTGTTAGTGACATCTCGCTTGCTCAGGCTATTTTTCTCTATTCTACTAGGTATACTAACTTGATGGCCCCGCCGCGCCCCCGCGAACCACACCCACCTTGCCGCGCTGCACTGCGGCCTCGTGCTCCTACTCAACGTCTGATCTTCCATAGTCGGAGGTTACACGTTCAGTTTCTCATCAATCTGATAAAGATTGATGCGAAACTAAACGTGTCACCCACGGATTGATGGGCTGATCATTTTTTTATTATGTACTTTTAAGCCATCGACCTGGCGTCAATCTCAGCTTGATGGTCTGAACTGATGCCAGATTGAGCGTGTAACCTACGTTTTAATGTATATAAGGGAGTATACATTTAATTCATTTTGATCTTTATCCTTCGATCACATATTGGTGATCGAAGTGTTTATCCTACCAAAACGCTCGTCAGATTAATGTGCAATTGTATATAATATATTACGGGTGTAAGACGTTCAAACTTTATAACCCACTGTGAATTTTCAATTTAGATCAAAATGAATTATTTAGTACAGATACCGATCGACGTAAATTACTTAAACACTTATACAGAAGTGTATTATAATTTAATAATCATATGTATTTATATTATAAAGTTGTAGTTGGGTGCCTTATAATGTGTGACAATTTTAATAGGTTACCATTTACCGTGTGTATTATATTATATTATTTGTTATGAGCTTTGAAAAGCGATAAGACAAATATAAAATTATGTGTAATATTATAACAACAATCTTATAAATTAAAAAATCCCGCCGAATTGTATAAAATATTATAATGTTCCTAGATTTGTTGTTGAATTGGCCAAACAATTTTAAAATGGTAACGTGGCTAAATTATGTTATATCTTATTCTTGCCAAATTATTTGGTGTAGCTTCACATTATGGCCTTACTATTAAATTTGCGACCGTGAAAGGATTTTTTTCACATTTTTGTACATTTTTTTGTATAGTAGGTATAAAATTAGGATTATTGTTTTAATACCTCGTAGCTAACATTATGTAAATATATGTTTTTAGTTTTGTATTTTTATAGCTTAATTACTTTGCAAGGTAATCTTTGATTTTTTAAGTATACTCCACAGTCGACACTGTTTCTGGTTTTTTCGCTACACGTGTTTTATTCTTTAAAACCTTTGTTACTCAAACTGCGGAAGCGTTAAAAATTACAACCACCTTAAATAATATAAGATTTATATTCAGACCACAACAATGCATCATACCAAAAGTTTTACAATATTTTATTAATGTGTAGCATATATTTTTATGTATTGAACAAAATATCAGACGGCTGCGCGCGCGCAATGTGATGAAACTCGCGTCTGTACGACACGGCTCGCGGATTAGGTACAAGACGCTTACACACTGACAGCAAAAGCTGCTGTTTTCGTATTACAGGGCCTGTAGACAAGTGGCAAAGCGCTAACGCTAACGCTAACGCTAGCGCTACAAAATGTATGCGATTTGACATAAGTCATCGCTTCGCTAGCGAATACTAATGTCAAATCCATACATTTTGTAGCGCTAGCGTTAGCGTTAGCGTTAGCGTTTTGCCAGTTGTCTACGGGGGCAGTATTGTGTAATAATTAAATCTTATCTTCAATTTGTATATATGTTACAATATTATGTGAGGGTTTGTTTTGCTCACAGTTATGGTTTTACTTTTGATTAAAAAAAAATGTTTAAACGACCAGAATTAGTATCGTCTACTGGAAAGCGATTAATGACACCCGTGGACACCAAGTCAAACGAAGTGCGTTGCCGGCCTATTTGATTTCAAATCTATAGAAAGCCATAAGCCTATAAACAATATTATACCCAAAAATGTTGTTGAAAACAATAACGAAAGCAGTTAAAGGTTGATATCCTCGTAAATAATTAACGGTAATGTTGTAAATAATGATTTATAACGCGTGGTAATGATAGCGCTTGTTCGTGTGACCTACATCACTGTACCGGCTGCAGGCGGCCCGCGCCTCGACGCGTGATGCGCACGCGCATACATTGTTATTTGTTATCATTATTGTCCAAACAAACGCATTTTAATGGGCTTTAATTTGATAAAAATATATGGCAATAGTTAAACAGAAACCGGTGAACCAGGGATTTCCGATTACAATAGTCACATTCCGACAAAATGATAAGGATGCATTTGAAGTAACGTTTTGAATAAAATTAAGTTATATTTATTTTGTAATTTTGGCTCTGTTCGTCATATTATTCTTTAGTGTAACTATGAATGTAAATTATTCTTATTACGTGTTATTATTTATTTTATTGTTTACTGTATATTTAATATATTTAAAATCAAAATTAATTGAATTATAACAGTTTTTTTTTGTATTTATTTTGTTTTAAAGTTGTTCACAGGTCACATTAGTTTGATTTTTTATGTAGCAAGATTTATTAAATTGTTATTCCTATCCCTCTGTCTTAATTTCTTTGTTTTGTGAACATATTGTCACATCAAACTTACTAAAAAGTACCTAAAAACATCTGTACTGGTATTTTATCAATTCGTGTCTACTAGGTTATCAAAATATTTAAGTCTGAGCTCCATATTCTTTCGACGAATCATGATCGTTTTTAAATCTGAAAAGACGAAATCCGAACTTATTAGTTTATGATGTCAAGGCAGTTCATTTATAGTTAATTGAAATTAAATGGAAAATCTTTGTTAATACATACATTTTACATTTAAAATGGAAATCATAAACGGAGGAATGTCAAGTTTTTATCAAAGTCAAGTTATGTTATCGTCTATTACAAAGAAGATAGGCACGGTATAAATTTGGCAATTCTAAAGCTTAAGAACTTGTAGTTTTATTGCTAGTTTTGTAAGTGTTATAACTTATAACCAATATATCGGAATTCAGTGATATTAGTAATATATTGTCATTTAATTATAAGTTATATATTATGCTTGTTGCCCAATAAAGTTGTAAAAATAATTTATGTTGCTTTCTTTTACTGAAATAATGTTACAGCTCCAACTGGACCCTTATACCTGTACCTTATACCTGTAAACGTCACATTTAAGGGCTCAAACACTCCAAGGTAGGTAAATAACGAATTCTATATATAAATAAAAATTTAAAATTTTGTTAGTCTCATTGACACTCGAGAACGACTGAACCGATTTGCTAAATTTTAGTCTTGAAATAAAGGTGAATATTTTGGAGCTAAGTGATACGAAGATAACGGGTCAATGTCATCTAGGTTCATTAGTGGTTTTATCAATAGGTATAGATAAAACCACTAATGTTTAATATTATTTAATGCAAGACGCTGAAAATCTTTGTATATTATCCCAGATTCATTTTTGTGCGAAGAAAGTAAGCACCATATTATGAGGAGCTACGAATAGGTAAGGAGTAATAAAATTTCATACAAACTTTGATATTTATCATGAAGTTTTGTAACTCGCCTAATGGTTTGGACTGGCTTGACTATGTGAGCCATGATGATAGCATGGGTCGCAATTTCTAAAGCGTTTGTAATTAATTACCTTATCATAATAATTAATATTATAGTAACTTCTAAGTATTTGCCGTACTTGTTACTGCTGTATTAACGCAATAAAAATTGCAAGATTTTCACGGATCATGCCTATTGCAATATTATATACCTACAACCACAGACTACCTACAACTATCTGATACTACGCGTGTATGCATCGGGCACTTTTGTTTTCAAACAGCGAGGCCACCTTGCTCCGATGCGTTGCGACTTACGATGCGTAGGTATACATATTATCATATCTGCGTTACATTGACGTGCGATAACAAATATATTATTATAATTAGATGACGCCCGCAACTCCGTTGCGCCAAAGCTCGTTTATCGCGCGGAAACCGTTAATTTTCCAGGATAAAAATATCCAATGTCCTTTCTCGGGACCTAAAATATCTCCATACCAAATTTCAGCAAAAACGGTTCAGCGGGCGTGAAGAGGTATCAGACAGATACGATATCATTAGTAGGTAGGGTTCATCCTCCCATTTCATCTCCTGTCTATTGCTGCGTCAAAACAAAGCGTCCCACAAAGCACTATTGCTTTTTGTTCTATCAAAATCTATGGAGCTACGCGGCATATAGCGCGTTCTGTTGCGTCGTCGCAACGCAAATATTTTGACGCATAGCCGGCCACACGGGCGCGGGCGCTGCGCCATCGCAGCGTTAACACGATTTACGAAGCAGTCTTAACGTCAACACACATTGGTTCCCGCTTCGTCTCGGGGGGCTGCTGTCCGTCATGTGTCGACGCAACGGCAGCGCTACGTCGAAGCAACGCGCCGTGTGCGATGTGGACTATCTCTAAAGTCTAAATGGTCGAAGCGACAACGCAGCGCAACGAAGCATTGTGGCCTCGTTTGAACGGCGCGATGTATTTGGCGCGTGCCCGCTCTACTAACGGTTAGCACGCTCGACTGGTGGCTACTGTAAGGCAAGTCATCATATTGAACTGCAAATTGCATCGTGCAGTTTGTGCTAGAGGCTAGAACAAACTGAATAAAGGAATTACTAGTTAGCTTAGATAATTTTTCAGACCACTAGCAGTTAGGACAAGCTTCAAAACAACTGCATTTTCTTACGTAATCGATTCTCCGATTGGTGTTTAGAATTTATGGTAAATAATGTATAGGTACCGATATGAAGAGAAAGTTTATTCCTTTGCATCATAGACTCACATGGTACGTGTTGGATCAATTTGAATGAAATGAAAATGGGGATCTTTATCGCGGACAAGGGCCATAGATATTTAAGAAACCTGGAGTTTTCCACTCTAATCGTACTTCGTAGTGTATAGTTTTCACAAAGCCAGTAGTCAGTACTTGCTGCCAATAAGACTATTAGCCAGTATTGGCTTCAAGCCACGCGGCACGCGACACGCAACACGCGGCATATACCAAGCCAATACTGGCTGCCAGTCTCATTGGCAGCCAGTGCTGGCTCTGTGGAAACTATACTTTAATCTTCTGAATTCAAATTTATAAATTATTTCAAATCTGGATCAATATTAAACCCAATAATGAAATCAGCTGTTACTTTGTATAATGTTTAAGGGTCCGTATACGACATTTGCCGATTTCGCTGATTTAACAGACGTGATTTAACAGTTAAAATACAGTATTTCTATAAGTTTTAATGCACAACATGTAAGATCATTTCAATTATAATCTAGTGTTGGAGCTAGATTTTTAATTTTTTTTAAGTATTTTTAAATAATCCAACTCAAACCCGCGACAGTTTTGTGATTTTTGCTGTAAAAGGTTTAGAATATCACCTGTTTATGGATTGTATTGACGTCTTAACGGTATGAAAAAAATACAATGTACCGTTGAGAAAGTCGTCTATAAAATGTTGGAATTACTTTTTACCACTTTAATATGAAATAGTTGAGTAAAAAAATATGTAACTCGGCAAAATTTTAGAGAAAATGGGCAAAGAATTGCTGTTAATTTCGGCAACTTAGAGCTGTAATTCATAAAAAGAAAACGACAGAAATAATCTATAGATAAAATTCTATCCAATTCGAGAAAAAAGAAAAAAAAAAACAAATTGTGCCAAAAAAACACGATTCAAAACAACCTAATTCGCCGCAAGTTCAAGTCGGCTTTTCGCGTTTTTATATATATTTTAAATCTAATAACTAATATATATTTTTTTAAGTCTAATAAGGGGAAAAACTTAATAATATTTCTGTAGCGAACCTTTGCAATTTCGGCAAAATTTCGTATACGGACTCTTAAGTAAATCACCTTGTAATTTGTATATTATGGATTATGGAGTTTCAAATGAGATAACACCCGCAACTCTATTGCGCCAATACTCCTTTATCGAGCAGGAACCGTACATCTTTCCGAAATAAAAGTTAGTTTTGGCAAAATCGGTTCAGCGGCTTGTGCGTGAAGAGGTATACCAGACAGACAGACATTTGCCTCTATAATATTAGTACGGAAAGACTACGGGAAAGAAGTCTTCATCATGGTTAAGTTTTTCATCCCAGTTGGAAAAATGTAGTCCATTATTTCAAATAATGGCCTCTACTGGTTTCAGACCTTATAAAATACTATTTAGGAGTCACTTTAGTCCCTCACTATTAAGTCCCCGGGTTGCACTAGTAAAACCAATAAGTGATATTAACTTGGTCTTTATTATCCCAAAACTAAAACCCATACATTCAGACAAGGCCTCACGCAGTGACTGCCCGTCGTCTCTAGCATACGTCGCCTCCCATACACAAAACTGCTGACACTCGCACATTCATACATACATGGTCCCTACAACTACATGATGCGGCAAAATTCGTTTATCGCGCGAGAACCGTACATTTTACCGGGATAAAAAGTATCTTATGACCTTTCCCGGAACTCAAAGTATCTCTATGCCAAATTTCAGCAAAATCGGTTCAGCGGTTCGGGCGTGAAGAGGTAATAGACAGAGAGACAGACAGACAGATAGACAGGCAGATGGACACACTTTCGCATTTATAATATTAGTATGGATGTTTATTATTAGTTACTATTTAACTACCAATGCAGAAACCGTTGCATAGTTTTGAGTAGATACTACTTTACAGAAGAGTTAAGCGCGTACGTCTTCTGAGTTTTCCGCCACTAACTGCGGATATTAGGTGAAATCGAGGCAAGGTTCATACGATCCATAATGGATGTATTGCATACAAACTTTACTATTAAAATTTATTTAATTGAAATTGCGAGCAGTAAATGTTAAGATAGATTTAGATATTTTTTAGTTTGATTAATTAAACCATGTTAATTGTAAGCTCGTTGGCTCTATCATATGACGTTCGCGCTAGGACAACGCTACCCATGGTGCGAAGCTCCGATTGATATTCTAGAAACGTTAGCTAGGAAGTCGTCATCATGATGATAAATAAGATTAGTTGTATTTTTGTAATTTTTGTTTAGAGACAAGAATAAAATGTTTCGCACGTTACTAGCGGACGTCGACGCGCCGGCGCACACAAGGCCTTTTGAGGTATTTAGCTGGACAAAAAGAATTTTAGGTACATGTAAATTAAGCTGTTTTTGTTTGGCAAACACTTCATTCACCTTTTGACTACACAATAGACAAAAAAAACGGTCACCACAGGCCCGGCAAACAATACAATAGCAGGTAGAAACTTGTTGAGTTAGTTGTTTCTTACGACTATTCTGAGCGGTTGTGTTTTCTGTACTTTTAGAAGTGAAATATTTTGCGATTGGAACGGAATTATTTAAAAATTTCAATATGGATAATCAAGCTTGTGGTAAGTACTTTTGATTATAGTTTTAAGTAACGCAAAAAAATAATTTAATAATTCATAATCCTTAGTTACAATTGAGTCGCTAAAAAATGGATATTTTTTTCTAAACAGTCCTACATAGTCTTTGGTAAAGGACGCCAAAGAATAATTTTACTTTCCATATTTGGAGAAACATGTGGGCTATCGAATACAAGATAAATTAGCTGCAACTACTTGCAACTTTTTTTTTATATATTTTTTTAACAGGAACTTCGGGGGAATGGCAACGAAATGAAACATTAATCACCCGAAGAGAGTTATTTTTGCACCTTCAAACCAAAGAATATCTAGCATTAGCACAATCACAATGCGTGTCATGTCTGATTGACTATGTCATTAACAAGATACCTGAAAATTTTCGGCAAAAACTAAATAAACAGGTAAGCATTTTTATATAAGTATCCGACTACAATATTCTGTTCTATTGTAGCTGAGAACATGGGTTAGGTATGTACTGTATGTAGGCATGAAGTGTACATTAAAGTTTACTTAATTATTTATTTCCAGGAGCTGCAAAAAAACATCAAGTCCCTCGTGACTAACATAATATTTAGAAGATATCGCCAATGTCATCGTATTGTTCATTTCATTTGTAGTTAACAGTCTAATTTGTAGTAAATTAAAATTGTGTTATTTAATTAATCATAAAAATCGACCAAGTGCGTGTCGGACTCGCGCACGATGGGTTCCGTACCGTTATAGAGAAAAAATAGGCCAAAAATTGTGTTTTTGTATGGGAGCCCCCCTCAAATTTTTATTTTATTTAAATATTATTATTAATTATTAAAGTAAACATATAACTTAGGCCTCTATGAAAATTTCAAGTGCCTAGCTGTTGCCATTATTGATTGCGAGCAAAAAAGGCTAAAATAATATCGTTTGTTGTATGGGAGCCCCCCTTAAATATTAATTTAATTTAGTTTTTAGTATTTATTTTTTGTAATTATGTGTAAATAAACATAAATACGTATGTTACTGCGTATTTTAATGAATAAAATATTTTTGTCCACCTAAATCTTACAAAAGGCCTTGTGTGCGGCGGCCAGCGCCAGTAGAGACTGAACCGCGAGGCGCGCTTCACGCCCGTAGCGCCCACGCGGACTCCGCGAATATCGTAGCAACTAAATGACAATAAATATAAAAAAAATCTAACTTTTTAATTTTAAATATAGACTATTACATATAAGTTTAGGGACTTTAAAAAATAAAATATGATGATGGCCAGTGCAAAAGTCGTGAGGGAGTGCAGTTCGGAGCTGAGCTCGGACGTCCGGTCGCTGTCGCTGGCGTCGTCCACGGAGGAGCAGGACTCCATCACCACGGAGTCCGACTACTCCGAGGAGGAGAAGGAATACGAGCTCGATGACCTCCAGATACTCAAAACCATTGGTAAGTTGATGGGCGCTTTTATTATTTTGATCTATTTTTTGTAGACAAGTTAGAGTAAGAACGAAGAAACAAGAGGAAGGAGGGAAGAAGAAATTGGACTTAAAAGCTAGAGAGTCCAGTTTGTTTGCTTTCAGTTTTTCAGTCAACTTTTTCAGTTGCAGCGAGTAACGCGGCGTTAAGTTATATTTCCCATTTTAATTAAATCTTAATCATTACCTTTCTTTTTTTATCTGTAGTTAGGAAAAATAATAGAATCTTATAAAATTGAAGTTGATGTGTTTTTTGGAATATAAAATTCATCATCAAAGCAAACTTAGTATTTTACGACTTATGATGAAAAGATGAAAAGCGCGGAAGATTTTAGTCACCCATAAAATATCATTAGGTTTGCATAAAAATATAATAATATAAATATTTCAAAAATTTGGTCACCCATGATGATCAAATTTTAATTTTGGGCATTTTAGTTGGCTAGTGGCAACTATTGTTTGCCACAAGCTGTGGCAAACTCTCGTTTGCCATAGTTTGTGACAAGCACAAATAGAATTTTACCACGACTATGCTAGACATTGGTAAGTTAGGTTTTGCCAAGGTTACGTTTTGTTTCAACATTCAATTGTTTTTAATTCTTGGGTTATCACTTATCACTGTCTCAGTTTGTAAATTAAAACGACAAATAATTAATGAACATTACTTTTGTTAAGCTTTTAAAAACGAGGAAAAATTTGTTGCCGTCTAATTACTGACTGCTCTACATAAATAAAGTACATCAATTAAAATAATCATAAAACTAATGAAAGGTGCTTACTGTTTCTTCGTGGGAATAAAATAATTATTATAAATTAACTTTTGGAGTTAATACTCCGAAAGTTAATTTATAATAATTATTTAGTAATTAGTACTTAATTAACTTTAATTTATGTGTTAAAGATTTTGGTTAATCTGAATGTTAACATTTTTCTTAAATCATTAAATACCAGCTAGCCGATGGAATCGATAGTTAACTTTCTTAAGCCTGAAAAATGTTCTTTATATTATACTAGCTGTCCCGGCAAACGTTGCTTTACCATAATACAAAGTACCTATTTCGCCCATATTATTTTTTGGAAGTGACTAAATAAGTTACCATAGCCAAGTCTATCGCTATCCCGTCGCACAAACAATGGTCGCCCTCAGTATCGAGTTGTAATAATTTACTATTATTTATTCAACAAATGCACTTATCAATATATAAAGTACCCAGTAGCCGATTCTCAGACCTACTGAATATGCATATAAAATTTGGTGAAAATCAGTAAAGCCGTTTCGAAGGAGTTCGTGGACTAACATTGTGACACGAGAATTTTATATATAAGATTTTCAATTTAAATCCTAATTTACTGAAGAAATCGACTACCTTAAGATCAGCCTTGAAATGCGACCTAAGAGCAACCTCGCACGACCAGTGTTTGGATTCAGCCAACTGCGTATATCTGAACCGCGACGACCTTACGTCGTACTGCTGTGTTTTTACCACTCCAACATAATGAGGCATAAAAGAGTCGGTCATGAAGAAGTTTCTTTTTAAGATGAGACTTGTGGGAGGTATCGAACTTTCAACACGCAGAAATTTACTTTGCACCTGTTTACGTAGTTTCCCTAGAACGAGGAGTCTACATGTATTTCTCATATAGATGAAAACAAAGTTGTAAGCAGTGAGCAGACCACCTCATCCTCTTTTCTCATACCGTTTTACTTGAGTATGTAATACGAGAGTTTTCTAGTCTAGCTAGATATAATATCTTCTATCTTCTCTTTATTTATCCTACGATGCCGCTAACAGTAAGCAACTTAACAAATTCGTAACTAAAGCATTATATTTACTCAATAGTTGATGCCCGCAAGTCCGTTGCGCCAAAACTCGTTTTTCGTGCGGGAACCGTACATTTTTCCGGGACAAAATTATATCCTATGTCCTTTCCCGAGACGCCAAATTCCAGCAAAATCGGTTTAGCGGTTTGGGCGTGAAGAGCTAACAGACAGACGGACAGACAGACAGACATACTTTCGCATTTATAATATTAGTATGGATTAACTACAACAATAGATAAACGTTATAAACCATAAGTTTACTATGTTTACATTGTATCTTATCGAGTAATCGGTGCTACGATAAGTCGTAGTTCGATACGGAAGTCCTTGGTCTAAATGTGAGGTGCAGTCCCGACCTACTCCCGATATGGGCCAAGGACCGCCTGACCTCCGGGCACCATGGCAACGGATTACTGTTTGTTTACTATCAAAGGTCACTGCTATTAATGGGAGTGGATGATAAGTGCAATGTTTTTGTTAGTATACCTCTTGAAATCCATAGTAATAAGTTCGAAATGTTTGTTATCTAAATGATCTAAATAGGTAAAACCGTAGAACTGATTTAGATAAAATTTGGTATTGGGATGCTTTTATTTCGGCGAAAGGACAAGACTCAAGTTTTTATTAAAAATGTACGATTCCCCGCGATAAATAAATTTGAAAGAAAAATATCTATTGAGTTATAAAATGAGCAGCTTTCATGAAACTCAAAGTCATTCGGTATCGGTCTCTATAATTATATTTATAACTCCAATGTGATGAATCATTGATATTAATTTCAGATTTAGCAAAATATGTGGAGGACATGTGAGATTCTTAACAAACGTTGAACTGTCACTAGACGTTCGCGCTATATTTCCTCGTTCTACGAAATTTCTATGGCACAAAGGCGTGAGTCACACGAGAGGTAGCGATTGTGTGGGCGAAACAGAGCACAGCACATCTCGTGCCCTGTGCTATGTGCTTCGTACTTTACTTGCCCTGCTCCAGATCTACGTGTCACGACTGTACCATATACTTTGTCGCTTTCACGTATTTTATTAAGCACTGAGCCATGCTCTCTTAGGAGTTAGAACATATTATTATATTAAATACTAGATGATACCCGCAACCCCGTTGCGCCAAAATTCGTTTATCGCGCGGGAACCGTACATTTTTCCGGGATAAAAGTATCCTATGTCCTTTACCGGGACTCAAAGTATCTCCATACCAAAAAATCGGTTCAGCGGTTCGGGCATGAAGAGGTAATAGACAGACAGACAGACAGACAGACACACTTTCGCATTTATAATATTATTATGGATTATGGATATAATGGATTATGGAATTATGGATGTATATTTAAACGCTACGTACAGTTGACTACGATTTCGATGGCACCCGCGAATTAAAGTTGATGGCAAGGCACATTAGTTGCCTTTATTATATGTGTTAGCTTTTCCATTAATATAGCTGATTTTTGGGAGAAAAATCAATTTAGCAACTTAATCCTAGGGAAACCGCGCATTCTTCATTTGTTTAAGAGTGTACGTTAGCACTGTTTTCCTTACAAACGTATTCCCCTATTTACTCCCTGGACGATAATTTTTCTAAATTTACTAATAAATAAAAAATATGGCCCTTCAAAAATCAGGCATAGACTCACTCTTCCTGAAGATATTTAAGAAAATGTCTTGGAAATATTTAAAACTAGTGCTATCACGCTTCATCCTTTTTTTGGCCGGCGCAGGGTGAATCGTTAAGGTGATATAGTTTCTTTATTTAAATTCTACTGCATCCGCGTTCCCTCTAACATATAGTTATTTCTTTTGTGCTAAAATCTTAAAGCTCGGTCTCAACGGTAGTATCAGATTATCTTAGAATATGATCTGTTGGAATTTTAGCCTTACAGGACAGTCTTTTTTCAAGTGTAACGCTTTCTCTATGGCGCATATTATGTGATATTATGACAAAAGATCTTGTCCTAATCTGTAGCAATAATTTAGTTACCTATAATATTTTATAGTAGTTATAAGCCGTCTATAGTAGTTATAGGTTATGATAACAATATTTGTCGTCGGCATTGTCATGTGATTGCATAGTGTATGTGGGTCAGTGTTTCACACCACATTCAGATCGGAAAGTAATGCGTGCAAATTACAGACGTTATCTAAGTTAACGTTGATTACTCTTTTATATTGTTTGCCCTAGATAGTCGTCGCATGTGACATAACTTGAAATTATTATCGGTTCAGCAAAGTAACTTTGCTGTTGCATACAAAAGTTTGAGGACTAGAGTTGCAAGGACTTTGTATGAAACCAATATAACCAATTTGGATCAAAGTCTTACCTAATTTGCTCTACATCTTTTGTGTAGCTCGTCTTAAGATTCGAGTTATAATCGTAATACAAATATTATCGAAATTAGACATCGTGTTACAGATCTCTATCTAATATCGTGTTATATCTATTAACCTTTGTATTTTTATAATTTATGGACCAAAAACAATAAAGAATATCAGTGAGGAAGGCTGGGTTTTCTTCAGTGGGAAATCGTAGTCCCATTAGGTAGGGCTTTAGATGACTCTTTTAATATTATGTGAAACTAATACGAGTTGCAAAATTACCCAAACTGTAGGAGCCCCGCGACTCTGTTTAATATACAGCTATAACAGCTTAGGATATACCACTAGCAACAACAGTACCAGCCATTCAATCATAGCCAGTGTTTATAGATGATCATAGTGATTGTTTTCGCGCCAATAACGACTCGAATTGATGACATTGTGATGTTAGTGTAATGGAAAATTACTTTCCAAGATTGATGGTGGCTATTATGGTGGCATAAACAAGACGGAGTGCAA
This sequence comes from Lysandra bellargus, assembly GCA_905333045.1. Lineage (NCBI taxonomy): Eukaryota > Metazoa > Arthropoda > Insecta > Lepidoptera > Lycaenidae > Lysandra > Lysandra bellargus. Next base: position 9,171,605 of record HG995349.1, read on the forward strand.
CAATATTTAATACCACTTGTGGCGACGAGCATGACACTGTATTTATATCCCACCACCACATCAATAATTGTACTACAAGCTGCGAGAGATTAATACCTATACATTCCTGTCCGAGTAATTAATGAGAGCAAATTAATTTAATGTGATTTATCGCCTTGTAGATAAGACGCACTAATTAGGTAATAGCTGCAAGCTACAGCGCAGAGGATAGAAACTAGAAAGGCTAAACGTGAAATTTCTTTTCGATGGATAAGTCCAGATTTTTCTGCATGTGTATTTTTTATACATTTCTAGTTCGCCACGGAAAATATTAAGACAATAGTCAAGATGCAAAAGACGACGTCCGTCTGCTCAAAAGTTGTGTGGACATTAACATGCGCCCAAAGATATTCAAAAGAAAGTTAGAGAGGAAGCATAATATTGCAGTCACGCGTCCGAGGAAATTGTGCTCTGTTCAAAATTGTGCACTCATGGCCGCTGCTTTATTTCAAACGGCATCTCAATTATGTGTTGAAATTAGTAATTAGTTAGAAGTAAATTTCTAAATTTAAAGACGTCAAGCTATCTACAACTTCAAGATTTTCCTATTTTTTAGGCAATAAACTGTAATGATTCATAAACATTACATCTATAGCTCTTTAAATAACGTAATGGGATTAGACTAATGTGTATAAAACATCTGGCTACTCGTTATAATACCGTATTTTTGTTTGAACTAAGATCAATTTAAATTAGGCGACCTATTTCCTGTGAAGCGACCTACATTTTCTTTTACTCTGTATTCCGAGGAAAGCTTGGCAAAGGCTCTATCTGCCGTTAAATTATAAAAGTTATGTTCAAGTTTAAAGTTATCAAGAGTTTAGAACGTCATGAAATATTTTCTGAGTTTTATTAACGGCGACATTGAACTCTTATTTAAACAATTTTATAGAGCTGCTAAATGATTCGTCTCTTAATGAATTGACGTGGTTTGTTTTCCTTGTTTTAATTTTAGCTTCAGGAAAACAGTTTCGGAACAACCGCAGCAGGAAAAGTTACTTTGATGAACTTCATCTCATCATATCTTATTCAGCTGAGACTAAAATATATTTTTAGAAATTCTATAGAACAGATTCAAGATGTCATTTTTAACTTTCTCGTTGCATTATAATTGAAACTTATTAATCGGGACTATTCTAATAGTAATGCTACTACGAAAAAGTATGTACTCGTAGTAGCATTACTATTAGAATAAGTCGCGTTAAGTTCCGATTAATAAGTTTCAGATTCAAGATGTATTACATTTTGAACCAAAATTTTAAATGTATTTGTGTATAAACAGTTCAAGTATGTTTTCATAAGAAAGTAAGAGACGTCAACGAGGAATGTTTGTTGCATTATCTGTAACTAGCACGCAACATTCTACTTAACTCTTGTACGTTTAACTATCCTCTCTTCGTACGTTTTCATGTAAAATAGAGCACGCTTCAACTAAAGTTAATCGCTTTAGAACAAACACAAACTCACGTACGATTGCTTCATTCCATTTTAAAAAATTTAATTATTTATGGAACTTACTATAATAATAACAATAATTAATGATTATTTATTTATTTATTATTTAAATGAAACAAAGTGAAAACGTGCGATAATACGCATATTTTTATTAAGTGTAAAGAATTTAAATAATTTCCTCATTAGTTATCAATCATCATTATTAAACTGCATGCGAGTTTTTTTTAATATTTCGTAGATAAGAGTGTAATTAAATAATTAATAATAAAATGATAAATAATTTGACGTACAGACTCCTAAACCTCAAGTACTTGTAGTGGGAGTTCAACAATAAAGTTTTATTATAGTTATAGAAATCGGTTATAAATACATGATATAGAACTAATATTATAATAAACTATATTCATATTGCGATAGTATAAGATCTTTATCTTTACAGCATAGATTTAGCGTCAGTAAAAAATGTGACGCAAGTCACATTTTTTACTGACGCTAAATCTATGCTGTGCTTTATATGAGTTAGGTCGCTGGAGCCATCAACAGATGATGGGTTCAGGAGCTGCCAACAGCCAACACGTGCCGTCTCAACATAATAAGGGATTACTGAACTACGTCTACGTTCAAAAGTGGCTGTCGATCATTTTACATTCAGGCCGTTAGTTGCTGATCTACTTTGAAATATGCTCGTTTAAAAACTTTTAAGTATACATCGGAGTTGCCTTTAATAATTTTCCGTAGAACTTTTCAGTACTTCTGACCAAGTCAGTAAGATTTTGAGCCAAACACTATTGAAACTCAAAAGCTGATTATGCATTTCACTGCTATCACTTTTTTCTCTTGCATTCTGGTTTCTAGAAATTCTTCAGCTATAAAAATCGTCACATTTATCTCTATTAATTTCTTGCGAGTCATCGTCGAAAAGATTTTTCGATGAAAGTAATTTTACTAAACCAAACCTGCTGGGTATCTATAAATACATAATATCAAAGAAATTTAGACTGCATAGCGATGAAGTTGTGTTAAAAATTAATGTTTCATACATTTGAACAGAGAGACAATTTTGGTAAAAGTACTCGACATCCTTAGAATTTTTATGACAACGATAGATTACAGATGACAACAATCAGGATGGCCCCGTTGCAGGAATAAAATTAAGTATTTTTATAGTTCTTTTGTCCCACGGGCCATGTTACCCGAGAAAAGAACTACACATACAGACTGGGGGAGTGTTCGTAGTCAATCTAGTCTGGTCTAGTCACAAGTGGTATTGCTACTTCCGGATTAGGCGCGAGTCCCGCGTGGTCGGCGGCCAAGTTCCGCGCACGCCAACAACGTCAGGCGGCGCACGCGCACGTCACACCACGACCGTTGCCCCGATCGCATAGTCTCGCCGCTCGCTTCTGGGAATTACAATAAATAAAATAAGTACATATAAGGACACACACATAGAGATTGCACGTAGCTTGACTAGCTTAAATGGTCAGCAGATTATTTTGATCCAGTTATGCTAGTAGGAGAACAGAACAAAAGATCTTCGGTGATTGCTAAGAGTCAATTCAGACCGCAACGTGACGCGTAGATGTATTTCTAAATTTTCATGGATTTGACAGACTTGCCAGACTCTCCTCACTCTCAAGCAATAAAAATCTGTCAATTCAGTACAAATTTAGAAATGCATATTCTACGCGTCGCGTTGCGGTCTGAACTGACCCTTACTTAGGGTCTGATTATACCTACCGGGTAGATCGGCGTGATAGTGCCCCGAACATATCCATTCAAAACATACCGAGTGCTTGGTCGAGAGCACCGTCTCGCTACTCGCCACTCTACTCGGTGGGTGTGAATAAGGCATTAGACTTGCCACTCTTGCCTAACTCTGTTATTGTGTATACTTTCAAAGAGTATACACATACATAGAATACGAGTCGAACTGGAGAGCAATGGAGGAGGCTAGCGGCCTGCAGTCTGAAGTGAAAATTGTATGCCTCAGACGTGAGTCGTTGTAGGTTTTAGGTAGAACTCCTACACACACAGACAGACACAGATTGGACCCCAAAATATTGTTTTGAAATTACGACATGTTATTGTCGTAGAGTATTAGATAAAAATATTTCCAAATTTCTTTATCATTGCTCTCTAATCTCTTACGTCTTTGAACTGTTACATATATTAATATTAACATTTTTCTACAAAAACAGAATTAAATTAGTATTAAATTAGTATAATAGTTTGACTGGTTAGTAACACGCATGACGCAAGTAAGTACATATTAATTTATATTCCAAATAGGTACATTATAAATTGCACTACCTAATCACATAATTTAACCAACTCAATTCACTTTCAAATCGATATTTATATTGTTAATGTACTTATTTACCTTGAAATTAAATTTAAGTTATTGTAGAGATTATTATGTTCCAAGCGAAGTGGTTGCATACTTGAATTTGTGCGAATTTGTGTATAAATTTGTGCGTCTGAAAAACTACATGCCAAACCAAATTAAGGTCTTGGTAGTTTTGTTTTTACTTGGTGGTTTTAGTATTTCTTAGTTTCATGGTTCGTATCACTGGTATGGTTTAAGTTTTTAGAGTTTTAGAACGACGAATTCAAGGTGATATTGGATTTGGAAAGTTCATTATCATATCGATAGTCGGTTGGCAACCCTCCAGAGATTAGATTTGGGTGTTTGGTGAGCGGTGACAGTGAGTGGAGATTGCAGAGGTGAGATTATTATCAGTGTCACCTGCTGAAGCTAAAGATAGCTAAACAACAAAACAGACTCCGGCAAACGAATTTTTAAATCAAACTGAGCAATGAAAAAAAATATGGATACTGTAAATACTAAATAGGTCGGTACTGTTTTGGTTACGTTTTAACTTTTGTCTTCGATTCAAAGTTTGTAGAGTATGCAAAAATTAAGGATGTATCTAGAAAAAGTTAAATAGGTATATATTGATTAGCGCAAATTCATTGTTTCTTTTGCATATGTATGTGAATTAATTTGTATGTAAATGTAGAGCGACAAGCGTGTACTAGGTATTCCATGTAGATACTCAAGTCATCATAAGCCGTCAATCTTTATCCATATTCCTTGACAATTTCGTCAGTTCTACATCAAAGTAAAAAAAAAAAAACTCAATACATTAGATCACGGCTACGTTTATCCCAAGTGGGCGTCGGTAAAGAAAGTGTAATTATCTTACAAATAGAACTTCAGTAAGATCATGAAGGCTCGGCTATTCCTCATGTGACACCATCTTGTTACCTACACGCCGTGCGGAAATTAAAAAAATATTTTAAAATTAAATATAAAGCTCTGTCGGGATTAAAAATACTCGGTGCAGAGGCGGGCAGTACGTAAGCCGCCTTTCGGCGTCGTATTAGCTGTCTCCTTTAATTTTCCTCAGCATGTCAGCTGGTCACACTTCAAGAAAATAAAAGAACGATGTATCTATAATATTTATGTGTTCGGCCACTACGACTAGCAAACAATGAGAAATTAGTACGTTTAAGCGACTAATGACGAAGGTATTTTTTGTTTGTGTTTTCTATTTTAATGATTATTAATTATTATAAATCATTGTCTCCAAGAAACACTTGACAACATCAATTCTTTCGCTTAAAATGTTTAAAGATACTGATTTCAGTACACTGTAATTAGGACAAGGTGCGACAGTTTACATATAAACCGTACCGTACTAAAGCCGTTTTGTCATAAAAATAAAATTTCACGATGGACACAGGCTTATGTGTCGTAAAAATCGATTTTAACAACGATTTAATTTTACAATATGTTTATTATAATTAACGTTTGTGTTATAAAAAGCTCAAATAAATAAGCTGCTAATAAAAAATAGTTATTCTCACGTCAGTAGAGCCATACATCGATGTAGAGTTCAGATTTTTATGACGCATAAAATATAGTTAATGGGTTAAAATTGTAGTGTAAAATAATACTAGAGATTACCGACGCAAGTTTGTAAATATTATACAACAGTCGAATACATCTTAGCCGTTATTAAACTGTACAAACATCCATTCTTGGTGCTCGAAAGTATCACCACTAATTGCATTGTAAATTATAGCTGGGATTATTATAATAATTAATTAATTTAATACGTTAAGGCGACGCCTTGATAATTTGGCTGTAGCGATGCCTATTTTTCTCAGCAATGACTAAAGCTAAGAAACTAAAGTTCATTGTCAGTATTTATCATGTCTTTGTCTTTGAATTGCCTATAGCATAACACGATTGGACAACTTTTATAACACAGAATTATCAATCGAAAAGACCTCTGTAAAAAAAGGGATTCCTATTTTTCCAACAAAGGAGAGTGATTTAAGGATCCAAAATTTGTACATAAATTGGTTGAAGCATACACTTTAATATGTACATAGCTTATATGAAATGTATTTATGGTTTTTCAATTACGCGACAAAAACCATTTTGTCGCTTACGCCCTTTCCATTTTTTGCTGTTCCATTGCTTGATTTCTATGAGAGGCCGGCCCGGCCTCTCATAGAAAACAAGCAATCTAAAACATATCCAACACGGTTTCTTACTTTAAGGTGACGCCGCGTTAACTTTAGTTTACGACTTTAGTTTCTTAGCTTTAGTCATTGCTGAGAAAAATCGGCATCGCTACAGCCAAATTATCAAGGCGTCGCCTTAACGCGGCGTCACCTTAATTATGACATTATTTAGAATGTAAACATGGCTTGTTTCCGTATCATTATTACGGTGGCAGCTTTTTCTGCCGTGATTTTGATACAGCGAGGTTATCTTCGCACACGCACCACGCGCCTGTAATTTTGTCCGCTTTACAGCGACACTAAATTATTGTCTCCTAAGAATAGATTCACAACAAAAGAAATATGTAAAAAAATTTATGATGTTATTTTAATAATTATACGAGCTTTTGCCCGCGGCTTCGCTCGCGTTAAGAAGTATTATTATAAACAAACTTTCATCCCCTATTTTAACCCCTTGAGGTTGGAATTTATCAAAATCCTTTCTTAGCGGATGCCTACGTCATCTACCTGCATGCCAAATTTCAATTTTCTGCCCGATCCGTCCAGTGGTTTGGGCTGTGCGTTGATAGATCACCATGTCAGTCAGTCACCTTTGAGTTTTATAAATGTAAGATTTATGTCTTATTCGCCAAACTGCACACGCGAGAACAAAGTTCGAGGATGTACTTATTATGTAATACCACAGAATATATATTAGTTGTACCAAATACTAAACTTTATGGAAACTTTTGGTTTAAAAATAGCTTCAAAATTATTAATAGATGAACTTTCTAAGCAATTGAATATAGATGGATTAATCAGTGCGACTACCGGCGGAACTCGAACTCCTGGCCCGGAGTCATCGCCGGCGTCACAACGTGCGTTATGCGCATCAGTGAAAGTGGCCGAACTGGTCCCGGCGAGGTTAACGCAAAACTTACTTAGTTTATATTTCCCTCCTTCTCGTTTCCTTTGCTGAGAGGGAGACGGACGACGCTTTACGATTTCCGTCCACAACCTCTAAGCTAATAAAACACTTTCGTTCAAGAGCGAACACCCACGTTACGCAAGGTTTACAAATTGATTCGCAGGTAACCTTTAATTATGTAACAACATGCCCATTGTGTTGTAACTGATTATAGCGTATTGTTAATCTGATCGTAACTGGCATTTTTAAAATTGTTTTTACATTTCACTTGCATTTCCCTACACGCGAGGGAATTTTTAACTGATAGCTGTTGAGTGTTTACTGTTAGTCCCCTTGGTGTTATGTTCATACAACTTTTACGCACACACAAATTTTAACTGCCGCACATGACTAATTGAATTTAATGAAGAGTTTGACATAAGTTCCATACATTTCCTGTCAAATTACTTTAAAATCCTGTAAAAAGTCAAATTCCTGTAAAAGTACCTAATCATTAAAACCCTCTGAGTGCCATGCAAAGTTTCTCAGTGTCCTGTGTTGACGCTGGTGCAAATCAAAATAAACTCCAGTCCACCTTGCGCAAGAACCGCGCTGAACGAATTACAGCGGGACTCGGGAGTTGGGAAACTGTGACGTCACGGCCGCTCAATTTAACTGATATTACGTAAATTTCATCGCAGCCCTATGAGCTCCCGTTAATTATGATTTATGTATTCCTAACACACTTATGGCTGACAGCTTTGAGAGAGAAATTAAGACCGCTGAAAAGATTATTTATAGGTGACGATGCCATCATAGTATGAACTATGATGGCATCGTCACCTACAAAAGAATTAGTATGAACTAATTCTATAGTCTGCAACTAAACCACCGATCTGCATATCGAATAAAATGGAAAACGTACCGCCAGAATTTGCTACCTCAACTATATAATTAAATATATTGTGATTCAAAGTTCTTACAGCTACGTCCAGCTACTATATTAAAACGTATATATCTCTAAACTTTTGAAAAGTTGTATAGGGTAGAGAAAATTTTATCGAAAAATTTAGATCATAGAAAATTTTCCGATCTTATAGAAGGATCCATAATTTTGCAAGAACGAATGCAAATTTCATTTCAAACATTAATGTATCATAATTTAATTCAAAAGTACTTGGACCGCTCCACTGATTCATTACAAACGCACGTGTTGACATACAATCACAGGCAATGTTTATAATGATCTGTAGGAGAGAAAATGTCGAAAGCGCGCGAGCTTGCGATGATATAATATTTATTCCAGCACTGCCGCCGTCAGACTGATGAGCTATATAGTCAAGTGTTGGATGAATCACGCACAAATAGAAGATAAAAAATGTTGTGTGTTTTTGCAATGTGGTTGTTCGCGCCAAATTCTAGCGCGACGTTCGCAACACTGCAGCGCGTGAGTTTGCTCTGTGCTGTCGACGTCATATGCTAGACTTTCCGCCTTGAACCCTGAACGGAGCGCGCTCGTTGAACATACGAAAATCTCATTTCCCCGTGCCTTATCCCGTGTCGCGATCAGCTCAGTGACTACAGTGAAATAAACTAATAGACCACGGTGACAGTGTGAATATCAGCTCGTCTCGCCTCAGCCCGCAGCCGCCAGCATATCCGCATCAACAGGTACCCATTTTTGTCCATCTTCCTTTATTATATCCTTTCTACAATCGTCGTAGGGCTTCGCCCCTACAGTGGTATTTATATAATTATTTCATTGACCACGGTTAAATCTATTTCAACTAATTTCTTTTGTACAATTGCTGCGTGACGAATTTCGAAAAAAGTTTAAGAATTTGTAAAGTACCTATATATTTTTAATAGGCTCTTTGTAGACTCCATGAAATCAAATGTGCTATAACTTTTCTCCAGTAAGTAGCGTTTAGATAAGAAAACATTTTCTTTTTTCAATCGAGTTTATCCGAATTTTCCGTGAACCTTATTTTGTCAACAACAAACAACCGCGAAATAAATATGCTGTTCCTGTAATTCGCATGTTTACCGTGTTTTATTTGTAAATATTTTCCAACGTAACTGGGATTCTGCCCGTGATTCACAAATATTATGCGTTCCTTGAAGTCGGTTCCACTAACACCCTTGAACAATGTTTTGATTCATCTTATTTGTCCTATCAAACATATTGTTATCAACCTAAAACGTTCAAGCTTCTTCAATTTTAATCTTGTAAAATCTTCTTAGGTATAGATACAATAATAATAATTAGTAGCAATTAGTGTCAAAATTATTATTGTTAGAACGTGGGAAGACTTTTGTCATTGCTTCGAATACACTAAGTGTCTCCATTAGTTTAGCAGCAGAAACTTCCAGAATATCTAATAATATCGACAGAGCTCTGACTAAGGATCCATTAGACAATTTGTGCAGCGCGCAGACTGCAATTAACTAATGAGTGACTCTTGCAGGTGCTGATCTCTCGAATTTGTGTATTAATAACTTTATTTATTTGTTGCAGGTACTGGCACATTCGGTCGCGTCTGCCTGTGTCGAGACAAAGCCGCAGACGAGTACTTGGCGATGAAAATTTTGTCCATGGCTGATGTCATCCGACTAAAACAAGTCGATCACGTCATGAACGAGAAAAGTATTCTAGCGGAAATAAATCACCCCTTTATAGTCAATCTGTAAGTATACATTTATATTCGTTACTTGAAAGTAGAAAATATATAAGCTTTTCCCCATCAGAAAGCTAGAAATTAAGAAAATCGTCATTAGATTTTAGCAAATCACTCATAATCTCCGAGATTTCAAAAGACCGGCTCTAATAATGAGGCCGGATTTGACGGCTAGGCAGAGAAAAGTCAAATAAATAAAGTGCACGCAGGTGACGTAATTAGAAAGCCAAAATAATGGCAGCTAGCCAATAACTCGGAAAGTGTAATTTAACAAGCACCGCTAGTGTAAACAAATGAAATTACGCTACTTCACAAAACAGCGGAAAAATTGTTTGCGAATTGCGTCTGAGTACTTTAGTGCATTTGATTCAATTAATTTTTTGTTTGACAGCAAATTTTCCATTTTCATGATGTTTTTGGCTTAAAACCTTAAATTATACATATCTAAACATGTTTGCACGAAACTTTTCATCACCATCTACTGATATAGAATTTCCAGGATAGGAAACTTTTAAAACTGTATTAAATTTCCACATTAAATTGTTACGTGATGAGAGAAAACTCATGTTCTAATGTAATTCACCATTTATGTATTGTCGGCAGTCGATGGTGGACCCACGACGACTCCTGCCTCTACATGCTGTTCGACTACGTCTGTGGCGGAGAACTCTTCTCCTACCTGAGGAACGCCGGCCGGTTCAGCAACAGCATTGGTGAGTAAAAGTTACATTTGAGACAATGTACTTTTGGTACCATAGAGGAAACTTTCTCTAAGAATATCTGGTTCCCACATAAATCTGTCTACATTTGAACTATGCGAGGCTCTAGAAGGGTATTAATTACGTGGACTTTGCAAGCGATATCGTAATACGTAACATGAATCACTTTCAGGGCGAACTCTGAATCAGCAAGGCTAAGCCGTTCTAAAATATTTAGGCACGCCAGTGAGCCTGTTGTAAAACGTCGCTGCATTATTTGTAACGATGTTATAATTATTAATGACTCTTTAGTAACTTTTGAATTGAACGATGATTGTAATCACTTTATATTTTTTAAAATGTATTTAATAATTGTAACAAATTACATGATTTATCTTATTAATGATAGATTGGACGAGGGCCAGAATTTTAATAATGTAATAGTTTAATCAGCATTACCAACTACTCCAAGGTTAAATACCTAGCATAACGAAAATATTTTCAACGTTTAATTGCAGATTTGGATTAGAATTTTAACATAATATATTCGTTTTAATACTTAAAATGATATTGTCATATTTTGCACTAGTTTCATTTAATACTTACAACTGAGCTGCGTTAACAAAAATTGATGATAGCTTTCTAAATTATAAAGAAAGGGTTGAGTTACAATTTGGAATGTTGGGAACTTGCCAAAAAGCCTTTTTAATATATTATAACCTCCTTTTATCAGTTATCTTCCACAATATGCTTGAACATTTTCTTTGATCAGTTATCGCGTGATTTAGGTCAGACGTTTTGTTTTGATGCCATCGATAAATTATGTTTCCAAATCGTGTTCTGTTATTTCTGAGATTAAAAAACTACACTAGCTATCTTAATTCTTGTCCCGTCTGACAGGAAACATTATAGAAACTTCTGTTACTTCAGGAAAATTCCAGGAGTAATTGTCAAATCAAGATTAAAGTTTCGGTTGCGTCATCCGAAATCTTCTGATGCGTTACTTGTGACTGGACAAGCTTTGGCAAATGTCCACCCCGTCGTAGTATGGTAAAGATCAGAGTAAAAACAGTTTTTTTTCAGTTCCAACGCAAACAGTCGCCAATCTTTAAGTCGGTAATGTCCAGTAAGCTTTGCGGTACTTTTCTTTCAGAGTAAAAATGAACATTTAAAGCTGCTAGCTGAATAATTAAATTATTATCTTTTTTTTTTTAATATATAAAACTCAAAGGTGACTGACTGACATGGTGATCTATCAACGCACAGCCCAAACTACTTGACAGATCGGGCCAAAATTTGGCATGCAGGTAGATGTTATGATGTAGGCATCCGCTAAGAAACGATTTTGATCAATTCTACCCCCAAGGGGTTAAAATATGTGATGAAAGTTTATTTATAACCAGTTATAACTAATAGAAAAGAAGATTCCTAATTTGGAATTTATAAAAAATAAACACTTTAATTGGGTAACTTACAAAAATCCAGGAGGAATAAGGTAGGGGAGTAGCAGAAAAATATTTAGGTCTTGAAATAATGCCGAAGTGTATCTGTAGACTGCAGATGTTCTAGGCAATTTATTCGGCGATATATTTGTAGAGATAAAGGACAAGCGCGGACTCGCGGTCAATGACGCGCCTCGCAGGATTCATGAGATAAACTGTTTAATATCGTACACCAGACTGCACTCTGTTTCAATCCATATTCAATAATTTACCATTTGTAAACCATTAAGCCTCTCATTTGAGCATATTTTGTAGACTGCGCTCTAGACGCAGGTCAAGATGCCTCTACTATACTAATAGTCAGTTCTAAATCCAGAGGTTTTGATATTTAATGAACTATACCCTTGTTTTAACTTGAGATTTATACTTATGTAGTTCGGCTTCTACTTTTAAAGTAATTTCTTGAGAGTTGAAACAGTTCAGCTGTGGTATGAATTACATTTTGTGATTGAAATTTGTAAATTAGTTTTGTGTTTTTGTTTTTTTATTTTATTCCAATATTGTATGAAATATTTGTTTTAACGCAAACATACATAGTATAAAGACTCAGTGTATTACATAACCTATAGGCAATTAGGTACTTAAATGTTATCTTCTTTTACTTATTTTCTATCAGCTACTTCACTAAACAATTAGTTATCCATAATATTTATGAGAGTTATAAATTCTAATGAGATCATAATGTTTGGCTTATAATTTTCTAAACATCCAGGAGCGTGGAGTTACCAGACACCCCGACGCCTCCACCGCTCTGCGGTTGAATTCTATATCAGTGTCTTTTTATTACATTACGTAAACGAGTATTTTTAAATCAGGAGTTGATTCATGATATCCGCAATGTTCACTGATCTTCTAAATCTTTTCGCGAGAGGTCGTTCCGACTAATTTACTTATCTTTATTATACGAGGTTTTGGGTTCCGTATTCTAAAATTTTTAATCTCCTCAGCTGTTTGACTATATCTTAGTCATCACTCATCAGTCATCACTCACCTTACAGCACTTTATTGTAACTTTGTGAATTATTTGGATGGCGATTTCCTATTTCTATAATTTTGACCTATTTACTGAGGCCTAAACAAGCTTCAATTAAACTACATAAACTTCATTATATTTTATATATGTTAAATATGAACTATTTTATGTTACATTGTTTCGAATATTGTTCTAATTGCGTGAATGTTTATCGCCAATTAATTCAAAGGTCACTGCAGCTACGAATTTTTTATCTTAATCCAATACTATGACTCAGCCGAGGGATTAGTCGAATAAACAATTATAAGCGGGAACATAAAAACTTAGCCTTGATTTTTTCATGAGCCTTGTTTCGAGTAATCGGGTAAATAATAAGTGAGCTATATTTTCCTTTGCTACGGGTTACCTCCATACTTCCTCACTAATATTATAAATGCAAAAGTGTTTATCTGTCTGTTTGTTACCTCTTCACGCCCAAACCGCTGAACAGATTGTGCTGAAATTTGATATAAAGTTACTTCGAGCCTCGTGAAAACTCAAAGGGTACTTTTTATCCCGGGAAAATGTACGGATTTTCGGAAAATTAACGAATATTGGTGGTTGCGGGCGTCATCTAGTTTAAATATAAAAGTATCAGTTAGCTTTATATTATAAACCTAACTAATAACATAATCTGTCTATGGACGCTTCACACCGCGTCAGTCTGGCCCCGTGCTAAGTACCTGAAGGACTTGTGTTACGGGTACCAGACAACGGAAAAATATATATTATTTATATTTAATACTTTTATACTATACATATATTTAAGATTTTTATTACATGATACACATAATATTTAATACACATCCATGACCCAGGAACTTGCTGGACACAGACTTGGAACAGGCTTGAACTACCAACAGCCCACCAACTAAGCCACAGAGTTCGAAACTTCATTTATTTAAAAAAACACTTCTTTGTAACTGATAAAGAATGGGCAGTTCTTAGTTTTTCTAGATTATTGAATTTCAATGTTTTTGAGGCTGCTTATTATTATGAGGGATCCCCAAGAGTCAAGACCCTTAATTCAGTTGTCATCGAGTGGCCGTGGGCGACGGAACTAAAACACAACTTAGTTGTTAGGTCGTTAACTTGTTTGGATCCGATCCAAGTTTTTCTCCCTTATTTCTTAGAGTTTTCGTCATATTGCAGCTAGTCACGAAGTTTGAATCACGGAAGAAATTTTCGTGTTACAAGAAACTTTTACAAACAGATTTTTCATGAGCAAGTAATTTAGAGTTACTTCCATAATAATTTTTAATCGCTAATCGATGTTTGTTATTTCACTTAAGATCGCTTTTGTACCTCCTTTTCAGAAATTTGCCATTGTATTGCTTTACATTAGGTAATTTTTTTACTGGTATGTACTTACTATCATAGTACGCTATCATAATATTTTATCAATTGTATTGTTTTGACATAGAGCGATGAAGGTTTTATATAAAATCTATTTATGTAAACATTTTATGTTTGTTTATAAGATAGGTTATATTTACTAATGCTTAGTTCGGTAACTTTTATTTTTACTAAGTTTAGTTTTATTTCGAGAAACGAGAATTGTATATAGGTATGCCACAACTCATAACTGGAGGAACCTACAAAGTTTCTTACTTTGTAGTGAATGCAACTTTACACGTGTAATTCGTTATTCGTAGATAGTTTAGGAAATAACAAAGCAAAGTCTTTATTTATAAAAACATCCGTACGAGTTATTTCAACGGAAGTTTGTTCAATAAACTTTGCTCGCCATCGTCATGCTTCGGCTACATATTTCTGTTTACTGCACTTTTAATAGTTATTTGTCCCAAACATAAACTTTGCATTTGTGCTATAATAAAGCGGAAATATAGTCTGTCAGCTGTTACCTCTTCATGCTTAAACCACTAAATCGATTTTAACTATGGCGTAGCGGGAAAGGGCATCTAGTGTTTATCCAGGAAAATGAGGGCACGGCAGTACCCCAGCCAAGCTTTTTAGCCGGCGGCCGTACCATACTTTTCTTGAACCAGTTCGCGGCTTTTTCACACCCCCTATAACTTCGATGTTAACAAAGCTAGGGATTTAGAATTTCGGTGACTAGGAGCGACCGAAACTGGTTTTTCAGCCGAAACCGAAACCAAAACCGAAACTTGGTAAAATATTTAAAATTACGATTATTTTCTGAAATTTATTGATTTTAACATATTATATTACAACTTTTTAAACTAAAGAAAATCCGCATTGATTTTTTTACTTTTTGCGACATTTAAAATAAATATTATTAACCTTAGACTTGAGTATGTTCCTTAGAAACTTTTTTGTACTTTATTCCGTTTTTTAAATGAAACCAAGTATGTGCGATTTTGCCAAAAAAATTCAACGCGCTTAGCGCACACTACCCCGGTTCTTAACGTATAAACACCAACTTAAACTAAACTCGTTCTCAATAAATACGATTTTTATCCTCTGAACGCCCAATATTCGAGTTTTAACTTCATAAAATACATTTGGTCCTGTGAGTGTCGTGACAGATCAAAGAATATAGACGAAAAAAATTGTTAAGATGACAGATTTCACAGATGCGTTAGGTTATTTATCGTTTCTTGCTATTTTGTTAATAAAACAACGTGACAAGGCTCCAAGATGATAAAAACATAAAAATCATCGCGTGACGTAACGTAAACTTAGATTCATTAATCGCGATTAAAAGAAGAATGTAAAATCTATTTAAAACAAAACGAGATTTACGTCGCCATAAATATTTAAATAAAACGCGTAGTAAAAGTAAAAGAGTGAGGCGAGATGATTTACTACATAAATCTTGCAAGATATATCCTAAATCCTAATATGTCCTATAATCTCACAGTCAAGCAAAATTCTTAAGTAAATAGTTCATACGCAATATAATCAATTTATCATAGCATTTACTAAATCGTTTGTTTGGGAAACATTGTTAAAATAGCACGTAATTTGCCAACAGTTATGTATATTAAATAAGCTTGCGTGTGTCGTAGAAATAAAATTCAATAATATAATTTCGATAACAATAAGCTTAGACAATTTAGCTAAAATAAAACAAAGTGCTAATTTTTGATTTGTGCTAATCTGGAAAACATTATCTCAAAACACGATTAAATAGATGGTGGCGAACTGAGCCGGGGCCTCGCTGGCAAGCAAGCATGAGTTAATTGCGAAGTTTACCGAACGATGCATGAGTTTCGGCCGGGCCGAAAGTTTCGGCTATATTTTGGCCGAAACCGAAACTAAGGCCGAAACTAGATTGTTTGGCCGAAACTGGCCGAAACCGAAACCGAAACCGAAAGTTCGGTCGGTCACTAATGAAAATACATGGCATTTCGACAAATAGTTTAATAGTTACAACTTACAGATGATCAAAGTTACTACATTTTGTCACTCGCTGACATGACAGTAGATCATCAAAATTCTAAGGCACTTCTAGCAGACTTAGAACCTTGCAATTAGGCAATAGATAGGTTCTATTCCACAATGAAAGGCAAAATTATGAAACTAGCCAAGTGCGAATCGGACTGGCGTACATAGGGTTCCGTACCGTAAAGTATGGGAGTCCCCCTTAAATAATGAGTTTATTTACTTTTTATTACTTATTAAAAATTAAAATTGAAAAATAATTGAGTATTTTCTGAAATTTTCAAAAACCTTACTGTTACCATTATGAATATAGAGCAAAAAAGACCAAAAAATCGTGTTTGTTGTATGAGACCCCCCATTAATTATTTGTTTTATTTTAATTATTGGACTACAGATACATACAACAGATAAATACATAATTTGTGAAAATTGCAACTATCTAGCTATTGCAGTTCTCGGGATCCAGCCTGGTGACATACGGATGGACTACAGACAGACAGCGAAGTCTTAGACTTGTTAATATTTAATAATAGGGTCCCGTTTTCATCTTTTGGGCAAGAAACCTAAAAACTGAAAAATATAATGTAATGCTTTATTAAATACAGGACAGGCTCAGCCTAGTGCAGACACCAAAGAAACACAATGGAAATCAAATGTCTGTAATCTTAAAATAACTGCATAGTATTATATTGTTACCTGTAAAATATTTTGTAACAGATGTATCTTTGGTTGCTTCAATAAATTATTATTATTATTATTAAATAAAAGAAAATAGTTCTGTACTTAATGAAATGTTATTTAATAAATAAAAAGAGTGTCAACAATGAAACAATAATTAAATTCGATTAAAATATAAATGCATATATAAAGAGCAAAATGTGCAGTGTTGCTGTGCGAGAATTTACTCGAGAACGGCTTCTGCACTGGGTGTGGTCGAAATAAAACACTTCGTCGCTATGTACTATTAGCGGGGATCGAGAAAAATGCGATTCCGGCCAGCCTTTCTTATATATGACGATGATCCCAACCCAGATATTTCCCCAGTTCTGCTATTCGATTTATATAATTACTGCGATATACCTACACTACTTACTCGCTCGATAGATAGTGTTGCACCTCCCTCTGGAGTCTGGCCTCTACTGTACTGTGCCTCTACCCTCTATATCGCGGTATCGCTTGTTTGCAGAGTATAAACTAGGGCTTAAAAAAACCGGAAAGGCTCATAATACTAAACAATCGAAAGTAACATCGGTGCATGAATAACCTCCTCGAAGTTCAAAAGTTGTTGGGCTTTCGTCATAGAATTTCTATAAGTATCTGTTAATATTAATCAATTTTACGACCTCTGGTGGCCTAAGCTAAGAACAGAAAAGTTTTAACGGACCTGGGGGATGTGCCAAAATGTTTTTGTTTTCGCTTCGTTATAGAATCGCCGATGAAAATGTATGGAAGTGACAGAAGCGTTCGTTAATATGACGTTGACGTTCGACTCATCTTATGTCAATTCCATACATTTTGATCGGCGATTCTATAAAGAAGCGAAAACGAAAAAGTTTCGACTAAATGACCTGAAAAGAAAAGAAACCTTAAAAAATAAATGAAACCCACCAAAAACATGAAATGTAAAAAGGAAGGAGCCAAGCAAAATATTGCATAGCTATGCAATATATGTCTATCGTAATTATTATTTTTAACAAAAAATTAAAACCGACTTCTAAGGTAAAACAATAATAACATCCTTATAATATGAACTAAAAAGTATTAAATAATTATTCCTATCTAATAGTGCCTTTTTACGAATTCGGCTAAAACTCAACTATTTCTGTACTCAATCTTCATCATTTTGAAGTCGGTACCAGACGAATCTTCTGTTCTCTGACAGAATATTTGAAACTTTTGGAACTGGCACCGACTTCAAAATTATGAAGATTGAGTACAGAAATAGTTGAGTTTTAGCCGAATTCGTAAAAAGGCACTATTAGATAGGAATAATTATTTAATACTTTTTAGTTCATATTATAAGGACGTTATTATTGTTTTACCTTGGAAGTCGGTTTTAATTTTTTGTTAAAAATAATAACTTCACTCTTTTTAGTTACCTAGTAAGCAAATGCGTACTATACGTAGAATAATACACGTGTATATTATTCTACGTATCTTATTACAGTCACACTTACAAAATATTATAATATTAGCTGCAGCCTGCAGATAATTTTAAACAATCATTAAAAAAAATCGAAGTGAACAAGTGTGACGTGCTAAGTAGCCGGTCACCGGACTAGTTTCAATAGGCTGGCACTCGTTCGACATGTGCGACAAGCACACGCAGCGCACATAGTACCTCCGTGAGTGATTTGTATTCTGTGCATAGTACCCGGCCCGCGCCCGCGCCGCCGCGCGCTTGCTTGACAGCCCTGGCAGATATGCGATGCGATGCGTTATTATACTATGAACGCTAAACGCAATGCAAAAGGTTGAAATTAGGTTGTTTTCCAGAATATCTCGGCGAAGTGGAACAGAATGTTACATTATCGAAGCAACTTTAATTTCTCAGGAGTAATGTCAAATGTGTGCCTTATGCTCTGGAGATAAGGTTGAATTTGGTGACATTGGTGACCCTGACGTGGTAATGATGATGATGATGATGAATGTAATTTGCATAGTAGCATATGCTTTCAGTTCTTAAAACAGCGCTTAAACTCCCAAACTTGTATCTATAAGGAATCCGGAGTTCTCTTAGTAGCTTCGGAACCATAGTATACCTCGGTGCAAAATCTTGCGTTTTGGTAGCATATGATTAGGATGCTTCTCATAAAATCAAAATCACCATATGTTTCCATATAAATTTCGAGGAGTTCCCTCGATTACTCATGGATCCCATCATCAGGTCACCACTTTTGTGAACATGGTACCAAATTGGAGTGAAACCTAATACAACACAACAAAAATTTCGAAAATCGGTTCACAAACGGCGGAGTAATCGTTGAACATACAAAAAAAATAATAAAAAAAATATATCCACAGCCGAACATATAACCTCCTCGTTTTTTGGAAGTCGGTTAAAAAGTTTTCAGATCACATTCAAGCCAAGCCTTCAACTTATTTTGTAATTAAAATCATCATTCAGTGAATGCATCAACAGCTGTTTTGTTTATTTTAGAATTATTATAGCGGCTTGGCAATGAGCCAGGGCCCCCGATACCATATGTGCAACATGTGCAATGCACACGGGCGCCATCCACTAGGGGCGCCAAATCGCCATCTTTAGGGGCGCCAAAATCATGGACCCAAAAAAATAGCCTAAAGGGGCGCCAAAAACTTTTTTTTGCACACAGGCGCCAGTAGCCCTTACGGGGGCCCTGCAATGAGCACTAGATAAATAATAGTTGGATTTATTCGGTACCATCGACCAACAACAAAAGACACTTTACGCTTGCCTAAATAATTATGCAGTTTTATATTTGTTTCTCTTGTGATCATTGCTGAGTCGCTATACTATTCTACAATAAAGAAAACTGTTGAGATATTCACTGAATGATGATTTAAATTACAAAATAAGTTGAAGGCTTGGCTTGAATGTGATCTAAAAACTTTTTACGATACCTAGGGATATATTGCATAGATATATTATTGCAAGTCATGTTTTTGGTGGGATATCTTGACAAATTTCAGCAGAACAACGTTACAGGTTCTGTTAGATAAGGGCTCCATTCCACCGCGGCGCACGGAGACTACGCACGTGCGTCAAGCTTCGCTTTGTAAGAAAGTATAATATGTAACTGTGTCCACTGCAACCCACGGACACGCTACGCATGAATTGACTCAAGTCAAAGAAATAAATCCGTGCACGTCCACGTTGCGCCGCGGTGGAATTGAGCCTTATTGGTGGAATAAGTAATCAAAAGTAACATCAAAATACTGGACCAGTTATAACCGTTATGATTCTGTTGTGATAGAAAGGTCAGCCAATTTGGGGTAACGACGACTTATATTACCAGTTGCACTAGATGCCATACATTAACACTTTCACTGTTTATATAATTTCATTTAAAAGTTAATAATAATTCTAGTTTTATAAAGCTGTCGATATAGGAGATTGTCTAGAAAATTCCCCAAAGTGAATGTTAAGACAACTTTTTTTAAAATGAATTTTCTAGACGAGAAGTAAAAAAAATCCTCTTGTCTAGTTGGAACATGATTGGTTAACGGATACGCCAGAACAGATGTAAGCTGCTGCTGCAAGTATGTAGTTGGTACAACTAATATATATTCTGTGCCTGTAGCGTGAACAATCGACGCCAATCATTGGCAATCGTAGACAAATATAGTAAATATTTATCTACGATTGCCAACTACTAATTCTACCCCTTCCTAATCCATCATGGACCATTAGAAATAAGCCACATTACACAGTTTCCACTAGTTCCAATGCATTGATGAAGTCATTCATAGTCATAACTCATAGGCCGTCGGCGCGTCTTAATTTGGTTGACAGTACAGTGACATCATACAACGGCCTAACACCATACACGATGGCAGGACCGCCTACGAACATTAACATACAAAAGTGTACCGCTATATTTCGCTAATAGTCACTTGCCCTACTCTATATTTCTTAATTTTCTATTGACTATCCATCATTTAATTTAATCCTTCGATGGTGGATCCTTGGAAATCTATTGTAACTCTATTGTGTCTCGCTCACCGGTGAGCTCATGGGGCTTGATTGGTTAATATGTAGAGTTGGAAATGTAGAGTATCAAGTTTTTTAAAAGTAAATAAATTATTATGTACTTCTAAAGTTCATTATTGTTTTTTTTTATGAAATAAGGGGGCAAAAGAGCAAACGGGTCACCTGATGGAAAGCAACTTCCGTCGCCCATGGACACTCGCAGCATCAGAAGAGCTGCAGGTGCGTTGCCGGCCTTTTAAGAAGGAATAGGGTAATAGGGGAGGGTAGTGATGGGAAGGGAAGGGAATAGGGGAGGGTAGGGAAGGCAATAGGGTAGGGGATTGGGCCTCCGGTAAACTCACTCACTCGGCGAAACACAGCGCAAGCGCTGTTTCACGCCGGTTTTCTGTGAGAACGTGGCATTTCTCCGGTCGAGCCGGCCCATTCGTGCTGAAGCATGGCTCTCCCACGTATAAATTGTATGTTATCAGACATGTGCTAACAAGGACCCTTTATTTATTTTGAAGTCATATGTACGTATTACTGATTGAGTTCACTTTATTATTTTCAGAACAATAAGTTTCACGTCTGGAGATATTATTATACTAACGCAATAATTTTCCATGATACTCTAGCACTAATAATAAATTATAATTACGACAACGCATCTCGACGTCCATGATCGCAATCTCTGCCAATCTTCATTGCTTTTATGAACACGAAAATAAATTCTGGATATATTTTTAAATTATCATCGAAATTATTTATTTTTCAGTTACTTTTATAAAATTTTAATCCGAAAAATATGAATAAAATATTATGCAACAGGTCTAATTAAAATCAGTGGACTGTATTTGTTTGAAGTTTAAATGGCGCAAGTTATAAAAGTAAAGAAAACAAAAATACAAAGTAACATTATTAATCCCATTTATAAAATATTTCTGGCAGCAGAGTGGTAAAGCGGTAGAGCGGTAGAGTGGTAGAGCGGTACCTTTTAGTTTTGGTTTAAGTAAGTAGAGCTTTTAGTTTTGGTTGTACTGTCAGAGAAGTTGATTCCTATGCAGATCAGGGACCTACGTAGTTTGGTTGCATTACGTCAAACCAAGCCACAATTAAGGATTGCACAAACCTACGCGACCAAAGCGACTGCGAAGCGGTAGCGTCTACCGCGCGGCGGACGCTGCCCATGTAATCTTATGGCGCTGTGCACACCTGCACGACCGCGACGCGGGATGTTTGCGTCGGCAAGCGGAACGTGCGCGTGAAGTTGTCAGACGCGTGTTTTGAAGTGTACATAACTAGACTTCTTTTTAAAAACCTTTTTTTATATTATTTTCTTCAACTCTTTAGCTTATGATTTTTTGATTTGTATACGTTTTGATAGATTGTGTCATGATATTAACGTTTGATGGTTCGCACCGTAGTCGCGCAGGTGTGCACGGCCAGTTTCGCGTTGCAGACGCTCCCGTATCGCGTACCGCGTCTCCTGTCACTGACGCTTAGGTTTATTTTAAGCTTTAACATTGAATTGACATATTCGACCAAATAACATTGGTCTATCAACTGCATAGGAATCAATTTCCTCGATGGTACATTCCGTTAATAAAATCATACCGGCGCGGTGGTGATAATATTAAAGCGTTAAATAATTTTACATAAAACTAGCTGTCCCGGCAAACGTTGCTTTGCCATAATATAAAGTACCCATTTCGCCCATATTACTTTTTTGAAGTGACTAAATAAATATGTTACCATAGCAACGTCTTAGATCGCTATCCCGTCGCACAAACAATGGTCGCCCTCAGTCTCGAGTTGTAATAATTTACTATTATTTATTCAACAAATGCACTTATCAATATATAAAGTACCCAGTAGCCGATTCTCAGACCTACTGAATCTATACTAATATTATAATTGGGAAGAGTTTGTTTGTTTGTTTGTTTGTTTGTTTGCTTGAACGCGCTAATCTCAGGAACTATTGGTCCGATTTGAAAAATTCTTTCAGTGTTATATAGCCTATTTATCGAGGAAGGCTATAAGCTATATTTTATTAGGCTAAGATTAATAGGAGCGAAGAAATAGAGGAAAGTGTGGAAAAAACGGGGGGAAATTATTTGAAAGGGCTTATTTGAACGCGCTAATCTCAGGAACTACTGGTCCGATTTGAAAAATTCTTTCAGTGTTAGATAGCCTATTTATCGAGAAAAGTTATAGGCTATATTTTATCACATTAAGATTAATAGAAGCGAAAAAATAGAGGAAAGTGTGGAAAAACGGGAGAAATTATTTGAAATGGCTTATTTGAACTCGCTAATCTCAGGAACTACTGGTCTGATTTAAAAAAATATTTCAGTGTTAGATAGCCTATTTATTGAGAAAGGCTATAACCTATACTTTATTGCGCTAAGACTAATAGCAGCGAAGAAATAGAGGAAAGTGTGGAAAAAACGGGAGAAATTATTTGAAATGGCTTATTTGAACGCGCTAATCTCAGGAACTGCTGGTCCGATTTGAAAAATTCTTTCAGTGTTAGATAGCCTATTTATTACGAAAGGCTATAGGCTACACTTTATTGCGCTAAGACTAATAGGAGCGAAAAAACGTGTGGAAAAAACGGGGGAAATTATTTGAAAGGGGGTCATTTGAACGTACTGGAGCAATTTTTATGTTATTTGGCACACATAAAGAATAGACCACGTGAAAGGAAATAGGTTTCTTTTTTTGCGGAAAAATGTACGGTTTCCGTTACATTCCTAAATTAGGCGGGGAAGCCGCGCGGAACATCTATCATATCATAAAAGTATATTGTCCCACACAATATACTTTTATGATTTGCGCGTTAACTATTCAATCGATGTACGGGAACAACTATAAACTTTAGTTTTTTCTTCTGGACTTTAGTCCACGCGGACGAAGTCGCGGGCAACAGCTAGTATGCAGATAAAATTTGGTAAAAATCAGTAAAGCCGTTTCGGAGGAGTTCGTGGACTAACATTGTGACACGAGAATTTTATATATAAGACTAGCTGTCCCGGCAAACGTTGCTTTGCCATATTATATATAGTATTTCGCCCATATTATTTTATTGAAATGACTAAATAAGTATGTCACCATGGCAACGTCGTTCGCTATCCCGCCGCACAAACAATGGTCGCCGTCAGTCTCAGGTTGTAATTATTTACTATTATTTATTCAAAAAATGCACTTATCAATATATAAAGTACCCAGTAGCCGATTCTCAGACCTACTAAATATGCATATAAAATTTGTTAAAAGTCAGTAAAGCCGTTTCGGAGGATTTCGTGGACTAACATTGTGACACGAGAATTTTATATATAAGATGTAATAAATACAGAGTCTCCTTTTTATATGGTTATATAACAATATTAAATTAAATAAATTGTAGGCGATTGGTATGTAACCTATTTAGTATTTACAAATATACAATTACATCCTAATAATATATTGGCACTATAATGTAATACTTTTGTCATGTTTTACGACGATTTTACTAGATATTTTAGATTTTATTAGAACTTATCATCGTAGTTAGCTGTCCAAAATATAATAAAGTGTATGAAATAAACATGTCAGACAAATGAAACAACATCGCTATCGCTCCTCAAATTATAAACGCCCCTTGTTAGTAGAAAATGAGACAGATTTACATAGTTTTGCTATGATATACGTTATCAGTGCTACCACTTTAAAACAAAGCGAAATTTATTTGTTTTAACACCTACACAATACAGCAAAAATATCTATGAAGACATTTAATTTAATGGTCTGCAAGTAGTTTCAATAATAATTAATTAAAGTTGTGCATTAACCAAAATTTTTTCAGGTAACTTCTATGCAGCAGAAATAGTATCAGCCCTGGAGTATCTACACGCGCGAAGTATAGTCTACAGAGATTTGAAGCCTGAAAACTTGCTCTTAGCCAAAGATGGCCACTTGAAAATAACAGATTTTGGTTTCGCGAAGAAGCTGACAGATCGCACTTGGACATTATGTGGAACACCGGAGTACCTCGCACCAGAAATTATACAGAGTAAAGGACATAACAAAGCAGTCGACTGGTGGGCACTTGGTAAGGATACGTTTAATTTTAAATCCATACTAATATTCTAAATGCGAAAGTGTGTCTGTCTGTCTGTCTGTTACCTCTTCACGCACAAACCGCTGAACCGATTTTGCTGAAATTTGGCATGAAGATACTTTGAGTCCTGGGAAAGGACATAGGATACTTTTTGTCCCGGAAAAATATACGGTTCCCGCGCGATAAACGAGTTTTGGCGCAACGAAGTTGCGGGCATCATCTAGTGTTTACTAAGGGCAAATAGGTATCAAGACTTTTTATGAAAAGTCTTGATGACACAATAATGAATAGGAATGAATCCAAGTCATTATTGCGTTAACAAGTTGCTAAGTTAAAGCTTTAAGATGGCCATATAATATTAGAAGAGCCATCAATATCATCAAGTCAACCAAATGGGAAGTATGGAGTCCAAAATCATCTTGTGAATGGCCGTCTATATTCCGTGGCCATATGAAGTAATTCCGAATTAACGGCTTGAGCATGGCCACCTTTTATTTTCTGTTTTCCACAATTTTTTACGGATTCGGGACACACTTTACTAAAATAATCTCTTAAAATCAGGATCATAATTGATATTTGAAATTATAGATGCTCCTATGAAGGTCACAATTAGGTTTTAGATCATTGATTTTTGATACTGTAACATCATAGGGGAATTGTGCTTAAGATGACATACTTTTTGTTTGAAGGCAAATATTTAAAGTAAAATAAGTCACATGAGATCAGTGACTTACTTTTATAAATAAATGATTCATAAACAACGAAATTAAACAGTTTTAGAAAAATCAACTTAGCATAACATTGGAAAAAAACATAAATTGCACGCCAGGTCGACGAGTGTAAGATGACATATCGATATGATAAGACGACATACTATGATTCCCTAGACTTTGATGGTATGTCGTCTTATACAATACGTAAATTCCAAGCTGCATTATCATCCCACTAGACGCCAGTGGTGTAAGGATTCTCAAGTTCTTCATCATTGTCAAAAAATATACAATGCTTCTGTTACCGATTTAGCGGAAATATAAGTAACTATAGTATGTCATCTTAAGCCGACGTCTAGTATGTCATCTTACCAAATGAGTAATCGCGGATACATTTAAATTTTGTAAAAAAAATACTTTACGTTAGAACACGCTTTTATTAGTATTTGTGGCCTATAAGAATCCATGTCCATAATAACAATTTGTTATAAGAAAAGATTCCTTATACGTTTTTTCACCACAAAACAAAAGTGTAAGAAAAATTTTCTTTCTTTAAAATTAGGAAAACCTTTATTACTTTGTAAAGTACGGTCCCTGTCCGGCATACTAAGTTGGGCTACTAGGGGCACACTAAGGTGCTCCATAAAACGTCACAAGTTCACAGAAAGCACAATTATTTAAACGAAATTTGCCGATGTGTCGTCTTATCTGACTATGTCATCTTAAGCACAATTCCCCTATGAGCTAGTTTACTCAGACAACATCGGCACAGTCTCTTGTGGGCGAAAAGGTCATCGTTCTGACTCAATTTTCAATGATGAATCATCCAAACTGTTTCCTTGTCAAGGTTTGCTATTGATTTATTCATGAGTTATAAAAACAATTTTTTCGCAATCAAAATAATAATTTTTGTTAAAATAAA
Source organism: Lysandra bellargus (assembly GCA_905333045.1). NCBI lineage: Eukaryota > Metazoa > Arthropoda > Insecta > Lepidoptera > Lycaenidae > Lysandra > Lysandra bellargus. The sequence goes on from HG995349.1 coordinate 9,198,183, forward strand.
AAATATTTAAAACTTAAAACTGCCCTACAATGGTAACTCCTAATTCTAAATGACTAGTCTTTTTGATTCGATTAACCGGCTTACCGTTAGTCGGTTAATAAAAAATTTTAATAATTAAAATATTTTGTGCACCTAATATTCTAAAACATTCCTAGTTTTTAATAAAGGAAACTGTTTTTTAATGGAAAAGCTAATAAATTGCTTTCTAGTTAATTTTCCACGTGTCACACCACTCACACCATGAAATGTGTTTCGTGGAGGCTTTGCGTGTTGATTTATGAAAATACTTTTATGTTTAGAATAATAAAAATTCTAATGAAAATACTTTAACTGTTAATTAAGTACTAAGAAACGAAACGAGGTTTGAATGTCGCTGGAAAAAGGGGTTTTATCGGTCACAATTTTATTGCGGTCGATAAGTCAAGTACTACTTTTTAGGGTTCCGTAGCAAAAATGGCAAAAAACGGAACCCTTATAGATTCGTCATGTCTGTCTGTCTGTCTGTCTGTCTGTCCGTCCGTATGTCACAGCCACTTTTCTCCGAAACTATAAGAGCTATACTATTGAAACTTGTTAAGTAGATGTAATCTGTGAACCGCATTAAGATTTTTATACAAAAATGGAAAAATTATTAAAAATTTTAGGGGAAGGGATAGGTAAACAACAACAAACAAAAAAAAATTTTTTTCATCTGGCCTATGCGTGTGTGGTATCTATGGATAGGTCTTCAAAAATCATATTGAGGTTTCTCATATCATTTTTTTCTAACCTGAATAGTTTGCCAGAGAGACTCTTCCAAGGTGGCAAAATGTGTGTCCCCCCCCCCCTCTAACTTCTAAAGTAGGGGCATTATAATTCTAAAAAAAAATATATGTATACATTACTATAAAAACTACCAACGAAAATTGGTTTGAACGAGATCTAGCCAGTAGTTTTTTTTATACGTCATAAATGATAAACCTTAATTTAACTTTCATTATATCAGAAATGAAATATTAAAATAAATCAAAAACCTTATAATTTCATAGAAATAATTCTTATTGCTGCTGCGGAACCCTTCATGGGCGAGTCCAACTCGCGCTTGGCTGGTTTTTTTTTAAATGTAAGGCCTACGGCCCTACACACATACGCGCTGAAATTATTAAATTAAATGTAATACAAAAATATCTACGCGTACGTTTTTACCATAATAATAAACAAACTATAAAAAGTAAAGCAAATTATAACTTACAATATGTGAACTAGGTAAGTAGTAATAAATTAATAAAATTGAAAAATTGAATTGAAATAGAATTAAAAAACTATTTGTTTCAAATTAATGTAGAATACCAAAACGTTACAAAATAAAGAATTAGTACCGAAATGTACCTCATAAATCACAGTTTTCAAAATTGTTTACAAGCAGTTTATTCCCTATTCCCTTCTTGTTTAGGTACGTCTACGCCGATTGTCACGCGATATTTCGGCGGAAGAGAGCGCCACTAGCGTGTGGAGAAAAGTATTTACATGCATTTTACATGACAATTATTTATTTAGATTTATTTGTCCCAGCCCGTGCCAGACCTATAAATGTGTTTATATAATTTATTATGGTTGCTTGCACTCGTTTGTAATTTGTGGCACTCTTGGCTCAAGATCGCCTGGTGTATAATACATAAGTCAGTGTGCGCATATTATAAAGCAAATTATGCGTAAACACTACATATTATTGTGCAGCGAATGAGTGAAACCGAGTTAATATTAAACAGATTGTGTTTTGAATCCAATTGGAGATCATTTTCCTTTTGCAATGCACTTAAATACAATATATTTTTTTTCCAAACAGAAAGCACCTGCGTTTTTCTTTTAGTTTTGTCTCTGCTACCACCCAATGGTTGACTGGTAGAAAATGTCCTATGGCATTAAGTCCGCCATTGTACATTGTACATAGAGTGTAAAATAAATAAATAAATATTAAGGGCCTGTTTCACCACTTCCTGATAAGGCTATCCACCGCTTAATTTGATAGATAGAGTATGGAGAATCTGTCAAGTAAGCCTATCGGGCACCTTATCAGGAAGCGGTGAAACAGGCCATAATTGTACCTATATTATCATGTCTCTATAATTATGCGGAAAATCCCTAACACACAAATTGTGTTCTTCCAGGTGTGCTAATATATGAAATGTTGGTCGGCTACCCGCCCTTCTACGACGACAACCCCTTTGGCATTTACGAGAAGATTCTCAACGGGAGAGTGGACTGGCCGCGCCACCTGGACCCCATCGCCAAGGACATCATCAAAAAGTTGCTGGTCCAAGACCGGACGAAGAGACTCGGGAATATGAAGGTAAATATTCGTATATTTCAGTATGAGCTTTAGTCCGGCCGCACATTATCCGAAATTTCTGATCAGACAAATTCGGACGCCCGCCGGAACGCACTCTGTTCATGTATTTTGTTGTGGACCCCGCACACTATCAGAATTCTGAAGTTTTTTCTGATCAGAAATTCGGATTATTTGCGGCCGGGCTTAATTCATAGACTGCTATAGGTTAATGCTCGTGAGTTGTGAACTTGTGACTTATCCTCCGCGTTCGACGATCTCTATATGTAATGAATTACATATTACGTAGAAACCATACTTTGAAATCACTGCAAGTATTGAAAAAACGTTTGAATCTATGATCTCTTAAGTTTTTAGCACAGAAAAACGTTGCGAAATCTTAGAATGTGTGTTCAATTGTCTTTATCGGTCAGTATAAAACCTATACCTAAGTTTATTATAAATATGACGTGTTCCAATTCCATAAATTAGAATATCACGTCCCACATACAATATTTAATGGCCACCTCTCATACGCGCTATGCCCACGACATTATAACTCATTCGAATTAAACTTTTGGAGTTCGTGGATTTGGATTATTCGAAAGAATATAGGTATTGTTTGCCAAGTTACGACAAAAATGATTTGCTATTGTGTAAAAAACGATTATACCTACCTACTCAAGAAACTATTGTGGTTTCTCGAGTAAACCGATACTAGAGTTAGTTCGTATATTTCATTCTTGACGTATATGAATGAAAAATACTGCACGTTTTCGTTGTAACTGTTGGCGTTGGCCGTGCTCCAGATTGCTCCATATATAAATCTACTTCTAATGCGTGACAATTTTACCTGAAGTTTAGACGTGTTTACTCGCCCCTATTCCATAACACAATTATTATCTTTCCGCTTTCCACGTTCAATTCTTTTGTTTGTTACACGTCAAAGTTTTCAAAGGTGATTTAGGTGACTACGGTAGAGTGATTGAAATACTTTTACTTAGAATCAACTACGATAACATGGCGCGCCCCTCCAAAATTCAAAACTTTTGAAGTGCGTTGTCAAAACGTTTGAAGTGCGTTGTCTTGCGCGGTAGGCTAGTTATGATTAGTTGACCAAAAAATCTTGGTAATGAGTGACATTAACTGAAATATTACGTGTACTGTGATTGGTTGAATACTTACTACATACAAACTCTTTCATAAGGATGTGACTACACACATTGAAACAGTCATTTGGCCAACGCCAAGTTATCGTAGTTGATCTTACGTATGCTACTATCGTTAAAATGGTCGTTTAATTTTAGGAAAACGTTTTTATGTCTATCGTGTTAGTTCAAACATAAAACATGTTTTTTTAAGTTGATAATATTCATTAGGTGCGGCCTATAGTACGCATAAACCAACTGCTTCTAGAGATTTGTATCCAACATAATGTAGTACACTGATTAAGTATAGCCCCTGGTCGCAAATCTTTCAATATACCTCAACAATTATCCGCAGCTCATTACCACATACCTCCCATGTGTGATGTGACACGGCGTTAGTTTCTATCGGCCGTTTTCTCCGAGCTTTTTGCGGCGTCGTTTAGAAAGCCATCGCTCAGGTGTCCAGTGTCCATACAGTACTGCCGCCACTTAATTACTTAGGCCGTGTTCACACCAAACCGACTGTGAGCCCCAGTGTGAACGTGAAAATATACGGTATCGAATGTCCGCGCCTACGCTTAGCGTAATTAGTAATAGCGTATTTTCGGTTAGGTGTGAACGAAAAAGTGAATATGTATGGAAATACGATAAACTGCATAAAGTTCGCTCACATTCGGCGGCTCACAGTCGGTTTGGTGTGAACACGGCCTTAGAGATTCTTTGTCAATGGCTTTCCATTCCTTCGCGGGAAATCACTTAAGGAAAAACTTTTTAATATTTTGCGGTTTATGTTCGTATAGAAGGGGAATCTTAAGGGGCCGGGCTACCCTCGAAATTCTCATACATACGTAATACCGAAATCATTTTGTCATTGTCAATTTTTGTTCAGGAACCTAGGTAATTACTATTTTAAGCTGAAAAATAACTCAAACATGTTAAATATTTTCGTATGAGAAAATGATTTTGGTATTACGTATGTATGAGAATTTCGAGGGTAGCCCTCTTAAAGTATATTCGTCCTAAAAATTAATGAACCATCGAAGAAATTGATTCATAGGCAGTTGACGGACCAACGTCTATAATTAGTCGGATTATGTCAATTCAATTGATGTTAGCTGTAATCTGTCGGACGGGTTTGACATAAGTGCCATAACTCACCGGGACGCCATCGCGACGTAGCCAGTGACGTTACCATGTCACCTCTGTCGCCGCAAACCGCTGTTTTTCTTAACTTTTAGAGTGGGTTGCACGAACTAACTTTGACTTTAACTTTAACCGGAAAAATTGACAGATGTCGTATGAGCATATGGGGTGCTTGGACGCCATATTTAACTTTAACTTTAACCACGCCTCTGGTGCAACGCAGCCTAAGAAAAACAGCGCTAGAGACGCCAGACGTTGCGTAGACGTCGCCATGGTAACGTCACTGGCTATGTCGCAATGGCGTCCCGGTAAGTTATAGCTCTAACGCGACCAAATTCTGTGGGTCCGTATCTGTATACGAATCAACTTCTCTGATAGTACATTCTTCGCATGACTACTGTAGGAAAGGTCTAGGGTTAGGTTGACTAGTGACTACTGTAGGAAGGGTTTTTTTTTAGGGTAGGCGACAGATGTACAAAGATAACCATTTGGTCCCTAAAGTCCGTCAGATTTTCTTTTTTTCTACATTTTGGTTGTGCTAAGCTGCGAGCTAGGTAAATTCATACTAATATTACGTTACAATTTTAGGTAATTGATATAGGAAGCCTTGCAGTAAAATTATATAACGTCGACTTCAGTTACATAATAACAAATTAATCATTAGATTCGATCTGTAGGTACAGGTTTGGCTTATAACGACGTGTTACATAAAGAATGTTGATCTTTGACACTGATTTTCAAATTGACAATACTATTATGTTTGGTGTGGGTCAAATAGGTTGTTATTAACGGTGAACCCCGGACAATTTTGTCTTATATTATGATATCAAAACAGAGTAGGTACTAATCAATCAAATCAAGCAATAATTGTTTATAATTTATAGTTTGTACTAGCTATTTGACCGAGCTTTGCTCGGTATTCGATAAAACACGAATAAAATGATATTTTCTAAAAATGATTCCTAGCTAGATCGATTCATCGCCCCCGAAACCCCCTATAATTATACTAAATTTCATGAAAATCGTTGGAGCCGATTCCGAGATTCCAATTATATACAAGAATTGCTCGTTTAAAGATATAAGATTAAGATTATACTGTATCATCATACTAATATCATAACTGCAAAAGTGTGTTTGTCTGACTGCCTGTTACCTCTTCACGCTCGAACCGCTGAACCGATTTTGCTGAAATTTGGTATACTTTGAGTCCTGGGAAAGGACATATTATGATTATTTTTATCCTAGGAAACATACATTTCCACGCGATAAACGAATTTTGGCGCTTAGGGGTGGAATTCATCAAAATCTTTTCTTAGGGGATACCTACATAATAGTAGCTTTATGCATGCAAAGTGTCAGCCCGATCGATTTAAAATTGTCAAAGTTTCATACAAACTTTCTTCCCCTATTTTAACCCCTTGGGGGTAGAATTGATCAAAATCCTTTCTTAGCGGATGCCTACGGATGCGGATGCCTACCTGCATGCCATATTTCAGCCCGATCCGTCCAGACTCCAGTGGTTTGTGCTGTGCGTTGACAAATCACTGTGTCAGTCAGTCAGTCACCTTTGAGTTATTAGATTGCTATCAAAGTCCGTACCTTTAAAGTATGAGGTAAAAATTCAGTTACCCAGGTATACTTCGTGCATTAATGCTTTCGGTGTCTGGCGTGATATTTATTACATGTATTTTATTGAACAATAGAGAAGCGAGAACGTCGTCTAAGCCAATATAAACAAGATCTAATTTTACTCTCTACTGGTACGGCTTCCATTGATCGACGTACATACTCATTCTCGTGATACGAGTTACGACTGAGTATAACTACATTTCGATCACAACTCGTGTGGAACATAAATTTCTATAATCACATCTACCATGCTATAAAGCCATAATTACATATTGGCTGTATTGCGTTACGTATTGTAGATATTATAAAACATTATGTGGTTACAACTTTTAATATAAGCTAGTTATGCACTATCATATTAAGACAAATTGATTAATATGCTTAAGACCGTAATTGGTCGGGTTATGTTAAGCAGCTGGCCGAGTGAGCCGGGATATCACAACCAACATGGACTTGACTAGCTACAATTTCTACTTAGGCTGGCCGGCGGCCGCAAAGGCACGTTTTCCGTCCGTTTTTTCACGAGCGAACGCGTCAGATTGCACAACGTACCGTGTGCGGAATTCGTTCGTACGGAGAAAAACGAACGTGTGCGGCAGTTAAATCTATTTTTTTTTCTACTACAATCTACAATATTATGTCATATCAGCATATTGAAACGTTGTCAAATGTCGAACAAAACCTTTCGCTGTTTGTGTTGGTACTGCCGTCTACCGTGAAAATATTCCAGTAATATTATGTTCTATTAATTATCTTACGCAATAATTAAATGGTTTCTTTATGATTGATAATCGTAATAGTTTAAATTATGATTTACAGCGACTTTCATTTTCTAATGGTTAAGATTGATGATCATTACTCTCCTCCTCGTTCGTCACATTTTTTCTACGCACAATAAAATTACATTTTATTCAATTTTCCATACGTTTATTGACTTTTACCATCAGTCTTTGATCAGACGCTTTTATACGAGTACGAATACGATAATTGAGTATCGGGTTATGAATTTGTTCGTTTTATATTAGATTTGAGGGAAACACGATTAGATTATGTACGCAATGTATCAGGACCTGAAATAATATATTATTATGACGAAAAAATGGTATTATCTATTGGCTTTTATGTAATGATGGATGTTTTATTTCCAAATTGGTTATTTTCTATACATAATATTATAAAACAAAGTCGCTTTTTTTCCCTCATGTCCCTTTGTTCCCTTTAATCTTTAAAACTACGCAACGGATTTTGATGATTCTTTCAGTGTTAGATAGCCCATTTATTGAGGAAGGCTATAGGCTATATTTTATCACGCTAAGACTAATAGGAGAATGTGCAAAAACGGGGGAAATTATTGGAAAGGGCTTATCTCGCGAACTACTGGAGCATTTTTTATGTTATTTGGCACAGATAAGAAGTAGACCACGTGAAGGATCATAGGCTATCGATTTTCATCATTTTTTCAGTGGCTATATATTTTATATCCGTGCGACGCCGGGGCGGGTCGCTAGTAATAAGTATAGCAAAAATAACTCTTTCAGAATATTCTAAGTCTTCAGATCAAAATTCTAATTACATTAAATAGTATTGGGAGAATATTTTCTCTACACATGACTAAACTGGTATATTTTAATTTTCAGTGTGGCTCTGAGGACGTGAAGCGGCATAGATGGTTCAAACACATAGACTGGGCAGACGTTTTCTTGAAAAAGTTACAGGTAATTTGTGTTTATTAGTCTGTTACCTCGTTAACTTACTTATCTATACTTATTATAAAACAAAGTCGCTTTTTTTCCCTCATGTCCCTTTGTTCCCTTTAATCTTTAAAACTACGCAACGGATTTTGATGATTCTTGCAGTGTTAGATAGCCCATTTATCGAGGAAGGTTAGGAAGCATACCCATACTACGTGACCTACTTTTTAAGATTTTTGGACCCCCTCCCTCCCCCTGGTGACCACGCGTAGTATATGCCATGACCAACCCCCCCCCCCATCAATTGTTCACGTGGTATTGACAAGAATAATTTTTAATCATTTTGTAAGTAGAAAGAGTAGATAGCAAATGAAAATAATTTGACTCATATTAATTGTGTTTATTAGGTAAGTTATTTGGGATGTGTACGTGTTCATTATAGTGAGTTTACTGTGAAAGTAGCAGCGCTGAATGACAATTATTGCGTCAGTACTGTGCTCGAGACGGTTACTGATATCGCAGTTCTAACGCAGCTAATAGATAAAATGTAATCTCACACGGCTGTTTGGCACTAGACCTCTGATCTACATCTCAACGTTCACTTCAGATCGAAATGTTACTCAAACCGGTCTAGTCCAGCTGTTACTAGTTGATGGAGCCAAATTATAGTTATACATAATTGGCCACTTCCGTTTTACTTCTTGATACTATAAACATAATGTTTTGGTCATATTTAACATTTATTGCTGGGTCGCATTGAATATTGGTTTGCGATATACCTACTGTAGATTTGTCAAGATATACCTACATCCGTCCTCAATTTAATACTTATTTCCAAGCTTGATACAAACTACTGCATTGTAAATCTATACTCTCCAACTCTATCTTGTCAGACCTTAGTAATCAGTAATTTAGGTAGTATGGTACGTTACTTTATGCTGTTAAATATAATATAATATAATATCTATGGACGCTTCACACCACGTCAGTCTGGCCCCGTGGTAAGTATCTAAAGGACTTGTGTTACAGGTACCAGACAACGGAAATATATTTAATACTTTTATACTATACATATATTTAAGATTTTTATTATATGATACACATATTTAATACACATCCATGACCCAGGAACTTCATAAACTTTTTGTTCCGTCGGCGGGTCTCGAACCCGCGACCTCCGGCTTGAGCTACCAACGCGCTCACCACTGCGCCACGGAGGTCGTCAATGTTACTATTGCATTGATATGGACAGAATTATTATAGAAAGGTCTTGGAGAGAACAAAAAGTTTGGGTCTAGACCTAGTATGTACTATCACAGAAGTTGAATCAGAGGCAGATGGGGGACCTACGCAATTTGGTCGGTCGTCAAACCCAGCAGATACATTAAAATTTAAAACTAACGTTGAATTGACATAAACCGGAAGAGTAACTCCGTCAAAAAACATGCTCCAAAATACTTGTCAAAAAAGTGTACCTTAGGACTAGGTACACATTTCAATACATTTGCAATATTTAGGTGGCCTTGAGCGGTATAAAGGCTGACGTTACATGACAGTTCGAAAGGAACCAAATTTTAAACGGTAATAGTATGGGAGTTACGTATCCTTAGTTTATATTATTCGTAGACATAAACAGACCAAATGACCCAGGTCTGTCAACTGCCTATGAATCAATATCTTCGATGGTACTTATACATAACGCCGTCTAGTATTCTTTTAAATCAATTCATTTATGCGGTTTTGTCGGTGACGCCATCTAGTATCGAGTAGGGGGTTTCACGTTGTCTGTATTTCCCGAGTGGTTCCGCTGATTGACACTAGATGGCACTGTGTGTCATAATTGTTCGTCAGTACCACAAACTTTACCACAAACTTTATAATTTAAAGGGTTTTAACATTTTCTCCTTTTTTTTTTTCATTATTTCAGCCGCCGATCATCCCGTCCGTGTCGTACGAGGGCGACACGTCGAACTTCGACGAGTACCCTGAGACTGACTGGAAGGCGGTCCGCTCCCTGGACCCCGACGAGCTCAAACTCTTCGCCAACTTCTGACCACCTTCCGTCTCGACGAGGCTTTAAACTGTCGTTCAGGGTTTTGTGGTTCTGTTGTTTACAACTTATTCGTGTCAAACCAAAGTAAACCCTGATTTTAGCTGAAGATTTGCTGAAGCTACCTGTTATGTACATAGTTCCACGAGTGTATATTTTTAAATCATATTTATTTGTAAGTAGTAGTTTGTTATTACTTATCATTAAGTATTGTTTAACCATTGTTAACCTGTTCATCGCTTTGTGTACTTTGATGGATTCGGTTTGTATAGTTCTGGAGTAGAGCAAAATATTTTAAATAGATTTAAATTATTGTTTAGATTTAGACGGTCCTGTAAAATGTTAGACTAATGTTGTGATGATAGAATACGTCCACGTCCAAAGTGGTCATAAGTATTTATTTATTTGTAAGAAGCACTATTTTTGTATGTCTACAATTATAATAATAATATAGTAGTAGCTTTTGTCACTGAGTCATAATAATTTATCCTTAATATTATATTATTAGTCGGTAACATACTGTATCTAGAGTCTAGACTATAGTATACTACTGTAAACATAATAACTTTAAGTATTTTCTAAGCTTTCATAATATGCAAAAGAGGTATTAAAATATGGTAATATACTAATACTTAGACATTTTAAATTTGTTAGTACACAAGTAAGTCTGTGATCTCTTGTAGTGAGTGTAGAGGAATAAATTATTCGATGACAAGTATCTGCCTATTTATTATAACTTTCTGAGAACATTTTCATCTTCTCGAGCTTTCAAGCTTAACCATAGTCCATAACCCATTGTTAAAGGCAGATATACTATAATCAGAAGTGAAGCCAAAATTTTTCACTATAGAAATACAATTACATTTTCTGCACCCCCAGCTTACGACTGTTGACCCCCAGTTTTTGTCACGCACAACGTAGACCCCTCTCGAGTCTCCCTCGCAGACCCCTGGGGGTCCACATGGACCACGTTGGGAATTACTGTTTTATACGGTCTGAATGGACTGCATAGCTAATGACTGCATAATAGTGATAGATCTGTCGACAAAGTTTTGTACTCGTACCTTAAACCTCTCTACTTAGTGCCAAACCATGGCCTCTATATTAATCTAGATGTTTATATTTTTTTAAGCCTATTTAGGTAGAGATCAACTACGATAATATGGCGCGCCCCTCCAAAATTCAAAACTTTTGAAGTGCGTTGTCAAGATGTTTGAAGTGCGTTGTCTTGCGCGGTAGGCTAGTTATGATTAGTTGACCAACAAATCTTGGTAATGAGTGACATTAACTGAAATATTACGTGTACTGTGATTGGTTGAATACTTACTACATACAAACTCTTTCATAAGGACGTGACTACACACATTGAAACAGTCATATGGAGGGGCGCGCCAAGTAATCGTAGTCAATCTCTACGCCAGCGTCGAACATATTATATTGTCTTGTTTAGGAGTTGCTTATACTGCATATTCCTCCTTGACTTGTTTTTGTATCTCTTGGTCTTCAACCCTACAGTAAAGTTTAGGTCAGGGTTGCCATAGACCCTGTTTTTGTGGCTGTAGGCTGTAGCCAGTTATTAATTAGGTTAGCCTCCATCTGACATAGTTCGCGGGCCATTTGTTTTTCTACCTAGGGGCTAGGATACTTTTATATTTTGCTTTCATTATGTAGTGGTGCTAATTTCAACTAATTTAATACACATACTTAGAGTTCTGCTTGTTCCTTTCAGAGTGCGGTACCCCAATATTGATTAGGTATGGAAAATTTCTCGTATGTATTTCCAACGATAAAAATAACTCATTATATCACCCGATAATAAAACGGATCCTGCCTAAACTTTTTTCTTATTTTTTTTTAAATTAAATAAGGGGGCAAACGAGCAAACGGGTCACCTGATGGAAAGCAACTTCCGTCGCCTATGGACACTCGCAGCATCAGAAGAGCTGCAGGTGCGTTGTCGGCCTTTTAAGAGGGAATAGGGTAATAGGGGCGGGTAGGGATGGGAAGGGAAGGGAATAGGGTAGGGGCTTTGGCCTCCGGTAAACTCACTCACTCGGCGAAACACAGCGCAAGCGCTGTTTCACGCCGGTATTCTGTGAGAACGTGGTATTTCTACGGTCGAGCCGGCCCATTCGTGCCGAAGCATGGCTCTCCCACGTATAAATCCATATCTATACTATATCATTAGACTGTTCTAATATAATATTATTAGGTAGGTTGCGCCAGAGGCGTGGTTAAAGTTAAAGTTATGTTTATAGTTAAATATGGCGTCCTTTAGCTTTAACTTTAACCTTAACTTTGACCGGAGAAATTCACAGATGTCTGTTGCGTTTATTTTTTTACTGAAGCTACCTGTGTAACAAGATTGAGGGTATAAAAATTGAATTATCCGTAAAAATCGACAGGAAAAATATAACACTTTACAAACGTAGTAAATTTTCATTTTTCACGAAAAATTTAGATATAGTGAGTATATACGTATGAGCGGTTTAACCTTTTGACATTTTACACTGTAGTTATAGTTAAAGTTATAGTTATAGTTATAGTTAAAGTAAGTTGGTGCAACCCAACCTTATTATTATTGTTTCTAATTAGTGTAAGGATGTAGAGTACAAATGATTACCGTGATAATAAAGATAAAATAATAGGTAGAATTAGGATTACAAATTACTCAAACGAAATGGCATGCAGTTTAGTTGGATACTGTAGGAGTAGGACGTAGGTGAACACGTACAAGTAGATACGATGCCTGTGAGACCCCTGAGCCCGGAGCTGGCGGAGAAGGCGCGGGTGGAGCTGAACGAGGACCCCAAGCGGATAGAGAGTGACCTGCAGCATATCAAGGACTGGCTCGACAAGCAACCCCATATACGAGCGAGGAAAGGTAATAAATTGATCAACGAAGGTTAGAGGTAAGTGCGGCACACGATAGGATATCGGATTTTCAGCCTAGCCTAGAGGTAAGTTAGGCAAACAGTAGAATATCGGATTTTCATCACCATAATCAGGACTACTTAGAATGACAATATTAATGTTGATATAGTAGACCGTACTAGGTAGTATATATAGTAGAGAAGCATATAGTAGAGAATAAAATAAATTTTAAATATATTACGTAGTTCTTTAATTTAACCAGGTGTGAATTAAAAACGTACTTGTAGATTAGATTACATACATATTATTTGTAGATTAGATTGTTTCAGACTACGATTTAAAAATTCTGTTATAAATAATTATTGTGTAACATACTATGTTACATACTGTATGTTTAATGTTTTTTAATTATACAGTAGTTTTTTTCAATGGCATTGACACCGAAATATTAAGATTTAACGAATGACTTTTCAACTTTTTGAACTTTTCAGATGACCAATGGCTCATTGTATTTCTCAGGGGTTGTAAGTTTAGTTTGGAAAGAGTGAAGGCGAAACTAGACCTATATTATTCGCTGAGGACCCTGGCACCTGAATTTGACAACGTAGCACATGACAGTAATAAATTTGAGAACATCTTAAAGCTTGGGTTAGTTTGATTAATTAATTATTTTTGTAGAAAAATACATCATTAAAATGTTTTTTTGCATTCTATTAATTTGAATTTGTTAATTCAATAATTATTATTGTTAGGCCTAATTTATACATTTTGGAACGAACTGAAATCCTTCTCAATTCCAGTGAGATTCCCAAGTATTCTTGATCAACTTTGGTCATTGCTTTTGTAGGGTAACTTTAAAACTACCAAAGCTGGCAACACCGGATTCTCCGAGAGTGTCTATCCTGAGGTTCGGAAAATACGATCCAGATATTTATAAAGTATACGATATTTTCAGTGTTGCGAACATACTGCAGAAGGTAATGTAATCATTTTAAGATTGAATAATAATCGTCAATTTAGTAATTATTATCAAAGCGCACGACCGTGCGCGGCCAAGTTCCAGCATAGGTTTTACATTAACTATTATAGCCGGAATTATCTATGTTCTAAAGTTTGATGATACTTTATCACATCTCATCTAATGTTTCTGTTTATTTCTAAATATGATTAGTTTCTACATTTTTATAGGAAAGTTTTTGCACTCCAGTTTTAATAAGTTTAAGGTTAATTATGCATTTATAGATAGCACTATATGAAGACGATGTAACAGTGATAGCTGGCACGATTAATATTGTGGACTTAGAAGGTGTCACCATGGGACATTTCTTACAAATGACACCAACTTTGATGAAGAAATTGGCAGTTATCACACAAGTACGTACTTATGATAAATAATCCAAGGTAAACCAGAAAAGATTAGACAATACTTAATCAGAATTTAGAGTTTCACTATACATACTAATATGATAAATAGTCTATAATAAACATATAATGAACTTTTACAATTCGGCTAGATTATAATTTTTAGTTGCGAATTAAATGTTTAAAGCTACGAATAATAAAACCTAAGGAAACGTAACTCCCATACTAATACAGTTTTAAATTTGGTTCCATTCGAACTGTCATGTAACGTCAGCCTTTATACCGCTCAAGGTCACCTAAATATTGCAAATGTATGAAAAGTGAACCTAAGGTACACTTTTTAAGTATTTTGGAGCATGTTTTTTGACGGAGTTACTCTTCCTTAGTTTTTATTATTCGTAGGTTTAAAGTTTATTTCAAATTGTTTTAGGAAGCTCTCCCTGTACGACTGAAAAGTTCCTATTTCGTAAACACACCACCCGGTTTCGATACATTTTTTAACACAATGAAGAGTTTATTGAACGAAAAGATGAGAAATAGGGTAAGTATTTTTTTTTATCTAAGTTTCAATAAAAACCGTTAAAGCGTACGCCTTAATGCTCAAAACGAATGTCCACAGCTATACGCACACAAGAACTTTGAAGAGCTATCCAAAGTTATACCCAAAGATATACTCCCGGTAGAATACGGTGGAAGTGGAGGGACAGTAGATGAAATCATTGGTAAGTTTGAATCATAAATACGCGCCATGTGCCGCCATCCTGCTTACGCATTCATTGATAACAGCGCCTCCCTGGCGCCCACCCCCGCTCTACCCCTACGTACGTGAATTCTGAATGGACGAGAGACCGGCCGATGCCATATCGTAATTCCGAGTACGAAGTGACCATTATGCAACGGTTTTGACCATTTTGATTGGGATGAAAATATATTATGGTATTGTAAAAAAATTAACACCCTATTTTTTTGGTTAAATGGACTCTCCTAATGATACCTAAGCCCTAAAAAAATTTGACCGGTAGGTTTAATTGTACCCAGTATAGAAAGCGTACTACCGAACGGTATAGGTATATCAACTTGACGCTAAAAGGTTATTTTTAACCAAGTTTTAAAAGTTATAAAAGAAAAGCTGACATTTTGTAGATAATTAAACTAAAGAGACAATGCAATGATATCACAAGTCACAACATTAACATAATATTAAAATCTTCAGATTACTGGAGGGGGAAAGTGCAACAGTACAGCTCGTGGCTGGACGAGGAGAAAACATTTGGCACGGACGAACAGAAGAGACCCGGACCACCGAAAACCGCCGAGACCTTGTTCGGAGTCGATGGATCCTTCCGACAGCTAGAATTCGATTAAAATAATAATATTATTAAATGTTATGTTTTATTTCACTTTAAGTTTTTACTGATTTCATTTTGGAAGTTCTTTAGTTTATTAACTACTTTTTATTTTAAAAGTTACCGTTCTGACACCAATTTCTTATTTATAATTTTTTACAGTATTTGTAGCTTTGGAAATTTAAAGCTTCTTACAGACGAACGGCACTTGCCAACGAAAGATACACAACTGCAGCCATCGCCACTTGTCGACGGCTGTCGTCGACAGTTGACGACGCTTGCAGACGTTCTGTAAGAAGCCTAGTTACTTGTTTTTAAAGGTTCTTAAAAACCTGCTATAGAGTACAATGTGATGTATTTTGTTGGCTACATTGGCTACAACACCAAATCAGTAGAAGGTTATCGGACAGCACAAATGTTTTTATCAGATATAACAGCTATACAGCCTGATAAGATGATCCAGGATAGCTGGAGAGCCTGGAGAGGCAGTTCGATTACATTTCTTGCCATTAGAATTTATTAAAGAAATAAAAGAGTTAATAATTTTTACATTAATCTTTAATAATAATTAATGTTTGTGTCATAATGATGCCTTATTATTAATATTATTATTATTTTCTCTTTTATACTTTTAACGAAAAAATCTTATATTTATTTTTGATATGTTTATTGACTGAATTTTAGCGTGCACCCTTGTTTGTTCATCTAAGTCTGATGCACTTCACGTGCATCAGACTGAGATGACTGAGCATTTTTGAGTAACTTTTTTACGCTGATCAAAATATTAGGCTTCTGTTCTGTAAAAACGTTCGATACACATATATCAATAATTAGTGTTATTGAAGTGTACTTAAACATTGACCGATACACAATCAGTGATAATTTTGAGCGCGTCGCGTCAATTGGTCCCCGAGTGTAGTGCGCTTCTGACAATTGGCGCTAATAGACCGTCGGGACACGTTACATAATTCGCCACGACGATGCCTGTGAGACCCCTGAGCCCGGAGCTGGCGGAGAAGGCGCGGGTGGAGCTGAACGAGGACCCCAAGCGGATAGAGAGCGACCTGCAGCACATCAGGGACTGGCTTGACAAGCAGCCCCATATACGAGCGAGGAGAGGTAAGCCTTATCAAAATCGATGATTTTTCGTGAATCGTATCTATCATGTATCTATCGTGTAAAAAGATATAAAATATATTACTTGTAAATGTCATGTAAGTACCTTTTACTCTCTACAAAATATAGTTTATTAACTTTAAAATTTGCGCCTCGAATGAATGCAATGAAAACTTCTTTACATTGTGATAAAGCACTGTTAATCTTTACTCTTTACGTGGATCCTAATTTTCAGATGACCAGTGGCTCGTTGCGTTCCTCAGAGGATGCAAGTACAGCCTGGAGAGAACGAAAGAGAAGTTGGATCTCTACTACTCCTTACGCACTCTGGCTCCCGAACTTTATACTATTAAGCAAACTGATCCAATTTTCAAGGAAATATTGGATTTGAAGTGAGTCTGTTTCTCTTCTTAACGAGGTGTATATTTTTCGAACCTTAAATCTATGCTATTATAAATTATTGACCAAAAGACAACCAATGCTTCGGTCAACTTCAGATATTAAGAAAACAATATTTTTAGATGTCAGATAATATTGCCGAAGTTGGCGTCACCAGACGCTCCTCGCATCTCCATAATCAGACCCGGCGCATACGACCCTAACAAAGTGAACATCTTGGATGTGTTTGCCGTTTCGAATGCATTGCAGAAGGTACGGATTAATGGTTACCGTTTGGTTACCGTATATAACTAGTTTCACAAATAATTTTGACTAACATTCCCTACGTTTTAATTAAAACTCCAACTCAATCCAACTCAATTATTAACATTTTTACCACAGTCTCGACGCAGAATCCGTAGTTTTTCAGCATATTGTCGCAACTGCTTTAAAAATGATCTTTGTTTAGATTTTGTTAATTGACGATGACGCGACGGTGGTGTCCGGAGTCCGCACCATCCTCGACCTGGAGGGAGTCACCATGGGCCACTTCCTACAGATGACCCCGGCGGTTATGAAGAAGATGGTAGTCATGGGACAGGTGGGTTGAGTTCAATTCCCGGTTAAGGAAATCCATTTGTCAAAAATCTAAAAATACAGTTTCAGTTCTTATCATTTGACATTACACTGTTACCTAAATCAATTAATTGATTTTAGCATTTTTCGCTATCTTGTCCCATATCTTGCATATCTTGAATACCTAACTGCCGGTCGATACTTTTAGCCAAATAAAGTGGTAAATGATTTTCGACATGAATGATTCGAAACATAGTAGTCGGGATAATCCATTTATCAGTAGAAATGTACAAACTTCATATGAGAAGCAGTCATAACGACGGAAACTTTCGATTTTCCAGGATGCTACTCCTCTGCGTCTAAAAGGAACACACTACCTGAACACGCCACCAGGGTTTGAAACAGTTTACAACGCCATCAAAGTTCTTTTAAACGAAAAGAATAGAAGTAGGGTAAATATTAAAATAATATTCTTGATATAATATATTGTATAATCTTCTTGCCGATAAATATTTACCCAAAACATTTGAAATTTCAGTTGTACGTGCACAATAAAAATTACGAGGAGTTGTACCAGTATATACCTAAAGAGATACTACCGGTGGAATATGGCGGTAATGCAGGGACACTCGACGAAATTTGCGGTAAGATGCAGTTGCGTTAACTCTATTTTCCTTTTCCTTATGTGCTTAAGTCTAAATACTGTTTATAACCATAAGCGGGCGCCAGATTCACTGGATTCTGGACCTGCTGATCCTAACACTACAGGTACCACTAGTCCATACAGTGACAAAGTTAACAATGGATATACGATGTTGGACTGGTTATATGTAAATCATTCGCAATCACTATAAATCAATGTTTACCACCTCGATCAGTCTGGGCTTACAGCATCCTTTATTTATACTCTATAGTCTATAGAGTAGAGGTATAGTTGATTGCTGAATTTCTGGATTCTGACAATAAGCCAGAAACCAGTGATGCATGAGCACAGTGACAATAGATAAGGTATTAATTAAGTGTCAGACTGATGTTTTTCTTCCAAACTTTCTCAGATTACTGGAAAGCTAAAGTGGAACAGTACAGCTCGTGGCTTGAAGAGGACTTGAAGTACGGGACTGACGAGCAGAAGCGTCCGGGACAGCCGAAGACCGCGGAAACTCTGTTCGGCGTCGACGGATCATTCAGACAACTACAATTTGATTAAAATTTTATAAGTTGAAAACTTTGCTTTATTACATTAGTTGCCGATTAGACCGGACTAATGAGCGGACCCGAGACGGTCTTGATATTCTTATATCTTTAAACGAGCAATTCGTTTTCAGTTTTTGTCACTCCTAGATTATGCCGATATCAGCTTCATTAACTTAACTGAGGACAAGCTGGGCAAACTTGAGCTCCTTCAAAATCTGTCTCTAAGATTCATCTTTGGATTACACAAATTCGATCATGTTTCAGAGTTTCGCAATAAGCTGAAGTGGCTGCCGATACGTGACCGTCGCAATGCTCGTGTACTATCACTCCTTTACACCATCCTTTTTGATCCCAACAGTCCTGAATACCTTAAAAATACCTTTACATTTCGTTGTCATGACAGGCAAGAGCTGAGGTCATCGTCCAATCTCTTACTAGATATACCTACTCACCGCACAAAGTTTTTCCACTCGTCCTTCTCTGTCCAGTCCATACTCCTCTGGAACTCCCTACCTACACGAATCAGGCAAGCCAAAACTTTAAATATTTTTAAGTCTTCTTTAAAAGAATATTATCTAAGTTTGAGGTGTCAAATTTAAATTCTAAAACGTATCTTACAGCAATAATATTGATATGTGTTTTGTATTATTATTTAGTATTATATTATATATTATAATTTAGTATAGTATGTATCTATGTATTTATAAATATAATAATTATGTTATTGTTTATGTATATTTATTTTATTTTATACGAACTTTTTATACTTTTAAGCACTGTACCCATATCCAGCAATTTTATCCTCTTGCTCGAAGGTTGCCTGAAAGAAATTGCTGCTTAGTAATAAGGCCGCCTTTGTGTACCTTCTTTATATAATAATATTATTTTAAACTTTGTCATCATAATGATTGTGCACAATAAAGTATATTTTCATTTCATTTCATCAAGGAAATTGTTTCCTAGGCAGTTGACAGACCAACGTCATTTGTTAATAATAATTGTGATCTGTCGGCTGGGTTTGACGTAACGCGACCAAACTACGTAGGTCCCTCATCTGCCGTAGGATTAAACTTCTCTGATAGTACATCTACAACACTGAAATTCACTTCTTAAGCTGGGAACAAATTGTCGGATGAACGTCCGCGGACGTTTTTGGATGCGGCTTGTTTCTATCTGATCAATACAAAATACACTAAACTGTGCACATTGTCTGACATAAATCGCGGACGCAACGTTGAGCGTTCAGACGTCCGAACAGAATCTGGCTGGCCAGATGTTTTTGCATCCGCGGACGTCTGCCATTGACATATAGGTTAGGTCTTTGACGTCCGCGGATGAACCGTGCACATTGTTAAGCCGCATCCGCCAGCCGCGACTTATGGATGCGTCCGATAATTTGTTTCTAGCTTGTCTCTGTCATAGTCCTAGTCGTAGTCGTAAACCTTCAAGAAAAGAGCGTATTTCCTCTTAAAAGGCCGGCAACGCACCGGCAGCTCTTCTGATGTTGCGAGTGTCCATGGGCGACGGTAGTTGCTTACCATCAGGTGACCCGTTTGCTCGTTTGCCCCCTTATTTAATAAAAAAAAAGAAAAAATAAAAAAAAAGTCATTGACACGGTCTCGTCACAGTAATCTCGATGTCACAGTCACGAGCATTTTCATATAAACCATAAAGTCAGATAATATCATAGAGAAATATAATACACGTGAATAATATATTATGTACTTAGCGGAATAGAGCAACAATCACGAGCTGTCAAACGAAACCGAAAATGATTTACGTCTGCGTGTAAAATTTTTATTACGTATACACTTACACAAGCATCTTTCTGAGATTAAATTGTCAACGTGCCGATAAGTGCCGACTGGACATCAAAGACATGAAAAAATTGGTTCTTCTGTCATTTACCACTCTGTCTCTTTTTACCACGCAGTATTACTGATAGTGACATCTCGCTTGCTCAGGCCTTTGTTTCTCTATTCCGCTAGGTATAATTAATAACTTTATGATAATATTATAAACACATTGCAAACGCCTTTATTTATTCAAACTGCAAAGTTACCCCTAGGCCTTAGCGAATGTTGCTACAATATTATGACGAATGTTTGACTAATAAATATTATTTTTATGACTATAATAATTATTATACCTTTAACATTTAAACTACAAATAACTAATAAGCTTCTGACGGAAATCTTCACAGCTCCGAATTTTCTAATTATACAGTATTTCCCAAAATGTGGGTCGCGGGTAGATTTTGGGTGGGCCCTAAAACTATAGGACGATTACGTTTCTTAATTGAAATGGGTGTGGTGACGAGCTTTACAAAAGGTCCAAGTCCAGCAGTGAATATCAGTAGGCTGACGATGATAATATTGTAGTGGTGAACTACGATAAGAATTAACGGGTAAATGCTGCGGCAGCAACAGTGGGCAGCAACATACCGCTGTTTTTTTGTCTTCATGACACAAGGCGGGCCGCGAACTTTGAACTTTCTTGTAGATGGGCCGCGGTCCCGATAAGTTTGGGAAACACTGTTCTAATATATAAAATCGTGTACAGTGTTTGTGCACGAACTCCTCCAAAACGACTCAACCGATTTTAATGAAATTTTGTATGTACATTGTACATTCGTCAGGCTTTAGAATAGGTTTTTATCTACTTATTGATACTAGAAATAATTTATATGGCAAGAGTGCAAGACATTGTTTGCCGGGTTACATAGTAAAACGTAGTAGATGTAAGTACTATTAAGTAGTCACTACTTTTACTTAAGTATATTAAAATAAAACGCGACTTTCGTAAGATGATAAAGCAAAAAAATTTGAAGTTCCGTAACAGTACGTACTTCATTTTTGGATAACGATTTAAAGTAATAATGTTTTTATATTGCGGATTGATGTCATGACGTTGAGACGGTGAAAAAACCTGAAGATGGCTTTGTATTAGCTTTGAGTTTTAACAACATACTCGTAGTTTTATATTAAGTCACATGCATTGTACACGTGTTAAATATACGTAAAATATTTCCCAATCGAACAAGTTATCAATATCAAATATTGAATGATACTCAACTAGAACGCGGTTAGTGTGAGCAACCAGGGAGCTAGTGCCTATAACCTAAAATATTATGTTCATGGAAATGACGCCGTTTGGTCCAGAGATAAGATACTTGACTCGGGAGGACGTGGGTTCGTTTCCCACTGGTACAACAAAAATGTTGTTTTCAAGTTTGGTTAGGAGTTAGGACAATTGGTTGATGTTCCCTTTCGCAAGTCACGTTAGTTATCGCTTATGAGAGTACATGATGAGATGAGATAGATTCATAGATACAGTTCAAAATCAAAAATCAAAATCAAAATATTATATTTCCAAATAGGTTAACAAAGTTAACACTTTTAGAACGTCGTGGCCTACCTTCTTCTTGTGTACTGCAAACTTGTGTTTAATTACATCATTCCCAAGTCCTGGCTAGA
The DNA here is from genome assembly GCA_905333045.1 of Lysandra bellargus. Lineage (NCBI taxonomy): Eukaryota > Metazoa > Arthropoda > Insecta > Lepidoptera > Lycaenidae > Lysandra > Lysandra bellargus. Next base: position 9,220,471 of record HG995349.1, read on the forward strand.
AGCTGGTTTTAATTTTAAAGTATACAAGGATCTGGGCGATTCTTGAGTTACAGCCTGGAGACAGACACAGACAGACGGACAGACGGAAAGACAACGAAGTCTTAGTAATAGGGTCCCGTTTTTACCCTTTGGGTACGTAAGTACGTAAGTTCATAGCATAGTCGTAGTCTTCGCATTTCTTTGCAAATATTTAATTAATAAGAGTATTTCATTAATTATATCTAATAATAATAATAAGTTACTACTTATTTAGTTACTTAATTTAGTTACTTAACTATCAATCTAAACTAATAAATAATGGACCCATTTATGCATACCGGACTCAACCCACACGATGACAGTTCTGAGAAAAAGCCGTTTTTATTAAAATTGTGTATTCTTTAAAACTGATTGTTATTTTAAGTAAAGTTAATTTACAATAGTATATTTGGTAATTTATTATATGCGTACAAACATAAATATGTTAAATATTACTACTATTTCCAACAAAAATTAAACAAAAACAGGAGGGTTCCTTTTAGCAAAACTATAGTAGTGTGGGATACATAATATAATCCAAAGCGAACCATCTCTTTAGATTTATTACACAAGTCAACAGGATTTTCGTGCATGTCTAACATCTAATTAGTTATAGAAACAACGATTTTAACTTATAAAATTTGCTTTTCAATAAACTGAGGCCTCATAAACTTTCAAATTTTGAAAAAAACCAGCATTTTTTTCTTTCGGTTATGTAGTAATAGAATTAAATATATATTCATTATTTTTTAGTTTATACTGTTGCTTATATTCCCAAAAAAATTCATAATTTAGACTTAAAACTCAATATTTTTTTGTATCTAGGTGAGCATATCGTAAGTATATCTTGTTGTATGCTTCGGCAGTAAGTACCTACCTGATTTATATCACATTATTGTGGTGCTCCTACTTTTTTCTGGTTTTTACAAGGATGTTTAAAACTAGATGATGCCTGCAACTCCGTTTCGCCAAAACTCGTTTATCGTGCGGGAACCGTACATTTTTCCGGGATGAATTGTCCTTTCCCGGTACTCAAAGTATCTGCATACCAAATTTCAGCAAAATCGGTTCAGTGGTTTGGGCGTGAAGAGATACCAAACATTCAGACAGATAGACAGACAGACGGACAGACAGACAGACAGACACACTTTCGCATTAGTAGTGATGGTTTCAAGCAACGTTGCAAAAATCTTAATGTAAAAAAAAAACAAAAAAGATAACAGTAATGGAGTATCTTACATTGCCATTTTACAAAATAATGAGCCATTATATTATGTATCGGACCTTCACTGTCCATTAAATGCAAACAATGTGTAATGTAAGTATAGTAGAAGATTCGTCCTTGAAGTTTTGATGTCTCCGATTTAGTCCAGATTCGGGGAGGGGGTAACCGAGGTATTGCCTTTGAGGTTGGAAGAAATCCCGTTCCTCTAGGCCTATTGGGAGCGGAGTTATGGCTACTTTTGTAAGACATTTGACAGTTGCCGAGCTGTCAATGTCAAAGTTTTAATGCTTGTAACTCGGCAACTATTTGTCCTGGATATGGGGTTCTTCGGCTCGTTCTTCCTGGATTTTTCTCCTCTCTTCGATCCTGGCCTCAGAATTGAGAAAAAGTTTGATGTCTCCGATTTAGTTCAAATTCGGGGAGAAGGTAGCCAAGGTGTTGCCTTTAATGTTAGAAGAAACCCCGTTCCTGTAGGCCTATTGGGAGCGGAGTTATGGCCGCTTTTGTTCGACGTTTGACAGTTGCCGAGCTGTCAATGTCAAACTTTGAGTGCTTATAACTCGGCAACTGTTTGTCCTGGATATGGGGTTCTTCGGCTTGTTCTTCCTGGATTTTTCCCCTCTATACGATCGTGTAGTAACTTTCGTGTGTGCGCAATACACACGACCAGTTGCAAGAGTAATTTTATAGTGCCCAAGTGTGTGCGCAATACACAAAACCACTCTGGTTTCAATAAAACCAGACCAGTTACGCAGGAGTAATTTTGTGTCGTGTCGGGCCTGGGTCACAATGACCCGTCACCTTTATAACAACAAAAAACCAGCCACGTGACTGACGTGAGTCTTTGTAAAATATTGAGAAGTAAGCCTTTTTAAATATGGAAACGAGAACCAAGCCGCATGATTATACTTGCCTAATTTAAAAAATAAATTCAAGGGACTCTGCAGCTTGGATCTTTAAAAAAAAACAATACTCATTAATTTGTTAGTTGGTAACTTTGTTGTGAAAATGTTTTGTTCTGCCAAAATTGTTAGATTTGCATGATCTTCATAGGGTCGATAAAAGGTCCATTTTGGAATACTTCTGCATTATTAACTCAATTTTGGCAATGGTGTGGATTGGACTCATTTTGCATAAATAGGGTCAATTGATTTAGATTGATAGTTAAGTAACTAAAACTTACTAATTTAGTTACTTAACTATCAATCTATTTCAAGTTTACATATAACTTGAAACATAAATTATTGATTAGGAGGACATAAACAAACTTACAAAAAGAAATGAAATCCCACCAAAAACATTTTAAAGTAAAAATATTGCCAAGATGAAAACATAATATAGTTCGTGGTGTCAAAAAGTAGTGAGATCTCATGTAGAGCCAAGTTTCTAACCTTACATACACAACCCTAAATCTAAAACCTTAATTATACACTAAAGCGTTGCAAAATACTTGATAATAATAATAATTATAATGTGTCAGCCGTACGAAAAGAATCTAAAAACTCTACACATTAGTCAAAATCGGTGTCTTGGCCATTTTGTTATTCCTCATTGGCTACTTACTTACTTTTCTGTTGTATTTAATAACTTTTATTTTAAAATGGCCAAGCCACCGATTTTGACTAATGTATATGAGTTTTTGGATTCTTTTCGTACGGCTGACACATTATATTATTATCAAGTATTTTGCCACGCTTTAGTGTAAAATTAAGGTTTTTAGATTTAGGGTTGAGTATGTAAGGTTAGAAACTTGGCTCTACATGATATCTCACTACTTTTTGAAACCACTAACTATATGTTCTCATCTTGGCAACATTTTTACATGAAAATGTCTTTGGTGGGATAAAGCTTGTTACCTACAATAACGTCGTTTAATTTATTTTTATTATTGTCTTCCTTAGGGTGCGTTCAGACGTGCGCGGATACCGAGCTTTCACAAAGGCCACACCAGACGTCGCGCAGAAAATGTGCACGTCTGAAAGCGGCGGAATAAAAATTTTTAGGGCTTCAGACTTCAACTTTTCTTTTCACATGAGCTCCATAAATTTTCTCTGAAACTATTTATTAAATTAAAGTTAAAAGATCTTAAATGTGTCTGAGTACGGGAATTAATAAATAAAACGTTGATTTGTAGCTGCTTATTGCCATATCGCGTTGTCGTGTTATCGCAATAATTATTGTTGGGTGTATTGTTGAGTCCGGGATAAATTAGCGCTATTAATCACCTTGGCGCTATCTGATTACGATGTAGGACATCTGTTATTATTTTTTCAGTCAGTAATCATGATTCTTGAAGCAATAATAAAAACATTAGTTATTTTATAAGTGCTTTTTTTCCATGCTTTTAGCGAAAGTATTAGTAAGAATTTAGGAGGCAATTTTTATAGAAGCTAAAACCGTATTTTCAGTTTTTGGGGTTTCGTTACCAAAGGGTAAAAACGGAACCCTATTACAAAGACTTCGTTGTCTGTCAGTCTGTCCATCTGTCTGTCTGTCTCCAGGCCGTATCGATGTGTAGCTAGACTTCTGAAATTTTCACAAATTTTGTGTTTCTGTTGCCTCTATAACAAGGGTTTTCAAACTTATTTGGTCTACTACCCACTTTGAGAAAAAATATGTTTTAGCGCCCCCTATTGTTTCAATATAAAATGCAACCAGATGAAATGATTATTATTTTTAACAAAAAAATTAAAACCGACTTCCAAGGTAAAAACAATAGTTATATGAACTAATCATACAACTATTGTTTTTACGTTGGAAGTCGGTTTTAATTTTTTTGTTAAAAATAATAATTTCACTCTTTTTAGTTATCTACAAAATCAGGCTTTATGCGTAAATAACCAATATACGAATGTTAACTATTCACATTATGTTACTGTAAGCGAAATTGTGGTAAATGCTTGCAGTTATCTAAGCGATGCTGCAATTTCCAAACTTAGGTTCAGGAGTTCTGTTCAGTGCCTTTGGACCAAGAGACACTTTCGTATGAAAGTTCTCTTATTCGTAACATATGTTTAACTTACTATAAAAAACATTTTAACCTCCATGAGTGTTTTGATAAATTTCAAGGATTTCCCTTGATTGCTCATAGATCCCATCATCAGCTCACCACTTTCATAATTGTTTTACAAAAATTAAGATTATATCCTATATAACAACATGATAATTTTGAAAATCGGTCCACAAACAGCGAAATCATCATCAAAAATATCTCCTTCGATGCAAAATATCAAGAAAAGTAGCAATAATTGGGTCATAGTGTGATGACCAATGGTATGATTATGGTTGTGATGATGATGATCAATCAAATTTATGTGTTGGCTTATGCTTTCAGTTGTTTAAACAACGCCGAAATCCCCGAACCTGTACCTATAAGCATTCAAAAGTTCTGTTCGGTACCTTCGGATCCAGGGTATAACCTGGTGCGAAATCTTACTTTTTGGTAGCATTTACTTCGAAGGCTTCAGAAAAAATTGAAATTACTATATGTTTCAATACAAATTTCAAGGTGTCCCCTCGATTCCTCAAGGATCCCATCATCAGATCACCACTTTTGTGAACGTGGTACCAAATTCGAGTTAAACCCTATACAACACAAAAAGAATTTTGAAAATCGGACCACAAGCGGCTGAGTAATCGTTGAACATACAAAAAAAAAAAAGATACATACAGCCGAACGTATTACCTCCTCCTTTTTGGAAGTCGGTCAAAAATACAAATCACCTCCCAAGCCTCTATACAATGCCCCCATTTTTCCCGGGTCCCACACCGCCCCTCTTTAGACCTTCAGCGCCCACAAGGGGGCGTTATCGCCCACTTTGGGAAAGGCTGCTCTATAAGAATAAAATATTATAATAAAAGTAAAATAAATATTTTTTACCATTATTGCTTTTTTGCTTAATATCAATAATGGCAACAGGTAGGTACCTAAAATTTTTACAAAATCTTCTATGTATAAGTATTTTAATAACTTATAATAAAATTAAAATAAAATAAATGTTTGAGAGGGACTCCCATACGAAAAATTTTGCTGTAAGTATTGATTTTACAAAAATAATACCGTCTCAATGTAAGAAATAAATCCTAGAAATTATCGAGATAATTATAATATTATTATGATTTATAGCAAACTCGATTTAGTCTAGATTTGTCCCTCGTTCGGGATAAACAGTTATCCCTCCCCGGTCTAGACTCTAGAGTCTAGACGGTAAGCTGATATAACTAGCAAAAAATATGGTTGCTGTCGAAGATAAAAAATTGCTTATCATTATAGTAGGTATAAGAAGTTCTAGCCAGGCGTTTAGAAGATAACGTGCTTATACCCCAGTCAAGTTAGATATTTAAAACCTTAAATGTCTAGCTAGCTAAATTTCTAGCTTGGTGGGAAATTCCCTCCAAGCTAGACATGTACATACACCTAACACTATATGGTCCTATTATTATTAATATAAATAAATAAAATATTATTATATAATATTTTATTTATTAATTTAAATATTAATAGGTAAATATATGTTTAATAAGGGTAACATTACAATTCATATTAATAATAATTTGTATGTTTCCGTACCCAAAGGGTTAAAACGGGACTCTATTACTAGTTAGTAATAGTGTCCCGTTTTAACGTAGTAGTTACTAACACAGCCATTAAATAATAAGAAGAAGATGACTTTGTTGTCTGTCCGTTTGCCCGGTCCGTACGTCCGTCCGTCTGTCTCCAGGCTGTATCTCAAGAAATGATGGCAACATGGCACCTAATTAAAAGTATCTAGATTCTAGTTAACTTGCGATACTTTTCTGCCGACCTTACCGACATGAAGTTGGTGACAAGAATTATCTCGGATGACGCTATCGTTGTAACTTGTATCACACCAAAAATCCCATTTTTTACAGGTATGCTGTTAAAAATGGGGCCAAGTTCCTATTGGCTAATTGTTCGCCTTAAAAAAGAATTGAAATCCAATCCAATGCCAAGTTTAGATGCACTTCAAAATCGATCATAATCATCTTCTTCAACAGCCTGATCCTTAATACTTCTAATTTGAATTTGGCAGGTTAATTTAATCACATAAATACCTAATATTTAAATTTAATTACGTAATTAATCAAATTTATTGCTACGTATTGCATGAAAACCTGCCAAGTTCAAATCTAGAAGTATTAAGGATCAGGCTGTTGAAGAAGATGATTATGATCGATTTTGAAGTGCATCTAAACTTGGCATTGGATTGGATTTCAATTCTTTTTTAAGGCGAACAATTAGCCAATAGGAACTTGGCTCCATTTTTAACAGGTATGTTTTTGGTGGGATTTCAATACTTTTTTTCGAGAAATCGTACCTATTTTTTTGTGCCACGCCCGCATCCATTGTTAATCTAAGAAGTCATTTTGCATTTCAGAGCCACTTTGCTAGCGCCATCTGTCGAAAGTAATTTATAAATAATACTTTCCATAGATGGCGCTAGTAGTGTTTGCTATCAATAGAAGCCAAATATTTTTAAGTAAACAGTAAGTAGTACAGTGTGCATTACACGTGACAATATTATTTTTTACCCCCCCCCCCCCCTATCCTCCTCCCACCCTCCTCATCGTATTCTCAGTGTATCACTTGTACATAAGAATTTTTATCTCAAATTCGTAGATGAGCCGACTCACGCTTAACCGATTTCTTAAATTTCTTAATTTTTTGTTAATCTACATATAACACACAACCTGTGTGCCAAATTTCATAACGCTAGGACAACTGGAAGTGGCCTAGAGGTTTTGATCACCGGTCAGTGAGTCAGTGCCAAAATCAGCTATTTTTGCAGGGGCCTATTTCAGGATCTACTGAAGCTATATCTATGAAATTGGGTATACTGCTTAAGTCCTACTATATAAGTACATAGATATAATTTTATTTTTGCACTCGCAATAGGCACTGAGATACAAGGGGGTCAAAAGTGCGTCGAAACGGTTCGTGTAAATAGTGCACGACATGCGCGCGGCCTGCTGGAACTTAGCCGCGCACTCCGTGCGCTTTGATCCGCGCGGCGCGCGTATGATCATAGGCAGCATAATCCAGTGTCAGTTACGCGCTACGTAGTACGTACTGGTACTCGGCACAGAACAAAAATACGCAGTAGGTGAATGGCCGTCAGCGCGGCAGTACACCACACCTCGGCGACTCGTTTATAAACAAAGAAAACCGTTTATTTACGGTTGTATGTTTCACAAGTACATTATTGTCAACAATTGATAATACAGTGTATTTATCTGTGATTACGGTCAAGAATTTATTGTTTATAGGCTGTATAACCCGTGATGTCAACCGCTTGTTGCTAAAAAGGAAAACTAAAAGGTATGTTAAGTTGTTGAGATGATCATTGCAATGTTTAATTAAAAACAATAAGATTTTAATGTGTAATATACCTAGAGTTTTGTAAATGTTGTAAAGGTTCCGTACCATACAATGAAAACCATTTAATAGCCTTATAATATGACCACTTGTCAGTCCACGTCCATTTGTCAAGCGCCAAGGCCCTTTATTTCGGGAACGCGTGGAGATATCGAGTAGAACTTAAAACTGTTTAAGGGCGTTCCTTACGGAGAAACCGTAATTTGCCGTATTTCAAGCCCTATAAACTCATAATTTGAAAGCTACAAAGTTATAATAAAAACACAGCAATAATCTTCAGTATATCGACATTCCTTTCCCCGTTTTAAATTATCTATTTTTGTTTATTATAGTCAGGATATCAGCTTCCAAAGTAACACCAGTTTATTAAAATTCAAGCATACATTCAGCATCTCCTTAGGATTTACAAATTACTTTTATTTGAAACACACGCCAATAGATCGACAATATCATAAACTACACATTCCCCGTTTAATATTTTTTTAGGTCAATTTTGAACTAAGATAAGTAAAAAAATAGGGTTTTGGCAACTCGGCAACGCACAAATGTATGGCCAAGGTCATTTGCTCGGGGGACGGCCTTAATGTATATTGTAGTGCATACTGTGTTCTCGGATTTTTGTCTAAAAAGGTTCTAAGTTAACGTTAAAAAAATGTATCGTTAACTTAGAACGTTTTATTGCAGAGCTTAGAACGTTGTTGTGGAAGAAATAAGCTTTCGAGATTTCAGTGAGAATTAAAACTTTTAGTAATCTCGGTCATTTCTATGTAACTACATATTATTATGGAACTCTTCGTGTACAGTTTTAACTCACACATAATATAATATTATCTTTATCGGCAGTTATTAACTGCTTGAAGTAAATTTTTACTAAATATTTAATATTTATACAATTTCAAAAACTGGCACTTAAAAACTGCATAGATTATTTATATTTTTGCAGTTTTGCGTTTTTTAAGATATTTTATCAATGAGATATACATATCTTCATAGCCTTATCTAGGTTTGAGAAGAACTAGAAACACGGTTAATGTATTTTGCCTCGATACATTTAATATTCGAAATGACCTCTTAAAAATACGAAATTTGAAGATTATTTTTAAACGAAAATAGATGTATTGTAGGAAATTAGTCTAATTAATAGACAACTTTGCAACTCAAAATCGTATAGAAGCATTTTGCTTAAATGTTCCTAGTTATTTTTTAAATAATTATAATATACGTTTGGTCGCATGTTTTCTGAGCGAGCCGATAGCTTCTGGCCGCAGCGTATTCACGACTTTATAATCATATAAATTAAGTAAGTATAAAATATTATATTATATTTATTGCGGTATAATTTATTTTCGATATTATATCGACTTAAAACACTTGGTAATCATGAAAACATTCTATAATTATTAACCCTTAATTGGTCGCGTGGGGTGTCACACACCCCAAAGCAGATTTGCATACGCATAACATTTTGGAATTTGAATTTTCTGCGCTGGTTTTTTAAGTATCTTCGTAAATAAGCGTAACGTGCGGCGCTCGGTGGTAGACGGTTGAGGTTGGAGAGCGCGTTTGGGGTGCTCGACAGTCGACACCCCAGGTGACTGAAGGCGTAGTCCAAATTGCCGGTAGTTAATCTTATTATTTATTTTTTAATCATTATATTTTGACACTTAAATGAATTTTAAAAACTGTAAATGTTATTTTATAACATTCAAGGTTATACTGGCCAATGGTGATATTTTTTCGTCTTTTCAATATCACAGGTATCAATTCATAATTATTAATTATGTCATTTACAAATCTAAAATTGACTCGAATATACTCCGAAGAGTATTTTTGAAGCGATTGGCAGTAAATTTAGTTAAACCTCATCAAATTTCAAGAGCAGGCATACCCACATTACCACGACTGGTGCAAAAAACGACTAAAATGGCGTAATCAAATTGAGGAGCAAGAATCTTTTTCTGAAGCTGGAAGATCACAGTTATACAAAAGGTGTCATATTTGTCCAAGAACGAAGGATAGAAAAACAAAGACTGGTTGTTATAAATGCTATAAGCATGTGTGCAATGATCATAGGATTGAAGTCTCCCAAAATTGTTATGAAGAAAACTAGTACTTAAAAAAGTTATTTTTAAGTATAAAAATTTTATTTCATTGTTTTGAAAATAAGTATAAAAGTTGATTAGGAAGTAATTCATATGTTCCTATCAATAAAAGTTTGATTTTGCACGTATTTTGTATTTTATTTCAATTTATTGATTGGGGTGCTAATCACCCCACGCGACCACTTTTGCAACTTTTTAGGCGCGCCTAATTAAGGGTTAATCACATCTAACATCTTTGAACAAAATTTGATATTCCTCCTATAACAGGTTTCATTCGTTTTTACACAAATCATGTCTAATATATTCAACATACATGCAGTTCTTTGAAATATCAATACAATACTTGTATTTTTTATAGAACTTATGTTTTTTAGATTTAGATATATAAAACTGCATTGCATATTCATTAGTGCAACTTTATATCTTGTCTTTTTTTCAATATTATAATAATTTAAATGTTTTCGTATTATTGCTCTGAGTCTGCCAATTCCACCATCAGCTATGGTGTATGTCTGTGTAAAGATGAAAATTGCAATTATTGTTGTTGCACTTTGTGAATTGTTTTGTGAGAATTCACCGTTCGTTAAATTTATCCATACTAATATTATAAATGCGAAAGTGTGTCTGTGTGTCGGTCTGTCTGTCTGTCTGTCTGTCACCTCTTCACGCTCAAACCGCTGAACCGATTTTGCTGAAATTTGGCATGGAGATACTTCGAGTCCCGAGAAAGGACATAGGATATTTTTTATCCGGGAAAAATGTACGGTTCCCGCGCGATAAACGAATTTTGGCGCAACGAAGTTGCGTGCGTCATCTAGTACACTAAATAATTATAATGTCAAAATTTTCGCTTCCGCTTGTGAACGCTTACACACATATTATATTATATCAGCTAAGTGAGCTAACACGATACACTTCATTTTCCTGCTCGGCTCGGTCCCTGTAGACATCATCGTATTCCACACACGATAGCTGCAATGTATACTTATTACTTTAACACAGTGCAGTGTATAAAGGCCTTCAGTCGTGACAGGCTGTCATTAAAACACGAGCAAATTACGAGAGCGTGTCAGACTATAATAGAATTCCGTATTCAGTCACATCCATATCGTGATTCGTAACCACCCAATAGGAACCAGCACGGTCGTAGCTGCAAATTTTAGGAGGGGTTACCAGATTTTGTGGAGGGTCATGTCCTCTGTGACCTCGGACCTAATTAATATTTGAACCGTCATTGTCATTCGTCGCCGCATGATCTTCCTGGTAGCTATGATCAATTCATCATCACTTGGTAGAAGTACCTGCCCATATTTTTGTGATGCTTATATTTTTAATAACTGTCGTTTTACTAAGAGAAGTATTAAATTGTGCGCATATTATACCTATAAGTGATGGAAGCACAATGTATGCAACAATGTTGGCACAGTCGATAGATGATAGAACGCAAACAAAATCCCAAGTAGGTACTCTGATTCTAAAGGGCCCCCGAGACGATCAAACGGTTTGACTCAAACACGTAAATTTTGGTTTGACTCAAACCATTTTGATCGTTTACAAAGCTAGTTTGAACGGTTTGTCAAACATTTACTTGTTTGAAGCTCGTTTGATGAAATTTCATATTTTTGTTGTGTTTGACGCGCCGTTTGATCGTGTTCCGATGCGTTTGAACAAACTTTGTACCACTCGCTCTTTGGAATATATTATTTTTAACCGACTAAAAAAGAGGAGGTTATCAATTCGACGCGAATACTGTCTGTAATATTTCCAGAACTGCCCAGTTTTCGTATATCTATGGACGCTTCACACCACGTCAGTCTGGCCCCGTGCTAAGTACTTACCTGAAGGACTTGTGTTACAGGTACCAGACAACAGAAATATATTTAATACTTTTATACTAAACATATATTTAAGATTTTTTTTATTATATCATACACATATTTAATACACATCCAGACCCGGGAACATTGAAAACTTTTTGTTCCGTCGGCGGGATTCGAACCCGCGACCCCCGGCTTGAGCTACCAACGTGCTCACCACTGAGCCACAGAGGTCGTCAATATATTATGTTAGTCTATATCAGCATCTGAACAAATGTGCAAAATTTCAAAAGTGTATGTAAGTATGTTTTATGTTTGTGTTCACATATCTCCGGAACTACAAGTCCGATTTAAATATTTTTTCTTGTACTATATACATAGATATTGTTTAACTTGGGAGACTTCTGCAAGTATCATCAAAATAGGTTTAGTAGTTTTTGAGATAGGCAATTTAATTCTCAATTTCGTACAATTTTTATAAAAGTCGGTTTTATCTTTTAAAAAATAATATTTATTCGTCACAAGACGTGTGCTCCACAGCGTGTATTGAACCAATCTGCGCAGTGCCGTTTGACAAACCGTTCAAACCGACATCAAACGGTTGCATCAAACACGTGGTTTGAATCAAACCGTTTGATCGTCTCGGGGACCCTTAAGGCGCTATATTGAAAGTAGTTTTACCGCAAGGGCAATTTCATACTTAATTTGTATGACTATAAAGTCGTGAATACGCTGCGGCCAGAAGCTATCGGCTCGCTCGGAAAACATGCGAAAAACGTAATTTTCATTATTTAAAAAATAACTAGGAGCATTTAAGCAAAATGCTTCTATACGATTTTAAGTTGCAAAGGTGTCTATCAATTAAACTAATTTCCTACAGTACATCTATTTTCATTTAAAAGTAATCTTCAAATTTCGTATTTTTAAGAGGTCATTTCGATCGAGAAATGTATCGAGGCAAAATACATTAATCGTGTTTCTGGTTCTTCTCAAACCTAGGTAAGGCTATGAAGATATGTATATAAGATTATAACATTTCTGAGGGCCCTATAGTATTACATCAAAAAGGACAGTTTTTTCAATATAGCGCCTTAATACATCGAATGTTTGAATAGATCGAAGAACAAACAAAGTTGTTTTACTCATGCATTAAACTAGTTACTAGTAAAATTAGGATTTAGGGTCTGTTTCACCGCTTCCTGATAAGGTGCCCGATAGGCTTATTTGACAGATTCTCCATACTCTATGTGTCAAGTGGTGGATAGCCTTATCAGGAAGCGGTGAAACAGGCCCTTAAAAATATGTATGTACGAAACTAGTAAACCACTTGCAAGTATCTGAAGTTGGTATATTTTATTTCACATTCTTCCGCCTGCAACTGTGCAAATGTAGGAGTCTACTACGGGACTCCAACAGTACCGCACTTTCCGAGGTCACGGGAATAACCAAACATCTGCAGTTTGCCGAGGACATGTCATTGTCTAAACGTGTCTACCGATTGAATACTCGTAGCTTGATTCGCAGAAGCTACGACTATTCAATCGGTAGCAAGCAGCAAGTAGCCCAGCAACTTAAGAATCTTGCACAGCTGTTATAATATGCCGTATCATGTACCTAATTTATTCCTTATCTGTGCGGGGTCATCGTTCTTGACCCGTATAATATAATTACGTGGTAATTATATATTTATTTATTATTTACACGTTACTACTGTGTTACAATAAAAAATAACCGGGTTGCCTCCGCTTGATAAAGATTTTGAGACCAAGGTTAAAAAATCGGGTCACTCTGACCATCTCACTGACATACTGTCTGTTTATTGTTCCTCATCAATATAAATAATAATCAGCCAAGTGCCAGTCGGATTCGCGCACGAAGTGCTATAGAGAAAAAACAGGCCAAAAATAGTGTTTTTGCATGGGAGCTCTTTAATTTTTTATTTTATTTTATTATTAACTATTAAAGTTCACATTTAATTAAAGACTGGGAAAATTTCAAGTGCATACCTATTCTATTTCCATTATTGATATCGAGCAAAAAAGGCCAAAAAATTACGTTTGTTGTATAGGAGCCCCCCTTAAATATTAATTTTATTTTGGTTTTAGTATTTGTTGTTGTAGCGGCAATAGAAATACGCAAGCTGTGAAAATTTTAGAAGTCTAGCTATAGCGGTTCTTGAGATACAGCCTGGCGACAGACAGGAGTCAGGACAGACAACAAAGTCATAGTATCGAAGTCCTAGTAATAGGGTCCCGTTTTTACCCCTTGGATACGGAACCCTACCGACCAACCCGAATATAATAATATTTCAAGACCAAAAAGTAGCCAAATCGATTCAGCCGTTCTACATAATATAGAACGGCTGAACCGATTTGGTTAATCTCGGTCTTGAAATAATATTATATTCGTGGAAGTCCAGGGAAGGTTTATATTAGCATTAATAATAGAAAGTTTCTCTCGCCAGTCATATTATAAATTATTCCTACTGGCTTGGTTTTTCAATGAAACCGGCCACCGCGCCGCGCGCCGCGCGCCGTCACCGAAACCGATGTGGGTAAAAGTTACTATAACACCTGGAATAAACCTAACAATTTATTTTTTGAGTATAATATTCTGCCCGTATGTTTTTATACTTGCTTACCTTATATTTGTATGTTGTTATTTTTGGTCAGCAAAAAATAGCTTCTCAAATTCATTAGTATGCTTAGCGAAGCAGACAATATACATTATATAAATGGTTAATGGTTATGTATAGTTTACGTAACACTGCAAAGTAAATTTTTGTAAATATTATAATATAAAATGTATATTTAAGCTAAAACAAACGTCGATTTAAATCCGAATATATTATTTTGTAAACGTACAAAAACTTCATAGTCATGGAAATGAATTGGATGGGATTCTGGGGAAAAAATTATCTTATATCTTTAAACGAGCTATTCTTGTATTTAAATAATTGGGATCTCGGAATCGGCTCCAACGATTTTCATGAAATTTAGTATAATATAGGGGGTTTCGGGGGCGATAAATCGATCTAGCTAGGAATCATTTTTAGAAAATGTCATTTTATTCGTGTTTTATCGAATACCGAGCAAAGCTCGGTCAAATAGCTAGTAAAAAAGATAAACATGAGATCTCGATGGACGAGTAGTGCTAGCACCGGACTCAGGAGGTACTAATCAACAAACTTAACACTTGATTATTTCAAACAGCTGTCAATAATCTGATACATAATATAATCTAATCTAATTATTTATTCCTCATATTATTACGGCGATGCAACATTGTATGTAATTAATGTGCAAAGTCCGCCGTAAATACCTCCTAATCTTATATATAAAATTCTCGTGTCACAATGTTAGATAGCGAACTCCTCCGAAACGGCTTTACTGATTTTAACCAAATATATGCATATTCAGTAGGTCTGAGAATCGACTACTGGGTACTTTATATATTGATAAGTGCATTTGTTGAATAAATAATAGTAAATTACTACAACCTGAGACTAATGGCGACCATTAAGTTTGTGCGACGGGATAGCGATCGACGTTGTCATGGTGACGTACTTATACTGACTTCAATAAAATAATATGGCAAATATATTATGGCAAAGCAACGTATGCCGGGACAGTTAGTTTCAGACATATAAACACTTCGCCTGCATCAATCAATTTACTTAACAATGTTGCATATTTCAACAGTCAACACGACACATTAATTAACAATAAAGTCACGTATAATTAGTGATTACTTTATCTCAAACACAATTTATAGATACTTAGCTAATACTAAGTAGGTACTCTATCTACATTGTATGAATTATGATGTTCAAGTTACTCATCAGAAAACTGTGTGCTTGATATCTTTATTATTTTTAAATTAGTAAAAATGTATAATATATATATAATATAAAATATTGCAAACACATGAACAAAGAATACATAAGACTACAAAGCCACAAACTACAAACGCACTAAAAATACAGGGATTTCGGTTTCATTAAAGTGCGAGTATATTTTTGACCTCACGACCATTGATGATAGCACTACTGCACGCTCATAATAATATAAGATGATGCTGCAAATACTGTACATTACAAATATTACAATAATACTTCCTACCCCCTGAAATAACAGGAATAAAATGTAATATACTTGAGAAGGCGTTTAATTTAAGTTTAATTTTATATTTCCAATTTTCCAGTTTGAAAATGGTGTCAGTGAGACCCCTGCCGCCCGCCCTGGCGGAGAAGGCACGCGTGGAGCTGGGCGAGACCCCCGAAGCGCTCGCGGCCGGCATACAGCATCTCAAGGACTGGATACACTCTCAGCCGCACTTAAAAGCTAGAACAGGTAATTCTATAGTATAAGGAAAGCAGGAATCTTAAAATATTTACAGGGCTGGATCTACCATATGGCTATTTGGGCTTAAGCCCAGGGCCCCATGAGTTCAAGGGCCTCCGCCGCCCAGCTAAGTCATGTCAAAAATAGACGATAATGCGAAAGAATTCATATTTTTATTAATTTTTTGTTGGTATCCCTGAGAATCATACGATCAAGGTTTATTATACAATTTAAGTGTTGGTACTACATGGTACTACGAACTGATAGTTTAAATGTTGTAGCCCTAAATAGTTTCAGCCCAGGGCCGCGTAAGCTCACGGTCCGGTCCGGAATATTTACCGCAATGCTAAACTAATTCTACACGAACTCTACGATATGAAAATGTATCATAGTTTAATTTATGTGTTAATTGTGTTGCTTGTATTTTACTAGATTGGAGTTGGTACACCAGAAAATTGATTGAGACTTTATAACTTGTTTAAAATAATAAAAGACTAAAATAAAAGACCTAATCCACGTCTGTAAACTTATTTTTTAAACAACAACCAATTATTTCAGATGACCAATGGCTAGCTGCATTTCTGCGGGGCTGTAAATTCAGACTGGAACAAACAAAAGCGAAATTAGATCTATATTATAGCTTAAGAACCACTGCACCAGACTTGTATACCTTAAGATACAATGATCCCAAAGTGTGCGAGATAATCGAGCGGGGGTAAGTTTTACTACAAAAAATATTCAAAAAAATTATACAATAGATGTTAATTTGGAAGGATCCATGCTTAGTAGTTAGTTGCTTACTTTTATATTTTCAACACTCACCTTGCGTGATGATGTAAACTGTAATATAAAGGACAGAAGTTGAAAATCTTGCGGCTATACATTATAGAATCAACCGTTCGAAAATGTATATTCGATGTGATTAACAGATAAAGCGATTTATTTTCAATCTCTAAATTACCATATTTTTATTTGATTTCTATCTACATTTCGTTAGGGTTTCGTAGTCAACCAAGTTTTGTTGATTACAGAACCCTAAAACGAAACCCTAACCAGCTAATTTTCAACTTGTCATCAATAAACAAGGGTATATTTTGCTTCTAGGATAGAGTAGATAGTTGCCAAAATGTAGGCTGAGAACACTAACATTATTTTCCTTTTAAGAACCATCGTGATGGTGCCGAGAACAAGAACTCCGGCTTCTCCCAGGGTGACCATGCTAAGGATTGGCACCTGCAACACCAAGGAGCACACGGTCCTCGAAGTTATGGCTGTTTACAATTTTCTCAATCAGGTATATACTCAAGTTTTGTAGCTCTATTTATATAATATAATCACGTATCTAGTAAGTCCATACTCTGTATTTTTTGCCTGGCTGAGATGAACATTCTAATATGTTTATTTACTAAGTTTTCAAAACCCAAAACTCCATTCTAGTAGTGGCTTGATGCATGTTTCGCTTTATTATGCGTTTTTCGTTATCAAGGTAGTGTAAGATCTATTTTTTAGAAAAATCTATTTTTACAATATTATTATGTCATGGTTATGATAGTTCTTGTGGTAATTAAAAAGACGACCCAAGTGAAGAAGTACCTAAGTAAAGACTTAGAAGCTTGGCTCTACATTTAATAAAATTAGATGAGCTTAACAATATTTTAAATATATGATCATTTCAGATCAACTTTATGGAAGATGACAATTTTTCGGTAGCTGGGGTAATAAATATCATAGATTTACGGAATTCAGTGTTCGCCCACTACACACAAGCCTCCATTAAGCAAATAAGGAACATAATCAGCGCTCATCAGGTATGCATTGCATTTTTATTGCCAAGGATATCGTTTATTGAATACCAAAATACTGCCAGTTCAAGAATTCAACGAGCCATAAAATCTGCACTACCCTGGTAATGGGTGGTAAAGCCATTAGCCATTAATTCCACATTAACATAAGTATTATATAAGCGTAAAGTAGCAAATATTTTAGCGTCGATTGGTTAGCTAGTAGCTACACTATACGAGTATATGCAAAGTTTTAACCTATTTTTCAAAATTAACACAAGCCAATATTATTGATTTCGTAAAGGTAAGAAATATGGTTCTTTCAAATGAAAAAAAAAAATATTTAAATTTCAGGATGCTTTGCCTGTAAGAATAAAACAAGCACATTTCATCGGAGCACCGTACATGTTCTACACTCTGATGAAGGTTATAAAAATATTCCTGTCAGAGAAAGTTAAGAATAGAGTAAGTAATTTTGTCAATAGTAAGTAGTATTAGGGCCGTGCCACACCGGAATGGCAGCGGCGAGGCGAGCAGCTTTATCTTCATTACTGTAATACACAGTATCACTTGAGAAATCGCGGCCACGGGTGGCCGCCGCCGGTCGTAGACTTCTCAAGCGATACTATGTATTACAATAATTAAGATAAAGTTTAAAATCATAATATGGCACTGAAAGTGCTCACTTCGTCGCGTCGCTGCCATTCTGGTTTGGTGCGGGTAGTTCTATGTGAACAAGAAATTAATTTACAATGACAGTGTAAACTCCATGTGTAAAGTCACTCCATTTAGCGACAAACTCTCAGCGTCGAAATCATTTAACTTTGGTTGGTTTAACTTGTCTACCATACAACGATACACTCTGTATAGCATCACACCCACTCTCAATAACGACAAAATCACAACAATTATTGAGTAATAAAAAGTACCTTACCTTACTAATATTAATAAAAACTGCGCAGCTTTGTACGTTTTTTTGTCGCTTTACTATCCTAGCCCGCAATGAACCGAAATTTCTAAGAAATTCGTTCTTTTGTTTGCAAATTGGGATTGCTTGCTAATATGAATCTAAATTCTAAGCGTTATTATATTCTCAGTTGCTCATAAACTTCCAAACAGTTAAAATACGGTTAGCGAAAAAAAAAAAAACGCTGTATATTGACGGAAATTCTTTGATTTTATTTCGCTCCATTTAACGACAACTCTCTATAACGTCATAAAATGCACGGTCCCTTCAGTGACGTTATATAGAGTTTACACTTATAATTGGACGGCGTTATGTAATAACAGATTAAGCGACACTTGAGAGAATTCGAGAAAATAAGCTTCAAAGATCTTAAACTTAAAATTGTCGCTGTGAGCTCATTATTTATGTTACGTGTATTATTTTTTTACTGTCAATTAAGATGTAAGTATATAAAGTTTAGATTAATATAGAATATATTACTGTGTAGAATATACTTTAAAAGATATAGCCATTTTTCCGCTTAATTCGATAATGATTTATAGCAATATATTAAATTTGTCAACGTACTATACGACATTACTGTCGTTTGACTCTTTAATACGATTTATTTTGGGTGAAATAAAGTGCAATAAAAAATTAAATCCAAATATTTTAATGCAAATTTCTCAAATTAAACAAAAATTATACAGTTTTTTAAAGATGATATTGTATGTCTTTAATGATTACGAAAATACACATAAATTGGAATAGTTTTTGACGTGATAACGTCTTATAATTCGATATGGGGTGCGCGCCCGAAAAACATGACAGTTCATGCGTCGTTACCTCGCTCTGAGGCGTTCCATATAAGGCTTGAAGTGCAAGCGAGAGCGCGGAACGAGCGACAAGGAAGCACAATCGGCCTTTGCGTTCCGCGTTCCGCAGCGTTCGACATCCGTCTCTCTCCTAAGTTCTACTTGAGTGAGCGATGCTTATATTTTAAAGAAAGCAAAAAGTAAGTATTGCCGCCGCGTGGACGCGATCCTGGTACTTGGCGCTGTGATATCTAGCTTGTCCCGCTAGGCCAACAAGACGCTGACGTAAGTGCTTCAATTGTCGATATCTTGCTACTCGAAGTTATTAGTGAGGTGACACTTGTAGTAACTATTGTTTTTACGTAACATTTTTAATTTTTTTTTTATAAAATGTAGAGGTCCAATAGCAGTAAAAATACAATAAAAGTACTTTGGTGATATATTCAAATAGAACTTTGTTCTTTGCATAGGTCGATTTCAAAGAAATACATCGAAATAACTTTAGGTTACAGTCGAAAAAGTTTGTTTCTATTTATAGAGATTCGGAAGCGAGGGTTAAGGGGTTAAGGAAAGTTGAACGTGACAACGTCATACGTTGTCACGTTCAACTATCGTCAGTAAACCGACTTAACAGACAACCGATTTTTTATAGTCAAATACCACAAAATAACATAATTACTGGCTTGTCTCGCTATCCTTTATGAAACTAATATAAATGCGAAAGTGTGTCAGTGTGTCTGTTTGTTACCTCTTCACGCCCAAACCACTGAACCGATTTTGCTGATATTCCGTATGGAGATATTTTGGGTCCCGGGAAAGGACGCAGCATACTTTTTGTCCCAGAAAAATGTACGGTTCCCGCGCGATAAACGAAGTTTAGTACAACGGCGTTGCGGGCGACGTCTAGTCTTTTAATAATTAAAATGGCACTTTTTCAACAAAAAAAAAAAAAAAAAAACTTAACGCTCAGTGATAAAAAATTAATGAAATCAATTTTTATTTTTCTAATCTTCATCTTCTATATCAAAATCTGCTGCCAGAATAAATCCAGATTAGGCGGTTAGTTCGTTATTGCGTTTTTAATGAATAAATTGAATCGGATTATCTACAACTTTTGTGGATATAATTCGTTTATGCATTTTAAATTCCTGTTTGTGTATTTTGTAACAGTAACTTAGGCGCATAATTTTTTAATACGTAACTAGATTGTGCAAAACTTCTAACAAAGTTTGACATGTCGCTTGATTCACCCCTTATTATAAGGCGCTAGGATTGACTTTTGAACACAAAATTAGCTGAATACATAGTTAATGATGCCTAGAATCGATCTGCATTCATAACTCATTTTTTAAAATTTTGTCGCTTGATTCGTTATTACATAACGCCGTCCAATTATTGGAACTTTTTTTTCTTGAAAAAGACAAAATAGAATTCTGAATCTAATAATATTATTATGAATGTACCATCGAAGAAATTGATTCATAGGCAGTTGACAGACCTATCGTGTATCGTATTCCTGATCTGTCATTAATTGTCAAACGGTCCTCTCGTTTTGCAAATGACAGATCACGAATACGCGACATCTAAACGCGACGCGAAATTCGTAGACCGTCCGCCATCTGCCTATTAGACCAGCACGAGTCGGCGCATGAGTACCGGAAACTATTCCACCTCAATTTTTTTATGCGATTCTCTTCAAATTGCCCTCCTTAAGATATAAATGCATGTTGCCATGGTGCAATCCGGTGCCATACTGTTTAAACAAACATTGTTTAAACAATTGCAAGGAATTGTTATTTTTTAACCGGACAATTTTTTATATATTTTTTATTAAAATACCAATAAAGAAGATTCTATGACTTTTCGCGATAAAGTTAATATTTTTAAAGATATGAATTTTTAAAGGTTAGAAAAATCTCAAATTTGGGTACATTCGACCCATGAAAAATGTATTTAAAAAATAATAATGTCTAAGTAATATATAGTTTTAAATTCTCTATACAATAGTTAATAATATCGTTAGTAGAGATTTAAAAAAATTTCATTGCTTATGGGCGAGGCCGCCAATTTTTGCTGATTTTGCAAATATTTTTCTCCGCCCTTTGTATTTTAAAAAGTATTGTGTTTATCTTATGCTCGAAAACTGATTCTAACGAAAAAAACAAAGTACTCAAGCATGCATTAGAATTATTTGAGTTCTAATAATAGTCTCAAAATATATTTACAATTAAACATAAAAAAAGGTAAGAAAATAGCTAAAAATATACAATCCGCCGTAGAAGAGGTGCACTTTAACTGTCGCTGTAGCAGTAAGTATGACAGATTTGAAGATAAATTGGATATGTTATGAATACTTATATAAATGGCTATTACCTCATCTAATTCTTATAGTATTTTAAGATAACTTTCTTTATAAACTTTTTAAAATCAAATGAATCGTTAGAAACATCAATTATACTCCACATTTTAAACGTCATCAATAATACCGATTTCTTGTTATCGTTGGATGTTCCGTGTTAGGGAAGGTAAAATCGGGAGGTGGCAACGCTCAGTTTTTACGTATTCTATGGAAAATCTCGTAATATCCGCCATTTCTCGACAGTTCACATTTGAACCTTAGTCGGAATGTGTACACAGTTTTTTCAAAGTAAGTTTTTTTGTGACACAAATGTAAGTATTACTGTTTCACATAAAACTATCAATGCATCATGTGAGTAGTCAAAAGGGACATGTTTGGGGCTATAATAAAAACCACATTGTGTATTATTTACAGAGATATGTTTGATTTTCTCAACGCTATGATAGCCTCTACGCTATCATTTTGGTGCTTCAACGTCATATTTTTCAACGCTATGATAGCGTAGAGGAATAAATTCGCTACAATTTTGGTGCCCCAACGTCACAAGCAGCGTAGATATTCGCCAATTTTCTTTCTCTCGCAAAATTTTTCTGCGTCATATCAGCAAAAATTGGCGGCCTCACCCTTATATCTTTTTTTATCTTAGCAAAAGTAGACAAAAAATTGTGTTTTTTGTATGGGAGCTCCCCTTAAACATTTACTTTATTTTATTTATAGTATTTGTTCTTATAGCGGCAACAGATATACACAATCTGTGAAAATTTCAGAAGTAACTGGAGAGCTGGAGACATACAGCCTGAAGACATACAGACAAACGGACAGACAGTATCTCAAAAACCGCTATAGCTAGACTTCTGAAATTTTCACAGATTTTGTATATCTGTTGCCGCTATAACAACAAATACTAAAAATAAAATAAAGTATAATATTTAAAGGGGGCTCCCATACAAGAAACGTGATTTTTTGGCCTTTTTTGCTCGTAATCAATAATAGTAACAGCTAGGCACTTGAAAATTTCACAAAATCCTTAATTATATTTGTAATTTAATAATTAATAATAAAATTAAAATAAAGTAAATGTTTAAGGGAGGCACCCATACAAAAAAATACAATTTTTGTCTACTTTTGCTAAGATAAAAAAAGATATAAAAAATGAAATTTTTAAAAACCTCTACTAACGATATTATTAACTATTGTATAGAGAATTTAAAAATATATATTACTTAGACATTATTATTTATATATATATATATTTCTCATGGGTCGAATGTACCCAAATTTGAGATTTTTCTAACCTTTAAAAATTCATATCTTTAAAAATATTAACTTTATCGTAAAAAGTCATAGGACCTTTATTATTGGTATTTCAATAAAGAATATTAAAAAAAATTGTCCGGTTGAAAAACAACAATTCCTTGCAATTGTTTAAACAATGTTTGTTTAAACAATATGGCACCGGGTTGCACCATGGCAACATGCATTTATATCATCAGGAGGGCAATTTGAAGAGGATCGCATAAAAAAATTGAGGTGGAATAGTTTTCGGTACTCAAGCGCCGACTCGTGCTGGTCTATATGCCTATGAATCAATAATTTCTCGAATAGTATTATTAAAATTTACTATATAAATATAAAAAAAATATCATTAATTCCCTGTATTTGTTAATTTTCAGTTTCATATGCACAACGACATCGAAACACTACACGAGTTCGTGCCGCCGGAGCTGCTGCCTGAAGAATATGGCGGAACCGGACCTACTCTACGGGAAATAAAAGGTTTGTTTCCATTAGATAAATGCTTTATTTGATGACTAAAAAGGACATAGAAACATTATCTAACTACAGACAGACCTTTTTTACTCTTCTTCATAATCCTCAAACTTTGATTATTACGATTCATGCAGCCTGTAGTAACGAAATAGCAAAGTCACACTTTTGATTTAGACTGTTAGATCTAGACACTATTATGGCTTATAATATAGAGTTTTGACTTAGAACGTGTAGAGTCTGAATGTTATGACTTATGAGATGTGCTACGGGGTTCTGCTGCAGAACTGCATTTATACCAATTTCTACCATGCAGAACTTTTACATAGTAGAAATGCTCATTTCTATTCTCCAGAACCTAGCAGCTAGACTACATACCTTATGATTATATAAAGTAAAAAACCCAATTCAAGAGTTCATACCATAGAAAGTCTTTTTATTTGCATCCTTAGTATTTTAAAAAGATAAGGTAAATGTGATGACTACTAACAATAATTTATCCCTTAATTTCTACAAACCATACCTCAACAATAACTTGGAAATATTTTCAGATCATTGGAAGCAGAAGGTAGTGGACTATCACGGCTTCTACGAGGAAGACCTTCAGTTCCGGACGGACGAGGCACTCAGAGTCAAAGAGGGAAAGAAAAATAAAACAAACCTCAACATAGATTGAAAATATGTATGACAAATTGAAATTTTAATGGTCACGTTTACGTTTGGCACTGTTAATTTAATACATACAGCTTAAGTTAGGAAAAGCTAGTGGTTAAAAGAGGTTTTGTTAATTAATCACTTTAAAATCTTATCCGCCTACCTACCTCATACATGAAAAATGTTGAGTTTTGAACTAGATGTTTTATCTTGCTAGCCCAATGTTATAATAGTAATAATAATATTATTAATTAGTATTATATCTATTACTGTTGTAAAAATATTATATAAGGGAAAAGCACTAATAGTAGTCACTATAAGGAAAAATAAAACATTTGAATGTAATAAAATGTATATTTATGAAAATAAAAGATTGATAACTTATTTATTGTCTTCTGTAACTTTAACAAATTAAAACTATTGTAGTTATTCTTTGATAAATCAATTAAAAAATATATTATTGCTCTTTTTGTAAACTTTGTCATAAACCCTAATGGATGATATCACAATAAACGGACATCACTAATAGTAGATACCAATATGAACTAATAGTTGACATAGAACATAACATTACATTTTACATTTTTCCTATTATTTAGGTCTTTATTTGCCGTTTTTCAAAAGTGTTCATTTACTTCATCATAGTAACTACATGCATCAGAAATATTATCCACGTTGTCTCCAGATTCTATCCATTCTTCTTCCATGCTGAAACTATCTTTCCTCTTATTTTTATTTTTCATATTTTTTTCCTAGCAAATTTATTTTCAGTCTTTAGTCGCCATGCTTCTCTTGCCTCTTCTTTTTTCTTCGTTCTTTTCTCAGCTCTCCTTTTTCTTCTTTTTACTGCTGAAAAACTAAAGCAATCGATTTTTAGATCAGTACAAGGTCTAATATTTGACACCATGTCCATTTTTCGGTACAGTAGTTCTAAGTTGTTAGTTTGTTAATAGAATTATATTTTCAGAGAATTGATGATATTTGCATTAGAATAAACTACAAAATAACTTTAGTATGTATTGCAAAACTAAAAGATGAGATCCATGTCATCTACTTATTAGGTTTTTTTACATTTTCAAGAACTAATATTAGACACCCTTTATATTGTTGAAAATGGATAAAAAATCATAAATAAACATTAATTAGTGTTTACAACATTACCATTAATCAAATGAAATCAATAGAAATTACAAAATATCAAATAAATTTATTCAAAACTTACGTGCAAAATTTTGCCTTCCTTAACCTATTTGCTAAGAAATTGCCGAGCGCGTGTCGACGCGGTCACATTGTTTACGAAAACTGATCCCATTTTAAAATTTTGTTCCCGAAGGCGTCCCTAATATATTTTGTCACATCAACAGATAGCTTGAGAAACTTTTAAAATTTACAGTGTTGAGAAATAAGTAGAGTAATTCTTATTTTTATGGTATTTTTTTCGTAAGTGTCATCTATTAGTTCCGTGTCGAGCATTAGGTCTTTTCCCTTAATTAAGAAATTATTTGTGGCATAAACTGTGATGGTGATAAAATAGTTTTGTATATTATGGCATACTGCATAGGTACTTTAACAAATATTTACTTATGTATAAATTAAACATTATTGTTTAATTTATACATAAGTAAAGATACTTAAAAATATGTAGGTACATATTTTTAAGTAAGTACTTTCATATACCAAATAACAAATTATTACTTACATTTTTTATAATTAAATCAATAACGAAAATGTAATATTGTTTTTTTAAACATTACAAATAATTATCCTAAATATTAACTCAACAATTAAAACATGATAAATCTTTTGTTTTTATTTAAATATTTATCATTTAAATATTTAACAATTTAACCCAAAAATTTCAGTAAATTGTTAAATGTATCGAATTTGTCTGTTTGTTACCTCTTCACGCTCAACTGATTTTTCTGAAATTTGGTATGTTAGTATTACATATATTATTATACTTTGAGTCCCGGTAAAGGACATCTAAGGATAATTTTTATTCCGAAATTACGGTTCCCGCGCGATAAATTAATTTTGGCGCAACGGAGTTGCGGGCGTCACCTAGTTATTCATAAAATATTTCAATTAATATTTTTTACTTTGCCCACTTGATATCTGCGACAAAATTCATCAAAATCGGTCTAGACTCCAGCCGTTCACGCCGCACGCGTGATGTCGCGACCATGGTGATAAATCATAATTTGGTCATGATAGTCGCTTATCGTTGTGTTCGTACTTCGTAGTTCGTACTTCGTGTATAATCTTCGTTGTCGAACACGCAGTGCAAAATCGTGTAGTGGGTGATTGGCCGTCCCCGTACCTACACTTCTAGTTCGGCAACGGAACGCATTCCATTATCATTAATCATCAACAGCATTCAACAAACGATAACTACGTGTGCTATTTTTGTAAGAATACATAATATAAGTAATAATTTATCGAATTAATCATTTGTCGTGAAATTCGGTGTCAAGGACTGACTTCACCTTCAAAAATAAACGAGCGATAATTGCTTCGAGAATCGGATGACTAAAAAACTGGTGACCAAAAGAGGTTTGTATATTTTTTGTCTTTGTGTGATGTTGTATCTTTGAATTATCTTTGTTTTGCCAAATAAAAAGTAAACTTAATAAAAATACGCGTTTTGGCTCTTTATCAAGGTTGTGCGCATCTCCGCCAGAGTAAAACAGTATCCCACAGTAATCGTACATTTTTCCGCGATGGAAAGTATCCCGTGTACTACTCACTACTCAGTGGTCCACTGAGATATTTAATCGTAATAATAATTAGTTAATAAATAAATAAATAATTGAAGTTTAATCATAATGAAATGTCTCTGAGTACGGCGATTAGATACTATCGTAGGAAATTGTCCTTGTCATTTTTTAATAATTGCTTTATCATTTGATAAACGAGATATTATATTTCTAGTGAGGGAGGAAGCCCTAAAACATTTTTTTTTAATTACTAACAAGCAAATTTTTTGTGAGTAACTAGGTTCATTTTGATAAGACAAACAACTTTTTTATTTGCGAAAAATCTTGAAAGTGGTAGCTAACAGAGATAGAAAGGATTTCATACTTTGATTTGATGGTCCTAAAATATGGATTGTTCTATTTACTTTTAAATTATATAACTGTTATATAATTTAAAAGTAACATGATTTATCTGTAATCAACAAAACTTGGTTGACAACGGTACCCTAAAATGGAACCCTAACCGGCTGATTTTTTGTATATTGGTAGGTTAATAGGTATATGTATAATTCAATTAATTTAATACTTCAGTCGGAATTTTCAGGAATTGCTATTGTATTCTATTGTTGTCGCGATCACCGGTGCTCGCGCGGGGCCTGAAGGATTAAGAGTAATATTGTCCTACAAAATATAATCAAAGTATGAAATCCTTTCTATCTCTGTTAGCTACCACTTTCAAGATTTTTCGCAGATAAAAAACGGCCATTCTCCGGTTTGGCATTATTTGCCTAATTACCGTACCCTTTTTTTCTTCGTTGATTTGACTTGGACACATTGAAATATTAAAGAAATGAAAGATACGAACCCAGTAATAAATGTGGGATGTAACAGTTAATTAAAGTTTTTTAGATAGTGAGACCTATAAATTTATGGGTACGCTAATTAGAAAAATGTAGTGTTTTACGTGAAGGTACAACGACACAATTGACAAAAACTAGCTTATTGCAACGTACGCAGGCCAAATTATGTAACATAAACATAATATACATAATGAAAATCTAATTTAAACATAATTTAAAACTAAAGATTACGGTAATTAGATACTAACGTGCTTTATCGGCGGCACACTAACATTAACGACGTGGGACCGCTGATGGGCCGTGGCACACACTAAGGAGAAGCGATCCATGCACTCGTTAGGTGCCAAATCCTGATAACCAATGTTTATAAGCGTTTAAGACCATGAATAGATTAAATTAAATATGTACGCTATAAAAATTACAAGCAAGTTTCGAGATTAAGTTGGCGTGGGGACACGTTACGGTAATTAGAAAAACATGGTTTTTGAACACGACTTCAATTAATTTAGACTGAATTACTTAGATTAGAAGCCTGTGCTTAAGTTTGTAGCTAGATACTGATGCTTAGGGCATCGAAACCCGGACCCAATTTTCAAAACCCGGGTTTTCGGGTTTTTTTAAATAAAAGCCCGGGTACCCGGGTTTTTCGGGTTTCTTCGGGTTTTCTTAAAATTCAAAGATTAACGATTCGAAAGCTCGAAAAACGCGGGTTCCATTTTTGAAACCCGGGTTTTTTATGATCCCCAAACCCGGGTTTTCCCGGGTTTTCGGGTTTCGGGAAAACCCGGTCTCGATGCCCTACTGATGCTATCTACCGTTTAAAAATATTACATACTTGAATAAGATAATATTACAGAGTATACAAGCCCGAGACACTTCACTTTTGCTCTTCGGAGAATGGCCGAAAAGTTGTTTGTCTTATCAAAATGAAGCTACTCACACAAAATTAGCTTGTTAGTTATAAAAAAAAATTTTCTAGGGCTCCCTGACTATTCAAAATTTTAGACAGCAGTTACAATCTTATATCTTTAAACGAGCAATTCTTGTATATAAATATATATATATATATATATATATATATATATATATATATATATATATATATATATATATATATATATAATAATTGGAATCTCGGAATCGGCTCCAACGATTTTCATGAAATTTTGTATATAGGGGATTTTATGAATATGATTCTAGGAATCATATTCATAAAATGTCATTTTATGTGTGTTTTTTGAATTTTTTGAATACCGAGCGAAGCACGGTCATATAGCTAGTTATTAATAATATGTGTAGAGGAAAAAGATAATCATATTTATTTAATATACGTATAGGTACTTAGCCAGGATAATTGATGTAAATTTTAAACAAAAGCTAAGATAATATAATTTGCGACGATGATGATGATGATGATCTGCTTTTTTTATTAAATAAGGGGGCAAACGAGCAAAGGGGTCACCTGATGGTAAGCAACTACCGTCGCCAATGGACACTTGCAACATCAGAAGAGCTGCAGGTGCGTTGCCGGCCTTTTAAGAGGGAATACGCTCTTTTCTTGAAGGTTTGCAGGTCGTATAGGTCCGGAAATACTGCTGGTGACAGTTCGTTCCAGAGTTTTACAGTGCGCGGTTCTGCTGCTGCTTTAGTTATAATGTGACGCCTCCGTGGTCCAGTGGTTCAGTCTTCAGAGCTCGGCTCTTGACTTGGAGGTCGTGGGTTCGATTCCCGCGTTGGAAAACATGTTATTTCCAAGTTTGGTTAGGACAATGCAGGATGATCACTTGATTGTCTGACAAGTAAGATGATCCATGCGTCGGATGGGCATACATATAAAAAGTCGGTCCTGCGCCTGATCTCTCCCAGTCCTGTCGGTCTTTCGTCCCACTGGGTTATGAGAGTTAAAGGAATAGAGAGTGCTCTTGTGCACTGCGCACACACTTGGGCACTATAAAATTACTCCTGCGCAACTTGCCTTGGTTCAATCGGCCACCGTCACCGAAAACCGGTGTGGGGAGTTATTATATTATTAGTTATAAATTATAATGTATGCAAAAAATAATGCCACTAAATATGTAATGGAATAATACTTAGTTATAAATAAAAAAAATAAAAAAAACTTGGCCACAAAATAATTATATTGAGTCACTATCACTCAACAACATTTTGATTATAAACAGGATATTATTATTATGTATAGGGAAATGACATTTAATTGTAAATATGCATTAAGTATAGTATTCTATGAATGTTTTGGAGCGTGGTCGAAATTATTGGAAACCATCATCTTGTAAGGTGCCACTTTAGGGCCCTTCCACACGACGTTTTTTTTTACGCTCGTAGGTATCGATACAAACGCAAGTTGAAAACTCAGCAAACGCAAGGAACACGTTTTAACCTTTAAGGGGCCGGGTTACCCTCGAAATTCTCATACAAACGTAATACCAAAATCATTTTGTCATACGAAAATATTTAACATGTTTGAGTTATTTTTCAGCTTAAAATAGTAATTACCTAGGTTCCTGAACAAAAATTAACTTCAAAATATTTACACACTAAAAAATATAAGCGATTACATTTCATAAATTTTTACGCCATTGTCGACATACTTTTCGCACACTTGTTTTATATTAAAAACTCATCGAATCGTAATGTATTTTTCCTGGGAACACAGCTTATATTGTGTAGTTACAGAATGTCTTCAAAAGAATGGCAATATAATAAATTTTCATTCATCATTTTTGGTATTCGTAAACGCAACGAAATTTCTCTATAATTTCCAACATGGTATCGTGCCGATCCGCTCACACGACAGAGCGCGGCAACGGGCGGGAGGCGCGTTCAGGGTGGCGGAGTGTTGTAACCGGTGCACGTGACAATAATTCATTCAAGGCATTCATTATTCAAGTACAATATTCCCTCAAGCTCCAAGCGGTCGCATGCGACCGCGCGCGCGATAACAGTAGATTTCCAAGAATCCGCGATCGAGAGAATGTTATTGTTGTTGAATGTTGATTGTGAAAATTTTTATGTGATACTTGAAGACAATTGCTTGAACAACTTGCTTTTATTGCTTAAACTTTTGATAATAATTAATAATGGATACCGAAAGGTGGGATGTATGATGTATCACACAGTAGTTTAAAATAAATAATAATTATGAATATAATATATATAATATAATATAATATAATATAATATAATATAATATATATATATATATATATATATATAATATATATATATATATATATATATATATATATATATATATATATATATATATATATATAATATATATATATATATATAATATAATATAATATAATATAATATAATATAATATAATATAATATAATATAATATAATATAATATAATATATAATATAATAATCATTTAGTTTTTTATATATAGTCTTTCTTTTTTTATTATTCTCCCCCTGTTTTATATTTTAGTAATATATTTTATAGGCACCTTATATTGTTAGAGAATAGAGTATTAATTTTTGTAAAATATAACCTAAAATAGTTAAATTTTTATAGTAATAAAGGAAAATACTACTTGTAAATTATGAATATCATAAATCATAATATTATTACTTTCTTATATACTGTATTTTGTAAATAACGTTTAGGAATATTAGCGATAGTCATAATATTATAATATGATTATACAATATACATTGATATTATGTATAATTAATTTCGTTAGTCTCGCTAAAACTCGAGAACTCCTGAACAGACTTGCTAATTTCTGTCTTGAAATAAAATAAAATATAAAAGTGAACTTGTATTCTAAGTTTGTATACCTATGTTTGTATATTTTATTTTAGTTTGTATTTTTAGTAATTATTTCCTGATGTCAGTTTTATTCAATTAAATAATATAAATACTTTAATAATTAAATAATATTATTATAAAGCGGAAGAGTTTGTTTGTTTGTTTGAACGCGCTAATCTCAGGAACTACTGGTCCGATTTGAAAAATTATTTCAGTGTTAGTCCATTTATCGAGAAAGGCTACAGGCTATATTTTATCACGCTACGATTAATAGAAGCCCGCGACTTCGTCCGCGTTAGCATAGTAGTTCACATCCCAAGTAGGTATTAATATTTATTGTACAAAAATATTCAATGTACAGAATTGACTTTCCTATGACTTTATTATAATATAGCTGTTGCCCGCGACTTCGTTCGCATTATCATAGTACTTAGATCACATCCCAAGTATTATTTTTTGTACAAAAATATTCAATGTACAGAATTGACTTTCCTACGATTTTATTATTCGGCTTAATTTTATTTTCTTTTTATTCGGCTCATGACTCATGAGTCATGACTCATGTATGTGTATTAAATATGTGTATAATAATATTGTAAAAACTAGATGACGCCCGCAACTCTGTTGCGCCAAAACTAGTTTATCGCGCGGAAACCGTGCATTTTTTCGGGATAAAAAGTATTATATGTCAAAGGACAAAGACTCGGGACCGCCTCAAAGTATCTCCATGCCAAATTTCAGCAAAATCGGTTCAGCGGTTTGGGCGTGAAGAGGTAATAAGCTATTAACAGACAGACAAACAGACACACTTTTTTATTAATTTTTTACAATTAGTATGGAAGTATGGATCTTAAATAAGTTGAGTATAATAAAAAGGAAATCTATATCTAAATAATCCTTCAGGCCCCGCGCGAGCACCGGTGATCGCGACAACAATAGAATACAATGGCAATTCCTGGAAATTCCGACTGAAGTAATATTATAGGTACTTATTATAAAACAAAGTCCCTTTTTTCCCTCATGTCCCTTTGTTCCCTTTAATCTTTAAAACTACGCAACGGATTTTGATGATTCTTTCAGTGTTAGATAGCCCATTTATCGAGGAAGGCTATAGGCTATATTTTACCACGCTAAGACTAATAGGAGCGAAGAAATAGAGGAAAATGTGGAAAATAACGGGGGAAATTATTTGAAAGGGCTAACTTGAACGCGCTAATCTCAGGAACACTGGTCTGATTTGAAAAATTCTTTCAGTGTTAGTTCCTATTTATTGAGGAAGGCTATAGAGTATAGGCTATATTTTATCACGCTAAGACTAATAGGAGTATGTGGATAAAACGTTGGAAATTATTTGAAACGGGGGAAAATTATCTCGCGAATTACTGAGCAATTTTTATGTTATTTGGCACAGATAAGAAGTAGATCATAGGCTAAGAAGTAGATCATAGGATAGATCATTGATTTTAATCATTTTTTCAGTGGCTATATATTTTATACCCGTGCGACGCCGGGGCGGGTCGCTAGTATAAATTATAATATATTCGGTATTATATGTCTGGTACTTGTAAGTTGTAACACAAGTCCTTAGTGTACTTAGCACGGGGCCAGGCTGACGTGGTGTGATTTGTGAAGAGTCCAATGTAGATATTATAGTAAGTATATTATTTTAATATATTATGTAGAATCTGTATTCTGTTCAGTTCAGTGACAAGATCGACGACACTACGCCCGCGCCCGTATTCCTACTATTCCAATATATAAAACAACCACAAAAACAATATTGTTAATGATTCATGAAACAATAAAATATAATACTTCGCAAATCGCAACAAACGCACGGCTTGAATAACTTGATCAGAGTAAAATAATGAATGACGACGCACGCACACATATAATACGCTGCCGGAGGCGCGCGGGGCGCGGGGGTACCCCGTACCCCGCGCGCAATAGCGAGACAGCAACATATAAAACTTGTACTGGCGCGGTATCGAATTTCATTTTTTCGAGCGCGTCACCCGAGCCCTTAAGGATTGTACAAGCCTACGCGACCAAAGCGACTGCGAAGCGGTAGCGACTACCGCGCGGCGGACGCTGCCCATGTAATCTTATGGCGCTGTGCACACCTGCACGACCGCGACGCGGGATGTTCGCGTTGGCAAGCGGAACGTGCGCGTCAAGTTGTCAGACGCGTGTTTTGAAGTGTACATAACTAGACTTCTTTTTTAAAACCTTTTTTTATATTATTTTCTACAACTCTTTAGTTTATGATTTTTTGATTAGTACACGTTTTGATAGATTGTGTCATGATATTAACGTTTGACGGTTCGTACCCTAGTCGCGCAGGTGTGCACGGCCAGTTTCGCGTTGCAGACGCTCCCGTATCGCGTTCGCGTCCCCTGTCACTGACGCTTAGGTTTGTTTTAAGCTTTACACACGATCCTTATTTTTGTATCGATACAAATGCACGTTTTTCGAACGCAACTAGAACGTGCTGTAAGCGCGCGCTTGTATCGTGTTTGTATCGCGTTTATATCGCATTCGTGTCCTCAGACCAATAAAAAAAGATAGACAGAGCCATCCATGCTACGCGGTGAGGCAGGCAATAGGAAGCCGATACGGCCATAGGAAGCCGGCCGCCCGCCATTCCGGTTTCAACGAGTGACGGCGCATGTCGTTTTCATCTGTGTCAAGAAATATCAAAATATGCCGTCCTGCATCGTTAAATGGTGCAAATCAATTCTTGTGCTCAAAAGAAACCTTGTGGGATTACGTTTCACAAGTAATTAGTTGAATATTTATGTATTACCACCGAAATAACGAATTTAATTTATTAGTTTTAAAAATTGTCTCGGGAGTCTCGGAACACAGAACCTCAACCAGTGCTGCATGCTGGTCGCAAGATATTTTTCCCCATAATAGGGGAAAAATATTATTACGTGCTGTATTATCCTGACAAATGTTTATTTTTAACCTAAAATTCGTTATTCATTTAAAATCTATTAATATAAATAAAATTGGAGTGTCTGTTTGTAGTATTGAAAGATTTTTTTACTATTTGCATATTAATCTGCATACGATACATACTGCATACACCAAACAACATTCTTTACAATTTTTGTCTGTATGTATGTCTGTCTGTTTGTCTGTCTGTTCTTAGTTGAAACACATAATAGGCTACTTGACCTATTTTTTTTCTTCATTCTAATCGCTTCTTAATCATTCATTTTCACTAAAAAAACTAATATTTTAATATTTTAAACAGTAGAAACCCATAAAAATGTTGATTGAAAAATATGCCCTATATATGGCGCCGAAAACACTGTCCGCCATTTTGCCGCCATAGTGTGACGTCATGTTTTTTGTATTTTATACTTTTTTTATTGAAAAAAGTTTTATGTGCTAAACGTACGAGTCTAACAGTGCTTAAAAAATTAAAAAAAGAATTTAGAAATCATTTGTAATGTTGAACACTTTTGTAGAAAAGTTTTGGCCATTTCATTTCCTAACTACAATAAATGGAGATAATATATAAAACTGATGTTTTATTTGAATTATTCAAGAAAATATATTTTATAAATCCTTTTAGGCTTATTCATATTATTTATCTACAAATAAACTTACATATAACGAGCGCGATAAATAAAAGATATTAAATTACAAATGGGATGACGTCACATCCAGATCAGAAGTACCGCAAAAGCGTTTTCGTCAGTACAATTCCTATTTTCATAAAATCATATTTTCAAATCGACTTTATTTATCAATCATCAGCTTTTATTTCACGATAAGGGTATTTCAGTTTCCTAGGCCAAGTTCTACTAGAAATATGCATTTTTTCAATGAAATTAAATACTTATATGTCAAGTAGCCTATTTATTAGATATAGATATTTAAGTATTTACTTTTTTCAGCAATTACTAATGAATGATGATTAACAATCTAGTTTGATAGCAACTTTTGTAGTTATTACTTAGTAGCTTAATAAGACTGCAACAGGATGGGAGTTTGACAATCTGAAACCCTGAGTTGGCAACATTATTTTTTGCACACAAGCGCACGCCTAGCGTATTTATGCTAGGCGTGACGCACACATTGATCGACAGCGACTTCACCCCATTACCTGTAAATACTCCGTCTTTCTTTTTTTATTGGTCTGAGTTCGTGTCGCGGTGGGGGACACGGCGCGCGCGCTTCTCCTCCACCCGTCGTTCCCCGCCGAGTCGCAGTGTGTTTGTATCGATACAAACGCGTGTTCAAAGCGCGTTACAATAGCGTTCAACTTGCATCTGTATCGATACAAACGCGCATTACAAGCGCGCTTCATTAGCGTTCAACAAACAAAACACAAAAAAACGTGTAATATCTGCCAAAACGCGATGAAAACGCGCAGATGACGCGGGCACAAGAAATGCGCGTCGACAGCGTGCAAAAAAAACGTCATGTGGAAGGGCCCTAAGTTGGCCCTGAGGGCCCTGTTTTACAATCACGCCCTCATGTCAAAATTGCATCCTGGATGTTCATTGTGTGGTTTAGGGTCCAAAATAAAACCCAGCATACTGGCCAGTTCTCAAGACGTTCATGTATTCGACGCCATATTGTATTTGTTCACAGTGGCACATTTTACTCTCCCCTGGCCCCTGGGTGTGACGTATTTATTGTAATTTGTAACGAAATTACAACAATGTCATATTAACTATACTAATATGTGCTAATACTATAAAACTGAAGAGCTGAAGAGTTAATTTGTTTGTTTACGCGCTATAATCTCAGGAACTATTGGTCCGAACTCCGATTTGAAAAATTCTTTCATTGTTCGATAGTTCATTTATCGAAGGCTGTATATTATCACGCTAAGACTAATAAGAGCGAAAAAACAGAGGAAAATACAGCAGCATACCTGTCTCGAGAAGATGGTCGGTTTGGTATATTGAAACAAAAAATCATGAAAATTGACTTTTATTAATTATCTGACTGAAAAGATATTTTGTTTCCAATACTTTATTTTGCGCAAGGGGGGGGGGGGGGCATTGGCCACTGGTATCCTTGTATGACGCGCCTGGCGCGTCATCGGCCTCACTGAATCTTTTTAAATGACGAGCTGGGCGCGGCAGTGGCCACGAATCGGTTAACATACGAGTAAATCCGATTACAGTTTGAAAATGGTGTCAGTGAGACCCCTGCCGCCCGCCCTGGCGGAGAAGGCACGCGTGGAGCTGGGCGAGACCCCCGAGGCGCTCGCGGCCGGCATACAGCATCTCAAGGACTGGATACACTCTCAGCCGCACTTAAAAGCTAGAACAGGTAATGTAACCCCTAAAGACCTGACATGGTCATGCAGGTTTCTAAGGTGCTTTAAAATTAGGGGACCGATTTTCGAGCCTCGAATGTCGTTTCGATCGCAGCTGGCCTTTTCTTTCACGCATGAGACAGCATATTGTGTGCGAGTGATAGCCAGCGATTGAATCGACGACATTCGACACCTGCGAATTGGGTCCCACATAATATGAGTTTTCAGAGGAACAGGAAATTTAATATCAAATGTCCCGCGCAGACGCATCTTAAAAATATTTCTTATATTTTATCTGACCACAAAAATTTATCGAAAGAACCTGTTTAAAATCAATAAAAGTCTGTCTTTCAATCTTCTAATAATGACGAAAAACTTATCGAAATCAATTAAGGTTGCTTTATACTTAGCGATGGAGATACAGCCGTTAAGAAAATTAATGTTCAATTTGAAGCGTATTATTTCAGACGACCAATGGTTGGCTACTTTTCTGCGGGGTTGCAAGTACAGATTAGACGAAGTGAAGGCAAAAATAGATCTGTATTATAGTTTGAGGACTATGGCTCCGGAAATACGACACTTAAACTATACTGATCCAAAACTGAATCAGTTGATAGAACGTGGGTGAGTTGAAATACTTAGCGTCGAAATTAACTTTAAAGCTTAAACTAATAAGTAATAAGAATAATTATGACATCCATACCAATATTGCAAAAGTGTCTTTCTGTCTGTTACCTCTTACCGATTAAACCAATGAACTGGGAAAAATTTACATTTCCCGTGCTATAAACTTTACAGATACGCCCTTAAACTGTCAAACCAATTACGATGAAATTTGGTGTGAAGGTACCTTGAGTCCAGGGGAAGGACAAAGGAAAATTTTTATCTCGGACAAATTTACAGTTCCCACGGGATGAACGGATTTCGGCGTAACGAAGTTGCGGGCTACTTCTTGTTTTTATAATGCAGTCTTGGAAAATTATAACCCATTCGCATTATTTTTCAGAACCTTTGTGATACTACCAACAACAAGAAATGGTGCAAGGATAACTATGATGAGAATTGGCACCTATGACCCCAGTGAGCATACCGTATTCGACGTGGTCGCACTTTACCAATTGGTTTATCAGGTAATAATGAAATTTTTTACGGTCAACCAGCGCCGAAAAAGCAAAGGCGCCCCACGTTAGGTAATGACTGAAAATCATGTCTGTCTTAACTATAGACTACTTTTCTTTTGTCGTTCGTTTTGTTCTTAAACTTTTTTGGTGGCGGAATCCTTTCAAAAAGTGTTATTTTGACGACCTCCAAAAGTATAATATTTTGTCTTGGTGTCAATTATCTGAATGCTGGTGTCTGATGGCATTTCTTAAAACAATTTATGTAACGCTCGCGGAGCTCCCATAGACCTTTGCGCACACTTTGAGAATGCTGCTCTACAGTATTCACAATGACTTCGATCATGGTCTGTATGAATATGCCCTACACGTTCGTTAAGTTCAAGTATGTAAATAAACACCACGCTTTTTCTCTTTGTCAGATAACTTTTATGGAGGACGATAACATGGCGGTGGCTGGTGCCATCAACATCATAGACCTGAGGAACAGCAGACTCGCTCACTACTTGCAAACTACACCGAGACAGTTGAGAAACCTCGTTTACGCCAACCAAGTAAGTGTCATGGAGGATCGGTCTTCTTTAGAGAAGGACTAAAGGACAGGACTTCTAGCACAGGACTGTAGGACTCGCCTCTGAATCAGCTCTGGATTTATGTATAGAGTATAGAGTTATGTATAGTCTATACTATAGACACTACAGGCCATAGCCTATGGGCGGCAGCGTCCTAGGATAGCGGCAGAGTACGTAGTTACAAAAATTAAAATAAAACAGTGACAGTACAATTCAAATTTCAAATACACGCTTATTACATAAAATACTGTTAATACAAAAAATTACATGTACTTTAACTTAGCATTAGCACCAATTTCCTCTAAAAATTATCTCTTTTATTTTTTTAGGATTCTTTACCAGTGAGAATAAAAGAAGCGCATATAATTGGGGCTCCAAGAATATTTATCGTTCTTATGAAGTTCATAAAAAGATTCCTGTCCGAAAAAATTAAAAACAGGGTAAGTACTAAGTACATTGTATTTAATATTTTGTACAAACTTGAACTTTTTTCCATTTCGCTCTCCCTTCCACATTCAAAATATGTTTGCGCACTTGCACCTTTATGATAATAATATCTTTAAGTATTTCCATAACAAATCCAAGCAAAATCGGTTCAGCGGTTTGGGCGTCAAGATGTAACAGTCAGGCAGACAGACAGAAAGACAGACACTTTGGAATTTCTAATATTAGTATGAGTGTAATTTTTATATGTGATTCGTTATTTACAGATTTATATGCATAGTGACATAGAAACGATGTACGAGTACGTTCCCCGGGACTTGCTGCCTGCCGAGTACGGCGGGACGGCTTCTACTGTACCAGAAATTGGCGGTTAGTTACATGCTATGAATTCATTTTTCAATTTCATAATTCAATTAAACAGATCCATTTTTATCCAGTAACTAGCTGTCCCGGAGAACTTCGTGTCACTTTAAAACCTTCCCTGGACTTCTATGAATATTTTAAGACAAAATCAGCCCAATCCGTTCAGCCGTTTTCGAGTTTTAGCACGACTAACGACTATTGTAGAAAGGATATAATAAAGGAAGATGGACAAAAATAGGTACCTGTTGATGATATATGCTGGCGGCCGGGATGAGACGAGATGAGCTGATAGTCACACTGTCACTGTGGTCTATTAGTTTACTGTGTTTAGGTATTTCACTGTATTCACTGAGCTGATCATGACCCGGAATAAGGCACGGGGAAATGAGATTTTCGTATATTTAACGAGCGCGCGCCGTTCACGGTTCAAGGCGGAAGTCTTATGTGTCACTCGCGAGTCAAGCGTATGACGTCGCCAGCACAGAGCAAACTCACACGCTGCAGTGATGCCAACGTCGCGCTAGAGTTTTGGCGCGAACATCCTGGGGGGGGCCCGGCAATGGGCGTGAGCTGATCCCCATCTTGAGCTGAATCCAGTGGGAGCCGGGCAATCTTGCCGACAGGTCTCCGCAGCTGGCCTTGTGAGGTGGCCAAGTCCACGACTCTGATGACTCCATCCTTCCCAGGCAGTAGAAGTGTGATTCTTCCCATCTTCCATTGGAGCGGAGGCAGACTGTCCTCCTTGAGCAGAACCAGTTCCCCAATTTTGGGCGGAGAGGAAGAGGTAAGCCATTTGGATTTGGATTTGAAGAGTATGGAGGTAGTACTTGGTCCAGAGAGCCCAGAAGCGCTGAGAGAGAGAGATTGGGTGAGCTGAAAGCGCTTAAGGGGAGAGATGACTCTGTCATCTATTGTGTGCTCGGGAAGAGCTGTGAGCGGAAAGCCTATGAGGAAAT
The DNA here is from genome assembly GCA_905333045.1 of Lysandra bellargus. Lineage (NCBI taxonomy): Eukaryota > Metazoa > Arthropoda > Insecta > Lepidoptera > Lycaenidae > Lysandra > Lysandra bellargus. The sequence continues at coordinate 9,260,771 of HG995349.1, forward strand.
GGCCGGCTGTGAGGGGCTGATAGTCCGTAGGATCGGATGAGAGTGGGCTGATAGTCCGTAGGATTGGACGAGAGTGGGCTGATAGTCCGTAGGATCGGACGAGACTGGGCTGATGGTTGTACTTGGGACAAGCTATTAATTTATGTTCCGTCGACCTACAGTATGGGCAATAAAATTTAGACTTATGACTGGCTTGAGTTGAGTATACGTGCTGAACCCGTCGGGGGGGAGAGGGGGTTGTATAGTGTTGGCGAGAATGAGATGGAGCTGGGCTGACATGCGGGGTACGCATGGTATGTGCTGAGGGCGAGCGCCGATACGCTGGGCTGATGGGTCCAAAGCGGGGTACGCATGGTATGTGCTGAGGGCGAGCGCTGACACGCTGGGCTGATGGGTCCAAAGCGGGGACCGCGCGGAGAACAGGGGGAGGGGGTTTGTTGACGGGAAGGACCCGCTTGACCTTGAGACTCAGCAGCGCGCGCTGGCGTCGGACATTCTGTCCCGACGCAGCGAGCGTGCTCCTCTAAAAAAGAGATTAAATTGCCTATATTGCTTGACGGCAGCCTGAGACTTTGTAGGCATTTTAATGTGAAATAAACTAAATATAAAATACTTATGTGTAGCAATGTGCCAAGTTAATATGATAATTGAGCGGACAAAAACTTTTAAATGCAATACCTAAGTCGCTTGTTATTGTATTAGTTAAAACAATAAACAGATGTTTCTTATCGGAGCGAAGGTATGCGTGCGCGGCGATCGAACGATCGATAAGAGACGGGTAATTAAGTCAAGTACTTACTCGAGGTGCTAAGTTATAACGTAAACAACTTAACAACACGAGCCGAACAAAAATAACACTTAATGTTATAATGGTATAAGGCACAAACTATGCGATGTATGAATAAGTTCCTTTGTTCTATAACACGACGGAATCACGTTGGAGAAATTTTTATATCGGTATTTTGGGTAAAAATACATTCTGGAATTTAATTTAAATGCAATATAGAATTAAAATATGGGCTGAAAATAATTGGATGGCACATACTCAATAAGATGAAACGGGATAATTGTCTTTGTTAATAATTATGGGGGGGCGAACGAAGTACGTATTTGGTTGTCTTTCTGAACTATAATGGCGGGCGGGCGAACTACGTATTTGGCAAATTTTTGCAAAAAAATTGCCGTAGGGAGATGAAAAATGGGCGGAGGTTACTTAATTCGATAGAATATTGACAATGGAATGGAATTCTAATTAGATTTAGGCAGAAATATGGGCATAGTGGACTGTATTTTCAATTTTCGCCAGGTGGGGCACGTAAACTATAATGGCGGGCGGGCGAAAAAATTCCCTAGGAGTTACTATCCGGCTCGAAGAGGACCAGAAAATGAAGGGGTGAAAGCCCTACGACGATTGTAGAAAGGATATAATAAAGGAAGATGGACAAAAATGGGTACCTATTGATGATATATGCTGGCGGCCGGGCTGAGACGAGATGAGTTGATAGTCACACTGTCACTGTGGTCTATTAGTTTATTTCACTGTATTCACTGAGCTGATCATGACCCGGAATAAGGCACGGGGAAATGAGATTTTCGTATGTTTAACGAGCGCGCGCCGTTCACGGTTCAAGGCGGAAGTCTTATGTGTCACTCGCGAGTCTAGCGTATGACGTCGACAGCACAGAGCAAACTCACGCGCTGCAGTGTTGCCAACGTCGCGCTAGAGTTTTGGCGCGAAGAAACACATTTGAAAATCCATTTTTATATATAAGATAATTTATGAGTAAGGTTAATCAAAAAATAAACTAAGAAGCTGTTTAAACCTGCTACATTATTTTGGTTCTACTGATTTACGGCCACATTCGGAGACATTTAATAATAATAATAATTATTGTAATCATTCATAATTTAATTATTAGGCCCTAAAAAATAAATAAATGAAAATGCCAAGATAATAAAATATGGCTATTGAGTACCAATTAACCGATAGTGTCCCACTGCCGGACAAAGGCCTCCTTTCTTTCTTTCCACAGTTCACTATGATTTACTGTATTTGGCCCACAGACATAGATCAAGATTGATACCGCATCTCGCTTCATTTGTATGAAAACGAGCGTGTCACTTTTTTCCTACCTTTTTTTTTTTTTTTTCGGAGGGGGAAATGCATTACGCATACCACCCAGGCGCAGGGGGCGACCCGAGCGGTTATGTGGGACTCCCGTAGCTAATGAGACCACGGTATACCCACTAAAACCCCCCCCCATCTTCCGCCACGCCGCCTTTTGACGGGGCCACGGGAACGATACACATCCGCGACCCCGCCAGCGGCCCGAAGACTCCACGATGGGCGCACAACACGTGCACCCTCCTCCTCGGCCCCCACCAGGGCTGTAGCAGACGCCCCCCGAGTCTGCTACTACTTTTTTCCTACCTGCTGTGACGTACCGATGATAAGAAACGTGTCCATTATCAAGGCCAACGTTTCTATTTGAATTTCTACAGCTCAATACACTTTTACGCATTTAGGCATTTTCAAAATTCCGATTGAAGTCCGATTCTGATAGCAGACTAAAAAACAGGATTTCGAAAGACGAGCATTGCTCGTCGTTTGGGAGCGCGATATGGCACGTGAAGTACACATGCGGTGAATTTGTTGAAACCTTCTTTATCCTATTGATAAAGAAGGTTTCGTCACGTCACGCCACTTTTTCTTGTTTTTCCCCTGTTTCGCCGATGAACTAGATGCGACAACTTAAGAGTCCGGGTTACCCTCGAAATTCTCATACATACGTAATACCAAAATCATTTTGTCATACGAAAGTATTTATCATGTTTGAGTTATTTTTCAGCTTATAATAGTAATTACCTAGGTTCCTGAACAAAAATTAACTTCAAAATATTTAAACACTAAAAATTTTTTTTTTGTATAAATTTTTTTTACTAAATTTACTACTAAATATTTAAACATTAAAAAATATATAAATAAATAGTAAATTTACTACAAAATATTTAAATACTAAAAAATATTTTTTAGAGTTGAAATATTTAGTAGTAAATTTAATACTTATTTATATATTTTTTAATGTTTAAATATTTAGTAGTAAATTTAGTAAAAAAAATTTATACAAAAAAAAATTTTTTAGTGTTTAAATATTTTGAAGTTAATTTTTGTTCAGGAACCTAGGTAATTTCTAGTGTTTTACTCAATTTTTTAGTGTTTAAATATTTAGTAGTAAATTTAGTAAAAAAAAATTATACACAAAAATTTTTTTTTAGTGTTTAAATATTTTGAAATTAATTTTTGTACAGGAACCTAGGTAAGTAATTACTATTTTAAGCTGAAAAATAACTCAAACATGTTAAATATTTTCGTATGAGAAAATGATTTTGGTATTACGTATGTATGAGAATTTCGAGGGTAACCCGGGCTCTTAAGACTATTTTATGAATAATTACTTAACGAAGTTTTTGAAATAAACTTGATACATTCTCTGTAAGAGTCTTCATTAAGTTAAGTTTCATTAAGTTAAGAATCATTAAATGCCTCTGAGACGTCTGGGTGCGGCCGTTAATATCCTAGTAATTTTTAGATACATGCGTTAATAGTATTCTTTTATTCCAGAATACTGGAAAGCGAAAGTTGCTGAGTACTACGACTTCTTTGAAGAAGATCTACAGTTCGGCACGGACGAGAGTTTGAGAGTCAAGGACAGCTTCGGCTGGTGGGGGAAGAGAGCAGCCCTCCGAGGCGACACTAAATGATTTAATTAATTTATATGTTAAAAAATTCTGTACTATATATTTTTTCATTGTTAATGCTTGAATAAACTGGTGAAATGAAAAGTTTTTTTAATCTATTAATCAATAAAAATAGGGTGCATTGGGGTAACTTCGGAAGAAAAAAAAAATTGGGATATTCCGAAAATGGCAAATAATTACCAAACAGAAAGTAATTTTGTACTCTGGCCACATTTACCGAGACGCCAATTTAATCACCTCCCCGCTTCCTTTCCCTCGAGCCGTCAGCCGGGAGTGCGTGTGCGCTCAGTTCATTTTTTCGCGCCAAGTGCAATTCTATGATTTTTTGGGATTATCGAAATTACCCTGAATTGTTTTACACAGAAATTAGGTAACTTACGTAATATATTGTTTGTTTTAATGAAGCTTTGACGTTTTTTGTTTTCTTAACCCTAGAACCGTACCCTGGGGTACAAATGAAAAAATAAGCAAAAATTTCATTATACTTTTTTTTTACTGTTCGACGGTTTATTTCGCGCATCCGTGTATTTACGTGGGGCGGGGTGACGCGCCGAAACCTCAGTCGGCAACGGTCCTACTTGCAAGTGGAAGCGGTACTTACATTTCTTGTGGGGTACTGCGGTACCCCAGGGTACTTTAAACGTAAGTATTATTGTTTGAACATTTTCATCGTTTTGTTGTTTTCTTGGTTATTTGTGGGCATGAATTTGAAGAAACCGACATAAAATTTATCGAGATCGTCAAGCAGTTTTAATATTGTGGGTTTATTTGTTTTTGATGGAATTATAGGATTGTTTACGAACTCCTAACTTATTTTCTTTTTTTTCAGATAGCGTCTAGACGTAATTTGAGTGAAAATGAAACTACTTAGAGAATATTCTTCTGGAATCGGAAGAAGAAGATAAAGGTGAAGATCTGTTTTTAGGTGAGGTATGTAGGTAGGTAGGATGAAGAGCTGGATGATGTTATCCAAGATTTTCACGATGACGTCATTTTCTCTCAGAGTCCTCACTGTTTAGAAGTAGAGTCACCTCCTGATTCAGACGAAAATATAGAAGAAGTATCTTTGCAGTTCTGTTCTAATGCGTAACCAGTCACTGTCCTCAGCGTTCCAGATATTTTACGTGGTAGAGGCAGAAAAAAAACAGAAAAGCAGTCATACCTACAGCGTGTCGCGCAAAACTCGCCGCTGGAGCCTCTGTATGTTCTATGGAATACTAAATATTGTGGGGATCAATTCTATGATACTGCTACATTCTTCAGATGCTGCTAATAAGCAATTTTCCAAGAATAGGCGCACTTACCTGAAGACTCTCGCTTTTGATCACAGAAAACCGCTCCTAGAAGACAGATTTCAATACCGAACTTTGCCAACGTATCTACAAATAAGCATTGGTGATATACTTACTAGAAAAAAAAAACGCCCAACGCCTTCTATAGCTTCTCCTAATTTTAAATCTGGAAGGTGTTTTGTCTTCCCGAGGTCCAAAGATCGCAAATCACGTACGCAATGTGAGACGTGCAAAACTTTGCATCGCATACCTGATACCAGAAAATAACGTTATATTTACCGTTATTATTATAACGATATTTGTTCGTTTATACATAACAAAAAAAATTACGTTATAATAATAACGGTAAATATAACGTTATTTTACTAGATATCGTTAAAAAAATAACGTTATCTGGCTACCATTATGAAAATAACGGTACGTAACGATATTTTTTCTGTTATTCGATAACGTTATGAAGCCCTGCTGTTGAGGTGGGTCATGCCCGTGGCTTCGTCTTGGGTGACGAGAGGAGCGTCGCAGAGTTTTAGTGGGTAGGGTCGCGGCACATACCATCTTCGCCGCGATGAGCCCCACATATCCGCAGCGGGAGTCCCCATCCCCTGCGTCGAATGCGTAAAGGATTGCACAAACCTACGCGACCAAAGCGACTGCGAAGCGGTAGCGTCTACCGCGCGGTGGACGCTGCCCATGTAATCTTATGGCGCTGTGCACACCTGCACGACCGCGACGCGGGTTGTTCGCGTTGGCAAGCGGAACGTGCGCGTCAAGTTGTCAGACGCGTGTTTTGAAGTGTACATAACTAGACTTCTTTTTTAAAACCTTTTTTATATTATTTTCTACAACTCTTTAATTTATGATTTTTTGATTTGTATACGTTTTGATAGATTGTGTCATGATGTTAACGTTTGACGGTTCGCACCGTAGTCGCGCAGGTGTGCACGGCCAGTTTCGCGTTGCAGACGCTCCCGTATCGCGTACCGCGTCCTGTACCCTGTCACTGACGCTTAGGTTTGTTTTAAGCTTAATGCATTTCTCAGCGTGAAAAAAAAGGTGCCTATTAATGTACTATTGACCAATCAACTGTCAATATTAAACGTGTTTAAGAGCTCATTAATCACAATATACACATGTGAACGGCTCACCAATCACCATTATTGTGTCATGTGTGTAACCTTAGTGGTTATCACGGCTTTACTTGCATTTATAGGTAGATAGCGACACTGTCAACACGCAGTGATAGACATTATTTATATATTATCTAACTTTTTTATTTAAGCAAGCAATAATATTTAGATCCGGGAATATTTTGAGTAGATTTTTTGTCCCGCTTTGTGAAATAATGGCGGTGAGGCCACTAATTCCGGTCCTCGCGGAAAGGGCTCGGAAAGATTTTGGTGAGACCCCGGACCTCGAGGCCAAACTTCAAGAAATCAAGGACTGGATCGCGACACAACCTCATCTCCGTGCCAGAACAAGTAAATAGTGGAATATTTTATATTTTTCTACACCCTATAAGATTTAAGAGCCGAAAAAATTCTGGATGTAAATTATTCTATAGACAACACTTTATATACTTACTTATTTGTTTTCTTCGATATACTTACCCTCGGTTACATAATATACAGGAATACAGGTTTATCAATAATGAAATATTGATAAGAATTGTCTTAATGAGCATGATTACATCGAAACAGTATCATAGTGTTACATATGTTACGAGTAATGCTAGTAGGTGGAGTAAACCTAGGTTTACCCGGGTTGACTTAGTATTACCCAAGTCTTTTGGGTAAAGTCCGAATAATAAGAAAAATAAATTTTAATTCGGGGTTTCCCCATACTCACCTAGGTCTACCCAACTCTGGCTGGGTAATGTTAGGTGTTGCATAATTTTCGAGCCTGTGGCATAAAACTCGGGGGCCCGCGTTCACCCGCTACTATTGAGGTAACGTTCTCAAGGAATCAGTTTTCCGTTTGTCATGATAAACTGATCGATATGGAAAATATATCACCCGAAAAAAGTTTACGACAGCTTGCAATTCATGACAGTCGCTTTCAGGAGGCCAGGGTTATAAAAGGTGTAATTGCAAAACAAAATGTGCTAAAAAGAAGTGTTCTGAATGCAAAGCTGCAGAAAACTTGTGCAATCCAAAATGTCACAGCAGTTTATCTTGCTCAAATAAATAATTTCAATTTTAATTACAACAACCGCTAATTAGTTTTTGCCATTGAAGCTATTAAGTTAATGTTCTTCGAGAAATTACGTTTGCCTTTGTATGTTTTTTAAATAATAAATGTTTAAAATACCCTTGGATATTCATTTTAGTAATTAATTGGACAAATTTTTAACATTACCCAGCCAGAGTTGGGTAGACCTAGGTGAGCATGGGTAAACCTCGAGTTAAAATTTATTTTTCTTATTATTCGGACTTTACCCAAAAGACTTGGGTAATACTAAGTCAACCCGGGTAAACCTAGGTTTACTCCACCTTCTAGCATTACCCATAACATTGTATATTCTTTGACAGTATAGAACAATAACTCTGATACACTAGAGATCAACTACGATAACTTGGCGCGCCCCTCCAAATTACTGTTTCAATGTGTGTAGTCACATCCTAATGAAAGAGTTTGTATGTAGTAATTATTCAACCAATCACAGTACATGTAATATTTCAGTTAATGTCACTTATTAGTCTTATTACCAAGATTTGTTGGTCAACTAATATAACTAGCCTACCGCGCAAGACAACGCACTTCAAATATTTTGACAACGCACTTCAAACGTTTTGAATTTTGGAGGGGCGCGCCATGTTATCGTAGTTGATCTCTACATAATAATATGACTCCAGTTACTGTCATAAAACTTAGCTAGGGCGTAGGCTACGTGAAAATTGTATGACCGATCCGACTTTGACGACTAACTGAAAATACGAAAGTTCAACGAAATACACACGTAGGTTTCCATTTCTTTGAGTGTAGGTATTTAAAAAAAACCGGCCAAGTGCCTGTCGGGCCACGCGCAATATAGGTTTCCGTAGTATATACCGCTAGTTTTTGAAAATTTTTGTATGGTCAATGAATGTACATTTATAACATGTTTTACACTAGTAACAACATCATCTCAGTTACTTTCAAAGAAATTTGAATGAAAAGTTCCTTTATACTTCGCCGAATACATTTTTTTTAGTTGATCGACTATTACTCAATAACTTATGAAGTCATCTTAGCCGTGATAGTTTTCCTTTTAAATTCAGCATATTTTCTACGTCCGTGAATTTTTTCACATTTCTAGAAACAACCGTTTAGGTGGTAGAAGGGGGGGGGGGGACACTGGATGGCCTACGTCATATTGATATACCTCTAATATCCTTAGAAATTTAAGGTAAAACTGAGATAGAGAAAACTTTCTTACCGTTTTTTTATAACTTTTGAATAACATACTGCTGTCCGCTATAAGGCTTAGCTCAATAGACGCGTATTCTTCTAAGCTATCCGATGCCATAAAAAACTAATTTTCGGTTTTTTTGGAGATACCGCTTCTGCGCTTAGCAGGGCAGTATAGTCTCTGAGCAAAACTGCGGACAGATAGACAGACCGAAACTATAAGGGTTCCTTGTTGACTACGGAACCCTAAAAATACTTATTATATTATGACTTCGAAAGCCTCGGCCCATTACTGTGCTTTTTTTTCAGATGATCAATGGCTGACTGCATTTTTACGAGGATGCAAATTCCAAGTCGATCAAGTTAAAAAGAAGATAGACCTCTATTATTCTCTACGAAGCACGAACCCAGAAATATACACCATGAAGCATAACGATCCTAAACTGAAACAAGCATTGGATTTAGGGTAACTAATAATATAATACAGTTATTTTGACGTGATAACGTCTTATAATTCGATATGGGGTGCGCGCAGCGCGCCCGAAAAACATGACAGTTCATGTGGCGTTACCTTTGAAGCGTTCCATATAAGGCTTGAAGTGCAAGCGAGAGCGCGGAACGAGCGACAAGGAAGCACAATCGGCCTTTGCGTTCGGCAGCGTTCGACATCCGTCTCTCTCCTAAGTCCTACTTGAGTGAGCGATGCTTATATTTTGACAGTTGATAATGTTACTCTTTCTAACTAACGATGCAGTAAGTTGAGGGAAAGAGAAAGTTCATATCGGTGTATAAACGTCAAAAGTTTGTAATGTTATGTCCCACATGCGTTAGCATTCTATATAGTTTGTGTCTCCCACCCAATCCTAGGACATAACAAAGGAGTCGGTCTGCAATATTTCATGTTTAAAAAGTGCTAATAAAAGTGTTTAGTGAACGTTAAATGCAATATCTTGTTGGGTTTTGTGGTTCCGCGGCCAAGGAAACGGCCAAGGAATGCCTCAAACACGTGGATTTAACATAACATACGTAAGTTTTCAACAACGTTTTTTGGGCTTATCAATCGGTATTTTTATAAGCTAAAAAGAAAATTTATAAGTTTAATAATCCCATAATCATGCTATTTATGGCATTAGTGATAAAAATGTCACATCAAGTAATAATTAGACTTCAAATATTGCATAGCTTTTTACGTGTACTTTAGGGATGCACTCTACTTAAAGTATAGTTTATCGATAAAAATATTGTCATGGACTAAATGATTTTGTTTTCAGGATTTGAAAATGCTTCAAAATAGACGACGAACAGAAATATTTAGACGCAAGTTTCATGCAAGTTTTTAATTCTTACGCCCTCATGAAGGCATCACAATATTGGGATTATCATTTCAAACAAAGTAGATGTCCACCGGGAAGGTGGTAAGAAAACAAAAGATAAAAAAAGCAGAGTTTATGAAAAATGTGACGAAGATATTATTATGGAGTATGATACTTACAATGAAAACGAAAAGGCGAAAATAAATAAAGACAAGGAGTCAAGAAGACAGGAAGAAAGAGGCGAAACTGGTAGCATTTATAAATCAGAAGAAACTATACAAAGAGATGTAGAAGAAAAGAGTGAAGAGTGTGTTTACGTTTAGAGAACTGTTCATTAGACTAAAAGACATAGTATTCCTAAAAAAAAATTCTGTAGAAGTTAAGATACATAAAGCAATAAAATGTATAACAGAGTGGTTTATACCTTCAGGCCCCGCGCGAGCACCGGTGATCGCGACAACAATAGAATACAATAGCAATTCCTGGAAATTCCGACTGAAGTATTAAGATGACAGAAATCATTGCAAATGGGACAGTTTTAAACAAGATGTTTGATTTATTCAATGGATAACACCAAAAATAAAATTATAGATTTAAATATAGTACTTTGGAACGCACAAAGCCTTAAGCCTAAGTTAGCAGCTTTTGATAATTTGTTATATCAAGAAAAAGTCCACATTGCTTGCATAAATGAAACGTGGTTAGAGGCCGAAACTCAGGTACATATTCGGAATTATAATATTTTTCGCTGTGATCGGAACGATTCGTATGGTGATGTAGCTATTTGCACACATCGGACGATACAGTGTAAACAAGTAAGTATGAATTTAGCTAATCCCAGTATTGAAATTATTTATTTACAGCTCTGTAACTGTGGAGACATTTGTGATTTAATATGTGTGTATTGCCCTCCTGCAGTTAGGACTAGTACTAGTGATTGGGAACAAATTTTTTCACTGTCTGGAGGTAACGCTGTTATAGTTGGAGACTTTAATGCCCACCACACGAATTGGTCACGAAAAACCGATAGTCGAGGTCTACAAATCTTCGATGCATTAGTGGATACACAGTTTATTACATTAAACGATGGCACCGCTACTCGTATTAAATTAGTTGATGGTATTCTGCAACAATATACACCGATATTGTGTTTGTGTCATCTAGGATAGCTATTAAATTTCAATTTAAAGTTCTTTGTGAAACCTTGGGAAGCGATCATAGTGTAGTTAAAATTTCTACTGCTGTTAACATAAAAACTTCAAACATTTTAAAAAGACAATTTAATAAAGCAGATTAGCAGTCTTATACTAAATTACTTGAAGATTTATACTGTAATTACGAATTTAATAATGACCTTCAAGGTCAATATGATCAGTTTTTTTGTTTTTTGAATACTGGTGCTGAATTACATATCCCAACTACTAAATTGAATAGAGACCTTAATCAAAATTTAAGCCTCGACCTTATTGGAATACAAATTTGTCTGAAGTAGTAGCTCAACGTCGTTTGGCTTTATCAAAATTTAGGAGAAATCCTACACCTCGTAACCTGGATTTTCTGAAGGAGAAAGTAAGGCTTGCGCAGAATCTCATTCGTAAAACGCGAATGGATAGCTGGCGTGAGTTTTGTTCCTCCTTGGACAAATCTAGCTTTGAGTGATCTATACAATAAAATGCGCTGGGTAAAAGGTTGCAGATCAAAGTCAAAGTCAAAGTCAAAGTCAAAAGGTATTTATTCCATTGTTTGCATAAACAAAATTTGGACATGTCAAGATTACAAAAATATAAAATGAAATAACACAAAATAAAATGTTACAAAATAAAAAATAAAAAAAATTCAAAATAGTTATATAACATCAGGTCCATTTCATAAATAAATAAAATTACATCAATTCGTCATCATAAAAAAAAAAGATGTCAAGGTTTAACATTCCAAGCATTTTTATCCTGCACATAATCTGAAATTTTATAATAGGCTTTTAATTGTAGTTGTCTTTTTATTATTGTTTTGAATTTATTAAGTGAGAGCTGTTGTAATTCTTTTGGAACTTTATTATATAAGCGTATACATTGCCCCCTAAAAGAAACTTTGACCTTATGAAGTCTAAAAGTAGGAACCGTCAGTTTGTATTTATTTCTAGTATTTATGTTATGTGTGTCACTTTTTTTAGGAAACATCATAATATTTTTATGGGTGTACATGAGTACTTCAAAAATATATTGACATGGCAATGTCAATATATTGATAACTTTGAATTTTTCACGTAAGGATTCTCTGGGGCTCATCCTATAGATAGCACGAATCGCTCTCTTCTGCAACACGAAAATAGAATTTAAGCGTCCTTCACCAGCACTTCCCCACAACATTATACCATATGACATAATGCTATGGAAGTAGCTGAAATACACCAGTCTAGAAGTGGCTTCATCAGTAATGTAGCGTACTTTCTTAACAGCGAATGCCGCAGAACTAAGTTTTTTTGAGAGATTATCTATGTGTTGATCCCATTGAAGCTTACTATCTAAAGTGACACCCAGAAACACTGTCGATTCAATAGGATCCAAATTTTGGCCTTTTATTTTAATGTCAGTTGTTGTTTTCTTAACGTTTGGTAGAGAGAATCTTATACATTTTGTTTTGCGTTCATTGAGCAATAGGTTATTGGAATTAAACCAATGGACAACCTTCGCTATTGCATTATTTATTTTATCAAAATTTAGAGCCCGTCGGTTAAGTTTAAATACGAGTGACGTGTCGTCAGCAAATAAAACAATTTCATAATCTTTTATCATGTAGGGCAGGTCATTAATATATATTAAAAAAAGAAAAGGGCCGAGAATAGATCCTTGAGGCACACCAATTGAAACTGAGGCCCCTGAAGATCGCTTGCCATTAATATCGACTCTCTGGACTCTGTCGCTCAGATATGAAGTCAATAGATCCAAAGATTTATCTATAATTCCGTAATGATGCAATTTTCTTATTAGTGTTCCATGATGTACGCAGTCGAATGCTTTAGACAAGTCACAAAAAATTGCCAAGGCGTCATGTGACTCCTCCCACGCTTCATAAATGTATGATAGTAATTCGATACCAGCGTCAGTAGTAGATTTTCCATTGGTAAAGCCAAATTGTTTCCGATGTAATAATTTATTGATATTAAAATGACATATTAATTGATTTAACATTATTTTTTCAAAGATTTTACTGAATACAGGCAAAACTGATATTGGTCTAAAGTTATTGGGATCGGTTGATTCACCAGATTTGAACAGTGGAATTAGTTTGCTGTATTTCATCAAGTCTGGGAATACGCCACAATCAATGCATTCATTAAATATATATGCTAATTCATAAGCAACCTCGTCTATAAGTGATTTTAAGATGTATGTAGAAATGCCCCATAGATCTGTAGCTTTTGTGACATTTATCATTTTAAAAGCTTTGATAATATCATGCTCATTTACTCGTTTAAAGCTGAAACTAGTTTTACAGATAGGTACATTTTTTTTAAGTAGTGACTCTGCTATGTCTTCTGAAGAGATTAATGATCTGGTAAGTGTGACTGGGATATTGTTAAAAAAATGTTCAAATGCTTGGGCAACTTCTTCTTTATTCTTAGTAACATTGTCATTGATTTTTAATTTAAAGTCAGTATCAAAATTTCGAGGTCTTCCAATTTCATCATTAATTATTTTCCATGTTGTTTTAACAATGTTTTTACTATTTTTAATCTTATCGGCAATAAAGTCTGCTTTTGCCTTTTGGCATACTTTCCTAAAAATCTTTGAATAAATTTTAATTTTATCCTTAAGATCTTCAGTAAAATTATACTGTTTTTCACTGTACATATCATAGAGTCTTTGTCGGCTTTTGTGTATACCCACTGTCGCCCACTCACTAAAACTAGGTTTATCCGTCACTGTCAACGATCTAGGTGTAAATACGTTACTAAATATGCTGCTGAATTTATTAAAAAAATGACAGTAAGACTCATTAGGATCTTTATTATGAAAGCCCATAGGCATTTGCGAGTACCAGTTTAATTTGAATTTTTCTAGCCGGGCTTTAGTCACAGGAACGTAACTAATTTTGTTTTTAATAGTTTCTTTGATTTTAGTTTTAAATTTTACATATTGGCCTAAGTGATCTGATTTTAAATTACTAATAATTTTGATTCCAAGCATGTAATCTTTTGCATTTGTAAATATATTATCTATACACTTCGCTGAAGTTTCCGTGATACGAGTTGGATCCATAAATAATGAAACTAAGTTGTATGAACCAAATAAGCTAGTTATTCTAGTACTCAGGAAACTTACTTCTAAAAGGTCAATGTTGTAGTCTCCACAAACGAAGATGCTTTTATTACAATTTGTTATTTTAAATAGAATTAAATCCATGATTTTCTCAAATGTGTCATATGATGCATTTGGCGGGCTGTATACACTCACTATTATACTTCGTTCCAGTTCGACACACGCTATTTCAATTTGGTTTTCAACAGATAAGCTTGAAATGTCTTGCCTATTCTTAAACTTTATACATTTATTAATTAAAATTAGAGAACCTCCTCGAATAGTATGTGATCTGCAGAAGGAACTGCCAACTTGATAATTGCTAAAGTTAAACATCAGCTCAAAACCTCTTAGCCAATGCTCAGTTATACACATAACGTCAATGTTGTAAGAGTTAAGGTACAATTCCAATTCTAACATTTTACTATTTATGCCTTGAATATTTTGATGTACTAATTTTATGAATTTTATATTTTGGTTACATACTTTCTGATATTTATTGTTTAAGTTATTATTAATACAGTTAGTTTCTTCATGACTTAGTTTGTTATCAAAATAGTTTAGGCAAGAGCTTAACTCTATTGTCATAGAACTTAATTTAAAGAAATAGATGTAGGATTAATGTCAATAGTTTTCTTAAAATTATCATTGTTAGTGATATAGTTAATACTGAAATTGTTTTGGTCACAAAGAGTGCTAAAATTAATCAAGTTTTTAGGATCACCACCAACGTTTGTTGAAAAAGAAAATATGAATATGCTTTTGCATAGTTTGACGCCCGATTCGGTGACACCTCAGAAGCCAATATTTAATTCACAAAATGAAGAATTAGACAAAGAAATTTCGCTATTCGAATTAAATAATGCAATTTGTACACGAGACACTTGTCCAGGTAACGATAATATGGGGGCGATACCGGCCCGTCCACGTTCGTGTCCCTGGGCGCCTGGGTACGCCACCCTGCCTTTTACACGGGGTGAGGTACTCAGGATGGCAGAACACCGGTCTTTCCTATCTTTCTCCTCTTTTGAAGCATATTCTTCTTTTGTATTGTTTTATTTTTTGTTTCGCTATCTTTAACCACCTTTTCTTCACTATCTTTCATTTTTGTTTATTTCTTCTATACATCAGCGTGTGTTTCCGTGTATATATGTGTGCGTGTTTGTGCGATGGATGGACCCGTGGGTCCCTAATCCCCGGTTTTTGGTGCCCGGCCTTGGGATGCGTGGCGAGCAGGTGGCTTACGTCGCAAGGGCACCAGGGCAGAATCTCCCTTTAAAGATCAAAATATGGAGAAACGCAACTTGGAAAATTCTCCCCGGGCGGGTCCCAGTTACACTGGAGAATCCCGCACTCCCGGTTCTCCGGGAGTCTGCCGCATGTATACGGGGGCGGCACCAACTGCGTGTGAGGAAAAGGAGGCCGTTGCGACGGTGATAGAAGAAAAGGGCACGACTACGCGCGATAATCCGGGGCCGGTGCTCCTAACCGCACCGGCAACGGGCTCGACCAACATTGAGAACTTACGCTCAGCACAACAAACACCGATGGTGCTATTAGAGCGGCTAGACGACTCCGACTGTTCCACTAACACCATGAGAACAGCCGAAAGCTCTCGCACTTCATCACGCGATCGAGCAGGGGGGAGTTTGACGGGCAAGCGACGACTGTCCTTGTCCTTGTCTGGCTCAGACGACGGAGGCTCCGAAAGGTCCTTCCACTTGGAGACACGGAAGAGAAAGTCCGCCAAAAGAGGGCGAGGACGCCCCCCTACAACAGGGGATGACGAAGAAATGGCTGCAGCTAAACGGAGTCTACTCGAATTGGAACAAGAGGACCTTCGTCTGCAAGCCGAAAAAGACGTAGCTAAGGCATTCCGAGTAGCCCAGCGAAAAGCGGCTCAAGCCGCAAAACTACAGGCCGAAAAAGAGGCATTTGAAAAACTCCCGGCCGCCACCAAACTTAAAGTTATGGGGGAGCAGGGCCTAGAGTTAATTAAAATGGTCCGCACGAAAAGTGGAAACATGAAGGGTACCTTCACGAAGGCCCTAAAGGATGGAGAGACAAAGGTTGAGGAGTCCGTCCGAGGCCTCGTGACTCTCAGGGAGAACACGATAAGACTGGAGGAAGAAAACCTTCGTCTCCGAGAGGAACTTGCACGACTGCGGGAGAAAGAGAGTCCGGTACTCGATACACCATCAAGACCTCCTCTCCTGGTGGTTGAAACGAACAAAGCCCTAACACCAAAAAGCGGCTCTGAAGAGTTGACGGTCTCGGTACTGCGGACCATGTTCGAGGAGTTCTCCCGCTCCATCATGGAGAGGACCTCAAATATGGTCAACGCACGCATCGAGGGACTGCAGGGACGCCTGCTCCCAGAAAAGAGGCTCCGCCCGCCACTTGCAGCGGATAAAAAGAATATGGCGGCGAATACTCACCTTACTGAGGATTGGCCCAACCTACCGCAGGCTGGGCCCTCTCAACAATTGGCGACGGTGACTCCGGCCCCGGCGATGACAGCTAGAGCAGAAGCTGCGCCTGGAAAAGAAGTTAGGAAGAGGAAGAAGGTCCAAAAAGAGAAACCGGCAGAACAACCGCTGGCCTCATCACCGGCTGCCGTTCCCGGCCCGTCGTCAAAGGGAGAGGGCTGGAGTACGGTGGTTCGGAAGAAAGGAAGGAGGAGAACCCAACCAGATGCGACAAGCTCGGATAAGACGCGCCCGGACATGACGAAGGCAGGGCCGAAGGGGGCTTCCAAAACCCCCCAGAGGCCAAAGCCCCGGAGTCGACCGAGAAGGAGGAGAAATGCGGCTCTCACTACGGCCGCTGTAGTTGTCACACTACAACACGACGCAGTGGAGCGTGGCGCCAACTATAAGGACGTCATCGAAAGGGCCCGCCAACAAATCAACTTGGCGGATTTGGGTCTGACCGAGGGCGTCCGATGCAGACAGGCGGCGACAGGAGCCCGAATCATGGAGCTCCCCAGCACCGCGACCAGCGAGATGGCTGACCGCTTTGCGGAGAAGCTACGCGGTGTACTGGCGGGAATAGCCAGAGTCGCCAGACCGGTAAAATGCTCTGACATCCGGGTCTCTGGTTTGGACGACTCTGTAACTAAGGAGGATGTTGTGGATGCGGTCATAACGAAAACGAGTTGCTCCCCGGAACACGTAAAGGGGGGCGACATACGCGCTGGTCCCGGAGGAACTGGCTGTATGTGGGTGCAATGTCCTGTGGCTGCCGCCAACACCCTGGTGGCTGCAGGTCGTCTGCTCGTCGGCTGGAGCTCGGCGCGAGTCCAGCTGTTAGAACCGCGAGCCATGAAATGCTACCGTTGCCTGGAGGTGGGCCATACAGCGCGACGGTGCCAATCAGAGGTGGACAGAGGCCAGCTGTGCTACCGGTGCAGCCAGGCAGGCCATAAGGCCTCCGACTGCTCCGCCAAGCCCCACTGCGTTGTCTGTGCAGCGGCGGGTAGAAACCCGAACCACACTGCGGGCGGTAAAGGTTGTGTCCCTCCGAAGAAACGGGACGTGAAGGGGTGTAAAGGAAGAGCAAAGTCTCGAGCGGCGGGTCGGCCACAGGCCAGACAGGTGGAACTAATGGAGACCAATAATGGCTAGGCAACCATCACAGTTCCTCCAGACGAACCTGAACCACTGCGCTGGTGCCCAGGACTTGCTACTCCAGGTTATAGCACAGTGGCAGGTGGATATCGCCATTGTGGCTGAGCCCTATTACGTCCCGGCCCGCACCAACTGGGCAGGCGACCTGTCAGGTTGCGTCGCTATTTGCGCTTCGGAATCTGGTCCACAGCTTATACCGCGAGACAGGGGGCAAGGATTTGTTGCAGCGGATTGGGGGGAGTACACGATCTTCGGCGTGTACTTCTCTCCCAATAAAACACTCGCTGAATTTGAGGATTTTCTGGGCGAGTTGCAGGCGACAGCCTTGAGAGCGGCTCCTAGGCTTGTTCTTGTCGCCGGCGATTTTAACGCCAAGCACTCCGCCTGGGGGTCCCGCGTTACTAACGCCCGTGGTGACGCCGTGCTGGAGTGGGCCCTCATGACTGGTCTCTCGCTTCTAAACCGCGGGGATGCACCTACCTGTGTTCGGCATCAGGGGAGTTCGATTGTCGATCTCTCCTTCGCCAGCCCCGCGGTTGGAGGACTAGTCCATGACTGGAGGGTGGTTGAGGATGTCGAGACGCTGTCAGACCATCAGTACATCCGATTCAGCGTCTCTGCCTCAGGCATGGCACAGGCTGCCCTGCAACCATCAGTAAGAGCGTCCCAGTTTCCGCGCTGGGCGCTGACAAAGATGAACAGCGAGGCGCTTGACGAAGCGGCGCTGATAGAGGCCTGGACACCAAAGCCCACGGCCCCCATAGCCATCAATGAGGAGGCGCTCTGGTTTCGCGAGGCCCTTACCAGAGTTTGCGATGCCGCGATGCCTCGGGCGAAGGGCCGCCCAGGGAAAACTCAGGTGTATTGGTGGACAGATGAGATCGCGGAGCTCCGACACCAATGCATCAGAGCACGCCGGCCGTACCAGAGGCAGCGAGCACGCAGAGTCAGGAACGAATCTCAGGAGAGGAGACTCGAGGCGGAGTACAGAGCCGCTAAAACTGCACTACGCGTGGCCATCAGGGTGGCCAAAGATACTGCCCGGCAGGAGATGCTCGAGGACCTAAATCGGGATCCGTGGGGTCGTCCGTACCGATCAGTGCGGAATAAGTTCGGCCGCGGCCCCCCAGCACTGGAGACATTGCCCCCGGAGCAGTTATCCGGCATTTTGTCGACGCTCTTTCCAGCGGCGGCTAACTTGGAGGCATTCGAGGACGTAGGGCCGGCCACAGATGAAGAAGTGCCACTCGTTACTGAAAGCGAGATGGACGCCGCCATCCTAAAATTGAGTGGGCGTAAGACCGCCCCAGGCCCTGACGGGATTCCTGGCAGAGTGTGGGTTAGGTCCATGGGACCGCTCAAAGAGAGAATGAGGGAGCTCTTCAGCGCATGTATGACGCAGGCGGAGTTCCCTCAATGCTGGAAGGAGGGCAGGCTTGTATTGCTGAGGAAGGAGGGTCGCCCCGTCGACTCCCCTTCGGCATACAGGCCCATTGTTTTACTCGACGAGGCCGGAAAGTTGCTAGAGAGAGTGATTGCGTCTAGGGTCATAAAGCACCTGGAACGTGAGGGGCCAAACCTCTCAGATGCGCAATATGGCTTCCGCTCACAGCGCTCGACTATAGACGCAATCATTCAGGTCAAAGAGCACACTGAGGAGCAGATAGCGAACGGCAGAGTAGTGTTGGCGGTGTCTTTCGACATTGCCAATGCTTTTAACACGTTGCCGTTCGAGTCTATCGAGGAAGGCCTACGATTTCATAACGTGCCATGGTACCTTCGGAAGACCATCAGAGAGTACCTTAGAGGCCGTGTGATCGTCTGTGTAGGTAGAGACGGTGTCGTAATCCAGATCATGACAGAGTGCGGTGTTCCACAGGGGTCTGTCCTTGGCCCTCTCCTGTGGAACATTGGGTTCAATCGCCTTCTGCGTGCGGCACTGCTCCGAGGGCTCAGAATCGTAGCATACGCCGACGATACATTCATGCTGGCCCAAGGAGAGACATTTGAGGAGGCCATCCGTTTAGCAAGAGTCGGAGCAGCACAAGTGGTGGCGCGTATTGAGGCGCTGGGAGTCCGGGTTGCACTGCACAAAACGGAGGCCATTTTCTTTCATGGCCCCCGAAGGCGCCCTCCCGCCAACTCGTTCCTCCCCATCGGAGACGTACAGGTGCCAATCGGAACGGAGTTAAAGTACCTGGGTCTGGTGTTGGACTCCAGGTGGTCTTTCACCGCTCATTTCCGTCGATTGGTGCCCCGATTAAAGAAGACGACCATGGCCCTCGGACGCCTCCTGCCCAACTTGGGGGGTCCTGGGTCAACCTGTCGGCGGCTGTATACAGGGGTCCTGCAATCCATGGCCCTATATGGAGCTCCCGTCTGGGCAGATCACCTAAACGCCCAGAGCAGAGCGCTTCTGCGAAGCCCGCAGCGAGCGATGGCGCTGCGAATCGTACGCGGATATCGGACCATATCCTGCGAAGCAGCGCTCATTCTCGCCAGAACTCCGCCTTGGGACCTGGAAGCGCGGGTCCTGAGCGAAATCTATTGTCGCACGGCGGAGTTCAAGGAGAGAGGGGACCGAGTTTCCCCTGAATTGACCGCTCGGTGGAGGCGTCAGGCGCGCATAATCATAATGCGCGCTTGGGAGGATAGGCTGGCAACACCAACGGCTGGACGTGCAGTGGTGGCGGCGTTTCGGCCGCATCTGCAGGCGTGGGTAACCCACTGCAAAGGCGTCCTCACCTTCCGTATGGTGCAGATGTTGACCGGGCACGGGTGCTTCGGCCATTACCTGCACCGTACGGCTAGGAGGGAACCGTCGACGCAGTGCCACCACTGCAATTACGGAGACGACACAGCGCAGCACACGCTCGAGGACTGCCCTGCATGGGCGGAACAACGAGCGGTGCTTTGTGCTACCATCGGATATGACCTAAGCCTCCCGGCCATAGTGACGGCTATGGTTCGGTCGAGTGATGGATTTGACGCAATAGCCGACTTCTGCGAGGCCGTCATCTCGCAGAAAGAGGCTGCCGAACGGGAGAGAGAGGCGGATGTGGCCGCGGATCCCGTTCGAAGACGGCGCGGAGGGCGCAGACGCGCCATACATGAGCGCCAGCTCCCGCCGTAATCAGGGCTCGGGCGGCGGATTGGGGAATCCGCTGCCCATTGCACGAGCCCTGCCCGGTAGAAGAGCGCCCGGTGCCTCGGGCCGCTCTCCCGAAGGCTCAACAGCTTACAGCTGCTGCGATGGAGTCTGCACCGGCAGATGCCGCTAACTGGGCTGCCGCAGATATCGCCCCCGTCGGCGGGTCCGGTGGCCCAGCAGTATAGCGGAGGAAGGAGGCACCGGTGGGTTTTAGTGGGTAGCCCCGGGTGCTCCTCTTTACCGTAGCACCTGGGGAGTCCCACATACCCCGGCGACCTTTCCCCCGGGCCGCTGGGGATGCGTAACGCATTTCCCACCGATAAAAAAAAAAAAAAAAAAAAAAAAAAAAAAAAAAAAAAAAAAAAGGTAACGATAATATTTCTTATAGTATGATTCGAAATCTTCCTCATAATGGGAAACTCATTTTAGTCAATTTATTTAATAAATTTTACCAACAGAGTTTTGTACCACATCAATGGAGAGACATATCGGTAATTGCAATTCCCAAACCAGGTCGTGATACGACCACTATTTCTTCTTTGTGCCCAATATCAATGATGTCTTGCTTGTGTAAAGTATTTCATAAAATTCTTAACAATCGTCTAGAATGGTATTTTGAAAAAAATAATTTGTTCCCTAAACATACAATAGGTTTTCGAAAGACATATTCTACTCAACATAATTTAGCATATCTGATTAATGATGTATTAACTGGTTTTAGTTCTAAAAAAATTACCTTAGCTTGCTTTATAGACATTGACAGTGCCTATAATAATATCGATATAGTTTCTTTACTTTTAGTTCTAGAAAGCTTCGAGGTGGGTTCAAAAATGTGTTCATATCTATGGAATTTCCTTCGTAACCGGACGCTTTCAATTCGACATAATAATGCAGTATTGTCTCGTGATACAGATAAAGGCCTAGCTCAGGGTGATCCATTGTCACCTTTATTATTCAATATCGGAACGATCAATACTTGTAGAGCTTTAACAAATTTAGGTAAATCTCAATTTGCAGATGATTTTGTGATATACGCCATTTGCAGCAGTATTGCCCAAGGAATTGCCTTATTACAAAATGCTTTAGATATGTTTAACGACATGTTGACGAGTTTGGGTCTTGAAATATCGGCATCTAAAACTAAGGTTTGTTTATTAGCTCGTGGATTTAGAAGACTGGTAGATGTAAATAATGAGTCACTTATTAGTCTTAAAATTAATGGTCAAAATCTAGAAGTCGTGAACAATATTAGGTATTTAGGTGTTTGGCCCGACCAGTCACTCAGGTGGACAAAACATACTAACGTAATGTATGAGAAATGCGTGAAATTTTTTAATGTATTTAAAATTTTAGTAGGGCCAGGTTGGGGTGTCCATCCGTCACACTTAAGACGTTTATACTTATCACTTGTTAGGAGTAGATTAGACTATGCGTGTATTTTCTACGACAATTGCTCTAAAAATAATTTAGCTAAAATTGATAAAATACAGAATATGTGTATGAGAGTAATTGGAGGTTTTATAAAATCAACACCCATCCATGTTATGGAAGTAGAATTGAATATACAGCCCTTATTTGTAAGGAGACATTTACTAGCTGCAAAATTTTGGTTAATCAATAAATAAATTCAATCAATAAAAAATAACGATTTTATAATAGATCAATTGAATATACTAGAATCATTGTGTTCACAAAGGTACTGGCATCGTAAGAAGCTACCCTTGTTAGTATTAGTTCATATGTACCTGAAGGATATACAGATTCATTCTAGTAATGTTTTAGAAATGTTTTTTCTAGATTATTGGGTCAGCAGTGTGGACTTGTCTGCTTGTATTAAAAGTAATTTAGAATTTTTAAAGACGTCTAAAAGAAATTGTAATGATTATGAATTAAAAAACGAATGCTACCAATTCATCGATCAATATTACAGTGAGCACTATAAAATTTATACCGATGGTTCTAAAATTTTACGAGACAGTGGTTCAGCTTTCTTAGATCCACAGAAAGGAATTAATAAACAATTTTGCATTTCTTCTAGCGTTTCATCTATGTTCGCTGAGTTGGTAGCAATAAGTGAAGCCTTATTATATCTAAATGATTTAGATTCCAGTAATTATGTAATACTGTCTCATTGTAAGAGTGCTTTGGAGCACTTGGCTCGTTGCAACTCGACTTTTCGAGGACTACCGTTAGCCTATACAATAATAGACAATATTCATCGACTGCATTGTAACGATAAAAATGTAATTTTACAGTGGATCCCTGCTCATATTGGTATAGTTAACAACGAACGTGTAGATGTTTTAGCAAAGCAGGCTGCGGTTAATGGAGACCTATACAACTGTCTGCCTTATTTTACTGATTTGTACTATATATCGAAAGATATATAGTACAAATCAGTAAAATAAGCAAAGTAGTACAAATCAGTAATATAATATAGCAAACTTTGGAAAGAGTACTTCGATGAAAGGTCTTGCAGTAAAGGTGTATGGTTCAAGACAGTGCAGCCTGAAATTCCAAGTAACTCCTGGATTGATGTGACCAATATGAGCAGGGATGAGGTTGTGCTGGCGCTCAGGCTGCGGTCCGGCCACATTCCATGTAACAGTTTTGCGGATTTGATGGGAAAATCGCAATCCCCTAATTGTTCGCGATATGCACGAGTGGAGGATGCTTACCACTTGCTAATGGAGTGTGACCGTATCACAGATGAGCGGGAATCTTTATTTTCTGATTATAATTTTAATTATTTTGATGTGGGTTTATGTAATACTGTTTTGTCCTGTCCTAATTCGGAATCTGCCAAACATTGGTATAAAATTGTTAACATAGGTTTAAGTCGCAGAATCACAGATAGTAATTAGTATGTTAGTTCATATTCTGATTGTTACAATATAAGGGTGTCATTTTCTTTTAGAAAAAAACCCTTCAAAAAAAGAAAAAAAAAAAAGTTTGAAACAGTGATTTTATTGAAATAAAAAAGTTCTAACGGAGAGCAAAATAATTGCATGATCTACAGCTCTCACACCTCCCCCCTGTAAGTACTCAGTTCGTTACTTAGATCTACTTTTTGAAATTGTATCCTGGCATTACTCTTTTTGACGTGACAACGTCTTATAATTCGATGATGCGTTACCATTCTATATAGTTTGTGATTCGATGGAGCCGGTTGCACGCACGAAAAAACATGACTCATGCGGCGTTACCTCGCTCTGAGGCGTTCAATTTAAGGCTTGAAGTGCAAGCGAGAGTGCGGAACGAGCGACAAAGAGGCACGTTGTCACGTTCAACTATCGTCAGTAAACCGACTTTACAGACAACCGTTTTTTTTTAACACTTTTTGTTACATATACTACCTGGCAGATGTTGTTTTGCCATAATTCGATATTTCATGCATGAAAAATAGATGTTGGCCAATTCTCAGACCTTACATGATAAGATAAGCACAACGAATTACAGCAAAATCAGTCCAGACATAATTTGTCGACAAACACCGCGACACTAAAATGTTGTAAAATTAAAAAAAGCTTGTTTAGTTTACTTAGGTAGAGATCAACTACTATAACATGGCGCGCCCCTCCAAATGACTGTTTCAATGTGTGTAGTCACATCCTTATGAAAGAGTTTGTATGTATGTATGTAGTAAGAATTCAACCAATCACAGTACACGTAATATTTCTGTTAATGTCACGTCTTATTACCAATATTTGTTGGTCAACTAATCATAACTAGTTACTAGCCTACCGCACGAGACAACGCACTTCAAACGTTTTGAATTTTGGAGGGGTGCGCCATGTTATCGTAGTTGATCTCTACTTCTGTTATTTTATTATCTTTATTCATGTTCTAGAATGTCCTGCTAATTAGAGAAAATTTTATTGTAATCTCCTAAGTGTCATAATCTTTGATCTCTAACTTTGTTAACTTTGTCTTTGTATGAACATACAAAGTCTCATTAATGAATAATAATAATATTATGTGAATTTCTTAATAAAATATATAAAATAGCAGACGCAAAAATAAGTGAGAGTAGTAATACAATAAAATATTCTTATCGCATTTAAATATACAAGTTCATTGTATTTAGGTCGTTCGAGTTATCTAATTAGAAATAAAAACAGCTCCTTAAGTTGCAAAATATATTTCTTATTCACATATTAATGAGCGCCAATAAGCTGGATGAAACAGATACTAAGCCAGTGCTTAAGATGGAGCTTCAGGTAAAAAGGCAATATACGCGTTAATAAAAACATAATATCATTTAGTGACTAAAATTAGTAAAGCATTTAAAAGAAGAGTCATGAGATTTTTCTTCATTCCCCTTTAATAGTTAATAGTTATACATATTATTATTCTTTATTGCCGTATATTACTTACATAATACCTATATTATGTTTGTAATGGTAAAACGCCCGTTATTGTTAACGTCCAACTATGTTTTTATAATTGGCAGTACGGTTAGATATAATTAATTTTTCTTCGGACTCTGCGGTACAATTTTTTTTCAAATTGTCTTAGATAGCTCTATATTTCACCCCAATTGGCCATATTATTGCAGAGTGGACAATAAAATATTACTAAACTAGATGACGGCCGCAACTCCGTTGCGCCAAAACATTTTTCTGAGACAAAAAGTATCCTATGTCCTTCCCCGGGACCGAAAGTATCAGCAATCGGTTCAACGGTTTGCGTATGAAGAGGTATCACTGATAGACAGATATATTTTAATAGTAAATATGGATTAAACAGTGCTACACTGTACTCGGCGAAATATGGCGGTAGCGGTCATTGACTTTCTGTCAATTTTGACAGGCTGGCACAAAGCCGCGATTGACAACTTATATATAACACTTCATTGTCAATCGCGGCTTATATAGAAAATGACAAGTTTTTGACAGGGAGACAATGACAAAGTTATTTTTTTTTTGTTATATGAAAATAGCAACTATGGAATACTATAATAATAATAAAGTACCTATATAAGACAACATATTATAGTTTTTAACAGGTTAAGCATCGTTTTGTGTCCTGTGGCTAATATTTTGGCTTCACCTACTGTTTAAGGTCTGCAATAATACTGCAAAAATTAAAGGAGCCGGCCGCACCGAGACTCTATGTCCTTCGTCTCGGCAGTTACAACCCGAAGGAGTGGCACATCTACGACATCATGACAGCTGCTAATTTTCAGTTACAGGTACTATAATATACTGTACTCGGCGAAACATGGCGGTAGCGGTCATTGACTCCCTGTCAAAAACTTGTCATTTTCTACATAAACCACGATTTAAAATGTAGTGTCAGATGTTGTCAATCGCGGCTTTGTATAGAAAATGACAAGTTTTTGACAGGGAGTCAATGACCGCTACCGCCATGTTTCGCCGAGTGGAGTATAATAACAAATGTTTCAAATCGAAATACATACGTGACGAAACCGTTTTGGTTTTAATTAGGTACTTTTACCAATGAGAAGTTGTCACACATGGATGATATCACAGGCTTCTGCAGTAGCCCCTCGTAAAACCATTCTTGACACAGTTACGTTTCTTTAGTATTTCGATTGTTTAACTAAATTTTAATAATAATTCATATTAACAGTTTAATGGGAACATTAATTGACGGTTTAAGTTCTATTCAATAAAATGTAATGACCATGAATGATTTTAGGATGGTTAGGTATACGTTGTTTTCCATCCAGTAAATTAAACCGATCTCAATTAATAATTAGTTTGGTAGAAAAACTTGTATAGTCGAAGACAAATCAGCCACTTTTTTTTACCAACGACTGTTAAAGTTAACACTCGAATTAGTATCACGTTATCTCTTTTGTTTTTCTTATGAATGAATGAGAAGTCATGACATTTTAACAAGCTGTTAAAACTAACACAATATGTTGGTGAAATTGGGGCTTAAACTACAAAATATAAATAGGGTCGAAAACTCGTAAGCGGTATCTGTTTTTGATCATATTGATTATTATAGATAGAATTATTATAATTATGTTTTTAACCGACTTCCAAAAAACGAGGAGGTTATATGTTCGGCTGTGGATATTTTTTTTTATTTTTTTTTTTATTTTTTTATTTTTGTATGTTCAACGATTACTCCGCCGTTTGTGAACCGATTTTCGAAATTTTTGTTGTGTTGTATTAGGTTTCACTCCAATTTGGTACCATGTTCACAAAAGTGGTGACCTGATGATGGGATCCATGAGTAATCGAGGGAACTCCTCGAAATTTATATGGAAACATATGGTGATTTTGGTTTTATGAGAAGCATCCTAAGCATATGCTACCAAAACGCAAGATTTTGCACCGAGGTATACTATGGTTCCGAAGCTACTAAGAGAACTCCGGATTCCTTATAGATACAAGTTTGGGAGTTTAGGCGCTGTTTTAAGAACTGAAAGCATATGCTACTATGCAAATTACATTCATCATCATCATCATCATCATTACCACATCAGGGTCACCAATGTCACCAAAATTGAACATAACAAATTCAGCCTTAAGTCCAGAGCATAAGGCACACATTTGACATTACTTCTGAGAAGTAAGCTGCTTCGATAATACAAGTAACATGCCTATCTCACAACAACACATGAAAACAACCTAATTTCAACCTTTTGCATTGTGCTTAGCGTTCATAGTACAATAACTGTGTGCGGTCTCGCTTGCTACAATCTGCTAGGGCTGTCAAGCGAGCGGCGCGGCGGCGGGCCGCGCCGGGTACAGACTACCAGACCGGGAGGCGTATTTACAAAGGCTTATACCGTTTGAGTCACGAGCCAGACTCTAATAGATGAGCTTTTGTTTGTGCATATTACTCTACAATTATACCTATTCTATCTCAGTAAAAAAATTGATTCAAATGGATTAGCTTTTTGCCTTGATATTTTCAAATAAAAATGCACTTACAAAACCTAGTCGAGTAGAGGCTCACCGCCATAATATTTGTTTATCGCGAGCGTGCCATACAGCATACTTTAAATAAATTAATAAGACTGACTGTTACCAACTACGTTTAAATTGTAAAAATACTAAACTAATCGTGATAAAAATGATTATCTGCGTTTTGTATTTTACATAAGAGGTTATATAGGAAACTACGCTATAAAAAATATTATAGTTTTCTTAGCTATAAATGATCAGTCAGATCACGAACCAATCATTTTTCTAAGATAGTTTTATAATTACTTGTACTCTCAACAAGTGTGTAGTTATGTACCTGTTTCTTACCTATTAATTAAAGTTCGTTAGTTAATTAGTATTTTTTGTCACTTAAATACAGAATAGAAACGAGTAAGTAATTTCATTACTGTAACATTAAAATAATAAAAAATTTCATGTAACTATCCACCTACATATTTTTAAAGCTAACGATGACGATGTATTTATCATATCGGTATCAAATTGAATAGCATTTTTTGCTGCAATGTTAGAAACAATTATTTAGCTAACAAAGTCTAGGCGATTTCGGTCATTTTCTGTACTAAAATAGATAAGGGTATTGTCAAGTTTTTGTCTAACAAAAGCTAAGCCAGTACAGTATCCTTCGATCGTGGATTATTGGAAATCTATTGTTATTCTATTGTGTCTCGCTCACCGGTGAGCTTGTAATAAGATACGTAGAATAATATAATACTGGTGTATTATTTACGTACACAGTACGCGAAAAAACTAAAAAGAGTGAAATTATTATTTTTAACAAAAAATTAAAACCGACTTCCAAGGTAAAAACAATAATAACATCCTTATAATATGAACTAAAAAGTATTAAATAATTATTCCTATCTAATAGTGCCTTTTTCCGAATTCGGCTAAAACTCAACTATTTCTGTACTCAATCTTCATAATATTGAAGTCGGTGCCAGTTACAAAAGTTTCAAATATTTTGGCAGACTGAATATTCAGCTATATCTGGTACCGACTTCAAAATGATGAAGATTGAGTACAGAAATAGTTGAGTTTTAGCCGAATTAGGAAAAAGGCACTATTAGATAGGAATAATTATTTAATACTTTTTAGTTCATATTATAAGGATGTTATTATTGTTTTTACCTTGGAAGTCGGTTTTAATTTTTTGTTAAAAATAATAATTTTTATGGTATTCTTCTGTCTTTTTTGTATAGCTGTTAATAACTTACACAGTCATAGCTCCTATAGGTTGTTTAAGCTGTAAGTAGTATAATAAAGAACTAAGAATGGGTACTTGTTCATAATGTCGATTCTACATTTTCAGGTTTGCTTCATGGAGGACGACAATTTATCGGTGGTCGGCTTGACGACTATCATAGACGTGAGGAACACGCACCTAAGTCACTACCTTCAAATCACTTTTAAGACATTGAGATGTCTTCTAAGAGCTTATCAGGTACCTTCAAAGTGTATACTTACTTTTTCCCTTTAGCAGTTTAAGGGCCTGGCGCCTGATATACCACTTGTATGGAGAATTCGTCAAATAAGTTGTGGATAGCCTATCCGGCACTTTATCAGGAAGTCTGGATGTGATTGAGGCGCAGTGGCGCGAACGCACGGTTTGGCGGCTTCACCGTAAGTTAACAAGCAATTGTATGCAAATGACAGCCTTTCCCTACGGAGATTCCGTAATTTACCGTATCTAAAGCCTTATAAACTCATAATTTGAAAGCTACTTGAGTTATAATAAAAATACGGCAATAATCTTCAGTATATTAACATTCCTTTTCCCGTTTAAAATTTTCTATTTTTGTTTATTATACTCATGATATCAGCTTTCAAAGTAAAACCAATTTATTAAAATTCAAGCATACATCTCCTTAGTACATAGGCTGCACTAAAAATATCGGGAATGGAATAATAATAATAATAAAATTGCTCTGTCGAACTTTTTTACGGGAATGACATTATATTGAAGTTTTATAGCCACAAAATGAAAATCCAAAACTTAAACCATGTATTTATACTATTTTTAAAAATTGCCTTTTTACTAGCAGCGCAAAATTTTTCTATCTGTTTTATTTATTGATTTAAGTACACTGTCAACTTTCTTTTCGACTAGAAAAATATCCAAAAAAATCATCAAGCGTATTAAAAACTAAAAACATTTTACATAGACAGATTTGAATATTATAGCAATCGGGCGCTGCGCGGTGTATGCGCGGGGCGCGGGCGGGAGGTACAGGCCGCTCGCCGCGCCGCCCGCCACCCCACCACTCGGCACTCACTACAGACTCCTCGTACTGTATAAAACTTTCATTTTTTGAAATTTGTTTCGTTAAGTTAATTTGAAAACAGCTGTGGGTACGACAAAAATCATGCTGTGTATGGACTGTCGTAACTTGGATTTTGGGTAAAATCACTTTTTAATTGATTCTTGTATAAAAAAAAATTCTGCGTCGAATGGTCTATATCTCGTCTTTCTACGATAAATTCTTGTACATATACGACCATGGATTTTGACCACCTTTTAGCACAGACCTTAAAAAAGCTGTCGTAACTAGACGAAAAACTGCAGTTTTTGAATAAAAGATAGATACGGCAATGCGTGAGAAATTAATAAATGATACGACATCGGTTTCTTAACTTTCTAGTTTGATTTGAATGAGTTACGACATTTCTATCGCCTTAAATACAACATTTACAAAGATACGACAATTTCGCTGCGGGATATGTTGTGTACTTTTATAGATACGACAATTTATTTCATACTAATTCATAGGTATGAGAAAGTTATTACATTTCAAACACACAATTTTATTCTTAAGCCTATACTTACAACCAATGAATATCGACGGGTGAAAGCAGAAGTGGCGTAACTTGAAAAATCCAACTTTACAGGAGAGCCAAAAAACTTTTTTAAAAATTCATAACTTCTATATTTACTAAGGTAGAAACTTAAAAATTGGAACGTATTTAAATTAACCTAAGACCTATACGATGACTTTGTTAAAATTTTTCTAAAGTTGATATTTCATTGATTTTTAACAAGTTACGACAAAAAAATATTTCTATTTTACGCAGCAGAAATGTTGTATCTTTGAGAGGAAATGTATAGATAACTTAAAAAAGCATAATTTTTTGAGCGACGGATCTGTCGTATCTCAAATATAACAGGCCCTTACGCATTTCATTTCGCCGTATCTTGTTTACTTAATTAAATTGCCTTACAACTTTTGGTTCAAGTGCAAAATCGGTGACAGACGTTGTGAAAATGAAATGCTGTATCTTAAACTAAATGAATTGTTTGTTTTAAAAGAATGTCATTATAACAAATTAAAAGAAATAATATGACTATTTACTATTATTTCTTTATAACATAAGAAAATAAAGGAATGGAAATTTGTTTTATTAATCATTTATCAACAATGAAATATAAAATCACTATAATAAAATGAAAATTAATGTAATAAAACATTTATTTCTCTTGTTTTTTCTACTTTATAAAGTTTTAAGCCCTAATATTTTATTTATGCTCATGAATTTAAAGTTATTCTTTTTATTTTATAAGATATGGGGGCAAACGAGCACAAGGGTCACCTGATTGAAAGTAACTACCGTTGCCCATGGACACTAGCAACATGAGAAGGGCTGCTGGTGCGTTGCCGGCCTTACCCGGTACTAATACGCTATCTTTTTAATGGTTTGCAGGTCGTATAGGTCTGAAAATATTGCTGGTGACAGTTCATTCCACAATTTTACAGTACGCAGCAGAAAGTTACGTGAAAATCGCACGGTGGAAGACTGCCACTCATCAAGGTGATGAGGATGGTATATTTTTCGCGTGGAACGATGGCAAAAAATTGCAGGAGGTATGATTCTGAACAATCCCTCAGGGCACTCCCCGTGATACATCATGAAGCCGATAGAGGATGCAGAGTGAAGCTACATCTCGGCGTATTTTCAAGGAGTCCAGCCTGTTTGAAACACTATGGCAGTCAACAATGCGAGCGGCCCTTCATTGTATACGATTCAAAGGGAGTAGTTGGTATTTGGCGCCCCTGCCTCTGGGCATGAGAAGAGTATTCCATATGAGGCCGAACCTGCGCCTTGCAGAGTTATGTATAGTCGTTGGTCCGGACTGAAATACTGTCTCGCTCTGTTAAGGACACCAAGCTTTTTCGAGGCTAACTTGGGCTCACCCTCTAGATGACATCAGAACTGGACTTCGCTTGATATGTTTACGCCAAGATTTCAATGCTGGGGGAGAATGTTAAAGGGGTGCCCTGAAAACGAGGAGAATATGAACGAATATGACCATTGGTGACTTTTTAGTGGTGAACGTGCAGACTTATGTATTGGTGGGGTTGAATTGGAATAAGTAACGTCTACCCCATTCAGAGACTTTCTCCTGTGAATTCTCTATTTTAGACACAAGTTCGTTCCGACTCTATATCTAGAAAAATATCAGAGAAGCCGGTATATAGGGCAGCGTACTGTACCGCATATGTATGTATCCGCATAGCAATAAATGCCGTTGCTCTGTAACATGATCTGCTAAGAAACTTGTGACCCATTTGCATAAATTCTCGGGGAGTCCATATGATGGAAGCTTTGATAGCAGCGCTTTGTGCCAAACCCGATCAAAGGCCTTTGCAATGTCCAAACTATCATCCAGTGCCTCTCCCTTCGACTCAATCGCCTGAGCCCAATGACGAGTTAGGTACGCCAAGAGATCACCAGCCAAGCGACTCTTTCGGAATCCGTACTGTTTGTCCCTGGCCGCCCAAGTATCGAAAAAGCTGGGTATTGATTATGGATTCCATAATCTTCGAGCTGACGGAGGTTATAGCGATTGGTCTGTAGCTGGAAGGATTTGAGCGGTCACCTTTTTACACCAAGGCTGTCTTCCAAGAAGCCGGGACAATGCCAGAAGAGTAGGAGAACTGAAAAAGACGCGTTAAGACCGGAGCCAACTCTGGAGAGCACTTTTTTAACACAATAGGAGGGATTCCGTCAGGCATCTCTGCTTTTGGATATCAAGGACTGAGCGCTGATGAAACTCCGACATGATGCTCGTGCATCGTGGTATGGTCGGCGTTTTCTATCCCTCGTCATCTAGGGTCGAGCTTGACGCAAAGAGCTTGCCCAGAAGATCGGTTTTGTATTTTGCATCGTGGGCTAGCGATCCATTTTTTACTTGTAGGGATGGTAGCTTGCATGAAATTGCCTTCAATAGCTTTGGCCCGAGACCGTGTACGGGTTCCCGGAAAGAGTCTCGAGTCTCTCACAGACAGAGACATCTCTCTCTCTTGAAGGACGTAGAGGCAAGGTTGTACTCCATTTTATATTATGTGTGTGTCCACGCATAGACCCGAAGGAGCTCAATATTTATTAACAACAACAATTATAGCTCAACAATATTTTTTATTGAACCATCAACAAAAAAATATATTAGCAAAACATAAAAAAATGAGTCGATAATCGATATTGTTAACAGAAAATATACGGGCTTTTATCTTTACAAACATGTAAAATCAACAAAATATGTATACAAGAATAAGTGTGTAGATGTCCAGAGCAATGCTCAGGAGAAAAAAATATACGTGGATACATACATGCAACATTTCACTATACGTCTTTAAGCTTCATTTAAGAATAAGCGTGTTCAGTTCCATTCAGAATAAACGTGCATTGATACACACAAACACGTTTTCTCAAATCGACGCTAACAATCTACTAAACGGCGTTAAGAACGGCTTATATGGTGCGTCAGCGAAGGTGTCATACAGGGGCAGGAGGGAGATGAAATGGCGTTACTTATCTCTGTACTCATTACTTAAGTATATTAATTGGTTGTAAGTATAGGTTTAAGAATAAAATTATGTGTTTGAAATGTAATAACTTTCTCATACCTATAAAATTAGTATGAAATAAATGGTCGTATCTTTGTAAATGTCGTATTTTAGGCGACAAAAATGTCGTAACTCATTTAAATCAAACTAGAGAATTAAAAAACCTGTGTCGTATCTTTTTCTAATTTCTCACGCATTGTCGTATCTATCTTTTATTCAAAAATTGCAGTTTTTCGTCTAGTTACGACAATTTTTTTTAAGGTCTGTGCTAAAAGGTGGTGAAAATCCATGGTCGTATCTTTACTAGAATTTATCGTAGAAAGACGAGATATAGACCATTCGACGCAGATTTTTTTTTTATACAACAATCAATTAAAAAGTGATTTTGGCCAAAATTCAAGTTACGCCACTTCCGCTTTCACCCGTCGATATAGATAAGTTATGAGTACAGAGATAAGTAACCCTATTTCATCTCCCTCCCGCCCCTGTAAGATAACTTCGCCACCACTCCATATACACCGTTTTTAACGCCTTTTAGTTGATTGTTAGCGTCGATTTGAGAAAACGTGTTTGTGTATATCAATGCACGTTTATTCTGAATGGAACTGAACACGTTTATTCTTAAATTAAGCTTAAGGTAGTT